>CM062818.1:511304272-511978334 GCA_031772625.1 Pinus tabuliformis | reverse complement strand
TACATTTTAGAATAAATTAATACATACACTTACATGTTTTTTAACGTAAAATATTATTTTTAAAAATAATAAAGGATTTTGTCAAATGAATTATAAAATATAGTTGAAACACTTGGAAGAAAATCCTAAATTGCTTAAACAAAACCAGTTGAAGAAAGTTAGTAAATATTGCAAACATTTATATTTGAATGTGCCTCATGGCTTGCATTTGACACCGTGCGGTTAAATGTTTGTTTATACCTTGCGTCATGTCTTACGTATGACACCATTGATTAAATGTTTGTTGAACCTTGCGTTGCATACGAGATCATTCATTTCTTGGTTCGCATATATGTACCAAATTTTATTCAGTAGTTTGTTTGAGTTGGTAGAATAGATTCATGATTGTGATAAAGTGTGAGTCACACGTTGTAATCATAGCAAATCTACATTTCATAAAAAAAAAAATTTGATAAGTTGTGATCCCTAAAATGCATTATGTACCTAGTATCTTCTTAAGCTTTGAGTATATTAAAAGGGCATATGATTGTAAGACCTAGAGAGGCATGCATACCCCTTTGTTCCCTAGTGACATCAAGTTGTGGAATCAACCACTGCGTAGGTATGAGGGTGGCAGGTGTACTCATATCTTTGCTTGATATGTAATCGGAGAATTGAGTCTTCGATTAATGGGGGAATTGAGAGAAAGAACAAATCTCATAGTGTAATGAACCAAGTCAAAGAAAGTTCATTAAGAGGTTGGATGAACCATGTATCTGAAGGACTTCCTAGTAGACTGGTGGCGGTTGGGAACCCATGCATTCCGGTAGATGGTTGTTCCTTTATATGGACACCTACAATTGCATGAACAAGGTACAAGGGGTGATTACTAGATTGGACCAGATATAAGCTTTGTAAACTGAAATAGAGACAAGTATTCATTAAGGGGGAGTGTTGGAATATCTAATTCCTACTTGTCTCAGTTGTGATTTTTACTAAGTAAAGGAGTCTATTCCTATAGTTAGGATCTATTTCCTACATTGGTATGTAGTTGTGATATTCCCTCAACCAATAGATTATGTGTCCAAGATAGCGTACCTATCTTGAGACAACACTTCTTATATATGTGGTTGTGATATTCCCTCAACCAATAGATTATGTGTCCAAGATAGCGTACCTATCTTGAGACAACACTTCTTATATATATGTAATTACATTTGATTAATAAAGAAATTTTGATTCTCATATTTTATAATTTATGATTAATGTTTCCAATGTAATTAAGTGATTGTAACACTTAGAAGAAAAAGCAAAGCAAGTCCTCTGCTCCATATTTTGTGTCTCTTCAATTTTTGTCATGGTATTGGAGCAGCCTGTATAAGACTCCTTGAGAGAAATAGAGAGACATGAGTTTGCATAAGACTCCTTGAGAGAGAGCAGCAATGTGAGTGAAGAGAAAGTGTTTGCCTCTTGAGGGAGCAGTAGAACTAAGTGAAGAGAGAGCGCAAGCCTCTTGAGAGAGCAGCAGAAGTGAGTGAAGAGAAAGTGTAAGCCTCTTTGAGAGAGCAGCAGAAGTTTAGCGTAAGCCTCTTTGAGAGAGTAGCAAAAGTTTGAAAAAACCTATAAAGAAACAACAAGAAAACAAAAAAGCCAGTTACAGCCAGGCAAAGGTGAAACAAATTATTTTTTATTTTATTTTAAAGATTAACGCTTTTTATACGTTAAAATCAATGCGTTAATAACTCCACTAAGATTAATTTTATTTTTTATTTTTAAAAAGATTAACGCTTTCTCTTAAAATCAATGCATTAATAACTCCACTAACGCTAAGCAGTCAGAGGAGAAAGCGCGTTATATCACTAACGCTGCCCTTCAATATCTACAGAAGAGTAAGCATGAAGGCTCTGCTCATCCCACAGAGCGTCAGCGTGTGATATTTAAAGAAAAAAGGTCCACGAGGCATTAAGCGGATTGGGAGTGCGATTCGCTGGAAAGAGTAAAGCTACATGACCAGAAATCATATGCATCAGTTTTTTTTTAATGTCTTAAATGGAATATGGCATCATAATATATCATAAACAAATGCGCATGGGTTAAAAAGGCTCATGTAATTTTTGACTACGTTGTTATTGTTTTGTAAAAGGGCTTGAGTCATTTTAAAATCACTTATTAAATTCATTTCAAAGGAGGCCTTATTGCATAAAGGTTATATAAGAGGTATTCTTTAAAACAAGAAGGTGAATTACAAAAAAAGAAGGGAGCGATTCAATGTTGGATTTTTTAGTTCGTTTGGAATATTGCGATTCTTTTGTTAAAGTTTTTGTGAAAGCATGGTTTTTAGGAAAATTTGTAGATTTGTTTGTTTGTGGAAGCAAAGATTTTTTTTATTAAATAAAGACATTTTTTACTGCAGTTAGATTCGAGATCATCTATAATTTATTTTGTTTGTTGAGTTGTAGTCAAGTGAATGTTCAACAAATCGGAAAAGCCAAGAGGTTGAGAAAGTCAAAGCGACTACATGAGATGTTTGAGATCTTTTTAGATCTAGAAGTGAAGAGGCAAAAGGATGCCTTTGCATTGAAATGCACAATGACAACATTCTACCCCTGATTTTAGAAGCCAAGACAACCAAGGAGGCCTTGGATACTCTTGAGATATGTTTTGGTTGAAGGGGGAGTATTGAAGTTGAAGATGAAGGTGGATCTATAGCAGCAGATCTACATCCAGAAGAATGGATTGTTGAAACCCACTATGCAGAGCCACAAGTGGATGATGTATGTGAAGAAGTCATAAAAGAAAGAGAGAAGGAGCACACAGATGCTCAAGAACCCCACTGTGAACAGCAAATTTGGTGATTCTAGCAACAGAGCTTGTTGATGAGGGTTTGGTGAATCCAACAAAAGAGCATGTTGATGAATGTTTGGTAAATCTAGCAACACAGCTTGCTGATGAAAGTTTGTTGAATCGAGCAATGGAGCTTGCTGAAGACAATGAAATTGCCATTGGAGCAATCAATGCCATGATGAATCCAACAATTAATATTGATGATGTAAAATTTGATGAAGAATTGTTGGCTAATGATGAATGGTTGCAAGTGATGCAGCAGAAACATCATATTGACATGATGTTATTTGGTGAGGTAGTGGAAAACAACCTTTTTGTAGCAGCACAGGTTAGTATAGAAGTGAAAGACACAAAGACAGAGATAGAGACAGAAACAAAGAAGAAATCTCAGAAAGAGAAAATAGAGAAAGATGCAGAAGCAACAGCTAAGAGAGAAGTACAACAAGAAAAAACTATCATTGCAGAGCAGAAGGAATAGAACCAATGTAGTTCTCGAAATATTTTTAATTCTAATGTTGATTTCTAGTGTGCAGGTACACAGAATGACTATGAAGAAGAATTAAATTTTCTTGAAGCATGGCTTGCAACACCATGCCTTGATGAAGTCTGCATAGAAGGTGAAGAAATGCATGTTGAAGGCATCTTGGATGATGAGAACATTAATGAAATTTTCAGGTATTGGAGTCCTGAAGAGATGAAATTGTATACTACAGGAGATAGATGATGAGAAGAATACTACATAAGATAATATGTGGTAGCAACCGAGATAAAACTTGTTTTTTGAAAAAGTCAAAGATATGCTTAGACAACCTGGAAGAATGGAAGACCTGCAACAACTGAAGAAAATGAAATTTGAATCCTACAACAAGAAGGACATGCTGAAACAATTTAGAGGCTATAGGATCTGGAAAAGAGAAGAATAAAAGATGAAGTCAATTTTTAAATTGTAAACCTAGTTGAGACAAAGACAAGTAGGTATCTTAATTGGATTTTTTATGTGGTTGTAATTAAGGGGAGTGTTGGAGAATCTAATTCCAACCACTTGTTAGGTGTCAAAACCATCCCTCCAAGTGTCCTAGTTCATTTTCAGTTAAGTCTAGTTAAGTCGAGTTTGACTCTAGTCATTTATGACTAATGTTTCCAATGTAATCTTATTTAAGTGATTTGTAATACTGATAAGAAAAAGCAGAGCAAGTCCTCTGCTCCACATTTTGTTTCTCTTCAATTTTTGTCAAGAGTGAGCTTGTTGAATTTAAATTACTTGTAGGCTCAGGCAATCAAATAGAGCTTGACCGATATTACAGAATATGAGTTAGTTGAAACTTGCTTTTATAGGTTCAGTAGCTCTTCTACACAAGATGATGATCTATTCATGAATGCAAAATGTATACCATGTTTTATAATGCAATTTTAAGTTATGATTGTTTTAGACATCTACACCATGATAAGATTCATGAATGCAAAATGTACCATGTTTTGTAATTTGGAATTTTACTATTCATTAAACTACTTGGCAAAACAACTACAGAAAACCTAAGAATTTGAACCCAATTCCATATTATCTTCTACTAACATGATAAAAATCATCATGCAAAATGTATAAACTTCAAAATTAGCATATTAAAGATCAATTCTTAATAAAGAGGTCTATTTAAAATATATGCAAAATTTCTACCATTATAAAATTAAATATAACGAAAAGTTGTGAAATAAAAATATGCATCCAAGAGATCAATTCATAATAAAGAGTTTTAGTTTAAATATGTCCAAAATTTATATCATGATAAAAGTAAATATAATAAAAAGACTGTTAAATAAAAAATTTCATCAAAGAGAATCTCGCTAAAATATACGATCTATCAACATCCTCGTGCTATCATCGGATTCATGGGTGCCATGCACAATATGTGTAATATGCATATATACATAAGATGGTGTACTTTTAAATTAAAATTTAAAGTATTAAAATTAAATTACAATTTTATTATCAAAACAAAATTATAAAAGGTTTCAAATTTCATGCAGTACCTCGTGCTGCCCCTCTTCATTGTTCCCTCTTGGAAGCCCTGTGCAACACATGTATATGTATATATCAAAAATTTAAAATTGCACATGAAAATGCATGAACTCGTAATATTAAAAAAAAATTAACAACTTTTTCAAATTATGTGGACAATCCAATTGTCATAGCTGACTCAAGTTTCAAATTCCATGCACTAACTCATGTTATTCTCCATACATTATGCCCTCATGGATGCCATGTACTATACATGTACATGTATATATTAAAAATTTAAAATTTCACATGAAAATGTAAAAACTCGTAATATTAAAAAAATTGTAATAACTTTTTCAAATTGTCTAGACATTCAAATCCTCGTAGCTGACTCAAGTTTCAAATTTCATGCAATACCTCATCGTCTCTCCTTTTCATTGCACCCTCATAGATTCCCTATACTATACATGTACATGTATATATCAAAAATTTAAAATTTCACATGAAAATGCATAAACTCACAATATTAAAAAAATTGTAACAAATTTTTCAAATTGTCTAGAAAATCCTATCATCATAGCTCACTTCATTGCTAATGTCCCAGGAGAAGGTTAATTTTCTCCACAAACCTAAAATTTTAAAACATAAAGATAGAGATCTAATTTTTTAACGAAACTTGCTTCAATTTATAAGATTTTTTTTTTGAAATATTCAATACTTGTGACAAGCCAGTATTTGACACATCTCCTAATACAGAGGAAGAGAGTCACATTGTGTCGAAAATGCCGAATGGAATGAAAATCTATTAACATTTAATTATATGTAATTATTTCTTCTACAAATATGTCTTCACAATACAGAGATAATAAAAGTAAATTAATATTATTCACATGTTCTTAAAAAGAAACTCTCTCTCAACATATATTCATTTGAATGTAAACAAGACACTGTGATATTATCAAAATTTTCATTCAAGTGTTAGTAGTTTTTAGATGATTTAATAATATACAACAACTCTTGGAAGGATTATGTTCAACATGTTTACAGGGTGCTCAAATTATTGGAGGAGAAATAATTGTATGCAAAAACCTCCAAATGTTTCCTTGGAGTACAAGAGGTGGAATATTTGGGTCATATTGTATCTCTTGAGGGTGTTAAGGTAGACCCTGACAAAATTAAAGCCATCAAAGATTGGAAAATCCCCACAAACCTAAAGCATCTTCGAGGATTTCTTGGGTTAATAAGGTATTCTTGCAAGTTTGTTAAAAATTATGGGAGAATAGCAGCAACTCTAACAACATTACTGAAGAAAGATGCATTTTGTTGGACTCGAGAAGCAACTAAGGCCTTTGAACATCTTAAAGAGACAATGTTCGAAGTTTCGGTCTTAGCTACACCATACTTCACAAATACCTTTATTGTGGAATATGATGCCTCAGGAAATGGAATTGGTTTTATTTTAATGCAAGAAGGAGGACCCATTGACTTTGAAATTTGTTCAGTGAAGGGGAAGTATTCAAAACAAACCTATTGATTAGAAGATAATGTTGACAATAATACATGCACTAAAGAAATGGTAACCTTACCTAATGGGAAAACACTTCAAAGTAAAAACAAATCATGATAGTCTTAAATACTTTTTGGAACAAATATTATCTTGAGAATAGCAGTAAAAATTGGGTCACAAAGCTGTTGGTTTATGTCATTGAAATCGTCTACAAAAAAATGGAAGAAAAATTTTGTTGTAGATCCACTCTTAAGAAGGGATGAGGATGTGGAAGCATTGATTTGTTGCATTTCTACTATCCAAATTGATTGGATAAATAAAGAAAAGGGTGAGTGGAATAATGAAAAATATGTGTGGATACTCATTCAAAAGTTGCAGCAAGATCCAAGTACATCCGATACATTTATCTGGCAAAATTATTAATTATCATACAAAGATCACTTATATCTATGTAAGAATGCCCAACTCAAACAAGAAATTATTTTGGAATTGCACACCTTTCCTTAGAAGGGAACTTAAAATTTTTAAAAACGCACCACAAGGTCAAGAAGGAATTTTTTTGGGATGACCTTAAATCTAATATTCATAAGTTTATAGCAGAATGTTTTCTTTTCGGACAAAATTTTTTTTGAGACAATTAAGACCCTAAGTCAATTACAACCTTTAGTCATTACATGTCAGCATTGGTAGGAGGTCTAAATGGATTTTATCACAGGTTTACCTAAGTCTGAAGGAAAGAGTGGTGATAATTGATAGAATTACAAAGTATGCACACATTTGTGCACTATATCATCCTTTCAAAGGCAATGCAATTGCTATTACATTTATGGAAACAATTCAAAAGATACATGGAAACCTAATTATTATTGTAAGTGACAGATATCTTATTTTCATGAGAAATTTTTGGTCATAATTATTTTCTTGCCTTGGTGCTCAATTAGCTCATAGCTCATCTTATCATCCTCAATATGATGGGTAAGCTGAGATAATGAAAAAATTCTTGGAAGTATATCTTCACTGCTATGAATTTGATAAACAAACACAATGGGTCAAGTTCTTACGTGTGGCAGAATGGCGGTATAACACTTCCTTCCATACCACAACAAAAATGACCCCATTTATGGCACTTTATGGATATCATCCACCATCCATCACATCATCTATATGAGAAAATTCTAAGTTTCAAGCAGTGGAAGATCACATCGAGCATCAACAACAATTTCTCCAACTCTTAAACGATATCCTCACTTATGCATAGAACTGAATGAAACTGTAGGCATATCAGCATCGCAGTGAAGGAAGCTTTGATGTCGGAAATTTGGTATTTTACGACTACAACCATACAAGAAAACATCCCTCAAGTAATCTAAGAATGATAATAAATGATCACCCAAGTATTATGGTCCTTAAAAAGTGTTGCAAAATATTAGTACTATGGCATATAAATTGGATTTGACCACATCTTCCTGAGTACACCCAATTTTCCATGTTTTATGTTTAAATAAGGTTATCGATGACAAAATCCCAGTTCAAACAACATTAACAGAACTTGACGAGGAAGGAAAAATAATATTGCAGCTTGATGTAGTCATGAAAACAAGAAGATGATAGCTACAAAATCAATCAATTTCAAAGTATCTGATTAAGTGAAAGAACTTACCCATTAAAGATTCCACATGGGAAGATGAGAATTTTATACGAAAACATCCAAAACTACTAAGTGTTGAGGAAAACATTTTTTTGAAGTTGAGGGGCATGTTAGGTCCCTATAATACTAGTGTACCCTCTATATTGTTATTTTTGTGCCCATGTATCCCCTATATCATTACTGTTGTGGCCCATAGAAGCTCATTATTGTTATTGTTGTTCCCTTGCATTATTATTGTTATGTAGGCCCCGATTATATTGTGACATATTATATTCCTATATATACCAACGATGTCTTGATATTTGAATAAGCCAAGAATTGTTACATAACACTCTTTGATACCTACAATACACTGACTTCATTTTTCACAATTTTGAAACCCACTTTATGAATGAACTTGATAAGATATTGGTAAAAAACATGAATCCCCCATGGATTCCTTCTATGTAGATACACAATTACTTGTAGGACACAATACATTATTTGAGTGTGCTTATTTGGTCCAACTTGATCAATAGATCCAAAAAATGAGTTTTTATTTCAAGGAAAGCATAAATGGTTTTCACAAACTATTTCTCGACAATGTACCTCCCCAGAAGAATTCTTCTGAAATTACCACCATTACTAATGCTTAGGATCCAAGTATAAAAAACACATCCAAAATTTATTTAGGTCATCAAAAATAGCTTGGATGGAAAAGTTTTGTTTCATCATATTAGCCTATCTTGGTGAGTTGGAAACATCAAATCTTTTTAGATATACTTCAAGAAATTTGTTGCATACATAGTTTTTATTATCTAAAAAGGGGGACTTGAAGTGAATCCCTCCTCTTTTCAATGGTTCAACACTATATAGCTCCACTTATAGTGATTGATATTTTCCTGTCTGGATAAGATATTGAGAAGAATCTTAGGGATTTATTCTTGCATGTATGCAAGAAGAGAAACACTAATTTCTAGTGAGTTAATCATAGCAAATTGTGTGTTGATGTAGCTGATTTGGGAACCATGGGTTTTGGTCTTAAATACTTACTTTTACACATGGCAGAATATTCACTAGATTCATGTTTCTAACATGTTTATGGTGGATGTCATGGATCCCTTAAGTCCTTCAATAGGGTTCTTAGAGAAATATTCAAGTGTAATCAATGTTTTATAAGGAGTATTCAGAGATGAATCTATTAGAGTGGTAAAAGTGTTAGGTTCATATAAAGGGATAACAATGAGATATAACAATGCAATTAACATCACATAAAGAGTCTCTTCATATAAGCATGACAAAATGGTAGTATCATTCTAACCAATTTTATTTTTCCACTCGATACGTGATATTACCTTTGTTTAAATATTACTATGGGGTTAAAATTTAGAAATTCATAATATTGAAGGATTTTTTTTTTCTCCATTATCTATTACAAAGGCTAAGTTTTTCAAGGTCCTAAGAAAAAAGGAGATTCAACTAAGATACCTCTCTAATATAATTAAGTATTTTCAATAATAGGACTTAATTGAATATTTCAAGATCCTAATAAAGGACAATATCTTGTGTAAGCAAAATCGATCTCATTGAGTTCTATCCCATTGTACTACAATAAAAAATGGTTAATATGTTTATTTAAGGATGCTTTGAAATGCACCTTGGGGGATTCATATAGAACTAACTTATGTATAAGAGAAAATTGATATAAACCTTTTCTCTAATGTGCCCTTATTGATCGATTATGAATAGAGTTGTACAAAGGTGTACAACCATGGGACTCCAATTGCATGTCCTATATGTTTTCTCCCTAGCTACAATTTTACGTAGTGAATGATAGTTCATTGTGTTTAAATATGTTGGGGCGCATTTGTAGCCTTAAAAATAAAGACTCTAGAATTTTTACATGTGTTAGAATAAGTTTGATATCATTTATAGTGTACTTAATTAAAAAAAGATTAATTTATGAGTAATATTTGAAGAAATATACGATACAAAATTTTATAATATGAGAAAGGATTATATAGAACCTATAAAGTATTAACCCTTGTTTTGATCATTATGAAAGAGACAATGTTCAATATTATCTTTGAGGGGCAACCTCCAATTAAGAAAATCCCTAATATAATATCAAAACTTAGCAAAACATTGCATAGCCTTCTCCTAGTATAAAGAGTTTTCAATTAGCGAAAGTCAATCCACTTGAATTTTCATAATAATAAGTACTAACCACCTAGTGGGCCTTCATTAATTGAAAAGTCCTTTTACATTGAAAAACCACTTACTAACTACCTAATGGGACTTATTCAAACAAGATGGCCTCCTACACTAATTCAAAGCCCAAACAAAATGAATTCAAACAATAAATCAACAATTCCTAACTACCCTAAAGTAGGGAGGTTAGGGTGGGGCCCTAATAGGCAGGTAGGCAAGGTTGAGGCTAAGTTGATTATCATGAGGCTCAATAATATTAAACTCACCATACAATAACTAGTTAACTGCTAAGGGATATTTAGTTAGCTAGTATCATAACGTCTCTCTATTTCCTACTTCATTACAGGCATTCAAGTTGGCAAGGTTCAGGACTCAGTCATTAAAATTATGAAGTTCCCATGCAATTCTACTTAATCATTCTATTAGATGGTCAATTACGCACACTGAAAGCTCGACTGAGAGATGGATGTATGCCCCCACGTTCACCTCCTCATGTATGATATGGAGCACAATATCCCAAGCCAAATGTAATTCAAGGTTTTTCTTAACATAAAACTAATCACTTTCACTTCCTGCAGACACAAAGTGTCTAATTTTGAAATCAATAAGCGAATTCCAGAAACTACAGTCTTCCTGACGATGTTCTAATAACTTTATTTACCAAAATTTCATAAAAACATACATCTCCTCAAAATCCTTGCTATGTAATGTATGGTAGGTACTTTTATTCACAAATATCTTATTTTCCACATTATTTATGAACTTAAATGTTACCCATGAATCTATGATATTTTTCTTAGGTCCTATCTTCTCTTCTTGAAGGGGCCAAAATGGGACCTACATCAAACCTCTACACAAGGAAACAATTTAAGAAGAGCAAGCAATATTATATCCATGGTTGTAGCAGTTTGCTCAAACATCATTGAACTAGAGCTAGATGTGCTCTTAGTTGGGGAGTTGGCAGCCACATTGCTTTGCTACTGTTTTTCACCACTTGAATCCATTCACTACCTTTAGTAGAGGCCAAATATTTTTGGGCCAAACAAACTAGGGTAACAGATGATGAAGTATAAGAATAATAAACCTTAGCCTTTACTAGGCCACCATTAATCATAATTAGAAATTCAACAAAGAAAGTAAGTTTTTAGAAAATAGATTACAATTTTATGAATAAAACGTACGTTTTATGACATTGATAAAAAAAACTAGTTATATATGTCCTCAAACAAGTTGAACAAAATACATACATGTTTGTGAGAGCACAAATTAAAAAATATTGAAGATTTGTGTCAAATGAATTTTCAAAAAACAATTAAATACATTTAAAGAAAATCTTAATATTATAGGGGAAAGAACAACTATTCTACTAAATAAGAAAATTGAATTACGCAAACTCATCTAAGTATCATATCATCCCGTCTTAAAAAAATCACTATCAATTTAAAAAAATAAAAAACTATATAAAATTCACCATGATCATGCAAATCCAATTGTATTTCTCCCCAACCTCATTAATTCATACCTTGATGATATAGTCCAATGAGACTCTAGTTACAAGGTATCGTAGAGGAATTTGACAACTCAACCTATCACATATAATAATCTATTCATTAAAATAAATTCCACCAAAAATCTCATCAATATGAATCTTATGAATCTTAATCTCTAACTTGTGAATCTCAATCTCGCATGGTAGACTTTCGATACAAACATGTAAAATATATTTAATCACATCAGTTTAACGATTGTCATTGGCTTCAATGGACAATCCTTATAGCATTTGCGAAATAAAACCAAGTAATAGTGTGAACATTATTCCCCTCAAGCCTTCGCAAAATGATAAGTCCAAGGAAATAAATTACTGTGAAATTCCACTTGTAAATATCAATCTTTTAAATATGTTGATTCCATTCAGGATATTTAAATTTGGGATTCACATATCTATTACAAATGTATGTCTGAACGTTGCGTCATGGCTTGCATACGAGACCATTCGAATAATTAAAAATATGTACAAGTCAATTCAAGGTCTTATTGTATTCCATTAAAATGATTGGGTTTGAAACACAAACGGATTGTGAAGAAAATTTATGTAAATTTCCATTTCCTAGAAAATACCCGTTTCTTTCCGTAAGGCTTTCAACCACTTCAAGCAGGATAAAAATGTTGAACCAAATTCCCAAAAAGCCAAACTTTACCCTCCTGCACGGAAAACGAAAAAAGTAAAAGAGTATCTGATAACTTTACCCTGCTCCACGGAATTTACAACTAAAAAAAGTCGTCATCTTCGGCGTCCGTTTTTCCTTCATTGTATAATATATTTTTAAGAGTTATTTGTTTGGCTTTCTTGATCGTACTAATGGACTGGCAGACTTATTGGAATTTACTCCCGCCAACCATATGCCACGATTAATTCACAAACTGCAAAAGCATAATCGCTTTTTGCAACTTCCTCAGAGTCGTAACGCTCCTTCCATCCTCTTAGGTTAGTGAGCAGTCTTTTACAGTACCATTCACTACGTATAAGTTTGATTAAACCGTCTTAACTTTCTTAAATTGCAGGGTTTGATAAAGCGATATTGGATCTGAAATTTGAGTAGAAAGAAAACGTTATTATGGGTGACACGCTGATTCCTTCAACGTCTATGGAGTGGACGATTAATGTCCAGGAAAGGATGGATGTGAGTAGCCTCCAAAAGAAATTCGATGAGCGTTTGGTTAGCAGAATATTACAAGCTTTCAAGCGATGGAAAAGATCTGTTCTTTCTGTGTGCACGAGGATTTGGCAAGTGGGTGCAAATGATCCTCGAAGAGTTATCCATTCCATCAAAGTTGGCCTCGCACTGTCTGTCGTCTCTCTTTTCTACTTCGTGTGGCCAATATTCGACACCTTTGCCGAAAATGCCATCTGGATTGTCATGACTGTCGTGATAGTCTTTGAATTCACTGTAGGTAATTACTCTTTAAAATCCCTCATCATTTTCGGGTGTTAAAATCCCATGAAACGACAGATGGACGAAGGTTTTAATTCGCAACCTTTGGGTTATTAAAAACCCATGAAGCAATTTTTATAATGACTGGTATATTTGAAGTTATAGAATTTGGATATGACGTTTTCATGAGCATGACCTATCGCTAAAGCAGTTATTAGGCTTTAACAATAATAAATTTATGTTTTACGCTATAATGCAGGAGCTACGCTGAGCAAAGGTCTAAACAGATCCTTTGCCACGTTGTTGGCGGGATTCTTAGGAGTGGGGGTGAGATATGTTGCAGAAGATACAGATAAAAATTCTGAACGAGTTATACTGGGTGTCTCTATTTTTGCTTCAGGTCAATACACTGTCATTCCTGAAGCCTGGAAAATTCATTTTTGCAGGGTATATTTGATGCCTTTTTCGTGATTCTGATGTATTTGCTCCGTTCGGTGATGCAGGTGCAGCGTCCACATATTTGCGCTCCTTTCCACTGATCAAGAAAAGATACGATTATGGTGTGGTCATCTTCATCCTCACCTTCAATCTCATAGCTATCTCTGGTTATCGCGATGAAAATATTTTTAAAATGGCGCATCAAAGGATGTCTACAATAGTCATAGGTTGTGCACTCTGCTTTGCTATTAATGTGATCGTTTTCCCTATATGGGCTGGAGATGATCTTCACAAGTCCATTTTACGGAACATGGAAGGATTGGCAGAATCTCTGGAAGGTAAATTGCAGCAAGAACCAACAATAAATGGCATACCCATAATTATCATGTATCTTGAAGATTGATTATGGAGATCTGTGGCCCTAGATCCCTCTATTGCTCATTTTTTGGGATTTTCTTATGTTAATATTTGCTTTTTATTGGGTAAAAAAAAGGTTTTATTGATAAACATTTGTTGTTGGCCACTTGCCTCGAGGTGAGGGTAGATCTTGGAAATATTGATGGTATATTTTTTTAATATTTGTTTGGATTCTTATTCATCATTTAGAAATATTTCCAAAATCTGTAATAGAAATAAGAATGAGTTACATTGAGAAACTTTTTTATTCACATATTTCAAATCAGTGGTTTTATCATTGGTTCCATGCTCCCCCAAAACTTGCCAATGTTGTAAAAATAAATATTCAGTTACACCAAAATTGTTTGTATACTTGCAGAATGCATCACAACATACTTTGTGGACCCAAATGATGGTCAGCGATTAGAGAATGATGTTCCAAGAGCCTGTAAAGCTGTCCTTAACTCGAAAGCCACCGAAGAGTCATTGGTAAATAACATCATGCATAAGTTTATACTACCATCTCCTATTTTATAAAATTGGCTATTCGTTTACAGAGAAATTTATGCGGAATTTGCAGGTGAATTTTGCCACTTGGGAACCACCACATGGACGCTTTTTCTTCAGATATCCATGGAATCTGTATGAAAAGGTTGGAAGCATGACGCGACACTACGCCTACTGGGTGGATGCTTTGGATGGATTGTTAAAATCTGAGATTCAGGTATTGGTCGAAAATTCCGATATAATACCGTCGCATTTTCTTAGACTAATTAATTTCTTATCATATAATCATGGCTGATGATATTATCTGGTCAGGTTCCATTTTCGGTAATAGAAAATTTGAGAACACCGTGCTTTGAGCTCGGCAGAGAGTCTGCAAACATTCTTCGTGAACTGGCTGAGACAGTAAGGACGACCAGAAGAAGTAACAACCCCAATTTAATGAGGGGTCGGTTAAGCGCAGTGGTGGAGAATCTGCAAAATTCCCTGACAGCTGATCCAGAGCTTTTCATCGATACTAAGAGCTCGCAACTTCTGGAGAAAAATTTCTCGGAGGGATTAACTGCAATAGAAAATTTACATGCCTCCTCAATACAGAACTCAGCAAAACAGGCTGATCTGATAAGTAAAACGTCGCCTGGAACAACTACTAAAGGGGAAGAGATACAAGCAGATAAGTCAAGAGATAGAGCCGACCAGATGTGCCAAACGAGAAACATGAAACGAAACAGTAGTGCATTTAGGGAGGTCCTTCCTCTTGCTAGGTTTTCTGTTCTTCTGCTAGAAACAGTGGCAAAGTTAGAGAGCGTGATTATGGCAGTAGAGGAGCTTGGAGAAGGAGCCAACTTTGAAAAAACTGATCAGAACGTAAATGAATGCCCACCATCAACATCTTTGACACAGACAACTACGTCTCCAACTTCAACTTCAAGTAAACAAATAATGCCAGTCTCTGAATCCCCATCAACATCACCAGCTACAACTATTCCCACTACAACTAGTATGACTTATTATGACTAATTAACTGAGTCATCGGTTCTTGTGTAAAAATTGACGAAAACCAAGACGATGGTCAACAGCAACAGAGACTCCCACCAAAACTTGTGGAATCTAGGCATTTCTTTCTTAATTTAATGGTTCATCAATGTCAATTCAGCATCAGGAAAATATAAACACACTGCCCCAGCAACTCCAACAACACGATTTTAAGAATGCGTTTTTCATGATCGTTCTTCAAGCTATATGCTACCATTAAAAGGGAAGTAGTTAGTGTTGTGTATTGCGATTCTTACACTCCGTCTTGTTTCGAAATTTAAAAGAAAAAGTGGTAATTAAAAATAACAATCAAACTAAATAAAATAAACCATAAATTAATTTTAAAAATTGTTTTTTGACATATTCAATAACTAGATAGTTATACTACATATATACTATATTATTGAATATATAAATTAGGTTTACACGATGCCCTCTCAATAATATTAAATTGACTAGTCAAATCTATGGCCAACTCTTGATACATACATTAATAGAGCATTAAAGTCATTAAATAGGGATTTCTATATGAAATATTAAAATAATTCCTTTGTGATTTTCCATGTGATTTTCGCCAAAAAATCTCTCACAAACTTGATATGGATCACAGAAGCCTCAACTCTATAATTCCCTTTGTATTATTTAATATCACCGGTATATGAAATATTAAAAGAATTGCTTTGTATTACTTAATATCATGGGTTTATAAATTGTATGTATAAATTCATTATTAATTATATTAGAGTTATTTATTGTTAGAAGAAAAAGTTATTGACGGTGAGAAGAGGTGTTTCACAATCTAGTATAAAGGAGATGTTTGTTAAAAATGTTGTATAATTTAGTATGAGAAATGTTGTCTTATTAGTATTAGGTTAGATATTTTACATTATGAAATAATAAAAATAAAGTAGACTAATTAAAAAAGTAATAATAATGAAACAAGTTGGCTCTTAATATTGGGGTGAAAGTTTGGGTGACACATAAGGCCTTTGGACATAGTTCGGGAATAAGTGAGATCATAAAATGGAAATACGTTGAGAAGGAATGAAATATACCCCCCCTCTCTATATATATACACATGATTGTGTATACAATGTCTGAAATTCCTAATTTGAGTTTAGAACCCTACTTCTTACATGTTATTTTGGGCTTAAAAATGTTTTTGTTTTGTCGTAAAAATATATGCATACATTTCGTTAAAGGCATGCTCTTCTTCTTGATTAAATAAATGGATAATCTTATGAATTATATGAAAACATGAGCTCTAACTAGCCAATGCAAAACATGGCAGCCGACCACTTGTCCAAATATGGGTTTATTGGTTTGCCTGGTGTTATTAGCTATAATACCTTCGTCGATGATATACTTTTCAACCATGGATGGTTCTACCTCTAAATATTAGCGTGTTGGCTTCTCTTCTTTTGCGTCACTTGTGATACAACATCTTCTGGTCTATTCTTGGACACAAGGTTGCAACATTTCTGAAATACCATACAAGAGGACCCAACATAGGGTTACTTATGATGGACTTTGTGCCACACTGCAAGATGTTGATTCCCTGAAAGTTGGGCAATAATTGTTTTTGCTTATTTTGGGTCATAGTAACTATAGTCTTTAAGTATTGACTGACGACACTCTATCAGTCTTCGGAATTGTCTAGTGACGCTCTTTTTTTTTCTTGTTGCTAATTAGATTAGAGCCTGAAAGTTTTAGATTTGGTGGGGGTCTTTTTGTTGTATTTATGTTTAGAAAAATAGATCTTCACTTATGGATCGAGAAGAAAAATGCATACCAAACATATTATGATATACAATAGAATGTTAGGAGATAAAGATCTATGGAAATGTAACTACCTTTTTCCAATAAAAGACAGTTTTTTCATATTGAAAAACTAGCCCATGCAACTAATTGTATTGAACAAGCCTCATTGAACATGCTTCATATGTATTTTCTCATTACAAGATAAACTATTGGTTCTCCATGACTACAATACTTACTATAATATATATAAATGTTCATAAACACGTCACATGTAAATGCTAACATCACATTCAAGGTATTACTTTGACGCAATATTTATTACTTTAAATCAATGTATCCTTTTTTATTCAAGACATGGATATGAAAGAGTAATATGATTAATTTTGAAAAAAAGTCTCACTATCTTACAAACTAAAAAAAAAAGGCTTGAAGCCATTATATTTTTTTTGTAAGCTTGGTATATCCTTCCATTTTCATTTAATATAAGCAAGTTACAACCACATATGAATGGTTAGGTGGCCTCAACTTGCCCAAAGGGAAACCAAGTCTGTTGACCACCTAACTACATGATAATCCATCCATTAGCAAAAGGTGATAAGTCTTTCTACCCAAGCTATATAAGTCTATATGTCATGACAATGTCCATAGTCTATTTGCCTATAAACATATAAAGCATCATGCTAGAAATTACAAGCTAACCACATATATACTAATCAAAATTAAAACCAACTATCTTATTATTCATCTCCCTCGGCAGAAGCAGATTCGACCGGGGTTAGGTCCTTAACATTGGAACCATTCAACGCTCTTTGTAAGAGAAGATAGCGGAGGTGATCCTCGATTCGACGAAGGTGTCCATCTCATTTTTGCAGTTGGAACTGAAGTTTCTGGAAGTCCTACTTGTAGTTGGAGAAGTCTTGTAACAGTTTCGCCATGTTCATTAAAATCTGCTCCAAGGCCTTGCCCAGGAAACTTTTCATGTTACAATACAAAAACAAAGTATGTTTGAACTGGGTTACTCATCCGCGAGTATGCCCAGGATCTCACACCATCGCTCGCCATTCCTCCACATCGATATCTATCGAGCTCGCCTAGCGGTTTAGATTTGTGTCCCCACTCCTCGATCAATCTACTGATTTCTTCTTTGGTCCCTTCATGATAAGCATTGGTTGTGTCATTAATAGTGCTGGCTACCGGATTACGACCCCTTCTTTCACCTGAGGAACTGGGCTGCTCCTCCTGCACTATCACCTGAGGCCTCCTACCATGGCCCCTCGCATTCACTTCCCTCATTATCACAACCAGCCCACAGTGCCAGGTGAAAAGATGGATGATTCCAAATACCTATACAGGTGGTGGCCCGAGCCCAGAAGCGCTTCGCTTCTAGGTGAACCTACATCCCTGCGTACCTGCCATGGGAGAACGAAACCATAATTTCCATATTATAAAATGTTGAATCTCTGCAAAAATCAGCCCATGCATCTAATCGAGGTCCTCCATCCCACAGGGGAATTCAATTTCCTTACCCCAAAGCCAATTTGCATAGTAGCTAGAAACAAAGTTTAAGAGACCACCATAACCAACGCCAAAAACATTATAATGATTCCCAAACCCAAAGCGGTGTAGACCCTCAATTGCGACCCTGCGGAAGCTTCCACGAAGGCCATGGGTGTAGAGAAAGGGAACCCAGACAACAAAATTTTTACAATGCCGGAACCACCAGTTATGTAGGGGGGAAGACTTCATACATACATATATAGATATATATGTATGTATGTATGAAGTCTATATATATATATATATATATGTATGAAGTCTTTCCCCTATATATATATATATATATATATATATATATATATATAGGGAAGAAATTCATACATACATACATACATACATATCATATATATATATATATATATATATATATGTATATAAGTCTTTATATATATATATATATATATATATATATAGGGGGAAAGACTTCATACATACATATATATATATATATATATACATACATACATACATACATACATACATATATATATAAGAAATGACTAACATAATATTACAAATATATTCCAAGTGAGTTCACTAGAGTTGAGAACACAATCAGTTACTAAGAACATTTTGATAGGATGATAATTGTTATCATCTAGTAGTTATTAGGTATTCCTATTTGTTTATATCTTGATCCTAAATCTTTCATTCTAACAAGTATTCATATCTACCACATCGCATAGGCGATTAGAATTAATGTTATTCCTTCTTAATTAATATAATTTCCACCTTCAAAATTTTGTCTCATCTAATCTTTTGAGCATTAAGGGAATAACAAATTTTGATTGAAATGTGGATTAAATATTAATGTTTATATATTATCATTTGCATATCTAAAACATGGAATCAACATTATTAAATCTCAAACCTATCAATGGATCTTTGAATGCATTGGTTTGGTCTATGCATATTTATAAATGGTGAAATTAAATGATTGTAGTGCATCAACATTCTAATTGTGAAAAAACAAATCAATGCTAATAATTGTAACAAGAATATTGGTGTGCCTAATGATAAAAAAATCATTTTTCCTTTCAATGAGTTATTAATATTATCATTATTATTATCATTACAATTAAAATAAGTTATGATCTTCATGATAAAATATCCATCAATTCTATTACACTTATATTGTACATGAATTCTATTAAAATATATAATATGCATTTTTGTGTATTGATTATTGGTGTACTAGTGCACCTTACTGACTTAAACATACCCAGAAAATCCTTCTATTGAAAGACTCTAGCTACTAAAAATATTTTGATGTAGTGAACATCAATTAAATGTTGGCACAAAAACTTGATTTCCAACGATACAGATTTTAGTGGAGGTTCTTTTTACAGTTGTTCTTAATCTTGTAACACTGAAAAACCTTTGCAAGGTGTTTTTTTTTGCTATAGTGGGGTCTTGCTACCAAGTATAGCTAGTAGGGGGTTGGAGTCCTCCTTGATTCATTATAAGAGTTGAACCACTATGGAAGTACATTTGTGTTGTGCCTCTTCACACCAATTTAAAACCAATAAGGATAAGGGAAGGGGGAACCTTCCTCCTCATATTTATAGAAAAATCACCAACCACCATATTCTTTCTACCCTTCTAATATATGATAGAATAAGAATCACGTAGAATCTTACTATATGACTCAATTTTGCTACTATGGTGATGAAAATCATTGATCGTCTTACATGAACATGTCCCCAATAGCTCATTACATTCCAAGACACAAGTATTAAGTGAAATAAGGCACTATTAGGACTAGAGTAGTACACAAGATCTCTTTAAAGCACAATGGCTTTCCCTATTATATTTTTTGCACACATCAACATTATTTTTTAGTAGTGTGGTGAATGGGCATAATTTTCCTATAATTTTTCATAGAATAAATTTTAGTAGGATCCACACACATCCGTATCCTACTAAATATGTAATCCAAGTATTCCACTTTAGAAGTGCCAGAAATTCATTTGGAATGTATGAGTAACAACTAATTATCTTGAAGTAGTTGCAAAACTTCATGATGAGTATACATTTGTGCTTCCTATGCCTTATTCTAAATAAAGGTTTCATTAAAGGATACAAGGAAAAACATAGGTTGGAAGGGTCAAATAATATTGTTCACAGGGATTTAAAATGTGAATAGGGAATTTGAAAAACCAAAAGGTGCATCACTGTAAAGAATTAATTCCCTTCATATGTGGCTTAACCGAGATTTGATGATATAAAAGGTGAGAATATAATATAGTGAAGAACTAGGCACCCTGAAGCTCATAAAAGAGGTTATAAATAATTGGTATGCGAAATTTGTTTCGATTGTAAATTTGTTAACTGAAAAAAAAAGGTTAGAGCATATGTGGGAATTTCGTTATTTTACAAATAAAATTAATATTGGGATGGAAAATGGATAATATGTGGATGTATCACACTAACCTCAAATATCCCTTGAGTGACATTTTCAATTTCATTCTATTGTTAAAAGGATGTTAGTAAGAACACACAAGGATACGAGCTACCAATTTCCTTGGGAAGTCATGATAATGTTCTCAAAATGAGATGGATAAGACATGTGGCATTTCAAATTGCTATTTATGCATATTAAAATCCAAGTACAAATTAGGATGTATTTTCTATAGGAAGCTCTTGATAACGTGGATGAAATTTAACTTGATATAATGTTGAAGATGCCTTTCTTCAAGATATTTTATAAATGATGATATTTGGTAATTTCAATGGGTTAAGGATGAATTTATTACACTTCTTATTTAATTACATGTAAAAGGATTTGAGATCCATTTTCATTGCACCTAATCTTCATTAACATTTTTCTTTGAGAGATACATAATGCCCCCTTTGCCAATAGTGAATGTGTTTGGTTTAAGCAAATATTTCCTCATTTGAAGTTTCATATTTTCATGATCTATGCACATTTCATTGAATTTCAATTGACTATCATTATTTGAAAATTGTGTATCGTGTTATTGTAATGATGCTTTTTCTTTTCATGGAAATTCAACAACGATAAAATTGTGGGAGATGCCACTATTGATTAAAACAATGACCTTTTTGTGCTTGATATGGAAAACCAACTTTAATGTCCAGGGAGTGAAAATTCCTAATAAATCATATGGAAATTTGGGATTCCTCATAATAAGGTGTCATGGTGATTCCTTTAGGAGGAGGAAGTGTAACCTCTACTAAATTTAGATTTGGGATGGATTCATCTAAAATTTCCTCGTGGAAGTTAGGATAGGCGATATATATGAAAAAACAAATTATTACTTACATATATGTTATTTGTTGCATTATTCATCATTATGATAACAAAATTTAAGACATGGATATTCAATTTATTTTTCCAATATCAACTTATAAAATCTCAACAGTGATCAAGTAGAGGGAGTGGGTGTCAATATAGAAGGGGGACATGAGAAAATAATGATATGGGTTGTTTGGTTTATATAATTCCCACAATCAATGTGTCTCTAGCTCACTTATAGGTTTCCAACCATGTAGTTGGGTGAACCATCAATAGTTGTTCTTTAATGTCCTACTTTACACCAGTGATAAAAGAAAATCTGAAAAAATAACAAGGTATGCCCTTTGTGTCAACAGAAAATTACACATATTCCATAATATGGCATTTCATTATGCATATTTTATGCAACTTGATCAACAACTCCAAAAGATGGATGTCGATTTCAAGGTGAGCATAAATGGTGTTTATAAATTATCTCTAGGAAGTGTATCCCACATAGGACTTTCTGTGACGTTGCCACCATTTTCAATGCTCTTGATGCAAGTAAAACACAACCACCCAAATTATAGTAGTTTATTAATAATATCTTGCATGGAGAAGTAGTGTGTATTTTATTGATCAACAACTCAAAAGAATGGATGTCTATTTAAAAGTAAGAATAAATGGTGTTTATAAATTGGCTCTAGGAAATGTATCCCACATATGAGTTCTTGTGACATCGCCACCCTTTCCAATGCTCATGATCCAAGTACAACACGCCCACCCAAATTCTACTAGTTTATTAATAATATATTGGGTGGAAAAGTAGTATGTATTACTAAATTAGGGTGTATTTTCTATATGGAGCTCTCAATAATATGGATGGGATTTAACTGGATATAATGTTAAAGATTGATTTCTTTAAGATATTTTTTAAATGATGATATTTGATAATTTCAAGTGGATGAGGATGAATTTATTGCACATCTTATTGAATCACATGTACAAATCCTTGAGATCCATTATGGCAGCACCCAATATTCAATACCATTTTTCTCTGAGAGACACATAATGTCCCCCTTCGCAATAATTAATATGTTTGGTTTAAGAAAATACTAACCCATTTGAAGTTTCATACTCTCACAATTGGTTCCACATTTTATCAAATTTTAATTAACTATACTTATTTGAAAATTGTATACCATATCATCATAATGATGGTTTTTGTTTTGGAAATTCGACAATGATAAAAATTTTGGAGGTGCCACTATTTATTAAAACAATGACCTTTGCGTTCTTGATATAGGAAACTAGATTTAAGGTATAGTACCTAAAAATTCCTAAAAAAATATGGTGGGAAATTTGCGGTTCCTCATAAGAAGGCTTCAAGGTGGTTTCTTTAGGAGAAGAAAGTGTAGTCTCTACTAGATCTAGAGTTGGGATGACTTCCTTTAAAATTTCTTGATGCATGTTAGGGTAGGTGATATCTATGAACATTAATTTTATTCCATACATACATGTCATTTGACCCATTATTCATCATTATAATAACAAAATTAAGACATGGATATTCAATTTCTCATTAGGGGAGTTTTGAGGTCTAAAATGGGCCTCCTAAGAAAAATGTACAACCAAAATAAACTTTATAAGAACCAATAGGATTGAAAATGATGATGTCTACCATGGGGGATGATTCACCATTTTTGGAGTAAAAAAGTAAAAATATTAAAAAATAAAAATAAAAAACTACTTTTTTAACTCGTATTTTCAAATTATCTCCCAAAGGTTTTACTCACATTTTGAGATGGAATACTCGTTGGATGAAAATCTTAATTCCTCATCCAAGGAGTACCCATGTTGCATAATTTTGATGGACCCTAATGCGAAAAATGAGAAATACATGAAAAAGCGTGATTGCAATAACGTTTTTCATGTATTTCTCATTTTTCATGTAGTAGGGTCCATCGAAATTAGGAAACATGTGTACTCCTTGGATTAGGAATCAAATTTTTCGTCCAACTTGTGTTTCCACTTGAAATGTGAGTAAACCCATAGGGAGATAAGTTGAAAATTTGATGATGTAATCTAATCTTATTTTATTATTTCCACTATTATTTTATAATTTCCTTAGGAGGCCCATTTTATACCTCAAAATTCCCCTTATGTTTATCAAGATCAACCTACCATGAACATCAAGGGTTAGGAAGTTGAGGGAGTGGGTGTAAATATAGAAGGGGGACTTGAGAAATGAATGATGTGGTTTTTTTGGTTTATATAATTACCATAAATTATGCTTCCATATCTCACTTATAGGTTTCCAACCATTTAGTTGGGTTAACCATCAATAATTTTCGCTAATGTCCTCCTTTATACCAATGATAAAAATTTCTATGGAAAAATAACTGGGCATGCTCTCTTTCTCAATAGAAAATTACTCGTAGGCCATAATATTGTATTTGATTATTCCTATTTAGTGCAACTTGATCAATAAATCTTCAAAATGGATGTTTATTTCAAGGTGAATATATATGGTGTTTAGAAATTGGTTATAGGTAATGTATCCTACAATAAGGACTTCTTGTGACATTATCACCATTCCATCGCCCTTATCCATGTACACCATACCTAGCCAAATTCTAGTAGTTTACTAATAATTTATTCGATCAAGAAGTAGTGATTCATCTCGTTAACCCATATTATTGGGTCAAACCATCAAACATGTTTTCATCTACTTTAGGAAATTGGTGAGGTATATAGTTTTGATTATATAGAAAGGCTAATTTGGTGTGATTCCCTTCCCTTTTTGTTTATTCACCACTAGCTCACTCTGCTTCTATTGGTCGCTAGTTTACCTCTTTGGATAGCACATTGGCTATAATATTGTTGAGATTTTCTTGCACGTAGGAAATTAAAAAAGTATTTCTTTCTAATTAGTCTATCTTAGCAACTTGTGTGTTTAGGTATTCAATTTGAGGAACATCGGTTTTCATATAAAAGGCATAGTTTTCCATGTGTGTGATTCTATTCTCTATAGTCATGTTCTTGGTGGATGTCATTGGGCCCTTGGGTCCACCAAAATCGTTACCAGATAACTATATTATTGTAATTAAATGTCATACAAGGTGTGTTTTGGGATAAAGATCCCACCATAGTAGGCCATGTCCATCAAAATGGTCAACAAAGATACACACCGCTGTAATTAATATCACATAAACAATATGTTTATATAAGTCTCAGAAAATGGTACTATCTGGTTAACTAGAGTTTTCTTCTTTCACTCCCTATGGAGTATTATTGTTGTATGAGTAATATTATGGGGTAAAAATCCTCAAAGTCCTGTTATTCTAGGAGTTTTTTTTTTTTTTGGTTTGACCTATGGGGATTTGAAGCTTGAATCTCACTGTTTACATAATACTTCATGTCATGGTGATAGAAAATTGAACTACCCCCCATGGGATTAATCTATGAGAATTATTATGATTATTATTTCTATTTTCCATTAAAAAGGATAAGTTTTGCAACAATATTATTTGATAAAATATTTAGGGATACTAACCAAGGAGGATAGGCTATGTTTTTAAGAAACCCTAACTTATTTTACTTCTGAAATCACAAATCATTGTGTTTAGAGAGACAATGTTTTGTAGTTAGTTAATATTAGTAACTTGTTTGTTTAGGTAAGCAATTTTAGAAACATTGGCTTCGATATTAAAGGCATAATTTTCCATGTGTGTGATTCTATTCTCTAAAGTCATGTTTTTGTAATGGTTTTGGTGGATTTCATTATGCCCTTGGGTCCACCAAAATGGTTACTAGAGAGCTATAATAGTGCAATCAAACATCATACAAGGAGTCTTTTGAGATAAATATCCAACAATTATAGGGTCATGCCCACCAATGTAAGTGATGTCACATGAAGATTATTTTGATATAAGTCTTAGAGTTTATGATATTATTGGATTGGTCAAAGATTTATTCTTTCACTCCCTATAGAGTATTACTATTGTATGAGTATTATTATGGGGTGAAAACTCCCAAATTCCTATTATTCTGGAGAATTATTATTAATTTTTTATGTTTTGCTAAGTTGTGTGAGTCCTTAGATGACTGCAAGCTTAACCTTTTCCTTAAGAAACTGCAACCCAAGGGTATCTAAGTTGTCAAAATCACCCAGGGATCGCACCTAGCATGGGCCACATTAGCCCTTAACATGGTTGGATTTATTCCCATGGAGTTTCAAAGTGGTCACCTTCACATCATGAAGTGCCTTAATAGTACACCCCATCACTGTCTATTATACACCCCATGGGCTAGAATTATATATATCTATATATATATATATAGATATATAGATATATATAGATATAGATATATATTCCATTAAAAAGGATAAAGTTTGCAAGACCTTATGAGAAAAGACCCAAAAAAAATATTGTTATTGTTATTATTACTATCATTATATCTCTTTAATATACTTAACGTTCGAAAGAATAGTATTTGATCAAATATTTTATGATGCTAACCATGGCAAGTAGGCTATATTTAAAGAAAACTTATTGTGTTATTCTTCTTAAATAGAATTATTATGTTTAAATATGATGTGACATATGTCTAACATTTAAAATATATATATATATATATATATATATATATATATATATATATATATATAGATATATAGATAGATAGATAGATATATATATATATAATTTGGGCATATGTTTTATAAGAAAAATTTGTGTTACCATTTACCATATATTTAATAAAAGGGAAATAGAAAAATATGAGCAATATTTGAAGAAATACAAACTACCAAAAATTGAACATAGGAGAAATAGTTATATAGAACCTATAAAATACCAACCCTTTCACACATAATTAAGAGAGATAGAAATATTCATCGTCCCTATCAAGGATAAACCTCCAATTGCGAAAAGGTCCAATATAATAACACAACTCGGAAAAAAATTGCATACCCTTCTACTACTATAAATAATTTGTCGCTAGTAAAACCCTAAGAAGTTTTCTTGCCATCATAATGAGTATTGACCATCAAGTGGGAATTATTTAATTAGCATAACCATTTACACTAAACAACCACCTACCAATTACCAAATGATCCCTCTTCTAATAAAATGGCTCGATATATTAATTCACTAATTCAACGCCCATGTAAAATGACCTCATGCATTAATTCCCTAATACATAACTACCTTGAAGTAAGGAGGTTAGGGTAGGACCCTAACAAACATGTAGAAAATGTTAATGATAATATTATCATTATAAGACTCCATATTGTTAAAACTGCTACACAATAATTAGTCAACCTTTGAGGGATATTCAACTAGCCAGTCACAAAACATCACTCTCTTTCATAGTTCATCATGTGCATACAAGTCGGTGAAGTTAAGGATTCAAATAATGAGATTAAGAAGCATCCATACCACTTGACTTCATGAGTTTTTTACATGGTCAATTATGCAAATTGAGAGCTTGGGTGATAGACGGATGTATACCCTACTTGTCCCTCCTTTTACATGGTATGAAACATAATATCCAAAGAAAAATATAATTGAAGGTTTTTCTTAGTATAAAGCTCATTACTTTCAATTTCTACAAACTCAAAGTGTTTTATTCTAAGAATCATAACGATCCATGATACATGTTTCTTTGTAGAAGTTCCCTAAAAACATCCATATGCTAACCATACTTTCTATATAATGCATGGTAGAGGTTTGGACTCATAAGTTATTCTTTTCCACACCCTTTTTGAACTCATGTTTTACTAACCCATGTAGGATAATCTTCATAGTATTATTTTATCTTTATTATTGTCAATGGAGGGTATTTTATCTATTTTTTTTGCTAGGGAGGGGGGATGCGGGGTAGGTGGGTTGATTGTGGAATGACCTTACATCTAAATTCTACATGAGGAAGCAATCTAAGATGATGAAACAATTCCTTATCCAAAGTTGTGGTAATTGGCTTGGGAATCATAAACCTAGAGGTGGATGTGCTTTTAGTTGGGTCCTTGTAAGCCAAATTTCCTTTGTTATTGTTGTTCACCACTTAAATACATTCGCTTATTTCAATTGAGGACAAATCATTTTGAGTCAAAGAACCTAGACTAACAAATAAAGTATAAAAATAATTGACCCTAACC
The DNA here is from genome assembly GCA_031772625.1 of Pinus tabuliformis. NCBI lineage: Eukaryota > Viridiplantae > Streptophyta > Pinopsida > Pinales > Pinaceae > Pinus > Pinus tabuliformis. The sequence continues at coordinate 511,950,145 of CM062818.1, read as the reverse complement.
TTTAGGGGGGGTCCCTAAGCCAAATAATAACTTCAATGAGGAAAGTAATTTTTTTGAAAATAGATTATCACTTTATAAATTAAAATTATAGTGACATTGATAAACACTTAAATACATTTTAGAGTATATTGATACAAATACCTACATGGTTTTAAAGATGAGAATTTAAAAATCATAAACTATTTTGTCAAATGCATTACAAAGTAGAGCTAGAATATATTTAAAATTATAATAATATTGTTTTAAAATCAATTTGTACTCTCCCTTATATTGATAGGGTGTCTCTTGATCCAAAAATTATTCTAATTACTTTATAGTGAATATTAACTTAACAACTATATTAAACAGATTTTTCATTTTAGTATAGCCAATAATTGTAATATAATTGTTATAGAAATAGGGAGAATCATTTTTAATCAAAAAAATTACAATGACAAATAAATAACTAACATTTAGAAGTATTTGTAATCCTAATAATAACTCCAATAAGGAAAGTAAATTTTCAAAAAATAGATTATAAATTATAATTATAAGAATATTGATAAAACTTATTTACATCTTAATATAAATTGATACAAACTTATATATACTTTTAATGATGCTAATTTAGAAATAATAAAATATTTGTCAAATAAACTAATTACGAAGTTGAGTTGAAATACACCTAAGAAAATTTTAATATTTCTTTAAAGTCTATTTTTGTTCTACAAAGTGTTGAATTTATCTAGATTGCAGATTTTGGGTATATCTAAGAATCCTACTCATAGTAGCAAGATCAAACATAATGCTCCTATCACTTAGATTATGGCATATTCTTAGAATATGCAATAAAAATAAAGATGCTCATTATAGAGGCCTCTTGACCAAAAAATGATTCTACTATACTTTATAGCCAAGTCAAAATTAATTTAACGACTACATTAAATAGATATTGTTACCCACCATCCATGGGTGGTATTCATAGGATATGGTTTTCTCCTATATGGTCCTCAGCAAGTAGTGAGCAACCCCTTGCAGCCACCAGATAACTCGATGTGCCATTATCTCCACCGCCTGAGCCAACCATGTGGTCCCTCACCCATCTGTTATGATCGTATTCTTGAAGGTGGGCCCTCCAACCCCGAATGTATTGCTTTTCATTACGTAGTCAGGTATTTTTTTTACTTATCATGGAAACTTTTAAGCATAGATTGGTGGTGAGATTCGACATAAAGAGTGGGCTAGGTCTATACTCTTGTATCCTCTTCCCAATTTGATGGTTAACCTTGTATCCTAGTATCGAGTGATCTCGTTTACTGGTTATTAGCTTTAGCAGTGACACTACATGGGAAACCCCGATCTTGGTTGCGTGGTCCCGCCTCCCAATACCATATATATCATCCCCTTTCGATCATTACAACCCCTTCATTATTTTTCCCATCTGGGTCCACATTTTTCCACTGAGTCCTTAAGGGGTCATCTTGCCCCTCCTCTTTCCCACACCTTGGGTTGGGCCTGAAATGATGCCCTAGAGGTTGATGCAGCTAAAAAGAAAAAAAAGCATAATTTGGCCACTATCATTAGGAAATGTACAACAAAATTTAAAATATGGTTGGGACATACAAATTTAGTGCGTGGGAAAAATACAAACATGAGCTCTACTCCTTATCTCAAGCCATTACCTTGGTTTCTATGGGTCTTAGATGAGACCCTTACATCATTGCGCAACCCATGATTGTCCCAACCCCTGGTGGGAAATGAATTGGCTCGCCTTAAGGGGGTATCTACTGTTATATCCTACACATCATGCTATCATCCCCTTGAACCCCAAGCAGTTATAAAAGAAAAATCAGTAAAAGGAAAAAGGAATATGACGAAGGGTTAAAAAAAAAATTGTCAGGGTAACTCATGTACCATGATTACTACCTCCTACATCCATATACCCCCATGGCATGTGTCTTATGTGTCCATTATGTTCCATCAATATGTCACATGCCACCTAGCATTTTATGGATGTACCATGGACATGTCACCCCCTTTAGAGTTTGAAACCACTTAATAGGGTCCTTAGTTAGCCCCTTATTGAGATTGGAGACACTTGTACATGCTAAATCACACTATGGAAGGTCATGCCACTATGAAGTGGCCACTTGATTCCAGGATTTGTAAGCTCTTTTACTCGATTACTCTAATGTTTTGCTGTACTAAAAGGTGAGGGGATGCATAGGATATTCTATAGGATTGGAAGTGGGTCTATATTTGGGGTTGTGGTCTCCCTATATGGGGTCTAAGCCCTCTAGAGGGTCATATTTGCACTTGTAGGGTGAGAATTGAGAGCCATGGGCCTCCACCATAATGAAGAGAAGATTTCCACTTAATGGACCCCTCAACACCATTCATTGATTGCTCATTTTGCACCTTTTTGGATGAGGATAATGCACTTGGACTTCCATGCCCAACTGACTTCACACTTGCACCACACACTTGGCAGATGTTTCAGGGCCCATATGAGGATGTGTCTCGCCATGAGAGATAAAGGGAGGGTTTATGTCATCATTGTAGCCCTTATGGATGGTATACATATATTATCGACCAACTCAGAGACCCACGAGGATGTATTTGCGCCCCGACACCCACTTGGGACACCACATTTGATTGACTTGGATGTCAAGGGGCTAACCCCTTGGTCAATATGTTTGGAGCTTATTCTCTCAACTCGACATATTTTGGACTCCACTAGGACTCTTCAATGGTCCAATGACTCATTGTATTCACTATTTTCCCACTTGGGGGGATTATATTTATATTATGGAGTTACCTTGGTGGGCTTGTCACCAAGCGATGTTATGGTTGCACATTGTTTTAGTATATGGGGCTTAATTTGGGCTAATTAGGAAAATAAAACCCCTTAGGAAGGATATAAATTGATGAGAGATCATTTGAGTTTCATCATCACTTGGATTGGAATAGTATCTCTTGAGAGATTTTCGCACTTTTTGTTGTGATGAACTTTTTCAAGCTTTCTTAATTCACTATGATGCTTGGATTTTGACTATTGTCATTGGAGATTCTTTCTAATACAAATTTGATGGATGGATATACTCTATCTCTCATGTAAGTGAAGTTTTAATGCTAGTTTTTTTATTTTACTTAATGCATGTATATCATTGTCATTGTTTTTGTATGGATTAATGTAATGCAAAATTATTCTGGGACCTTGAATAAGTGATTTAATTCATGTGTTTCTCTTTGAGGGATTCAGTGAATGTTCCTAGAGGCGCCTCTTAGGTTGAAAGACCTCAAAAATTTGTCTCCTTCACAAATTTGAAGTATAAATCCCTATTAGCCTAGTTGCTTCCCTTGGAAAGGATATTGCAAGCCAATTAGGGTTCATTAGCTCATGAAAAATCTCGATCTACGTGTATTTTGACTCCATTAAGAGAAAGTAGTAAGGCATTGATCCTCACATCCCTTGGTGGTCAAATTTATCTCTCTTTTCTTCACTCTTCCCAATTCAAGGCCTAACCTTAGAGGGTCAACAAAGGCATCAAGATAAATCTTTTGCAGCAATCCAAACACCTTCAAAATAGTCCACAACTGCATGGGGTGTTCTTAAGGTGTCCTCCAAGTTTGAGCACAATCCAACGTGGAATCTCGAGATATAGAAACCCCTAGCTATAAGATCCTCTCTTTCCCTAGGTTGATTTGGGTTAGTATCGTCACTCGGATCATCACATTCAAAAAAAAAAATATTAGTCCTTTGATCCTATTCTCTTCCCTTATTAGCTCAAGCCCTTCTTTGGTTGATCAACTCCATACCCTTGACCTAGTTTAAGCCCACTTGGGTTCTTTGTGGTCCCGTGGCTTATAATTCAAATTCCACAAATATTACATAGAAATTGTTTTCTCCACAAGGATCCTTAAGTGTAGGAAATCCCTCATCAAGGCATACACTCCAAACCTAGGCTCAAGTTTTCTCTTATCCCTTCCTAGAGAGCCTAACACCTTGCTTTCCAATCAAGTGATCTATCCATTTGAGCCTCTCTTGTGAATAGGCCTTAGGAATCACCTCATATCATATAATTGATCCACCCATTCATGTGATTCCTCTCATACCGGGACTCCTCCCATCAGTGAATGTTCGTAAAGAGCAGGAAGCCTTAGCTAAGGTGACAGTGGGTTGTCACCCCATTGTTTCCCTTTGACCTAGTAGTTGCTCCCTAATCCTAATAACAACTTCAATACGGAAAGTATGTTTTTAGAGAATATAGTTCATTGAGTTAGATTGAACCGTAGATATATGCATGAGAAGACAATTGCTAACCAATATTGAGGTTTCATCATTTAGTGGTCTAATATGACTTGTGAGCGGTTGAGTTAAGCTAAAAAAAATAAATAGAATTATATATCTACTTAATAACAACTCAAAAAGATTATACTCTATATATATGTTTTTAACCATAAAAAATTAACGATAATTAACAAATAAAATCAAAGAATTATAAAGTATATGCCATTTTACGTTGCATACAAGAAAGTTGAGTTGAAAGAAGTATGAAAGTTGCGTCATGGCTTGCATATGAGTCCATTGGGTTGAAGAAAACATGTATTTACAATTTAGTTAAAGTTTTGTCTTATTAGTGATATTAACTCGGTTTGAAATACACAATGTAATATGGTAAATAAAATGTATGTAATTTTTCGTAATTTTGTAAATAAAGTGTATCTAATTTTATGTGAACTTTAAAAAAAAAAAAAAAAAAAATTGATTTTAATGAATATTTAAATATTATTATAAAAAAAACATAAAATTTTTGAGGATAAATCATAGTAGGTGTTTTGCAATTCTTAAACTCATAAATGTAATGTGATGTTTACCAAAAGTTTTATAATATTTCAAATATAGATTACAGAAACTTGAGAGTTTTATAATATTCAAAATATAGGCAAAAAAATTTCAGAGAAAAAAAATAAAAATATATTAAATATGATTTTTATGAAAAAATATATATTTTCAAGAAAATTGGTGAAAAACATTGATTCCAAAGATAAATATAATTGTCAAATTTGATTTTAATAAATATTTAAGTATCATAATTAAAAAGTGGTCAAAAAGTTAAAATAAGTATATTCCCAAGCAATTTATCGTTCTGAAAAAAGATTGACTACTAATGAAAAAATAAATATCTCAAAGCTGACTAGGAAAAAATAGAGTCCAAAGACAAATACAACTATCAAATTTTCGGGAAAAAAAAGTTAGTTTTCGTCTCATTGGGCCACTCGATTTTTTAGTGGTCTGCGTGGGAACCATTGTAGATGAAGATTCAGTATATTTTTCTTTATATGTCGTAATGATGGGTCGGAGGAATTCACAAACTGTTTTTTACATTTTCCTAATATTCATGTCAGCTTCCTTATGAGATATTGTCGTAACTTTCTTTATATGGGGAGTTCGCCCGGACAGTGTGGCCAGGCCTGTAACACTGCATTAACAGGGTTGGCTTTTGTTATTTCGACTGGGCATAGTGAATTATGAGATAGAACGAGCTCTTCGAATTTGAATTACTTGTAGGTTCAGGCAATCGAATAGAGATTGACAGATATTGCAGAATATCAGTTAGTTGAAACTTGCTTTTATACCTTGAGTAAGGAGTGTCGATTTTTTATATTGCAGTAAGTTTTCGTTAAGAGAAATCTATGGAACGGAAGATTACCATCCGGAAGAAATTTCAGGAGCATCTGGTTTGCAGAATATCACAGGCTTTCAAGCGATGGAAAAGATCTGTCCTTTCTGTGTGCACGAGGATTTGGCAAGTGAGTGCAGAGGATCCTCAAAAAGTTATCCATTCGATCAAAGTTGGGCTTGCATTGTCCCTGGTCTCTCTTTTCTACTTTGTCAGGCCAATGTTTGAAACCTTTGTTGGGAATGCCATATGGGCCGGCGTTGCTATCGTGTTGGCCTTTGAATTCACTATAGTTAGTTATATGTAAACCTATTTCCTTTTGTTTATCGGATGTTGAAATAATTTTTAGAAATTTGTAATTACTTCAGTAATAAAATCTCCAAATTCCTTGATACTTTGTGGTATTAAAATGTACCTGATATTGCTGAGATACGTTGCTCTGGTAAGTTTTTAATTTCCTCATAGAATGTACTAACCAAGTGTTAGAGTAGTCCTTAATCGTGATACTAGAATTGAAGTTAGGAATGAATTATTATGTGATATTTGAATACTAGACAAGAAGGAAGGAATTTAGCAATTAATAATAAGGATGAACATAATCATTATTTAGTGTGTTTGGTTAAAATTGAATAACTTAGTTTGACATAATGTTATGATCACTTATAATGGGAAAATTTGCAATTTAAGTGTAAAAAAGTAGATGGTATAAATTAATAGAGTTTCTTCTCCTACTTCATTATGGACTCGACTGAACAAGTAGGACTGAACATTGCATATCAGATGCACTATGTCCATAATAAACACATGCAAATACATAGAGATGAAGCAAGAACACGATGAGCAATAAATTACTAGATAGGAAAATCCATGAAGTTACACAATCCCCCTCTCCCGTGTTACACCCAAAGAGGAAAATCCATTAAGTTACACATACCCCTACTCCATGTTACTAATACCCCTTCCCCATGTTACACTTCATATTGCAAATATCCTGCTCTTTGTCTCCATCTTAAATATTCTGTAATTTTATAAATTGTATATCTTTTTACATTTGTCATCTTTAGTCTTCTTCCTCTGCTATCTTCTTTTCTTTTCTTTTCATTCTCTTTGTTGTTCCATCTTTTTATCGTCATCTCTTATCATAGACTATTAAAACTAACAACAATCTTTATAAAGATCGGTGTATTTAGACAGATTGAATTTTGACATGAATGTTTCGTGAGTATGTCCTATCACTAGAGCAGTTATTTGACTATACTTATTATGAATTAATGTTTTGTGCCATGCTAATATAATGCAGGTGTTACATTAAGCAAAGGTCTAAACATATCTTGTGCAACATTCTTGGCGGGATTCTTAGGAGTTGGAGTGAGCTATCTTGCGGAACTTACACGGAAAAATTGTGAACTTGTTCTACTGGGTGTCTCCATTTTTCTCATAGGTCAATACAATATCATTCTTAAATACCTGAAGATTCAAATCTGCATGGTATATTCGATTCTTTACTTTTTAGGATTCTAATATATCTGGTCCGTTTGGGTGATGCGGGTGCATGGTCCACATATTCACGTTTCTTTCCTATTATGATCAAGAAAATATATGATTATGTGGTGATCATCTTCATTATCTCCTTCAATCTCATAGCCATTTCCAGTTATCGTGTGGAAAATATTTTTAAAATGGCGTGTCAACAAATGTCTATGATTGTCATCGGTTGTGCGCTCTCTTTAGATATTAATGTGATCATTTTTCTTGTATGGGATGGAGATGACCTTCACAATTCCATTTTATGTCACATGGAAGTATTACCTAAATCTATGAAAGGTAAAGCCTTGCCAGAAACAACAATAAATAGGATTTTTATTATTTTCATGAAAATTGATTATGAGAAATATTTGTTTTTTTATTTTATTTTATTGTTTAGTTGAATTTAATTAGATTATAGATTTTGAGACCAAACAAAAAATGAGTGAAATTTTATGATCATATTTAGAAACATTCTCTAAACCTATAATACAATCCGAATAAGGATGGCCGCCATGCCTTGACATTATCTCTCTCTTCTGTAAGCATATTGCAAAACCATTGTTTGTATCATTAGCGCTATGCTCCCCCCAAAGTAGAAAATGTTGGAAAAATAACAATTGGTATATAAAAATGTATGTATTTTTCACACAAAATTTGTTTGTATACTAGCAGAATGTGTAACAAAATACATCGTTGAGCCAAAATATTGCTAAGATCCAGGCTATGATGAGGTTCCAAGAGGTTGTAAATTTGTGCTGAACTCGAAATCCACGGAAGCCTCATTGGTAAATATCATATAAACTTTTTGCTGTCATCTCCTATTATATAAACTTGGTGATCCGTTTATAAATTTCACTGTTTATTAAGAAATTTATGTGAATTTCACAAGTGAGTTTTTCCAGTTGGGAGCCACCACATGGATATTTATTCTTTAGATATCCATGGAATATTTATGAAAAATTTGGAAACATGACCCGACATTGTGCATACTCTGTGGAGAATTTAAATGTATTTTAAAATCTGAGATTCAAGTATTCGTCGAAATTCCAATGCAACTTTGTTGCTCCCTCGTACACTCATGTATTTCTTATCGTATAATCATTGGTGATCATATTATTTGTTCAGGCTCCTTTTTCTGTAAGAGGAAATTTTAAAAAGTCATTTATTGACATCGGCAAAGAATCCGCGCACATTTTGCGTGAACTAGCTGAGAGAATAAGGATGACCAGAGGAAGTAAAAATCCCCATTTAGTGATGGTTCGGTTAAGAGCAGTGGTGGAGAATCTACAGAATTCCCTAGGAGCTCAGCCAGAGCTTTTCATCGATACTAAGAGATGGCGAATTCTGGAGGAGAAGCGCTTGAGAATTCCACAAAATTTCTTCAAAGGATTAACTACAACATAAAATTTGCAGGCCTCCTCAATGCCAAAGCCAACAAAACAGACTGATATGATAAATAGAGTGTCAATTGGAATTACTATGTAGGAGGAAGAGATACAAACAGATACGTCAAGAGATCAAGCTGGGAAAATATGTGAAATGAGAGAAATGAAGCAGAGACGTTGTTCATTTATGGAAATCCTTCCTCTTGTCATCCTTTTTGCTTTGCTGATAGACAAAGTGGCAAAGTTAGAGAGCGTAATCATGGTAGTAGAAGAGCTTGAAGAGGCTAGGTAAGTAAATCCCTATCATCAACATCATTGACTTCAAGTAAACAGATAGCACCAGCCACTCTATCTAAAAGATTGGGCAGAGCATACAATGCTCTGATACCACATGAAAGATTGGGCAGAGCACACAATGCTTTGATACCACACAAAAGATTGGGCATAGCACACAACACTCTGATATCAACTGATTAAACAACGGAAATACAAACACATCAAGAATATAAGAATGCAGCTACGACTGTTCAATAACACAAAAACTAAACATTAATTTACAGAAGGTGAAGCAGCTACAATTGCATACAATTCACACTCTATGCGTCTTGACTCTACATTCTTCTATCCCAACTCAACTATATTTATACAAAATTTAAGTCGGTTATTGCCCCTTCAATTTAAAAGGGTTATGGCAGTGGTGGCTCTTCGAAAGTTGAACAGATCATGGTGGTGGTAGTGAGGCGGTGTTCGGTGATTAATCTGTCATGCAACGTAATTATATCCAACACTATCCCCATCAATATCACAAGTTAAAACTATCCTCACGACTACTAGTAGGACTGATTAACTTCCTCACCAGCTCGTCACTCTTGTGAAAAGTGACATAAATGTTGGAAAGGCAGAGAAGACAAAGCATAAACAATTCACACATAAAACATGAGTTGCTACTCTTCTATTGATCACACAAAACATGATGATTACAATGAACCCGGTGAAGGGCATTTAAACCTTTTCCAACTAGCTAATTGCCTAAAATATCTTGACATGCAACCACATTAATTCACACACTCAAAGTTGTCTATCATTTAACTAGACTTGACTCAAGACTCAAACACTCAACCACTCAATCACTCAGTTAACTGACTCTTTATATTTAGCCAACTCCTCATGCATGAGTAATTATCTTATTTTAACACTCCCCCTTAATTACGACTACTAAACTAAAACATGACTCATGAAAACTCAAACATTTCTACTGGTCTACGTCTCAGCTAGGCTTACAACACCCAAGTTTCTTCTATGAAACTCAAACACATATTGTGCTAATGACTTAGTAAATATATCATCCAATTGATCAATATATCTAGAGGGCTTCAAGTGAACTTCTCCATTGCTCACAAGTTCTCTAATAAAGTGATATCTAGCATCAATATATTTTCTCTTCTGATGAAACACACTATTCTTGGATAGTGCAATCGTTGAGGTGTTGTCACAATATATTGTTGTTGATCCTGTTGGTTCTGCTTGAGTCCATGAAATACTCTTCTTAACCACACTTCTTGACATGATGTTGATGTTGCTGCTACATATTCTATTTCTGTTGACGAAACTGTCACAATGGGATTCTTCTTAGATGCCCATGAAATCACACCTAAACCAAGGTGGAACACAAAAGTAGAAGTTCTCTTCCTGACATCCAAACTACATGCAAAATCGATATCTGTGTATCCAATCAAATCCTTCTTTTATGTACTTGCATACATAATGCCACAATCTCTAGTTCCTGCTATGTATCTCATAATTCCTTTTCCTACACTCTAATGTGTGTCTTTTGGACTCTCCATAAATCTGGAAATCAAAATCACTCCTTGCATGATATCCGGTCTTGTAACTATGAGATACATGAGGCTGCCAACCAATCTTTTGAATAGACTTGGATTGACATATGATCCTTCATCATCCTTGCTTAGCTTTGTACCCGTTGCACCTAGTGTAGGGATAGGTTTCCAATTTTCCATCCTAAATCTTTAAACAAATCTTTGGAATATTTATTTTGACAAATAAAAATTCATTTTTTAGATTGCTCAACTTCTATGCTAAGAAAATATTTCATGAGACCAATATCTCTCATCTCAAATTCTTTCATCATGGCTACTTTAAATTCATCTATCTCAAAATCACCTGCAAAAATCATGTCATCAACATATAAGAAAACAATCAAAATCTGTCCATGCTCATTTACCTTTGTGTATAAGGTATGCTCAATGTTGCTTCTGCAAAATCCATTCTTAATCATGTAGTTTTCAATTATGCTATACCAAGTTCTAGGCGCTTGCTTCAGTCCATAAAGCACTTTCTTCAACCTGTAAACTTTGTCTTCATTACTTTCAACTTCATATCTTGGAGGCTGCTGCACATAAATTTCCTCTTCAAAAATTTCATTCAAGAAGGTTGATTTTACATCCATCTGATATACTATCCACTTGTTCTGAGCTAATGTGGCTAGAACTTCTCTTACAGTATCATATCTGGCTACTGGAGAAAACGTTTCTCCAAAGTCTATTCCTGATTGCTGCGAGAATCCTTTGGTACAAGTCTTGCTTTAAATCTGTCAATTTCACCTTTTTCATTCAACTTTGTCTTATACACCCACTTCACACCAATGAGAATTTTGCGCTTTGGTAAATCAACCAAATCCCATGTGTCATTCTTTTCAATAGCTTCAATTTCTTCATCCATGGCTTGCACCCAATTTTCATCTCTGATTGCCTCTTCAAACAAAGAAAGTTGGAATGACAACAATGCAAAATTTGAACTAACATCCAAATCATCATAAATATCTTTCAAACTTCTCATCTTTCTCTTACCATTGCTTAATTCATCACCTGATTCATTGTTGGGAGAATCTTGATATGTTGATCTGCTTGAGGATCCATGCTGCTTTGAAAATCTTGGAATCCTTTTTGGTGTGTCTATGTTTGGTATTTTCACATGTGATTCTTGTTGCTCCTTTTTTGCTACATCATCTTCTTCCATCAATGGCACTTGTGCATCAACTATTTTGTCTACAGTTCATGTTGGCTTGATGGGGCTTAACCAAGGTTCGGAGTTAATTATCCAAATAAATCCCTACACTATTGGCCCTTTCGGCATCATCCTGTGGGGCACGGATAGAAGTCTCACTCGAAGTAGTATGGGGGGATGTTGGAACCAAGTTTCCACAACCTTGAGATGTCTGAGGTGTCGATTTAGTTCAACTGTGCCTACCTTCGCGTAGGTCACTTCGCACATTGTTCTAACCCACGAGACCTTCGCGATCTGTTATAATCACCTTTCACGCAGCCCTAACCAGGGGATGAGGTTCTTTCGCGGTACTATGGCAGCGATCTGCGTTGTTTCCCCAAACTATACCGCGGATCTTACTTATCTTCTTAAAGATCTTAGTTAACTTCGAATAAACAAATACTTTATCTCACCTTCACTTAAATATCACAGTCATATATGTTTGCGCATTAGATAAACAGTGGAAATGCAATTTATACCCAATACATTCACTACAAAAAACAAGAAATAAATACACAGGAATTATATAAAACTTCTCTTTATTAATGCTCTAATGGTTATAGACTCGACTCGCCCTATGCACTTAGCTGTGGACTACTAGGCCTCTACGCACTCAACTGTAGAGCCTTCTCCTACTCTACGACCCAAAACTAGACCTTACACTTCACATACTCCGCTATGTTTCTATTCCATGATCATCAATTGATTCTTATATTGTTTTTAACTACTTAGAGCTTCGCTCTATTTATACAATCCCATGTTCCGCGAACCATGGGTAGATCTTTATAGCCGACATTACATTACAAAATTGAGGGCGAGCAACCCTATGACTCATTTACAAGCTACGCGCTCTGCGCCCACAAAATGCGAAGTCTTTACATCAGAGTTATAACTTTTGACCAAAATCTAGGCACTAAACACCAAAACTTTCCTTGGGGGATCCTGCGCCCAATAGTTCCATTCCATGACTCTTGTTCCATGAACACAACATCTCTACTAATTATGGTCTTCTTTGTGACTGGGATATACAATTTGTAAGCTTTTGATTGCTCACTATAACCAGTGAATATGCATTTTTCACTTTTATCATCCAATTTGCCTCTTCTCTTCTTAGGCACATGTGCATAAGCTACATATCCAAATACTTTGAGATGAGATACACTGCAATACATACCTAGCAATGCTTGTTTTGGTACTCTCTTCATTACACTCTTTGTAGGAGAACTTTTGATCACATAATTAGCACATGCAACTCCTTCTGCCCAATACTCATTAGACAAGTTTTTGCCTTTCAACATGGTTCTTACCATGTTCATAATTGTCCTTCTCTTTCTCTCTCCTACACCATTCTGATGTGGTATGTACCTGGTTGTAAACTGTCTTCTGATCCCATGTTGTTTGTAGTAATCATGAAATGCCTTTGAGTCATATTCTCCACCACGATTTGACCTCAATACCTTGATCTGTCAATCACTTTAGTTCTCTACTAAGGCTTTGAATTCTTTGAACTTTGCAAAATTTTCAAACTTCTGCTTCAAAAGGTAAACCCAAGTCTTTCTGTTGTAGTCAACAATAAAAGTGAGGAAGTAATAACTTCCACTAATCGACTGTGTCCTCATAGGTCCACACAAGTCTGCATGAACTAGCTCAAGGGGTTGCTTTTCTCTGTATTCAACTCCCTTTGGAAAACTTTCATGGTGTTGCTTTCCCAAGATGCAACACTCACAAGTGATAGCAGGATCTTTGATGGGAGGTAATCCTCTGACCATCTGTTTCTGCTGTAACAATCTTAAAACACCATTCTTAGATTTATATATATCACTAGCTCAATCATATAGATTAAAATTATATTTAAATGGGATAGTATCAAAACACTTATCTCATAATACCAAAATTATAAAAAACCATCAAAGTTAATTAAATTGTAACATTATTATAAACTATTATTGTTGTTATTATTATTATTGTTAAATTAATATATGACTTGAACATTCTAAATGTAATAAGATTTTTAACCATAGAACTTCACTCCCACTTTATTATGTGGATTCATAAGTTGCATATAAGCCTGGTTATAATACTATGGGCCAATACCCTAACTTACTAATATTACAAGTCCAAAAAATTATAACTTATATTCATGTGACACATACTCATATAATTTTTTTAATCAGTTTAATTAAAAAAATAAAAATGAGATAACTATTTTTAAAATTAATTTCAACTTTTAAAACTACCATTAAAAATATTTTAAAATACCTATTAATAATGAATAATTAAATTAAAAATCTAAATATTTATTTTAAAATAAATATATCTATCATGATAATTACATTAATTAAAATAGATGGTACTCATCCTATTGATGTGTATAGCAATGTCTCTTTTCAAATATTTTAATTTTTAGTGCGAGGAGGAAACCATCTAATTAGACTGATTAGACATTGTGGACCTGTCATTTCGACAAATCTATACCAAATTTAAAAAAAAATATCCCAAAAAAATTAAACAAGAACCAAAACATAGAAAAAGTTACACTAAATTTATTTATTAATGTGGCGAATGTCGTCTCCCACTATGGACTGATTTGAGATATGTATATCCATCTTGTTATATATGCCACATGCTAGTTGGTGGGTTGATGGTGAAAAATGACTTTGCAACTGTATAAAGTTTTCAACGTTGTAAAAAGTTGTTTAATGGTGACCATGCATGCCCTCTCTCTATACTATATTGAATTCATATTTGTTCCATAACTCATAGATGACCACATATTTGTTCCATAACTCATAGATGACCACGAAGACGTTATATATAGCTTCTAAAATATGTCGAGTACCTCAAAAATATAGACAATTTACCTCCCTTCATATTTATGAAACAAATATACAACTCAAAATTATATTATTAAGGTATGGATACTCTCATTGGTTCCTTAACTAATATAACCAAAAAAAACAAGTCATAATGGTTCCCGGTCACATTATCTATTTTATTGCCGTGTAAACACTCTTAAATTAAGAAGAAATAAAAAATGTAAAACGAAACGTTATTAGTGAGTACACCTAACTTTTTATATGTAAAAGTATATGACCTCATAAATATTCTCATCACTCATGGCTTCATGAGAGACTCTCTGCACATCATACAAACAATCTCATATTCACCCTTCTTAAGCAACATTGTTGAAATCATAATATTGTTTATCCCAAATGTACAATCTTCAAACTATAAATCAAATGAAAATAACAATGTTAATGATAGACTTAACCCTTTGCAGTGCAAGTTAAGTCTAAACAATATTTTCAAATTATATATTGGAGTCTCATGATCATAATATTGTTTAGCCCGAGGCCACTAAAAACACTCAAATGTAAAATCTTCAAACTATAAGTCAAATGAAAATAACAATGTTAGTCAAATGAAAATAACAATAGTGCTAGTGATAGTCTTAACCCTTTGGTGCAAGTAAAGTTTAAAAAAAATATTTTCATTGATTCACTAATTACTATTTTTCATCATTTTACATAAGATATAAAGCTAAATTCAATATATGTATCTTCATTGATTCACTAATTACTATTTTTCATCATTTTACATAAGATATAAAGCTAAATGCATCATGTATTAAAGAGAGATTATAAAATAAAATTAGAGAGGAAAGAAAATGAATTAAACTGATAAGCCAACTGAAAATCTAATCAACCGTTTTCATTTTTCTTATCATTCTGGAAATCAAAATTAATCAACCGTTTTCATTTTTCTTATCATTCTGGAAATCAAAATTAAGTCAAATAATGTGAGACTATCTATCCAAGAACTTGTCCCAGAACTTGTTGAGCCCCTCACCCAACAATATTGAGCATTGTAGATGATAGAAAATTGCATTGTCCTATGATTGTGAAGGTTTTTGTCAGAAGCATTTTAAGAAAATACATATTTATTTTTAAAAATATTTTTTATTAAAAATATATAATTGAATATATTTATTTTAAATTTTTTAATTAAAAAATATAACGAGTTAAAGTTCATAAGCCTTCACATCAGCTTTATATTAAAGAGATAATATTATAAAGTTTTATATTAAAGAGATAATATTTATTATAATATAAAGGCGCCACCATTGAATATATATAATCTTTTGTCTCCTGAAATTCTTAGTGCAGAAATGTTTTCACCAAAATCCTAGAGGGAGATGTGTCTAGTAGTCTGTAAGTCAAAAACGGCATGGCTCCGTGTAAAGCTGCATACTGTTGACATCACCATAATCACAATGGAGAAAGAAGAGACCGAATGCGATTTGCACGAAGAGTTGCGGTGCAGAACGACAGATAGCAAGAGCTGGTGTTGTTCGAGAGGCTGAGGAGAGAGTAGCAATTGCTGTGAGCATGATCGCGAGAATCTACAAGCAAATTAGAAATTCCAAGAAAAGGAAGATAAGGAAAATAGGTATTCAAGGATACATTTAGATCTAGATTTGTACCTAGCTCTCTGCAATGCTTTCATCACTATAAAAATAAAATTGGAGATAAATTAAACTACCAAGTATCACAATAGCACAATAAAGATACTCCAGGAAAATTATAAACCAATTTGTAAACACCAATTTTATCTGAAGTATAGTCTTTATTTAGGATTTCTGGATTGCGCTGCGTCCTTTGGATTCCACTGTTGGTTACTTCCTGCTCCCTGGTAGCCTTAGCATCATTTAAAAAATTTCTAGTAGAATATGAATCTAAACCCAGAGGCACGACAGAGCATGCTTTTTCTTGAACAATAAATGTTGTTAAGAATATCAGTATAGTTAAAACTTTTTTTTTGACAAAGAAAAATATCATGGATTTATGGATACAGTTTGAGTGGGCCTAATGGTTAAGAGCATGTGTTTCTTCTTAAGAGGTCACATGTTCAAAACCAGAGGGGTAGAGTATCTATGCCCTAAGTCAAATCGCTGCGCGGAGGTGGGTCCCTTGTCCCACAAACAAGAGGGTCTCATACACCAATTTGATGTCTGCCTTGGCTGTGACCTTAAAAATGGATATTATTATTATAAAGATCTGGATAGGTGGATCTTGTCCCACAAACAAGAGGGTCTCATACACCAATTTGATGTATGCCTTGGTTGTGACCTTAAAAATGGATATTATTATTATAAAGATCTGGATACATAGGTGGATATATAGATAGACCGTCCTCGACAAGGAGCAAATACAACAGATTATACAAAAAACTTCCACCAATAATCACAGCATATTGACCAGAGAACAACACATAATACACCTACTAAATAGGCAAGATAAAACCATCTATCAAAATAGATCTAAAAAAGATATCAACAAAAAAATATCAACAAAAGTCTAAAAAATAAAAACGCATGTGTCCAAATAAACAGGCCATATAAAGATACCATAGATCTGAGATAGAAAAGAGCATTAAACAATATAATCATTTATTAATGTGTTTCTGCGGAATCCAATGGTGAATGGAGCATTGGTAACATGTATATTGAAACGATATATTGCCCTGACAGCGAAACGGGCGATCCATTGCCAAGGAATACGGAGGAGGCAAGTGCGGAGCTAAGAGGCTGCTACCTTATACAGCATAGTGAAAGAGTTTACTTGTAACCGTGTGGAGGAGGGTTCTCATTCGATGAAAGCTCTCCGCCCGCAACTGAAATGCCCACCATTCGGGCCGGTAAGTGAAAACCATGACGTAATACAGTTAAATACGCAGTTCTTTATATTGTGACTTTTTTAAGTTTTTTTGTCGGTTTTTTTGTCAAAATTCCGCATCAATTTATTGGAATTGTAAGTTTGATAGCTAATTTCTACACAATCAAAGCATCCAAGCATCCCAGGGATTTTTCAGGGTGCTGAATCTAAATATGCAATTAAAAAACCATTTTAATAATACAAATCAAGATTTATCCTCAATTTTTCACTCTACTAAATACATATCAATAAAGTGAAATAGATGTCATAACCCTACTCACAGCTGATTGTTGTCTAGTCACACCAAAATAGGTGTCAAATTACACCAAAGATAAACGAAATTTTTAGGCAAACTGCAAAAAAAACCTATAGAGCTAAGTAGCGCATATAAAAATAGAGATACTCATGAATTCAATATAGTATAGAGAGAGGGCATGCATGGTCACCATTAAACAATTTTTCACAACAGTGAAAACTTTATACAATTGTAAAGTCATTTTTCACCATCAACCCACCAACTAGCATGTGGCATATATAACAAGGAGATGGATAACCATAGTGGGAGAGGACGTTCGCCATATTAATAAATAAATTTAATGTAACTTTTTCTCTGTTTTGGTTTTTGTTTAACTTTTTTTTGTGGAATTTTTGTTTAAAATTGGTATAGATTTGTCGAAATGACAGGTCCACAATGTCTAATCCGTATAATTAGATGGTTTCCTCCTTGGACTAAAAATGAAAATATTTGAAAGGAGGCATTTTGATACACACCAATAGGATGAGTACAATTAATTAATTAATAGGATGAGTAGAATTTATTTTAATTAATATAATTATGTTGATAGATATATTTATTTTAAAACATAAAATTTTAGTTTTTTAATTTAATTATTAATTATTATGAGGTATTTTAAAATATTTTTAATGGTTGTTTTAAAAGTTGAGATTTATTTTAAAAATAGTTATCTTATTTTTATTTTTTTAATTAAATTGATTAAAAAAAGTTATATGAACATGTGTCATATGAATATAAGTTATAATTTTTTGGACTTGTAGTATTGGTAAGTTAGGGTATTGGCCCATAGTATTATAGCTAGGCTTATTTGCAATTTATGAATCCACATAATATAGTGGGAGTGAAGCTCTATGGTTAAAAATCTTATTACATTTAAAATGTTCAAGTCATATATTAATTTAATAATAATAATAATAACCCGGATGCGGGTGTTAATAAATGATATTTATGAGGGGCTGCACAAAGCAGGCAGCTGGCCCTGCACCTGGCTGGTGGACGACCTCCATAGCATGCGCATCTGGCTGGCGGACAATTTCAATGGCATGCGCATTTAATCATCTGCAGAACGGAATGTTGGTCGCACAAATCGACATTTATGAGCGCCTGGTTCAAGAGCTCTTGCTTAAGGTTTTATGTATGGATCCATATCTGTTTCACGCCATTGTCACTGGTTCGTTTTACCTCCGCTCGGCGTTCTTCCCGCACCCCTGCCTGGCTCAACTTGTTTGGAAGCTCGCCTGGTTAACTGGTGTTGTTGGGCTCCTCTACGCTCAGATTCTCTCTCGTTAGCTTCACCATATTCCATCTCTTAGTTGGTCTGTCATTCTGAGAATGCCTCGCCGTCGAGGAGTCCCGCGCCGAGGAGGTAACACTAGGAACAGAGGAAGAACCTCTCGGCCTGCTCCGCAGAATGTCATACCCTTTGCATCGACCTCCCCATCCTCACCACCCTCAGGTCAAGCTGGGCCTCTTCCGCACAATTCCTTTCAGACTACCAGGTTCACCTTCCACAGCAGGCTCAACAGGCCTGTGTTGTCTGCTAGCATCATAGTCATTCTTGCTGAGGAAGAGAGTAATCCTACCAGCTTGGCCCACACTACCTCCTCTCAATCTCAGGAAGATAGTGTCCTTCAGGGGGAAATGGCTGGGGTGGTGCTAACGCTGACAATATGCAGGATGACACCCCTGTTTCTGAAGAGCCTCTGCATCTGGCCAACACAACACAGAACGAGATTCTTGCCTGTGGACCGACTCATCGTTCAGGCAGCATTCTCAACCTGGTAACTACTCCTGAAGGCGGCATTGAAGGAATTGATGACAATGGTTTCTTCACCTGGGTCGCTTCGTCTAGTCAGGTGGATAAGGACATGCCCGACTCTCCGCAGCACGCAGACTAAGGCTAGTTCATCACCGACGGGTGGCACTCTTGCCTTCGCTCTGTGCTTTTCTTACTATGTGTCTTCGTTTCTAAGTCTCTAGTCCTGTGTCTGGTTTAAGTTCTTGTTTAGGCTCGTGGCGCTAGCCAACCTGCTCTCTGTTTGCAGTTACAACTATGGGTTTGATGGGCACTATTTTTTCATTTTTGTGCATGGCGGGCATGATAGCATGCGTCTCAGTAAAACCTCTGAAGGTGTTAGCTATGTCATGTTAGAATTAGAACAGAAATATTTCAATGGGTCATGGTCTAACACAAAATCTTTTGAAGTCTATAATCTGAAAACAGCAGAAAGCATGAAATGTATGTCTCTGAATCTCTCGCTGAGGGATAGCATCTGCCCCCTCTGAGGTCTCGACCTCTATGTACATAATTTTCTCTTTTTAATAGAATCAGTGTTTACGCAGAAAAAATAAATAAAAATAATAATAATAATAATAATAATAATAATAATAATAATAATAACAATAATAATAACAATAATAATAGTTTATAATAATGTTACAATTTAATTAATTTTGATAGTTTTTTATAATTTTGGTATTATGAGATAAGTGTTTTGATATTATACCCTTTAACTATCATTTTAATTTACATGATTGAGCTAGTGATATATACAAATATAAGAATGGTGTTTTAAGATAAAATATTTTGATCACACAATCAACCAACTACACAAATATTCCAACTACACACAGATTTTGCAAGTATCTAATTGGAGAATATCTCTCAAACAAATAGAACTAACAAAACTCTAAATAATAGGAAGAGATTCCTTTTCGATAAAATGATCACGCATAAGTCAAATAGGACTTACATAGTTGTAGCAATTACTTGTCTTAATCTCAGTACACAAAATGTTGATGTCCATATGAAAGAACAACGATCCACATGAACTCATGGTAACTAGCCGCTACAACCACTCCTTCAACTATTCTTCAATTATCATAGTTCAATTACATATTGTCATACCTAAACTTTTAACTAGGCCACATCCTAGGCCATTTCTTGACTTCGGGAAGGCTTCTCTGACACATTTTGTAAGTACACAAACTAAAATATATTTTCTAAATATTTTTGGATATGAAGTAATGTAGATTTTGAAAATATTTCGAAATCTAAAATATATTGTTGAAGTAATTTAAGATTAAATTATTTGAACTCATTCTTATTGAAAGATTCCAAAATAAGATAAGGATGTTACAATCTGCCATTGAGATAAAAATGTCCCAAATATATTTAAAGTTTACAATTAAGAAAATCTCAAGATTTCCCAAATATTCTTAAGTTTTACCATTAAAATAATCTCAATATTTCCCAAATATTCGTAAAGTTTACAATTAAGATAAAATCCGATTATAAAAGGGAATGATAATTATTTGTTGTTTTTCCCGATGACAACTTTGGAGAGATCCAGCCAATCCTTCTAGGCTATGTATAATCAAATTGTAAGGATCATCTGTGGCCCATGTGGGAAAAGCAAGCACAATTATCAAGAAACAAAGTGTAAACCCTATAACTATTGTAGCTATCCTTTGATGCTCCAACCTTAAAATGTTTTCAATGCAACAACCAGAAATGGTTGTGGGATTGAAGGTATGAATGAAGATGACCACCCCATAATCGTATCTTTTCTTGATCATAGGAAAGAAACTCGAATATGTGCATGTTGCAGCTCCATTGAGCACCAAAAGGAAGCATCAAAAAATGAAAGTATCAAATATACCAAGCATAATTGTATTATGGGGAAGGAGAATATATCGACCTACGAGAGAAAAATAGAGACAACCAGTATAACTCGTTCATAGTTTTTCCCTATAGATTTTGCATCATAGCTCACCCCTACTCTTAGTAATCCGATCAACGATGTGGTAGAAGATCCAATTGGATCTTTGCTTAATGTAGCGCGTGCATTATAGCATAAGGAGCAAAACATAAAATCTATTATTGTGAAAGCCCAATAATTGGTCTAATGATACTATATAGTCATGAATTCCTCATACCAAAGTTCAAAACGCGTGAAATACCCATAGAGAATATCATACTCCTAAACTGGAGGTATTTTGATGAATAATACATAGAGGGATTTTAATGAATAATTACCTACAATGAATTCAAAGGCTACAACGACAGTCATGACAGCCCATATGGCATTTCCATCAAAACTATCAAATAATGGTCCCACGAGTAAAATAGAGACACAAAAGATAGTGCAAGGCAAACTTTTATGGAATGGATCATCTGCACCCACCTGCCAAATCCTCCTACTCACAGAAAGGATAAATATTTTGCATTGGTGGAAGGCTTGAAAACTTTTGCTAGCCACACAGTTGTAGAAGTCGTCTTTTGCATTGGTGGAAGGCTTGAATAATTTTGCTAGCCACACGGTTGTAGAAGTCGTCTTTGATAATATTCACTTCCATCCCTTCCTCGACATTATTTTTCCACTCTAGAGGTTATTACTGAATCATCATGCCCCTCATGTTAACTATAGTTTTAAGCATGAACTTCATACTTGAACTTCAAACTGAGAAGGCTTTGAATAAATGTTAAAGTCTTCATAATATGACTTGATCAAGAACCACTACCTTACCTGAACTTGAAACTGAGAAGGCCTTGAATAATTGTTAAAGTCTTCATAATATGACTTGATCAAGCACCACTACCTAAAAAAATCATCAGGTTTCAATCAACATACGTTCCATATAGTCTTTATCTCTCAAAATTATTTTCTTATATACATCCATTCCAATAAATAGAAACTAGACATAAAGAGAAACTAGTCCTAATGATGTAACGTTTTGGGCATGGTTACAATGTTTTAGCACAATGAACTTAACTTGATCGTGGATTTTCCAATCCAATGGATATGGGCAAGGTTAATTATTTGAGTTGGGCTTGAAGTGTTTGAGTCGTTGCAAGACACTGCCTCCCATAGTGAAATAAAAAAAACCCAAAATATATCATTTAATACTTCAAATTTTCCATAATAAAAATTGCTTGATTTTGTTACAAGATAAATAAAATGTCAATATGTGAATGTTGAATGTAACATCCAACAAACTTATTGCAACCCATTCCTTAATTGTGAAAGTTGTTGAAAATGCTCACTATATCAAAGATCACTTGGACTTGAGAAGGGACTAATTTTTGTGAATTGTGATTAGCAAGGAGCTATTAAATGTTACAAATAATGGAAACATCATCAACTAGTTGGATCCTATTAGAATTTCCAACCCTTTAACACCTTTTATTTTGAAATTTTCTGATTTTACTGGTTGATTTCCTTCTTCTTTTTTTATTATTATTATTATTAAAAGTGTCACCAAGGATATGCATTTATTAGTTGAATGGGATGTGAGAACCATAGAAGCTAGCTAACTCAGAGCATTAGAAGAAATCCCAATTTGGGAGATTACTTTATTATAGTGCTTATTAGGGATTAAAGAAATGGCAGTGGAATGTTAAAATTTAAACCACTTCTTGGTGGATGGAAGGTCATCCCTAACCCGCTTCCGAACTTGTGCTTGCCATGTGGACCTGTCTATGATGGCCATGTGCTAGCTGCTACGTGGGTCCGAGGTGGGTCCGTGCAACTCATCACTGCCACGTGGGCCTTTGTGATGCTACCAAGTGCAGGTGGACAGACTATATTTGATCAGCTACACATTTCACCTAGACGCTCCATTATCCATCCATAGCATCAGCCTTAGATAGTTTCCTTTCTGTCCTTACGTAAGTACAAATACCAACCAAAAAGAAATTACCTGTTACGTACGAAACACGTTGGAAAGAGGACGGCCATTAAGTGGACCTCCATTGCAGTGGAATGAATTCATTATTAAAAGAAAAATTTAATAATATAGACACTAACATAGTATGAAATTACATGTATTCAAATATTACGAAGAGTTCGAACCAAGTTCCAAAAACATGAATAAATCGATTTGGCTCGCAGTTATTAGAGCAACAAAAGACAATGCAAGGCCAACTTTGATGGAATGGATAACTCTTTGAGGAACATCTGCATCCACCTGCCAAATCCTTCTGCTCACCGAAGGGACAGATATTTTGCATTGGTGGAAAGCCTGAAAAAATTTCTGAACCACACGGTTGTAGAAGGTCTCTTGGATGGTATTCGCTTCCAACCCTTTTTCAACGCTAATGAGCTCTGAGTCAATCATGGTGCCCCCCATAAACTCTTTCTTTCAGCAGGAACTTCAGACCTAAACTTCAAACTGAGAAACCTTGAATATCAGCAGCTTTTAATCAACTTATGTTCTGTAATATCACTTGAGCTCTTTCTCTCTCTGGAAATTCTTTGGATATACAAGCCAGTCCCGTTGATGCGATTTTCTGAGCCTGGCTACAATGTGCCATAATAGTTTCCTTTCTATCCTTTTATATGAACAAAGATGTACACAAAATGACTTGTTGAGTATGAAACACGTTGGAAGGGAGAAGGACGGCCAGTAAGTGGACCTCCACTGCAGAGGCCGGGAAGGCTTTTCCAGTCACATTTGTGGATTATTACAAGTATGAATTTTGAATCGTGGGCGGCGGAGTACATTCGGCCAAGTCTCTAGTGCTGCAATGATGGACATACGGATGAATTCAACATAGTCCAGAGAGAGAGGGCACGCATGGTCACCATTAAACAATTTTTTACAACGATCAAAACTTTATACAGTTGCAAAGTCATTTTTCACCATCAACCCACCAACTAGCACAATACCCTTCCCCATGTGGCGTATATAACAAGGAGATGGATATACAGGTCTCAAATCAGTCTATAGTGGAAGAGGACGCTCGCCACATTAATAAATAAATTTGGTGTACCTTTTTCTTTGTTTTAGTTTTTTTTGGAATTTTTGTTTAAAATTTGTTATAGATTTGTCCAAATGACACGTTCACAACGTGAAATCAGTCTAAATAGATTGTTTCCTCCCGGCTCTAAAAACTAAATTATTTGAAAACACACGTTGTGATACTTACCAAAGCGATGAGTACAATTTATTTTAATTAACCTTATTATGTAATTATTTTAATTAACTTTATTATGTAATTATGTTGATGGATAGGTTTAAAATGAATTTTTAGAATTTTAATTTAGTTATTAATTATTAGACATTAAAAAAAATTAATGGTAATTTTAAAAGTTGGGATTTTGTTTTTAAAATAGCTATCTTGTTTTTAGTTTTTTTAATTAAATTGATTAAAAAAAGTTATATGAGCATGTGTCATATGAATATAAGCTATAATTTTTTAGACTTCTAGTATTAGTAAGTCATGGTATAATTTTTTGGACTTCTAGTATTAGTAAATCATGGTATTGGCCCATGGTATTATAGAAAAATCTATTGACAACTTATGAATCCACATAATAAAGTAGGAATGAAGCTTTATGGTTAAAAATCTTATTACATTTAAAATGTTTAATTCATATAATAATAGTAATAGTAATAATAATAGTTTATAATAAAGTTACAATTTAATTAATTTTGATGGTTTTTTATAATTTTGGTATTATGAGAAAGTGGTCGGATCTCCTTTAGCTATTAGTTTAATTTAGATGGTTGCCCTAGTGACAAATATAAGTATAGAAATGATGTTTCAAGATACACAAACTACTTTGATCACACAATCAATCAACTAAAAAAAATTCCAACCACACACCCATTTAGGAAGCATGTAGTTGGAGAATATCTCTCAAACCAACTAGAACTAACCAAACTCTAAATAATAGGAAGAGATTCATTTTTGATAAAATGATCACACCTAAGTAAAGTAGGAGTTACATACTCCAACACTCCATTGTAACAAGTACTTGTCTTAAACCCAATATGTTGAGGTCTTCACCAATATTTTTAACAAAATGCTAACATCCATATAAATGAACAACCATCCACATGAATTCTTCGGTGTCACTACAACCACTCCAACTATTCTTCAATCATCATCATTCAATCACATTTTGTCATACCTAAACTTTTGACTCCCCCTACATCATGATAATCATGGGTTATCCTAAGCCATCTCTTCGGTTCACCAAGTGCTCTGCGACACATTTATAAGTACAGAAACTAAAAAAAAATCTTAATATTTTTGGAATTTGTAATAGTGTAGATTTTGGGAATATTTTGAAATTTGAAATAAATGGTTGAAGTAAATTAAGATAAAATTTTCTGAACTTATTCTTACTAGAAATATTCCTAAATAAGGTAAAGATGTTTCAATCTACAATTCAGATAAAGATTTCCCAAATATTCCTAAAGTTTACAATTAAAATAAAGATCGTTTATAAAAGGGATAGATGAGTGATTTGTTGTTGTTTCAGATGACAACTTTGGAGAGATATGACCAATCCTTCAACGTTATGTATAATCAAACTGTGAAGATCATCTCCAACCCATATGAAAAAAGAAAACACATTTATCAAGAAATAGAGTGTACACCCTATGATTATTATAGTTATCCTCTCATGCTCCAACTTTAAAATGTTTTCAATGAGAGAACCGAAAATGGCTATGATATTGAAGGTATGAATGAAGATGGCGACCCTGTAATTGCATATTTGCTTAATCATAGGAAAGAAACACGAATAAGTGCACGTTGCACCTACATCGATCACTGAAAGGAAACATAAACATCATAAACTCGAAAATTAAAGTATCAAATATACCATGAAGAATTGTATTATGGGAAGGATAATGTATCGATATAAGGTAAAATAACAGAGACACCCCGTATAACTCGTTCAACAATGTGGAAAGATATCCATTCAGAACTTTGCTTAATGTACCACTTGTATTATTGCATAAGGCGCAAAAAATAAAGTTTATTGTTATGAAAGCCCAATAACTGGTCTAATGATACTATATAGTCATGAAACCCTCACAGAATTTTAAAATGTGTGAATACACTGATAGGGAATATAATACACCTAAACCATACATATTTTGATGAATAATACATAGAGTGATTTTGTTGAATATTCAAAGACTACAACGACAGTCATGACAACCCATATGGCATTTCCATAAAAAACTATCAAATAATGGTCTCACGAAGTAAAATAGAGACACAAAAGATAGTGGAAGGCCAAATTTTATGGAATAGATCATCTGCACCCACCTGCCAAATCCTCCTTGGTGCAAAAAGAATAAATCTTTTGCATTCATTAAAGGCTTTAAAATTTTTGCTAGCCACATGGTTGTAGAAGTTGTCTTTGGTAATATTTTCTTCCATCCCTTGCTCGATGATAATTTTCCACTCCAGAGGTTGTGAGTGAATCCATGCCCCCCATGTTAACTATAGTTTTTAGCATGAGCTTCATACCTAAACTTCAAACTGTAAATTCCTTGAATAAATGATAGAGTCAACACAATATGACTTGATCAAGAACCAATATCTAAGAAAATCATCACGTTTCAATCAACATATGTTTTGTAATATCAGTTGATCTCTTTCTATCTCGAAATTCATTGGTTATACATTCAATCCAATAAAGAGAAACTAGTCCCCATGATGCAACATTTTGGGCCTGGATACAATGTCCCGACACATTGAACATCAATTGATTGTGGATTCTCGAATTAGACAAGCATGGGTGAGGTCAATTATTTAAGTTGGGACTCTAATTGCTTGATCCCTTGCAGTACGATCCTCATTGACCCTAGTGGCCTCCCATGGTGAAATAAAAGAGAGACCCAAAATACATCATTTAATTCCTCAAAATTTCTCTGAGAGGTTTTTAACCCATTTTCTTCAAACTAGGAGGTTGTTGATTTTGTTTCAAGATGCATATAATTCTAGTAGCTAAGGGTTGATTGTAAACATCCAGCAGGTTTATTATAGCCCATTCCTTTGTTGTGGGAGTTGTTGAAAATTATCATGATGTAGAAGATCACTTTGACTTGAAAGGTGGGCTAATGTTTGCGAATCGTGATTAGCCAGGAGCTGTTAAGTTCTAAAAACAATAGAAATGTCATCAACTAGATGGATCCTACTAGAATTTCAAACCCTTTAGAACCTTTTATTTTGATAATTTCTCTAATTATCGGTTGATTACCCATTTCCATTTCATTGTTTTATGAAGGAAGGGTGTCACTAAGGATGTGAATTTATTAGTTTATTGGTATGTGACAATCATCTTCCATAGTTGAGTAGCTAGCTAACTCACAACATTAGAAGAAATCCCAATTTGGAAGATGACCTTATTGCACTTCTTAGTAGGGATTAAAGAAATGGCACTGGATGTTAAAATTTAAACCATGTCCTAGCGGATGGAGGCTTGTCTCTAAACCTCCTATGTACTTGTGTCTGCCGTGTGGAACTATCCCCGATGGCCATGTGTCAGGTGCCATGTGGGTCCATGGTGGGTCTGTGAACCCCATCATTGCCGCGTTAGCCTCTATGAGGCTAGCACATGTAGGTGGATAGACTATGTTTGATTAGCAACACATTTCACTTGGAAGATCCATTTTCGATAATGTACCAATGTCCATTCATGCTCGTCGGATCCTAGAATATTCTAGAAATCCACAATATATTTAACAATGCCCCAACCCAACCTATTCTCCTTTCTATCCCTATGTAAGTATAAAGATGTACAAAAATTGACTTCTTACGTATGAAACAAAATGGAAAGGAGGATGGTCATTAACTGGACCTCCATTGCAGTGGAATGAATTCATTATTAAAAGAAAATTTCAATAATATAGACATCAACATAATATGACATTACATCTATTAAAATATTATGAATAGTTAGAACCAAGTTCCAAAAATTGAATAAATCAATTTGTCTCGTAGTTATTAGAAAATTGACTCTTACAGTACCAAACTAGGTTTCTTATTTCTTTACGATATAAAACATTATATGTAAGGTCATCTTCAAATGTTATAACATAAAGAGACAACTAAATATTAAGCATCTACAATTGTTCTATATAATATCATAAATTGTTCAATCGA
The DNA here is from genome assembly GCA_031772625.1 of Pinus tabuliformis. Taxonomy (NCBI): domain Eukaryota; kingdom Viridiplantae; phylum Streptophyta; class Pinopsida; order Pinales; family Pinaceae; genus Pinus; species Pinus tabuliformis. The sequence continues at coordinate 511,921,586 of CM062818.1, read as the reverse complement.
GAAGTATAGATTCAATGTGATATTAAATGGACTTATTGATATATGGAGAAGAAATGTGCTTAACAACAATTCCAAATGTATTTTTACCCTATCCTTCACCTATGTAACAAATCAACCATTTAGTATAAGTCTCACTAATGAATGTAATAAAAATCCAACCATATGTATGTATTTATAATGCAATGAATGACAACTAGCACAATAAATTCATCAAAACCTAAGACCATTAAACACTTCAAAAGAATGATGATTTACTAGGATGGTTTGATATCCATTGTATCATTAATCAAATCAATCATAAATGCACATTCAAAACTTCAATTTTGTAATCTATTCCAATTACCAATCACCAATCAAATCTTGTAGGCCTAACATTATAAATCAATATCTATCCTCATTGAAATCACTATTTCTCCATTGGATAATTCAAAGTTACTCAATGAATCACCATCAACACTCCCTCATAAAGTATTGACATTGTGTCGTGAACCTGGTACCTTAAATTGCATCACAATCACTATGTTTATATGTTAGAACTTCATCTATATTGCTACATTATTTGTATTGAACCATTATATTTTCTATGATCCATCTCGGTTCTTTTAAGGTGGGAAAATAAAAAAACTCAACCTATAGGATTAATTTTAGCAGTGACACCCAGTTTGGAGAATTGGGGTCAAAAACATTCTAGGGCCAATATGTGGCCTTAAGTGAAATTTTTTGGAGCTAAATTTTTTGCACTTAAGAATGGAATAGTTTGTGCTATGTTATACTTGAATGTCTTTCCAACTATGTAATAATGTTCTCAATCAGTGTTTGAATGCAAAAAATATGCCTCTTGAAAGTTGACTTATTATGTTTGATCACCATAATTCCAAAAGGTTTCATGTCATCCCCCCTTACTCATGAAAAATGAGATAGCCATGAGGGAAATATGAATAACACTATATAAGGGTCAATTTTTACCTCAAACTTAGGGTTGAACGGGTCATATGTAACCCCTAATTGAATATTGGGAATGGTTTATATATCTATTCTACTAGGAGGAAATGGGGTTTGATCATATTTTGGTGATTTTTGTTCCAGAGTATAGTAGAGTAACTAAGAGTGGATAGAAAAAGGGAAAAATAGAGAGGGCTTGTGTTTTGTATCACCTCACAAACCACATGTCTTATTACTTTGTATTGGAGCCATTTCTATTTAGAGAAAGAGAGAGTAGAGCAGCCTCATTTTCTAGTTGGGTTTTCACCCAAAGGGGTTTCCCATGTCATATCTTAGTGTTATTGTGGTTTATGAGAGATTTGTTTATGTGTTTTCTATTTTTTTTCATTTCATATATTGCATGCATTAGCATAAAACAACAACATAATAGATCTAGACAATATAAGGAAAATTAATCCTCATAGTATAGATTGCATATTCTAGTAAATTTTTATTAGATCTATTGTAACGAAGTGTCTAATAAAATCTCCACAAAATCTTACAAATCATTACATTTTTTTTTGTATTTTCATATTTTTTCATCTTATTCTATAGGCTTCTACAATAATAGAAATAAGAAAGTTTTTTACCAAGGGCACTAGACTACAACACACTTCCTTAAATGAGGAGATAAACTATGGTATTATGGTTGAGAATTTAAATACAATTCCTGAATATAATCATGTGGAAAAGGTTGAAGGAAATTCCCCATCATCATCTATAGTGAAAGGTGAGAGTTTATTTGAGAATATTAAACACATAAGAGGTTAAAAAAAAACATGATGAAGAAAATTGATGATGTTCAAAAAGATAAAAAATTATATATATATATATATATATATATATATATATATATATATATATATATATATATATATATATATATATATATATATATATATAACCTCATCAACACATTACTCGTGCAATTCCCTATATTATTAAATTAATGAATAATAATATAGTAGCAGTAAATGATAATAAAAGTGAGAATAATAATAAATAAATAAATAACAAAGCGAAGAAACTATTTTTATAAATTTAAAAAGAATAATAAAATGAGTAAACTTATGGAAATAGTCAAGTAAATAAAAATTAAATGAGTAAAATTTATAAAAGTAATTGTATGGAAAAATCCAAGTTAAGGAAAAACTAAGAAAAAAATGTATGATGACACATGGATTATGTGCATGAACATTTTCCTTTCATTTTTGGAATAAGATATATATTTATAGGATGAAAAGGAAAATGTGAGGCATTTTTTATGAGGAGAATTCTAGTATAGGATGAATTCACTAGAAAAGGTAGTTGATTGAGGGCTCAAGGCTAGCTAGCTATAAAAAGATAGTGTGGTTAAGTCTATGGTTGGGTGGACAGTCATCTATAATGTGTTGGTTTGGGTATGATTGATCAAATATTGGTGCACATTGTAACATACCTCCTCCTAACCCTAGCCCCAAACATAGGATTGAAGGAGGTAGTTACTATTCTAGCCCCAGATCCCAAGTAGCATTATCAAAATTGTGCCTAAAAATTGTTGCGAGAAATACTGAGAGGGGGGTGTGAATCAGTATTTTAAAATTTCACACTAATGATTTTCTTTTCAAACTATATACATTATTTTACTGAAACCAATGAGCATATGTCCGCGCTTATAAATAATGAAATCAGCGTATAGATAATAAACTTTGATAAACAAATAATTCATTGTCTTAAATCACAGTGTAATGCATTTACTAAGAAGTAAACAGATGTAGTAAGAACATAATAAATCAACACACATAAGCAGCACACATGAACAACAAGAGTTTTCATGTGGAAAACCAATGTGGGAAAAAAACCACCGTTTTTTTCATCTCATTCTTCAATATTCTTATAATAAAATTTTTTTTCAAGGTTTGTACTAGTGGAAATGTTTTGCAATACGTAGGCATCTACATGTTGAAGGCTAAAACCTTCACTCATTTTCCAGCTTCTACTGGAAGGGAGCTCCAACCTCCTAGTTCTTGTACTGGCTGATATGTTTACTAGTACGTAGGCACAAACCTATAGAAGGCTACTACCTTCACTCTTTCTCCAGGGACCATGTTTCATAAATTTTCAGACTGGATAATCCTGGTACACAACAACATAATATGTAGGCCATGTTTCATCAAATTTTCATATTGGACCCATCAGTAACATTGAAGTTCAAAATCAATCACCAGTGCAATACAACCATCAAATACAACTGTATCTATCAATGATCAGTCGATCTAAACAATCAAATCACTGTCACCGGAACACAGATCTGAAACCATAACACTGCATCAACAATGAGTACCAACTGCAAGCTCAAAAATCATATGTTAGAATATATATGTTACTTCAATGAAGCCAACTTGCATGTATACGCTACTTTGTGTAACCCAACCTGCGTATACCTCTAAATATAATGAATCATAAAACTTCTGAAACATAAACTGTACTTCCCAAAAACATTCTGAAGATCTATTGTCATATTATAGAGTTCTAAACAGATAGGAGCAAAGATCACCCTTCTAACTCAATCAATCAATCAACCAGAATCAATCTCCTTATACAATTAGTTTTAATTTCAGATCCAAAGAAGACATCATTGACAAAAACAATAATGCAACAACATTGGTCAGATAGATCAATCATCTCTTAACAACAAGCTTTTATTCTACATATGCTACTTGGAAGTGCCAAACCGGTGTGTATACACACGTTCACTTAGGTGAGCCAACGTATAGATCTGCAAATAATAACTTATAACTTCGTAGTTATTCCAGACTTCAGATATACCCAGATCATAGCATATAAAGGATAAAACATGAATTAGCAATTAGATCTAGACTATCCATTATCAGATCATACAATGATACGTCATTTCAGGTCTCATGATCCTGATCCAACATTATATCCAAGGATGCACAAGATAATTCAGATCTATATCATAACCATAACCCTTACAACTCAAAATATACTTCAAATAGATGTATTCATGAATAACCCTTTCACATCCATACTAAGCCCTTTGATCTTCTCGTCCTTATATACTTAGATTACTTTTCAATACCTCGGACCAAAGCAACACTTAGGACCTCTGGTATTCTTAGACGGGATCAAGTAACCATTATTCCACTCAATATTGTGGGCTAATACCATGGTATGGACCCTTGGTGTTCTATAACCTTAATTCTCCATCCCATATGCGCTTTTCATTCCGTTAAACGGTGTGCATATGTATATGCTCCTTTTCTTTTGTGTACCCGCGTGTATACACTACTTGGACTGGGTAAACAACATATACAACGTAAATTGACTTAAACCATTCTATTTCCTTAATTTCTTGATTCTGATCTGTAATATGATTTCCAGCCATCCTGTTCTTCTATACCATTACTTTGTTACCTTTGAATAGACCTGTTACAATTTGAGTTGCCCTTTATCAATTTTGAACTGACTTGTACGTGTGTTGCCATCAAGGAGAGCACATGCACCATAATTCCAAAAATCTCCCCCTTTGGACTTGATGGAAACCATAGTGTTGTTGATAACTTCAATTTGTAGAACCTATTAGATATATCAAACAAGCAACACCAAGATACTCTCCCCCTTTGACATCAAGGCCAAAGGGAGGACTAATATATTCTCCCCCTTAGTACATGCAGAGATGCACTATACTATCCATGCTCCCCCTGAGCACAGGGAAAGTCTACAGAAATATTTTTCAAAATAATAACATGACTCTACAACTCAACTATGTGAGTATGACCTTCCTATCACCAATGACTCATACATACATCAATCACCCCACCAAGTGGGTATATACCAAATGTTCATACATGACTAAAAATTGCAATTATTACATCATCCTTACCACGCATAGTGGGGGTACAAATTACATCATATGTCCAAAAGGACTCATTCATGACAGACTATGACAAAAAGAGACATATTATTACACCATAGGTATTTACATGACCTTTACAACAAATGATATTAATAACTGAGACCATAGTTGAATTAAGCAACCATGATGCCACAATGCATAATGTTTTGAAGGCTAATGCTCCCCCTGAACCTGTACTACCTGTGCATTGTTAAAAATTCATTCATCAAGGCATCATCATGAATCAAATAACAATCAATGAGAAAATCATATCAGGAGACTGTAACCATCAATTTCAAACTGAACACCCATGTTAGAAATTGATTTTGAGTCTGACCTACTATTTTTCTTTCTAAAAAGCACGTACACTCCTAAAGGCACAAAAACTCGCGTATATATGCGACTCTACTTCATGAAATCCGTGTATAGGAAACATTCCTTTGAAAATTGGTTTTAATAGGAGGATGAGGCATAAGCAACTCCCAAATTTTTTCTGAGATATTCAAATGCTTCTCTCGGAAGAGGTTTAGTAAATATATCAGCAACCTGTTCCTTGGAGGAAACATACTCCAATTCAACCTTTTTTCAATCACTTGTTCTCATGGAAGGTAGTACTTAATCGGAATGTGCTTGGTCTTGTAGCGCATGACTGGATTTTTCAAAATACTAATAGCACTTGTATTATCACATAGAATGGAGATGGGTGGAGAGCGTGTGATTCAAATATCTTGTAATGTTTGCATCATCCAGAGTATTTGTGTGCAGCAAGATGCAACAACCACATATTCTGCTTCAGCTGTAGATAAGGCAATTGAAATTTGTTTCTTTCTGAACCAAGATACTAATCATGATCCCATATAGAATGCATCTCCATTAGTGCTTTTTCAATCATCAACATTGCTATCACAATCCGTGTATGTATATGCATGAAGAGTGAGATCTGTATTTTAAGGATACCATAGACCAAAGTCTTGAGTTCCTTGGAGATATTTGAATATTATTTTTACTACCTGAATATGTGATTCCTTTGGATTGGCTTGGAATCTCCCAAAAATTCCTACCATATGCATGGTCTCTAGCCTGATACTTGTTAGATAAAGTAGACTTCGAATGATAGATTTGTACTCTCGTTGATTCACTGTAGGAGATTAATCATTAGAACTGAGACTACATCTTGTTACCATTAGAGTACATACTTGTTTGGAATATTCCATTCCGTACTTCTTCAGAATCTTCTTGAGATATTCAATTTGTGAAAGAAAGATGCCATCTTTTGTTTGTTTCACTTGTAGACCAAGAAAATAAGTTAGTTCTCCAAGTAAAGACATTTAAAATTCTTGTTGCATAACTGAAGCAAACTTTTGACTCATAGATTCTTCATTACTTCCAAAGATGTTATCATCAACATAAACAACAATAATTAGTAGTTTATCATTCTTAATTTTTTTATATAAGTTGTTGTTTGTAGATCCTTTTGTGAAACCTTGTTGTTAAAGATATTTGTCAAGACAATAATACCATGCCCTCAAGGCTTGTTTTAGTCCATATAAATCCTTTTTAAGTTTTCATACAAGCTTTGCATCATTTCCTAGAATGAATCCTTCTCTTTGTTCAACATATACTTTTTCTTCTAAATCTCCATTACGAAATGCATATTTTACATCCATTTGATAAACTTTGAATTTTCAAAAACTTGAAAGAGAAAGAAAAATTCTTATGGCTTCAAGTCTAGCAACAGGTGCAAAGGTTTCTTCAAAGTATATATCTTCTTGTTGAGCATACCCTTTACAAACAAGCCTTTCTTTATTCCTAATAACTTCTCCATTTTCATTCAACTTATTCTTGAATATCCATTTTGATCCTATAACATTTTTATCATGAGGTCTAGGAACTAATTCCCAAGTATCATTCTTTTCAATTTGGTCAAGTTCTTCATCCATGGATTTAACCCAATGTTCATCTTTGCTAGATTCATTTACATTTTGTCGTTCTATGGAGGATATTAATGTTAGATAACTAGAAGCTCCTACAAGAGTTCTCCTTGTCTGTACTCCAGGCCCTTTTTCTCCTAGAATTTGAGATTCTGGATGATTCTTTTGAACATACCTGGATGGAGCCTTTTCCCTTTCAGATGTATCTTCTTCCGATGCTTCATTGGTTTCTTCCTCTATATCATTTCAATTTGATACATGAAAGCGTTCATCATCTTCATCATTATCATCTTCCTTTGCTGATGTCACATGTTTTAGATTTTGCATACTTCATCGATTACAACATCAATGCCTTCAACAATTTTTCGAAGTCTCTTACTATAACATTTGTATCCTTTACTTCTAGATGAATAACCAAGAAATATTCCTTCGTCTGCTCTAGGTTAAAACATTTTATTTCAAAAACTCTGAAGTGTTTTATAGTAGGAGGCTTACCATACCAAAGTTCATATGGAGTTTGATCATTATTTACACGTACATGAGCTTTGTTGAGAATATTTACTGCAGTATGTATAGCTTCACCCCAGAAGGTGTCAGAAGTTCCAGACTCATCAAGCATAGCTCAAGCCATTTGTTGAACTGTTCTATTCATTCTTTCCACAATGCCATTTTATTGAGGAGTTCTAGTAACAGAGAACTGTCTCTTTATTCCATGTTGTTTACAAAATTCAAAAAATTCATCTGATATGAATTCTCCTCCCCGATCAGATCTGAGACATTTTATTTTTAGATCTAATTCATTTTCAACTAAATCTTTGAAGACCTTAAACTTTTCAAATGCTTAATCTTTATGATTTAGTAAACCAATCCAACACATTCTAGAAAAATCATCAATGAATAAAATGTAGTATTCTCTTCCACGAGGTGACTTTTTTCTTTTTGGCCCACACAAATCAGTATGAATGAGTTCAAGAGGCTTACTTTCTTATCCTTATTTGTCATTGAATTGAACTCTAGTTTTCTTACCGAATTGACATGGAAGATCACGAACCACCTTGAGCTTGCATGATTTTCTTGTTTGAGAAAAGATTAGATGCCCCAATATTCTGTGCCATAACCAGTTCTCTTCTATTTTTCTTAGATAACATTTTTCTTGACATCCTTTTAGTATATATAGGTTGCTTGGAGTTCTTGTACCTTTGATTATGGTCTTTCTTGTGTGAAGCTCGTGAACCACACATTCTTTTAATCAAAACACACTTCATTTCCTTGATCACACATTTGACAAACACTCAACAAATTATGCTTTAAACCATCAACATACATAACATTTCTAGCTTTAATCTTTTCTTTTAGATAAATAGAACCTTTACCCTTAATGATAGTTGGTGTGTCATTTCCAGAAGAGACATTCTTTTCCTTTTCTAAAGCATTGTATGAAATGAGCTTATCTTTATCACTTTTCATGTGTTTTGAGCATCCGCTATAAATGCGTCATTGATTTTCTTTTCCTTCTGCAAACATAACTATGCCACACTTTTTGACTATAGGTCCTTCCTTTTCCATACCCTGGAGTTGGATGATGTTTGCTCCTTTTGATATGTTGGCCAAAATTTTCTCCCGCATTTAGATTCTTCATGACCAAACTTATTTCAAAATGAATGTTCAATTTCATCTTTAAGAGGAGAAAAGTTATTATAAGAGCTCTTCTTGATTCCAGTCACACTTCTTTGCTTTCTTGCTTCTCTAGTCATGATAGTTTTGTAAGCAACAAATTAAGCAGCTTTATGACCAAAGTTACGGCATGAAAAACATTGTCCATCAAAGAAGAAGTTTTTGTGATCATAAAATATTTTGGTATTGTTCACCTTTTGGTTGGTGCTTCTATTGATGTTCACCTTTGGAGTAAAGTGATCATGATTTACTTGGGGAGTACCTTTATGATTTTTTTTAGGATTGATGCATTATTCACTGGTTTTTGCTACATCAAGATAGCTTCTGGTGATGGCTAAAGGATTTTCTGGTTGGGATGTCTCTCTAGTGTGCCCAAGACAAGTCTTTATAAGAGGAGAATGCTGAACCTTGATGATTTCATCTAAGGTTTCTAATCCTTTAGAAAATCTAAGATTTAGAGATTTTGTCTTCTCAAGTTCTTTTCTTAGACCCACTACTTCACATTCTATTTCTCATTGTGACTTTCCCTTTCAGTTGGTTGATGTGTCAAAGTTTCTATGACAATATTATTTTCTTCCAAACAGATTTTAAGATGAGTTATTTCTTCAAGAAAATCTTTTTCTTCTAAGGTATCCATAAACTCATCATTTTCATAAGCCATGAGTAGTTTAATATCTTGTTCAAATTCACCTTCATCACTATTAGACGATCCATCACTATCTTCATGAGTATAATAACTTCTTCTATAACAAACTGATTCCTATTACTTTTTGCAGAATCCTTTCCTTTGTCATGGTTATCATTATGAGGACATTTGACAGCATAATGAACAACTCTACCACAAGAAAAACATTTGAAGGGAAGCTTATCTTTAAACTCTTCTCGTACCCAGGTAAAGTTTCTTCACAAAGTTTACCTCGTCTTTTTTTTTTATATATCCTAATTTCTTGAGATCTTTTTATTTTCCCTTTGTAAAGGATTTGAAAGCAGCTTCTCTGATTTCTTATGGACCTCCTTTTCTCATTTCAAAGGCAGTGAAAATTACTTGTAGTTGAACAATAGTAAGAGATTGTAGATCCTACTTCTCTCCAATGGAAGTTACTTTTGACTCAAATTTAGAAGATAAATATCTTAAAATTTTCTCTACTATAATAGCCTCTTTTATTACTTCACCCAGATTATTCATATGATTTACAATCTCATCTACTCATAAAATGTAACTAGCAATACTTTCATCATTATGCATCTTGAGAGTTTCATATTGAATTCTGAGAGTTTGGATCTTAGCACGTTTTACCTGGGAGTCTCCTTTGTAGCTCTGAATGATTTTGTCCCATATTGCTTTGGTTGTTTTGAGCTGCATGACTTTGATGAATTCTGATTCTGATAGACTTCCCAATAATCCATTAGCGCTTTTGGCATTGTTTTCATAAGATTTCTTTTTTGTTGGATCTGTGGGGACTACTGTTGGATATTGGTATCCTCCTTCCACAATTTCCCAAACATCAACTCCAAGTGACTGAAGATAGGCTATGGTTCTTGTCTTCCGAAATGTTAAGTTATTTCCGTTGAATATTGGTGGTTTGATAGATCCCATTCTTTCGTGATTGCTCATCTTGATAGATCTTCCTTCAAGCGATCAAGATTCTTCTGACGAACCTCCCTCCGATACCAAATGTTGGAAAGAATAATGAGAGGGGGGGTGAAGCATTATTTTAAACTTTCAAAATAATGATTTTCTTTTCAAACTGTATACACTATTTTACTGAACCCAACCAACATATGTCCGCGCCTATAAATAATGAAACCAACATATAGATAATAAACTTTGATAAAGAGTTAATTCATTGTCTTAAATCAAAGTGCGATGCATGTACTAAGTAGTAAACATATGCATTAAGAACAAAATAAATGAACACACATAAGCAGCACACATGAACACTAGGTTTTTCAGGTGGAAACCTAATGTGGGAAAAAAACCATTGTCGTTGTCATCTCAGTCTTCAATCATCTTATAATAAAACGTGTTTACAATTTTTGTACTGGTGAAAACTTTTTCCAATACGCAGGAATCTACCTGTTGAAAGCTACAACCTTCACTCGTTTTTCAGCTTCTACTGGAAGGAAGCTCCAACCTCGTAGCTCTTGTACTGGCTAATATGTTTACTAGTATGTAGGCACCAGCCTACAGAAGGCTACTACCTTCACTCTTCCTCCAGGGACCACGTTTCATAAATTTTCAAACTGGATAATCCTGGTACACAACAGCACATTATGTAGGCCATGTTTCATCAAATTTTCATATTGGACCCATCAGTAACATTGAAGCTCAAAATCAATCACCACTATAATACAACTATCAAATACAACTATGTCGATCAACAATAATTCAATTTGAACAATCACATCACTGTCACCAGAACATAGAGATGAACCTAGAACACTACATCAATAACTAGAACCAATTGCAACCCAAAAAATTATATGTCAGAATGTATACGCTACTTCAATGAAGCCAGCCTTGCATGTATATGTTGCGTTCTGTAACCCAACCTGTGTATACCTCTAAAGATACTAACTCATAAAACTCTCGAAACATAAATTGTACTTCGCAAAGACATTATGAAGATCTACTATCATATTACAAAGTCCTAAATAGATAGCAACAAATATCACCCTTCGAACTCAATCAATAAATCAACCAGACTCAATCTGCTTATACAATCAATTTTGCTTTCATATCCAAAGAAGACATCATTGAAAAACAACAACAAAACACCAACACTGATAAGATAGATCAGTCATCTCTAAACAACACACTTTTCTTCTGGATATGTTACTTGGAAGTGTCGAACCAGCATGTATACACGCGTTCACCAAGCCGAACCAGCATATAGATCTGCAAATAATAACTTATAACTTCGCAGTGATTCCAAACTTCAGATATACCCATATCATATCATATAAAGGATAAAACATGAATTAGCAATCGGATCTAGACCATCCATTATCATATCATATAATGATAAGTCATTTCAGGTCTCATGATCTAATCCAACATTGTCTGCAAGGGTTCATAAGATATTTCAGATCTATATCATAACCATAGCCCTTACAACCAAAAATATACTTCAGATAGATGTATTCATGAATAACCCTTTCACATATATACTAAGCCCTTTGATCTTCTCCTCTTTATTTACTTACAACGTTTTTCAATACCTCAGAACAAAACAACACTTAGAACATATGGTATTCTTAGACGGCATCAAGTAACCATTATGCCACTCAATATTGTGGCCTAATACCATGGTATGGACCCTTGGTATTTTATAACCTTAATTTTCCATCCCATACGTGCTTTACTTCTATGAAACTGTGTGCATACTTATACGCTCCTTTTATGTTGTGTACCCGTGTGTATATGCTACTTGGACTAGGGTAAACAATGTATACAACGTAAATCAACTTAAACCATTCTCTTTCCTTAACTTCTTGATTATGATCTGTAATCTTTCCTCCCAACATCCTGTTCTTCTCTACCATTACTCTGTTACCTCTAAATAGACCTGTTACAATGTGAGTTTGCCTTTATCAATTCTGAACTGACCTATATGTGGGTTTCCATCAAGGATAAGACATGTACCATAATGCCAACAAAAATTTCAATATTTTTCAACTTCCTTAAAACTTCATATGGATGATTTCATCATGTTCGTCTTGTCAAGATAATTTGACAATATAAATTTTGTCCTGATCTAATCCAAGTGGCTTTGGAAAGGCTAAAAAATCATCTTTCAAAATTCAATCAAACCAAGTCCAAGTTGTAGTGCTCGTCATGACGATTTGAGTGGTGGAAATGACACTCAAATCCAAGTTCGTATTACCAATTTATCGTAGTCAGAACTTTGTAAGTTAAGCAGGAAGAGGGGGCTCCACAACAGGCCACATGGTATCCCAATCAGTAGGTGGGGTCCACGACTTACATGGAAACCAATTTTTGTCCTACTAATCATTGACACAAGGTGCCCTCTCATTGGCTCCTTCTTCCTACAAGAAGACATATATATATATATATATATATATATATATATATAAAAATAAATTATCCATAAAACACAAAAACAAATATTAAATCTCATATAAAACAAAACCAATTTAAAAAATATAAAAACATGGTTTTGGTTTGCTATTAAACCAACAAATATTAACAGTTCGACAGGTTATGCCAATTGATTTAACAACATTTGTGTTTTTTTATATAAGTGACAATCATCGTGGGTTTTGACCACAAGACACCCTAGTGACATCCAACGAGTGCCAACCATTATGCCAACTATATTGTCTTTGTAAATATTTCCAATCATCTTGTATTTAAACTCATTTCATTTGAGGAGCGAAACACTAATGCAACGCAAAGCTAGAGGAAGAACCATGAGCAAGAGGTGCGCAAAACCCAGCCGAGGTGGGGCACCGTGTTTGAGGATAGAATATTATAAGGAAATATTTCCTAGAATATTCTACAAAATATTCCTTATGAAAAACCATTGAGGAATCTTGGGGATTGCCTAAGAGCTTATTTTTTACAATGTCATAAACATGTTGATTTTATACTCATTTGAACCATTTTTTTGTAGGAGTGTGATGGTGCAATCCACTTCTTTATCTGAGAAGTGGATTTTCCATCCATGTCTAGAAAATAATCTTGTGAGGAATCTAAAAGATTCTCGAGGAGCCCAAATTTGACAGAGACAGGAAGGGATCATGTTTATACTCAAACTTCACCATTTTTTGGAAGGAATGTGATGGCGTAGGTCGTTTCTTCATCTAAGTACTTGTTTTTCAGGCTGCCCTCAAACTTGGAGGTATAAGGTGTATTTTGAATTATGTGTTCACTTGATGTTTGCTAAGACTATTATTTGAATATGAGTACCATGTATTCCTCTTTGTGAGAAGATTATTCTATGCCACTTTATGTGAGATTATTATTTTTTCATGTTGAAGGAGAACTTCTTGTGAGTGAGAGTTTTTGTAGAATGATGTTTGTCAAGAGAGACATGCCATTATAGATAAAAAAATTCATCCTTGTATTGGTAGAGATTTCATTATGTAATCTTATTGCAGATATTAATGAAGCGGACTCACCACTCTTGACCCCTAGTCTTGGAGACACAGTTCACACTCGAGGAACTTTGTTATCATATCATTGAGTTATTGGTGTTCATGATTTCACATGCAAATATTTTTCAGTAAAATATCTTTTATAATGGGAATTTTTGTTAGAAATCATTCATGAAAAATTCTTGGATCAAGTGGTATCGGAGTGGTCTGAACTTTTTTTCCAGGGATTGTGAATTAAGCGTGAAAAAACTAGAAATGGAGAAGAACAAATATCTCTACGAGGTCTTCTATAAGATGGAAAACATGGTAGATATATTGTTTACATATTATGAGGAGAAAGCAGAAAAAGAGGAAAAGTAGAAAGAGAGAGCAGAGGACGATGTTCCATCTCCATCTTTGGGTGAATATTCTTCTTCTTCAACTTCTTCTCATCATTCAAATGAAGAGATCAGTGAGAGCCTTCAAGCAAATAATATTGAATTAAGGAGACTTCTACAAAAGGTAGAAGAGGAGAAGTAGATATTGCATCTTCAATTACAAGCCATAGAAGAGGCCTTGGAAAAGTTGAAGTGCAACGAAGGCTTAACGAATCCATCATCACCCACCTCAAAAACTAAGGCAAACAGTGTTGGTAATTATTTAGTTTAATTTCCACGTGATGATGATCATTTGGGAGCTTTTGAAAAACACACTACATGCATTGGTTCAAGATCAATGAAAGAGATGGGATATTATGGCAAGGTCCTTAGAGTTAATGGCCAAGGCATAGAAAATCCCATCCAAGTGGTGAAATTACCTCGATTTGCAGGATTGGGGTACATTGAAGGGGAAATTTTGAAGGTAGAAAAATCTTCCAAGTCATTGTCAAAAGTATCATGGAAAGAAGATACTGAGAGTACATCACAATATTCCTATGATAGTGAGCATCACAAAAGAAGAGCTAAGGAAAATTCTTCTCGTCAGGAATGCACCAAAGAAAACCAAGCAAGGTACAGAATGTTTTGATATTCTAATGTTCCTCCTGATTACAAGAAGAATTTATGGCATAGAAAACCATGGATTTTTTATGGTTTGTGTAACCATGTTGTTTCCAAGTGTTTGAAAAGAATGACAACTAGGAAGAGGAAAGAACATGAATACCCTTATCTACATTAGTGTAGGAAGAAGGTCCAAAAAGTCTAGAACAAGAAGAATTTTTGTAGGCATTGCAAAAAGAGTGGACATCAGAGAGCCACATGTTAGGAACTCCATCCTAAGCAGTGATCGAAGGAGGCCCAAAAAGAACCTATGATGGAAGAAGCACTAATCATTGAAGTAGTTCAATAAGAAACCTAGATGCATGAAGAAGACCCATTAACTTGGTTGGGTAAGAAATGGGGATTTATAAATAATTGACCGTGGACACATTTTGTAAATCACATGTTGCGAGAAATTTGTAAAATTGGTGAAGTGTTTACCACCACTTATGAAAACAACATAGTGATATTTTTTTCCTCTTAGTTGATAGCTTGGGATATGATTTGTTTTTATGATTTTGATGTAAACTTGACCATGAGTGGGCTATAAACTCTTGGAAAGTATCGGGTTTACTTGGTTCATGTTTGGTCTTGTTAAAGAACATGTATTTTAGGATATATACTATAGGTTTTCATAGAATACAAGTATTGGTTCACCACTTATGGCTCTAAATTATAAAGGTGAAGGAGAAGGAAGTGTGGCATATTAGGGAACTTGTTGTCTAGATGGCGGAGTACAATAGATTGCATATTATGTTCATTCTTTTGGAGGACCAAAATCTCCTCAATGGAGAGGAATGATCCAAGTGGCTTCAGAAAGGCTCAAAAAACGAAGTCTTTAAAATGCAACGAAACTAAGACAAAGTTGTTGTGCTCATCATGACAATTCCAATGGCACAAACGACACTCAAATCCAAGTTTGTATGACCAACTTATCATTTTCGAAAGTTGGCAAGTTAAGCAAGAAAAGGGGGCCCCATAGTAGGCCACAGGGTATCCCAGTCAGTAGGTGGTGTTTAGAGCTCACATGGCAGCCAATTAATGACCTACTAATAGTTGACACATGGCACCCAGTTGTTGGCTCCTTGTTTCTGCAAGAAGATTATACATATATATTAAAAAAAATCCCATCTATAAAATAGAAAAGAAAATAATATTAAATTCCATATAAAAAAAGCCAATTAAAGAAATATAAAGATATAGATATTAAAATAACTATATAAAATCACATTGTTATATAAAATCCAAAAAAACATGTTTGGTTATAACAAACCAACTAATATTATATGGCATATGGATATGTCATTATATAAACAAACCAATGATATATTAATTATCATATGGTTTGAAATAAACACATATGGTGGTGTTTATAGATTACAATGAAACATATGCTAAGTTTGGTTATGGTATATGGGTATTAAAAAAAAAAACATATTGTAACGATGGTTATGACATGCAGTGGTGAAGTTCATATATTATAATTTGACGGTTTGATGGGTTATGCCAATGCCATGGATATGTCATTATATAAACAAACCAATGATATATTAATTGTTTTATGGTTTGAAATAAACACACATGGCGGTGGTTATAGATTACAATGAACCATATGCTAAGTTTGGTTATGGTATATGGGTATTAAGAAAACATATTGTTGTTGGCATTATGGTATAGGCGTTGTCCTTGATGGAAACCCACTCACAGGCCAGTTTAGATTTGATAAAGGGCAACTGAAATTGTAATAGGCCGATTTAGAGGTAACAGGCTAATGGTACAGAAGAACAAGATGATGGGACAAAGGACTACAGAACCGAATCAAGGAATTAAAGAAAAATAATGTTTTAAGTTATTTTAAGTTGTATATGTTGTTTCACCTAGTCCAAGTCACGTATACACATGGGTACATAGAACAGAAGGAGCGTATATGTATGTATGCACTTTCACAAGACGAAAAGCGTATATGGGATGGAAAACTAAGATTAAAGAATACCTGGGGTTCCTACCATGGTATTGACCCATGGTAATGAGTGCAGCAAAGAATATTGATACCATCAAATAATACCAACAACATAACTATGGTTTTGGTCTGAGGTATTGAAAAAGGCTCTAAGTATATAAGAAGGAGAAGATCAAAGGGCTAAGTGTGCAAGTAATGAATATCTTATGAAGAGTTAGATCAAAAGTAAATATGCATGTTATGGGTTTTAGATGTTTTACTTGATCTAAACTAAGTATGCACCTGAGTGTTTGATAATGGATAAAATCTAATGATGGATCAGGATCACAAGACTTAAAATGGCTTATCATTATGTAATGGATAGTCTAGATCTGATTGCTAATGCATGTTCATCCTTTATATGCTATGATCTAGGTATATGTGAAGTCTGGAATAACTGCGAAGTTATAAGTTATTATCTGCAGATCTATAGGCTGGTTTGCCTTGGTGAAGGCACGTATAAATGCTGGTTCGAAACCTAGAAGTAGCATATACATTATGACATATGTTTTTGAAGTTGCAGTTGGTGCCATTTGTTGATGCAGAGGTCTGGGTTCAACTGTGTGTTTTGGTGACAGTGATCGGATGTTTGAGATTGATTGATTGTGATTTGCTTCAGAGTTGATGGGTTTTAGTGATTGGTTGTATTGTAGTGGTGCTTGATTTTGAGCTTCAATTTTACTGATGGGTCCTATATGAAAATTTGATGAAGCGTGGCCTACATATTGTGTTTTGGTATACCAGGAGTATCCAGTCTGAAAATTTAGGAAACATGGACCCTAGAGGAAGAGTGAAGGTATTAGCCTTTTATAGGTCGGCGCCTATGTATTGGTAAACATATCCATCAATACAAAAGATAGTGGGTTGGAGCTCCCTTCTAGTAGCAGCTGGAGAACGAGTTAAGGTGGCAGCCTTCTGTAGGTTGGTCCCTACGTGTTGGTAAACATATCAGCCAATACAAGAGCTAAGGGGTTGTAGATCCCTTCTAGTAGAAGCTAGAGAATGAGAGAAGGTTGTAGCCTTCTGCAGGTGGGTTCCTGTGTACTGGTATGAGTCTGCACCAGTATAGGATTGTAAAAATATTTTTATTATATTAAAAAGAAGACATAGACAACATCAGAAGGTGGTTTTTCTCCCGCATTAGGTTTCCACCTTAAATCTTGGTGTTAATGTGTGTTTCTTATGTGTGATGGTTTATTCTGTTATTGTTGCACCTTGTTACTGTTTATATAATGGTTAATGAAGTACTAATGTATTGGCTAAAGAAAAACATATGATATATTAAATGAATTATAAGTTCGGTAGATATACGCTAGTTTTGTTAAGAACAATAGCATTCACACACAGGTTCGATTCAGTAAAGTTACGTATAGAAATATGAATATGAAATGGAAAAGTTATTGATGATTTGTAAATAATGATTCACCCCCCCCCCCAAGTATCTTTCCCAACAATTGTAATGATGTTCATGACATGCAACGACGGAGTTTATATATTATAATTCAATGTTTTGACGGGTTATGCCAATTAATTTAAGAACATTTATGTTTTTTATATAAAAGGAAAAGAAGAGTGTCATGGTGTTTGACCCTAGGCCACCCTAGTGAGATCGAACAAGCACCATCCATCATGCCAACTATGTTGGATTTTTGTAAATAACATCGACTGGCTTATTTTTAAACATTATTAATTTGAGCAATGGAAAATCGACAGAGCAGAAATCCAGAGGAGGAACCACGAGCAGGACGTGTGCAGAATCCAACCCAGGTGGTGCACAATTTTCATGGAGAGTATATTTCAAGGGAATATTCTCTTGACTATTCCACATAATATTCTTTGTGCAAAACATTAAGGGATCTTGGAGATTCCCTAGGGGATGATTTTCGACAATGTTAGAAACATGTTGAGTTTATACTCACTTGAACCGAATTTTTGCCAATAACCCGATGGTGCAATCCATTTCTCCATCTAAGTAGCGGATTTTTCACCCATATCCAGAAGAGAATCTTCTAAGGAATTTAAAAGATTCCCAAGGAGCCCAAATTTGACCGAGACATAAATGGGTAATGTTTATACTCAAAATTCACTATTTTTTGTAAGGAACGAGATGGCAGTGGTTGCTTCTTCATCCAAGAAACTCCGGTCGCCCTTAAAATTGGAGGTATAAGGTATGTTTTTTATTATGTGTTCACTTGATGTTTGTTAAGACTATGATTTGAATTTGATGTCCTTGTATGTCACCTTATGAGAGGATCATTGTATGCCACTTGATGTGAGAGATTGTTCTTTATTCATGTTGAAGGAGAACTTCTAATGAGTGAGAGTTATCATAGAAAGATGTCTCCTAGGAGATACATGTCACTCTAGATAAATGGTTGCATCCTTGTATTGGAAAATATTGCATTATGTACTCATATTCTTGCAGAGACTAATGAAATGACCTCCCAACTCTTGGCCCCTATGCCCGAAGACATAGTCCACATTGGATGAACTATGTTATCATATCGTTAAGTTATGGTTGTTCATGATTATTTATTATTATTTGTTCCTTATTTCATGTTGATGGTTTTCTAAAGTGTTTTTTAAGCATTCACATTGCTTATGATTTCACATGTGAATATGTGTTCGTAAAAGGTCTTATATGATGGGGATTTTTATTTGAAAGAATTCATGAAAATTTCCTGGATCAAGATCTGACCTCCAGATTGTGAGTTATGGGAATTGAAATTTTATTGTCACGTAACGAACCTGACACATGGAAAGTCCCCACATGTTTCTCATGTGACTATTTGAGTCAGCCTCCTCACCTCCACTTGGAATTATTGTGTTGGCTTCCAACCCATTCATGACCTAGGGTCATAACACACACACACACATATGAACCGCCCCCCTCTCATGTAAGCACAATGACCCACGTCTACCACGTCACCTCAAAGATGACCCCACCTTGGATGAAACCACCCTGGTGAAAACTTTGTCAAGCTAAGCCTTTAAAATGTCACGGTCCAAGGTTCCAAGGGCTTACCAAGTTATTTCATAGGAAATTCATACTGCGGAATACATTTTCACAGAAAATTCCTTCTTACAAAACTATTTCTATGTGAAAACTCTCCTTGGAGGAAACCCACCTCATAGGTAAATCTTCCTCAACAAAAAATGCATAAAAGGAAACCTTGATCTTAAATTGAACTCTAAGAGACTATCCACTAAAACATCAAGAATGAGAAGCTTGCCAATGGTTGATATAAAAACATCATATAATATACGACGAATATTCATTTGTTCCTATCAGAATCCATTTATGTTGTCCTGAGGATGTTGGTTGAATTTCTCCAACAAAATCAAGGCCCCACTACTGAAATGGTGCTTCTACAAAAATGATTTTTAAAGGTAAAGATAGTAGTTTGGCCTTTCCTTGAAAGATCTGACATTTGTGACAGGCTGCAACCTCCTTTCAAACATCTAAAAGAAATGTAGGCCAATAAAATCCTGCTCTTAAAATCTTATTAACATTGGCCTTCCAATAATGATGGCCCCCACACACACCCTGACGAAACTCCTTTATCATTTATTTTGCTTCATCCTCAAATAAATAATTAAAGATTATACCTTTTAGGTCCTTTATAAATCTCTTCAGTTTTACAATTTATAGGTGGATCTTGTAAATTTTGTAATACATAAACAACATCGTTGTACCATGAAGAAATCTTAAACTGTTGAGATACTAGAAAATATTTCTATCATAAACATTATCTATTAGATTTAAAACAAAGTTTGTTCCAAGAGTTTCACAATTTGTTTGAGTCATTAGTTTTGCCAAGTATTGACTTTTATTAGTTTGGTTGACTTGATTTCAAGGACATATTCAATAAAATTTGA
Organism: Pinus tabuliformis; assembly: GCA_031772625.1. Classification (NCBI taxonomy): domain Eukaryota; kingdom Viridiplantae; phylum Streptophyta; class Pinopsida; order Pinales; family Pinaceae; genus Pinus; species Pinus tabuliformis. The sequence goes on along the minus strand of CM062818.1, from coordinate 511,901,087 downwards.
TATCCACTTATCCCTTTTGCCATCACTATTGGCTGACTCAAAATATATTTGACTATGTTATTGGGAACATAAGAAACAATATGAGTATGTAAGACATAAACTCTGAATTCTTTTAATACATTTACCAATGCATAAGCATGTTTTTCTATGTTTTCATACTTCATCTCAGAGTATCCCAATGCCTTGCTAAAAAGGATATGGGTTGTCATAACCATCTGCATTATTTTGAACTAAAATTCCTGAAATTGTATGATTAGAGGCAAAGGAGAAAACTAAAAGTGCCTTTGAAAAGTCTGGACTAACTAGGACAGGGCCCTGAGTTAGATCATTTTTAAACCCTTCAAAAGATTATTTGGCTGAGGTTGTACACTTCATTTCACTTTCTTTCTTCAACAAAGTTACAAACCATCTTTAAATTTTCAGCAAAATTAGAAATGAATCTTCTCAAAAAGAGTACCTTACCCAGAAAGGATTGTGTTTATTTTCTACTCTTTGGAAACTCAATTTTATGTATGGATTTCATCTTGTTGGGATTAATTTGAATACCATATGCCCCAACAAATTTCCCTCTTTTGTAGAAAAAATTGACATTTTCGGATTCAAGGAGATACCAAATTTTCTACATTTTGAAAAAAACTTTCTAAGGTGTTTCAAATGATCATCTTCAAATTTAAAATATGCTTCTATGTCATCCAAAGTTTGTTTCATTCGTTTTCTTAGTTGGATTCGTTTCCTCTAGCGTTATCCTTCCTTTCACATACACTATTGAGTTAGCTTATTTGGTTCTATTATCAATGAAAACCAATAGTTTCATAGCAACAATTCCTTAGCAAACTCTATGTCCATTTCCCTCTTAAATGTAGCGCCAACATTTATTAAATTGAAAGGCATCTTTGAGTACATAAAATTGCCCCAAGTTGTCATAACAGTAGTCTTATCCTGGTCCTTTGGATGCACCAAAATTTTATTGTACCTGTTAGGCCCCAATACTACTAGTGTAACCCCTTATTGTTATTAGTACAACCCACTTATTACATTGATGTACCCATGTAGTGCCCATATTGTTAGTATTGTGCCCCATAGAATCCCACTATTGTTATTATTGTGCCCTTACATTATTATTGTTATGTCGGCTCTGATTATGTTATGACCCCTTAGACTCCTATATATAGAAAGGAGGTCTTTTCATTTGTATCATCCAAGAATTGTTCATTTATGTAATGTAAAGGAGGTTGCCCCCTCGAAGAGGCTGAATTCTAAGGCGTTGATCTATCTTTTCTATCTTTTCTTGAGCTGGTTTCATAACATTTGGTATCAGAGCTTTGGATTCTAGGGTTTCGCTGCTCCAAACAGGTCATCGTGGCATTTTTGCTATAACTTTTTTTCTGCGATGTTTCAGAAGCTAAAAAAAAAACCATTTGAGAAGAAATCGCGCTGAATCTTGGGTCCGAATTTCAGAGCTTTTCGCACTATATTTGCTGAGATATGATCTGAGTAAGTTGGTCTTTTTGAAGACTCCTAGATTAAATTCCAAATAGGTGACCTGGGGAAAATCGTCATAACTTTCTCTCTGAGCATCGGATTGAAATTTTGTAAAAGGGTACAGAAAGAGGACGGCCTGTAGTTTCTTGTATATATTTTTCAGTGCCAAAGGTCGAAATAGTAACACGTGGCACTTCATACAAGTTCGCTCTTTTGGAAAGTTCTATAATCAAGTCATCTTGGGAGATTGTGCATAACTCTTCCTTGGAGAATCCAATTTGGATCAGACTGGTGGCATCGGAAAGAGGACACAGAGGGCTACTACAGGTCGCAATTTCAGAACTTAAAGGTCCGAAAATACAGAGTTACAGTTGTTTCAAGATCAAGCTCCTAAAATCAAGAAAAGCAATATGAGGAAGTTTGATGGCAAGGATCCGGTAAATTGGATACTTCAGATGGACCAATATTTTGATCTACATGGTGTACCACTGTTACAAAAGGTATGTATTGCATCTTCATATTTAGAACCGGATCAATTTTTATGGTATGAAGGGCTTTGTTCTCGTAAACAACTTGTTACGTGGTCAATTTTCATGGAGGAAATGATAGCACATTATGAGGATACAAAGAGCAACACCTTCTTTAGAGCAACACCACAATAATTGGAAAGAGTAAAAGGGCTTTGTGACATAGTGGAAAGAAAAATTATGGAAAGCAGGAAGCATACCCCTCACAACTATAAAGATGGAAGTGTTGTTTCTCCTAGCCTTCCACAACCTACAAGGGTTACACCACAACAATTGGAAGAAAAAAGAGAAAAAGGGCTTTGTTACAATTGTGATAGCAAATGCACTAAAGGTCATAAGTGTGGTGAGAAGAAATTATTTTACATAGAATATGAAGAGGAGGAAGAAAAGGATCAAGAAACATCAAAAGAAGAAGATATATGCCAGGACCCCACCCCAAAGAAAGAAGAAATGAATCAGACCATATCTTGTAAAGCATTGGCAAGAATTACCACTCCTCAAACTCTCAAGATAGAAGGACATATCAAGAAGAAAAAGGTGCAAGAAGTGAAAGATCACATCGAGAAAGAAGAAAAGAATCCAACCATATCTTGTAATTCATTGGTCGAAATTACCACTCCTCAAACTATCAAGATAGAAGGACATATCAGGAAGAAAAATGTTCAAGAAGTGAAAGATCACATCGAGCATCAAGAAATGAATCCGACCATATCTTGTAAAGGATTGGAGGAAATTACCACTCCTCAAACTCTAGAGATAGAAGGACATATCAAGAAGAAAAAGGTTCAAGCAGTGAAAGATCACATCGAGCATCAACAACAAGTTCTCCAACTTTTAAAAGATAACGCCACTTCGATGCAAAATCAAACGAAACAACAGGTAGATCAACATCATAGTGAAAAATGTTTTGATGTAGGTGATTGGGTATTACTGCTACATCTCAAGCAAGCTATTTATGAGAAAGAAATGTTGGCAATACTACATGCACTTAAAAAATGGCGACCTTACCGAATGGGAAGACTCTTCAAGGATGAGGATGTGGAAGCATTGTTTTGTGCTATTTATATTATCCAACCAGATTGGATAAACGAAGCAAGGGATGAATGGAAGAAGGACGAAGAAGTATGGCCACTTATTCAAAAGTTGCAAAAGATCCCAATTCAAACAATATTGCCAGAAATTGAAAGGAAGGAAAAATCATATTGGAACCTGGAGCAGTCACAGAAACAAGAACCCGACAGCTGCGAAATCGATCAATTTTAGAGTATCTCATCAAGTGGAAGAACTTACCCGCTAAAGATTCCACATGGGAGGACAAGAATTTTATACAGAAGCATCAAGAACTACTCAAGCGTTGAGGACAACGCTTTTTGAAGGAGAGGGGCATGTTAGGCCCCTATACTACTAGTGTAACCCCTTATTGTTATTAGTACAACCCACTTATTATATTGATGTACCCATGTAGTGCCCATATTGTTAGTATTGTGCCCCATAGAAGCCCACTATTGTTATTATTGTGCCCTTACATTATTATTGTTATGTCGGCTCTGATTATGTTATGACCCCTTAGACTCCTATATATAGAAAGGAGGTCTTTTCATTTGTATCATCCAAGAATTGTTCATTTATGTAATGTAAAGGAGGTTTCCCCCTCGAAGAGGCTGAATTCTAAGGCGTTGATCTATCTTTTCTATCTTTTCTTGAGCTGGTTTCATAACAGTACCTCGAAAAACCATACAGCATAGAAATCCTCTCATCTCCAACTATTCTCTATAGTATATGTTCCATTTTAGGCAGGGGGTAATTATCCTTCAAAGAAACCTTATTCATATTTTGAAAATCTACACACAACCTGATTTTTCCGCTATTCTTTCTGACTTGTATAACATTTGCAATCCATTGAGAAAACCTTAAGGGCACAATTATATTAGCAGAGATAAATATTTTCACCTCATTCTCAATTAATGGAAACAAGCTTTGATTAATCCTTCTAAGATTTTGTTTGAAAGGTTTATCATTAACTTTGAGTTGAATAGTATGTTGAATGATAAGTTTGTCATATACCTTTAAGTCCTCATATATCCAAGAAAACACATCTAAAAATTCCCTCAATAATTTTACATACACGTTTTTTTCTCTTCATTTAGAGAATTAGAGATTGACAAATTTAGGATATGTTTATGCTTCCAAATTATAATCTTGCATCTTATTGTCGATGGGTAAAATCCTAGGCTTAACAACAACATCATTACTATCAAACAACCTTTCTAAATAAACCAAACCTATGGGAATTAGATTATTTCTCGAATGAATAATTTCATGTCCAGATATTGCATTCAGAGAATCATTTGAATATGCATCCATGTTTTTCGTAACATTGACACCTTCATCAAGAGGTGTACTTGTAAACTCATTAGACATTTCTAAAAATATTTTGATTGATTAGTCATCCTCAAAACCCTTCCAGTTCTTGATAATTTTTGGAATATAGGTCCTATGTCTGATATTTATTTCATATTTCTTATTTGGATAACTGGAACTTTTAAAAGCACTAGCAATAGTAGCTAGAGAGTTTGCTATACAATTTTCTTCACTAGAGACAACACAAATTTTATGTTCTGAAAATAAATTATCAAACATGTCCCATACCTCATTTTGATAAGCCCTCATCCTTGTATGCTTAATTTCATATATACCATTGATTTTCTTCATGACAAACTCAAAGTCTTCGAAGACACGAATCCTTTTGTATTTCTATTCTCTTAGCGGATTAAATCCAATAATCAGAGCCTCATACTCTACAATGTTGTTCATGGATTCAAAATAAAATTTGAAGGAACGTAAATGACTACTGAAATATGGAGGAATGATCCAAATACCTGACCCTGAAACATCCTTGCAAGTGGAACCAGAAAAATGCATGTTCCATATCCCATTATCATAGGTTTCCTATACATTCTCCTCCTCAACTTCATCTTTGATCTCTTGTTGTTTTTCTTATTCAAGGTGTTAGCATCAGTTAATCTATTAGAATTTGATGTCTTCCAAAATAATTATGTTGTTTTGGAAAGGGTCAAATTTATAAACATGTTCACCATCATAAGTTTGACCTGTGACTACGTGGAAAGTCATCATGAGCCTGGTCATCAACTTGGTCAATAAAGTTTAACCATAGGAAGGGGTGTCTAAGTATTGAGAGCCATTATAACCACTGTTGAGTCAGGTTATTGAGAGTTTGTCAGGATGTTTACTTGATCATGTGTCTACAGTCAAAGGAATGATTTCAAAGTTGTATAGTCATTATTATCCCAATATTTTCCTTCTTTAAACATCCCCTTACACCCTCCTTCTCATCCCCTTATTTCCTTTTTATCTTAAAGTCCTGTATTCCTAAACATTAATATTATCCCTATTTTCTGATTTAGGCCTAGACCCTATTTTATCCTAGGTATAAGCCCCTAGGCATAAATTTCTCTTGCCTAAACATCATTTCCAATTATCCTTGATCCCTTCCCATATCCGTTATATATAAATCATTCATCATATCACATCATTTCCCTAGATTATAACCCACAACCTATATTTTCCCATCTTCTACTCCAGGAGGCCAATATGATCCTTTGTATGACAATATTTAGCCTTTGTTTAGATCTAAGTTATTTGTCTCTAGTGGAAGAGAACATGGTAATGTTACAGGAGCTATGACAGAATTGGATACTAATCCTCGATTGTAGAATGCTGACCCAGAACATGATGGTGGTAGGATCAAAATTGTTTTGCTTCGTCAGCCTGATCATAAGTTTGAAGCTTATGGAGTTGAAGTAGCTACAAATGTTGAAGTAGGAACAATTGATAATGAAAACACCCATCATGAAGGTGCAAAGGGTTGGAGCCATGGTCATCCAGTTGAAGTAGCAGTTGCAGGCGTTGGAGAGATCGATGTGGATCAGGCACATGCAAATGAGAAAAACAAAAAGATTAAGGAAATGAAGGCATTGAAAGTTTTTAGAATAGCAAATGAAATAACGAATCCAACTAGGAAGGAAAGACACCTGAGAAACAAGGAATTCAAAACAATTGTTAAGAAGGTTGTTGATAAGGTTCCAGGGTCACTATAGAGTCATCAAATCCAAACACTCTGTTTTAGTCACCATTTGGAAGAACATTTTCCTACAACATGGAGGAGAATTTTGGGAAGAAGAATGAGGTTTTTATCAAGGACCTACCAAATAAAAATAACCTCTTCCAATTTTTTCTCAGGTGTAACATATCAGGAGTTTGGAATTCATAATTAAGGCCTATTTTTCATATTGTGTAATTTCATGTTTTAAGTCATTGTTTTGTAGAACATTTTATGGGAAGCTAGGGAAGAATTTGGAAAACATGAGAGTTGTTTATCTTCAAAAAACTATTATCTACAATAACCTCCTTCATTTTTTACATAGGTATTATTTTTTTGGATATATGGTCCGCTGTAAAGGCGCTATGCAGGCAATGTGCAGGCGCTACACAGTCACTACGCAACTGTTGCGTAGACCATGCCCACGCTCTTGTACACGTGTTGGAAGGGAGCCACTTGTTAGGTTTTGAAGGGTATGACATGGAGCACGTTTGGAAGCCATCTCACCTCCTGAACAGTCCGCCACATGCCAATTTCAAAAGCACATGGTTTTAGTCATTGCACAGCTGCTACGCAACCTTTTTCACACTTAGAAATCAACCTTTTCGCTTTTTTCTATTTTCACTTTAGGTTGATCATACTCAAAGACAATATTGTTTCTTTTTAGTAAAAGTTTAGTTTTAAATATAAAAAAACACTTTTATCTTTTTGTTTCTGAGGAAAAGGACTTTGAAAAACAGCAATTTTCCTCCTTTTGAACTTGGGATCGATCCTCCATTGGGTTGAAGATGCACTGAACATAGACATTATTATATTTTGCATATTGACTATATAAGATGATGAATACACATGGAAATGGTTTTTTTTTGTTTAAATATTGTCAGGAAAAATATTGCAGTTTATTCTTGTGATCTGTTTTAATGCATTTGCTTGAACGTTGAAGAGATTCAAGTGGAGTTGCAAAGATACTTATGCTATGGATGTTTTAGAAAAAAAATGTTCTTAGGTTATATGTTATCCTATTGTGTTGTCTTCTTAAACTGATTTGAAGGTGTATGGAATAGTTTCACTTGAATTAATTTCATATGCTCATGTCTAGTTGTACGAAATATTTCAGTTTGCAGATGGAATATGTACCTTTGACAATTTTTTTTTTCTTCTTGATAGTCATTTATCTAAGTTGCATTAATGAACTGTCATTTATTCTACTACTTTTTATGAATGTCTTGATATTCCCAACTTCACTATACTACAATTTCTTGTTCAGTCTGAAGCCATACTAATTTGTTGTACATGAAATTGGTTAGAAATACATCAACATGTTGGAACTGGGAGGTCATGATCACATCACTGGTTTTTCCTAGAACCCTCTACTAGCCCCATGCCAAAAATTAAACATTTTCAAAATTGGTCTCTCTCAAGGATCATATTCAAAAGTATTATCTCTGAGTTTTCTAAGTGAGGGAGCCCCCTTAGGTTGAATAACACCACTGTATCAACGAAAAGAGGTATGTGGTTAGGTATGTGGTTAGCTCTGAGTTTTCTCCTTTCATCCTGGAGAAAACTACAGAGTGCTAACACAAGGTACAAATAATTATAGAAAATTTGAGAACCAAGATCAGCATCAAGTGCATAAAAAGGATGATACTCGGGATTATTTTGATTACTAACCATATATGCCATCTGAATCTCTCTATACTTCCTTCTTTGTTCACCAAAATCTAGAATAGATGCATAAGTCATGTCCATTTGAAGAGTACCCCCCAACTTGGTTTCCCATGAACATGATAACAACATCCCAAAACGAGTTGGAATATTATATACTACCAAATAGATCATCGTACTCTTGGTATGGATTTGGGTAAGTGTTACAAGTAGGTCCTTGTCTAATCCCAGACATTTAACCTTTCTTGAGTCAAAATAGAATACATCCTTGCAAGGTATGGTGATATCAAGGCCTAAATTTTCCATGACTTACTTAGGCATAAAGTTGTGTGATGCTCCAAAGTCCAACATAGCATTAAGAAGGATCATGTCATGAATGTTAAAACTGATGTAAAAGGGAGGAACATCATCATTTACTCTAGTCACATGAGGACTAAATAAAAATTCAGGAGCATCATCTTTTATGTTTAGATAGTCTTGAGCATTAATATTTGATCACTGACCTTCCTCTATGTTGGGATGGGGTCCCCTGGGTCAGTTTTGGGACAAAAGCCCAAATTTTGATGTAAAAAGACGTAAAGTCTTCACGAACTATGGATGTGGTGCACGTAGCTAGTCAAGAGACCAAAATAGTTTTTACCCTTGTTTTTGTAAACTTGAGTCGGTTTTGAGATCTATCCATGGTCTGCGGACCATGGGATTGTATAAATAGATGTGTCTTAGAGAGTATAAGGGAGATAGATATTTTTTATCTGTGAATGTGAGGGAGGAAGTGTAGTGCAAAGAAGTGAGTCTTAGAGGGGAAAAGGCTCTGCAGCTGAGTGCGCACAGGCCTAGAGTAATGTTCGCACCTGAGTGTGCAAACCCTGTAACTAAGTGTGCAGGGAATTTTTGAGTCTGTAAACCTATATTGAAGATCAATAAAGAAGCTTGTTGTAGAAATTCTTGTGTTTTCTCTCTTTACTTATGTTATGTATGATTGCGCTATATGATCTGATGAATTAATTTCTTTATGAAATAATGATGTATTGATGGCAGATTTACTGGATCTGTCTTATTAACTGAATGCAATTAATGTTAAGTAATTACGTGAAGATCATAATGCTTTATGTTAAGTTTATTAAGCACTAAAGCAAGTCTGTGTGGATTTTGATCTAAGATTAGTCTATGATGCACATAAGTAGATAATCTATCTGTTAAGGGTCCGCAGAAGCTAATTGTAGACCTTCATGGAGGTCCAGAGGCCAACTAAGGGGGATTACAATGCTAAGCATTAAGGGCTTATAGATCTATGTGGAGGAAGCTCTATGGCATAAAAGGACATCACATTGATAACTGGATGTGGAAACTTGGTTCCGACATCCACCCATACTGCTTCGGGTGAGACTTCAGTCTGCGCTACGCGGGTTGATGCAGAAAAGGCCAGTAGTGTAGGGTTTTGTTTGGTGCTGTTGAAAAGTGTGCAACAAGAAATGCTAAATTTAGAATGTTCTAAAAATAGAACTCCTAAAAATAGCATGTCTAAAAATAGCAGTTTGGCCAGTGAGGTCATTGGCCACCTTGGGTGAGAGGTGAAACTGCTAAAGATAGAAAGTTCTAAAAGTAGCATTTCTAGGTCCCTTCCTATTTATAGCAGTCCCTGGTCTATCTATAGGAAGTAAAATCAAATTTGGTCTTAACAACAATTTAAAATATTAACTGACTAATCTCCATGAGTTAATTAGTTGTAAAAATTAAACTTGAAGTCTTTGTGAGAACATGCAATTAGTTGTCCCACTGATTGAGGAATTTATCCTTTATTCTCTCCACCGATTGAGGAATTAAGTATGAGTTCTATAATGAGAGAATTTGTTGACTTAGTGCTAACTAGTCAAGTCAAGTTAGATTATTTTAACAAGTTGTTAAAATAATAAAATATAATTTGTTAATGCTTGCATGCATGTGACAACTATTATTTTAGATAACTGAGTATTTTCTCATGGATAATTGATGCATGGCAGTTTAGACAGAGACCCAGTTGAGATCAGATGAGGGACAATGTATTATCAGATTCTTGGATCTTGCCATGGAATATTCCTTGCATGCAGGAGGAACTAGTGTCCTCAAGGATCGTGTAGTTGGACCTGAGGTTGACAACAGGGATGATCTGGGGTCAATTCACATATGTTTTGTGATTGGACCCCAATCAAAATTGCACAAGGAAATAGGGGATTGGAGGACTGGTGGCCAATATATTGAGGCCTAGTGAGTCTATGATCTTCATCTTTTGATTGCAGAGAGTACAGGATAGCTCTTGAGCTGATATTTTTTGTAACCAGAAGAGGATTTCCACTTGATTGATAATACAGTGTTGGGGGTTTTATGCTGGTGCTTTCCCCAGTGATACATCTTGTGTTATGTGTGATTATTTCTCTTGATAACTTATATGTGTTTATGCTTGATGTTGCTCATGAAATCAATTTTGCTTCTGCTTAATGTTTTGTAGAAGTAGATCAAGTATTATGCTTTAGGAAATTGCATATATCAGTTTGATCTACAGGTTAAATTTCTACATGGTATCGGAGCACAGTTAATCAAGCAAGGAACGATATACAAGCAAGAGAAAGAAAGTCGAAGTTTATTATTCGGGATATAGATGTCTAGTTCTCATCACAATTCAGATTTCATCCAGATGGCCTTCACTGGGTTAAGGCTTGAGTATGCCCTTGATGGTAGCTCAAACTACATAGCTTGGAAGGATCACATGGAGGTAGTATTGGAAGATAATGGCATTAAGGACTTCATTGATCAAGATGTCCCTAAGCCTACTGATGCTACTCAGGTTGCAGACTAGATGAAGAACATGGCTGGAGCTAGGAGAATCATCCTAGAGGGAGTTCGAGATCACATAGTCTCGAGCCTCATGGGAAGGAAACTCTGTTTGCAATGTGGAAAACAATGAAAAATTTATATCAGAATAGCAGTGATTAGAGGAAGTTGGCACTGAAGGAAAAGCTTCGAAAGATCAAGTGTGAAAAGGGTGACACAATCACTACATTCTTGAACAAGCTCACCAACTGCAAATATGAGCTTGCAAGCATAGGGGTCACTATTGTTGATGATGATATGGTCAGTCTAGCACTCCTTGGCCTTCCTAGGAGTTGGCATAGCTACCAGGACTAAGTGAATGGAAGTGAAAAACTACTAGATTGGGAATGACTATGGTCAAATTTGATGTAGGAGGAGATCAGACGAAACACCAGAGATGGAGCTTCCTCATCGAAGCATGATGATGAAGAGAACTTGGGTTTAGCATCTAAAGCTAAGAAAGGGAAAGGGAAGGCATCCCAATCTAAGTCTTCTCAAGGAGGGAAGAAGTTTGACAAGTTGAAGGTGAGATGCTTTCATTGTCACGAGTTGGGTCACTATGCTACTAGTTGCTCAAAGAGGAAGAAGTCTAAGAAAGGTTCCTCCAAGGAATCTGATGGTGATGCTCTAGCTTCACCATTTGAGATGGATTTCTCACTTATTGCATGCATGGTTTCATCCAGCATGGGATGTGTTTGGTACTTGGACAGTGGAGCTTCTTTCCACATGTCAGGTGACAAGACTATTTTTAGCACTTTGGAGGAGAAGGATCTCCAGATACAGATCGAGATGGGCAATGACAGAAAGTACCGTGTCTCAGGTGAAGGTATGGTTGTGTTTCAGAGGGAGCATGGTCCTCCCCTCTCTCTTTCTAATGTTATGTATGTACCAGGGTTGAAAAAGGATCTTGTGTCTATTGCTACGCTTGAGGATAAAGACTATGATGTAATCTTTAGTTTGGGAAAGGTTTTCCTAAGGCATATACACACTGGATAGACCAAACAGATAGGGTTTCGAGTTAAGAATCTTTATAAGTTACAGGTAGAATATTGTGCTGCTTTGAGTTCCAAAGCAGAGGTGATGCATGGTCAAGATATTGGTGAGTTATGGCATAGGAGACTAGGCCACTTTCATCATGCGGCCTTGAAGATCATGCAGCAAATTTCTACCGGATTACCCAAGTGCAAGCTGGAGCAAGTGAGCACATGCAAAGGTTGCACTTTGGGTAAGTATGCAAAATCTTCCTTTCATGATCGGGATGGTAGAGCAGGAGCAGTTCTGGAGTGAGTTCATTCAGATGTATGCGGGCCCTTCTCTATAGCCTCCATCAGAAAGCAAAGGTATTATGTTATTTTTGTTGATGATTTTTCTCGTAGATGTTGGATCTACTTCATGCAAAAGAAGGATCAAACCTTCTTGAAGTTTTGTGAGTTCAAAACTTTGGCAGAGAAAGAATCAGGGATGAAAGTAAAGGCCTTGCAAAGTGATAACGGTGGAGAGTACATTTCCCAACAGTTTAAGGACTTTTGTGCTTCAGAAGGAATTAAACAGGAACTCACAACTCCTCATAACCCACAACAAAATGGGGTGGCCAAAAGGAAGAACAAATCTATTGTGGGTGCATCTTGATCGATGTTGCATGACCAAGGCCTACCACTTCATCTGTGGGCTGAGGCATGCAATACAACAGTATATCTTCAGAACAAAAGTCCTCATCGTATTTTGGGGATGAAGACACCTATGGAGGCTTTTTCGAGGAAGAGACCAGATGTGAGTCCCTTCCGCATCTTTGGATCACCAGTCCTCTGTCATGTGACCAAAGACGCCCAGAAGAAGCTAGACCCAACAGCTGAGTTGGGAATACTTGTGGGGTACACGCATACACCTCACAACTATCGTGTGTTTTTGCCTACCAGTCGGAGGACCGTAGTGCGTAGGGATTTGAAGTTCGATGAGAAGCGAGCCATGAGAGTATCTCTTGAGAGGGAGCTCAAGTTTCATGGTGATGATGAGGAACTATTAGTTCCTAAGGAGGAGGAGCCTCCTGATGATGCAGATCAGCCGCATGCAGAGATTCCAGTAGTGGAGATCACCACTGTTGGAGAGTCTTCCAGAGATGGGTGGAAACGCTCATGGGAAGTTGACAAATTGATGTAGGATGCGAGAGAGAATGTGGGACAGCCATCCTCTCAACGCAGATAGAGGAGATCTCCCAATAGATACACTGGCTACATGGCCCTGGTTGGGGAGTATGTAGTGACCGGGCCTTCTTCTTTTGAGGAGGCAGTGCAGCAGCCAGTTTGGGTGGATGCGATGGTAGAGGAGTATGATTCTATCATCTGGAACAATGTATGGGATGTTGTTCCTAGACCAAGGGACAAGTCAGTGGTTACTTCCCGAAGGCTTTACAAGGTAAAGCAGAAAGCTGATGGTAGTATTGAGAAACACAAGGCAAGCTTTGTTGCCCGTGGTTTCTCACAGGTTGAGGGGATTGACTATGATGAGACCTTTTCTCCTATTGCAAGGTACTCATTGATTAGATCGATTCTAGCACTATCAGCATAGATGGGTTGGCAGATTCATCAGATGAATGTGAAGATGGCATTCCTCAATGGGGAGATTGAGGAAGAGGTATACATAGAGCAGCCAGAGGGATTTGAGACCTTTGATTGTGAGTCACATGTGTGTCGGCTCAAGCAAGCATTGTATGGGCTGAAGCAAGCACCCCGTGCTTGGTATACCAGGATCAACAGCTATTTCACCAGGTTGGGCTTCACCAAGAGTGAAGCGGATGCAAACCTCTACCACATCATTGTAGATGGTAAGCTATTGATTATTGTACTTTATGTCGATGATCTAATTTTGACAGGTGATGATCAGTTGATCAAGTCTTGCAAGGAGGATCTTGCAAGAGAGTTTGAGATGAAGGACATGGGCCTCATGCACTACTTTCTAGGCATGGAGGTGTGGCAGAGAGATGGGGAAGTATTTGTGTCTCAAGGCAAGTATGCCAATGAGATACTCAGGCGCTTCCACATGGAGATGTGCAAGCCCATGGAGATTCCTCTAGCAGGTAACTGGAGGAAGGAGGATGCTACTTCAGGTGAGGTAGTAGCTGCTACTATTTATAGGCAACTTGTGGGTTCACTCATGTATTTGGTGAACACACGACCAAATTTGTGCTTTGCAGTGAACCAGCTGAGTCAAGCTATGGTTCAACCAACCAAGTTGTTTTGGAAAGCAGCAAAGAATGTGTTGAGATATCTCAGAGGCACTACATAGTATGGATTATGGTATAGGCAGAAAGAGGGAGTGAAGCTCCAAGGCTTCATGATGCAGATTGGGCCGATAGTCCATCAGACAGGAAGAACACTTCTGGAGGAATCTTCAACCTTGGGCCAGCTGCAGTTTCTTGGTATAGCCGGAAACAGAGATTAGTTGCACTTGGCATAGCGGAGGTAGAGTACATGGCAGCTAGTAAGGCTGCATGTGAGGCCATCTAGATGTGGAAGATTCTAGTGGGATTGTTTGGTCAGGTGATGGATCCTATAGTGATATATTGTGATAATCAAAGTTGCATTAAACTCTCTGAGAATCCAGTGTTTCATGACAGGTTCAAGCATATAGATATCCACTATCATCATCTATGGGATTGTGTGGTCAAGAGGATCATGATGTTGTAGTATGTTTCAACCAAGGAACATGATGCAGGTATTTTGACAAAGGCATTGTCAAAAGGCAAGTTTAAGTTCCACAGAGACAGGATCGAGGTTAGTGATAATCCCTTTCTTGTTGAGAGGGAGTGTTGAAAAGTGTGCAACAAGAAATGCTAAATTTAGAATGTGCTAAAAATAGAACTCCTAAAAATAGCATGTCTAAAAATAGCAGTTTGGCTAGTGAGGTCATTGGCCACCTTGGGTGAGAGGTGAAACTGCTAAAAATAGCATTTCTGGGTCCCTTCCTATTTATAGCGTTCCCTATTCTATCTATAGGAAGTAAAATTGAATTTGGTCTTAACAATAGTTTAAAATATTAATTGATTAATCTCCATGAGTTAATTAGTTGTAAAAATTAAACTTGAAGTCTTTCTGAGAACATGCAATTAGTTGTCCCACTGATTGAGGAATTTATCTTTTATTCTCTCCACCGATTGAGGAATTAAGTATGAGTTCTATAATGAGAGAATCAGTTGACTTAGTGCTAACTAGTCAAGTCGAGTTATATTATTTTAACAAGTTGTTAAAATAATAAAATATAGTTTGTTAATGCTTGCTTGCATGTGACAACTATTATTTTAGATAACTAAGTATTTTCTCATGGATAACTAATGCATGGAAGTTCAGAAAGAGACCCAGTTGAGATCAGATGAGGGACAATGTACTATCAGATGATAGGATCTTCCCATGGAATATTCCTTACATGCAGGAGGAACTAGTGTCCTCAAGGATTGCTTAGTTGGACCTGATGTTGCTAGCAGGTATGATCTAGGGCCAATTCACATATGTTTTGTAATTGGACCCCAATCAAAATTGCGCAAGGAAATAGGGTGTTGGAGGACTGGTGGCCAATATATTGAGGCCTAGTGAGTCTATGATCTTCATCTTTTGATTGAAGAGAGTGTAGGATAGCTCTTGAGTTGATATTTTTTGTAACCAGAAGAGGATTTCCACTTGATTGATAATACAGTGTTGGGGGTTTTATGCTGGTGCTTTCCCCAGTGATACATATTGTGTTATGTGTGATTATTTCTTTTGATCAGTTATATGTGTTTATGCTTGATGTTTCTCATGAAATCGATTTTGCTTCCGCTTAATGTTTTGTAGAAGTAGATCAAGTATTATGCTTTAGGAAATTGCATATATCAGTTTGATCTAGAGGTGAAATTTCTACAGATGCAACTACCTATGAACGTGGGTCAGGACCCACTAACCCAACAAATGGTTTTGTTTCTAGAACCGAGATCTACTTAAGGAGATGTGTGATGTCGCATCACTAGAATCCAACTAAGAATGAAATTGAGAAGTGGTTGGATAAGAAGATTCATGAATTCGCAACACAGGAAAATAGGAATGTATGTCTGTCAAAAGAAGAGTGGTTGGATAGGAATTTATACACTGAGATACATGAAATTTTCTTATGCACCTTCATGATCGAGTTGTATGAGTGGATAGCTAAATTGGCAAATGACCAAGGAAGGTGGAAGCGTGATGGTCTGATAGTGTGGACTCCATAATTAGTGCAGAGGTTGGAAGCTTCTGAGGATAAGATCGCATGCCCTGTTAATCATTGGCTTGATCGCACCATAGGAGGATTTGTGACAGAGTTCACGGTTGATACCTCAGTTAGTTACAACGAAGCAGAGTGACCCTTATTCAAGGGACCGTAGGGTAAGTATTTAAGATCTTTGAATACCTGGATTAAGATGCTCTTATTTGAAAAGAGGGTTATGCCCTTGCCTTGATGTTTGGATCTACGCAAAGTGGACGAAGCTGTAGAAACCAATAAAAAGTAGGGCCCGAGTATAGCCCATTGATTGGACCTCCTTCAAGTGACAACGAGGAAGCGATATAGGCCTCACCGCATAGCGTTGTCCAATTGATAAGGTAGGGTTTTTTACGAACACATCATCCATCCACTCCACCTCCACAGCACACACCTTCACCCACGCCGCCACCACCACCGCCACCACCATTCAACATGTCGAATGCAATGAAGTTGTCAGTCTTCAAGGGCCTAGGAAGTGAGGATTCAGGTCAATTTTGGTTTGTTGCAAAGGCTGTGTGGACAACCCAACAAATTATGGATGATAATATAAAGAAGGTGCAGTTGGTTATTGCTTTGCAGGACTGTGTGCTAGCATGGTACATTAAATATTGCATCGATAATCAGTTGGCATCATTAGCAGACACTTAGGCTTCTTTGAACAAAGAATTTGGTAATCCTAAGTTTGACTCGCAATCAGTAATTGGATTCAAGGAAGTCACAATGAGGGCCGGTGAAATGTCCTGGGAGTTAGATCAAAGATTGAAGTGCATGATCAATGAAGCTAATATGCACCTCAGAGATAGTCAGTACCACGAATGTTTATAGCCTTGCTCCTACCCCACCTAAGGATTTCTCTATCACAACAGAAGATAGGGACTCACGTAGAAGCTCTGGAAATTGTGATGAGATTGCATGAAATACCTAGCCAGGATGCGTCTCTGGGAGTCCAACAAATTCACTCACATATGCATAACCTATGCCTAGAATTGTAGAGCTTGAAAAAATAAAAAGAGGATCGACTAGAGGTGCGCGAGGAATTATAGTGCCTCAAGTGTAATATCCAAGGGCATGATAAATATCACTACCTCGTCTTCATGAATTATATCAAAAGGGGGGGACCAATGCCACTGAGACCAGAAGCTCCAGCAAGACCAAGTGCAAGGCTTGCGCTATGGTTTTCTATTTTTCAGGTGGTCGGAAAACATGTGACAAATAATTGTCATCTGCTACAAAAGTTTGTTCAAACACCTCAACAATTGTTTTGCAATTTCTGCAAATCCGTAGGCCATGATGAGCACCACTGCTGCATCTACAACTTAATGATGGAAAGAATGCCTACATATTGGATGCGGGCAGAAACATGACCTCCAAGTCAGGGCGCAAAAGGAGCGCGTGAAGGATATCAAGGGTGCGGATGAGGCCGAGGAGGAGCAGAACCTAGGAGAGGTCATGGACATGTTATTTGTTATAATTGTGGGACACCAGGACACTACGCACAGGAGTGTACGAATTAGACATGCTCGTGATGTCAATACTGCACTCAGTTTGACCACACAATAGAAGAATGTCCTGTGCTAATAGCCAAGATGTAGGAGAAGAAGGCGCAACCTCAACACGCTACTTAGAACTTACAAATGATGCAGTTTGAGCCCCTTAAGGAGGATCCAAATGTGAATATCGTGCTGCGAAGCGGAATCGCGATTGGTGACGATAAGGGAAAACAACCCGAAGAAGGTGGATGGGTCCACAAGGTCCCAGAAAAGGAGATTGGTTTTGATCTAGAGCACGCAAAGGAAACGTTTATGGAAGCTAAGAAAAGCTTCACGGAAGCATCTACTTCAAGAAGTCAGAACAAAGTACTGGAAATCGGTGCACCAGCAGAGGTTGATCCCTCTGTACTCACGACGTTCTTAGAGACTTGTATGAAATTGTTGCGTGAAAACCAGGCTTTGAAGGGGCTAC
This sequence comes from Pinus tabuliformis, assembly GCA_031772625.1. Lineage (NCBI taxonomy): Eukaryota > Viridiplantae > Streptophyta > Pinopsida > Pinales > Pinaceae > Pinus > Pinus tabuliformis. Next base: position 511,883,219 of record CM062818.1, on the reverse strand, counting down.
AAGAGTTGCTAAAAAAGTGTGTTGGTAAGGAAAATACTCCTGAGGGACAATGCCTAGTCTAAAATATTGGTAAATGTAAGGCAAGGACATGGCACGAGATGAGGCTCACCGGGTATATAGGAGACTATGAGTTGGATATGGTTATCCTGGATCTAGGGTTTGATGTGAACATTCTACCTAAATAGACACAGGAGAGAATAGGGAGCCATGTGCTACAGTAGTCTCTGATTCAACTGAGGATGGCAAACCAACAAAGGCTTATCCATATGGGATGACTATAGGGAGTCGGCGTACATATAGATGGTGCGAGCACGGTGGCTAAATTTGAAGTAATAGAGATCATTGATGATAGTAATTCATACCTTGAACTCCTAGGAATTGATTGGGCCATTGATATGAATGGGGTCAGCAACTTGAAGAAGAAAACCATGTCATTTGAAAGAAAATCACTCCGCGTTGTAGTACCATTAGATCCTACAGAAGGACCGTACTATACTGAACCAGTCCATGACTATGAAGAAAGTTATGATGATTTGGATCAGATTTACAAAATAACTGCATGACATCAAGACTGTATTAACCCAACAGCTGATGGACAGATTGCATGGGACCGCAAAAGCTCTTGTACATCAAATTCAAATGAGGAATTGGAGCATTGGCAGAATAGATTGCACGAAGTATCTATGCTGTTGGTGAGTGCTAGTGTTGCAGCAAGAATGCTACAACTTCTGGGCTACCAACTTTACTTTTATCAACCCGGTATTTCGTAACAAACTTGGAAGCATCGGTGCTATATGCACAAGTACTAGTTCTCATTGCAGGTTGTCACTTGGTCAGCTGGTGTGAAATTACTAGGATCTCAAGCCAACTTCTATATATTTTAGAAGAAGCTCTATGTGTGATGAAAGGAAAGAAATATTACTCTACATATGCTATTCTAACTGCGGAAAGGAGAAAGACTGGAATGTAAAGCAAAACCTAGTAAACCCTAATTAACAAGCTAATTCTACTTTTGCCAAAAAAACTATGAAAACCATGAAAGAAATGTCATTACCTACTCAAGGAAGTAAAAAACATCTAACCATGCTATTTCTAGAATTAAATAAGAAAAAAACATATTTTTGGATTTTATGCGTTTTTATGTGAATTTAACATGCATCTAATTTATTGTGTGTGAGTGTGGAAGTGAATAGGTAGTGTTAGAGGGTGGTTTTGGAGCTTGGGAGGATGTAGGATGGTGTGGATGGGTCATAGGAGGTCTTAGGTTGCCTTCTAGAGGCTTTTCCCACACTCGGCCTTCAAAAGAAAGCCTATAGGAAAAACTGCAGGAGGACACAGGAAAACTACAGGAGGAAAACAAGGAAACTACAGGAGACCTACAGGAGGAGGCCGAGAGCAATTTTCGTTGTTTTGAGGGTGTGAGAGTGGGTGGAAAAGGTGGATTAAGGTTGGAATGAGGTGTTAGGTCTACCATGAATCACCAGGAGAGAGAAAGATGATTGGGTTTGCTCAAGGAGAGAGGAAGAAGTTCTATGAAAAATGAAGGAAACTAGGGCAGAATTGAGGTGAGGTTTGGGAGACCTATAAGGCATGGATCAAATGGAGAGTGAAATTGCTGGTAAGTTGGCCTACTATTGGAAGAGATCTGTTGCATAAAAATTTACAGTCAACCAAGAAAATCAAGCAACCAATGAAATGAGTGCATCCTAGGAAAAACAGAGTTTGGCATTAAAATGGCCTAAACTATGATGTATAGAAGGAAATGTTGGGAAATGTTGTAAGAAAGGAAAGAATGCAAAAGGAATATTGCAAATCAGGAAGTGAACATGATAAAGAGGATCTAAAGCAAAGCAAAATTGGACTATCAACCTACTAGAGAGCTGCAAACACTAGAAGTCCTAGGAATGAGGAAAATCTGTGGTTTTGGGGTATCAAGAGAGTCTTTGCCTCAAATCATGGTCCTGGAGGGAAGAAGAGAGGCCAAGGCACTGTTGCTAGCCTTTTGAATCTTCTCTGATCACTGCTTAACCTGCTATAGAAAGCACAAAAGGAAGCAAGCTACTAAATCATCAAAAGCAACCTATTCTTAACCATAAGAGAAATACATCTAACAGCAAACTAATCTACAAACTAAGGTAAATCATACAAATACAAGTAAAGAGAAGCTTGGTAGCTTGGATTGGGCCCCAATCCAAGAGCTTTAGCCCTCTGAGGTAACTCAGTGCTAGCTCAAAAAGGATTCCATCTTCATTATGAAAAAATAACAAGACTACATAAAATTGTAAGCTCAAAATTTGAGCAGAGTTTACACAAGCAAAAAAAAATTCCCTAGTGAGGCCCTAGGCCTCTCTACTTATATATCTAAAAATACCAACATCTTCCTTAAAATCAGGGAGGCCTGGCACCCAAAACTCTAGATAACTATCAATCATATTCCACTTGCTCGGCTGCCTTCTAGTGCATGATTCGGCTGCTTGTACTTCAAGCTAAATGAAGGGGAATTCAAAGTGAGGAGCAATAAATGAGGGGGATTCCCCCCTATAAGTCCTCTCCTCTGTCTACTTCAATTTATTGCTACATTTTGACCACTAGATCCTTGACTTTGACCTCAAAATCCATCAATAATCTGCATTAAATACATGTTAGACCACATGGCATAATAACTCAACTCACCCTATAAGCATAAATATAATCAGAAAATCATACAATAAGCTAAGGTAATGGTTGATTTGACTAGGTTAGGAGGTAAAATGAGCCCATATAATTACCCATTTATGAGGCTCATCATCACCCCCCTACTGAAGGTGTTGCTCATCCTCTGAGCAACCTAGTCAATCTCTTGGTCTTTCATGGCCCTAGTGGCCTCCCTAGCATTCTAGGCTTCTGATGTGGTCTGCTCATGTTCTCCATAAAATCCTACCTTTATGTCTAGGTCCTTCCACTAATCCTTCTCTTCTTCTTCTTTTCTTTCCTCCTTCCTCTCTTTCTCTGCTATGTCACCACTGGCTTCATCTTCTCCTCCTTGTTGTTCTCCCTCCTCATTGACAGCAAGATCGACATCACAGGTTAATGCCTTGATGTCATCCTCAGTTATCATATTTCTGAAAACTTCCCATGCTATAGGGATTGTAAGGGTATGGAGGGCTTCTTTTACTAGAATCTTGATTAGGCCATGGTGAGCTAACTGCTGTGAATTTAATTCTTGTACCTTGGTGTTGGAGTCAATGAGGGACTGAAGGAGAAAGTAAGGGATACTGAGCCTTTGATGTGCTGGGGTATCCATGCCATATCTCAATCCTTGGAGGATTCTAAAATGATATCCATAAACAACGTTGTGCCTCCCCTCACAAGAAATGTATTTGATCACTTGGTAGCTAACCTCATCCCAGGGATATGGTATACTAGCCCTCCTAATTCCATTTTTTTCTTCAACAGGGGTTTCATTATCTTGGAAAAATTTCCTCTTAGCAGTCTAGCCAATTATTTTCTCATCTTTACTCTAAGGCAACCCAAGAAGAAGGGTAGTGACCCTATTGATGAATTCAGGGTTTATTTCAATGGAGAGGTCTCTAATGGTTACAGTAGCACAAGTTCTTGTGTGAGGGACCAGAGAGAGAGAAAATTCATGGGAAATTTCATCATCAAACCTTCTAAACTTCTCAAAGAAATTCATCCAGTTTTCCCTTGTAAATATTTTCACCACTTGAGGATGTACATGGAGTCTAGTGGAGTTTAGTGGAGTTAGTGGGCTCTTTTCTCATAAACCCCCCTGTCATACTACCTGTACTTCTTTTGAAAAACCAGATATGGAGGTGGAGATAAAGAATTTTGAGTGAAATAGAAAAACAGAGGAGACTGTGTTTTTAAAAGAAAAAAACAGTTTTTTTTTTTTTTACCCTCTTAAAGACTCCTTGTATCTTCAATTTGAGACCAACTCTTTCCCATTTTGATATTCAACAGAGGGAATTCATGAACCCTACCTCTTGAGATTGAAATTCATGCCAAAAATTACATTTCCTCCCTTCAAAATGACTCGCTTCCCTTCCTGTAGAAGCCTGTTGTCCCTCCTGTAGATTTTCTGTAGGTGCTCCTGTAGAAAACCTGTAGGGATCCTGTAGAAGATGTCAAGAGCACAAATATGGAGGAAATCGATGGAGGATGGTGGATACGAGGCTGTAGAGACATAAGAAGACAACTGTGTGGCTGAGTTACGAGGAGAAACTGAAGAAAATGTGGTGAGAATGCTGGGGAGGAGTGGTCATTAGCTTTTATGGTTATTTTTGGTTATGAGTGCTGAGCTAGCAAGGTGTACGTTGCCTAGATTAGGACCGTTGGTCCCCACCAGCTTGGTCATTCTGAACCCCCTCATAATCATCCGCTCATTACTGTATCGGATTTAACTCTTCCTCCCACTACCTGTCCTTCGCATCTTTTGCTTGAGTTAATTGTGCACATGTGTGGGTGATATCTAGTTTAAGTGGAGTCAACTAAATGAAGGTGGCCAAGTTAACTAGCCACCTTTCCCTCTTTCAATTTCAACCATCTCATTGCCTTCATATGATTCCTAATTACACAAATCTAATTAGAAGAGTGACTTAGCTACTTACCTGTAATCCAAGTGTATTTGCTGCCATCGACTGTGAAGTGTTGTGGCTTTCTCTGTTGCATGCCTTCATTTTCCTTCATGCATGTTGTCTCTGCTTGCTGATGTGTTGTTTTGTGTTTTTGTAGGTTCTTCTTTTGTTGGAGCTGAATTGCATGTGCCTTTCCAACCTTCAGATGTGCTGTCCCTTGCTGCTGGTGTTGGACTTCTATGGGATCAGCTGCTACAGGAATTCCTACAGGAGCTCCTGTAGCTGCTTCTCCCCTTGAAACTTCAGTTATTTCCCTGTGCTTAGAACTCAAGAATGATGCGAGAGATGGAGATAAATGATGGAGGGATAGTAGGTAAGCTTCAGGTAAAGTTAATGGTGCCTTTTCCTTCTTTTATTTTTGTTTTTTTTCAAAACTGAAAAACTGTTTTTCTGTGTTTTTTCTTGGAAAGGAAAATAAATAAATAAATAATGATGCTTGGAGTGTGATGTAGGCTTGGAAATGATGGCAAGGAAGTTTGAAGATGGTAAGAGGGATTAGAGGTTCCTCATGAAGCTTTTCTTGTTCCTCAAACTGCCTCCTATAGACATTTTTGGCTCTCTGTAATTCTTACAGGAGCCTCCTGTAGAAAAAAATAGTTTTGGAAGAAGAGGTATAGTGGGGTGAAAGAGATGCCAAAAATGACGGAGAAAGGTGTGGAGAAGATGAGATGGATGCTGGTATGAATGTCAGGGTCCCCTTGGCACCTTCTTCTGCTCCCTGTAGTCCTCCTGCAAACCTGCAATGCAATAAAAATTCATTTTTTTTTTTTGAAAACAACTAGGGCGCCTCAGAGAAGTTTTCACCTTAATTGCCTGCCTTGGGCACCTCCAAGGGAGGTTTTCACCCAAGGATCTTATTCTTTTCCCTTTTTTTTTGACATCAATGGGCCGCCTTAGAAGAGGTTTACAACCCAATGATGGGACTCAAGAGCCTCATGGAGGTTTTTACTTAAGTCCTTATTTTTTCTTTTTTTCATTAGTGAGTGGGTGAAGTGGAAGCTAAGACATGCTCCACTACCATCACTGTTTTATTCAAATCTTCAATAAACTCTCGCTTGGAGAGGGTTTCTTGTAGACTTTCAACTGATGTCCCTTGACAAGCATGGGGATGGCTTCATCATCAATGGTTCTGATCAGAACTGAACCATTGTCATTGCATCTCTCCATAATGTAGCGTCCCAACCATCTTCTCCTTAGCTTGCCTTTGAAATCCTTGTATCTTGAATCATAGAGTAGTGCCCAATCTCCCTCTTAGAATTACTTCTCCCTGATATTTCTGTCATGCCATATCTTTCTCTGAAGTTGAACTACCTCTATATGGAGAAGGGCTCGCAATCTGTACTCATCCAATCCATTGAGTTGAAGTAATCTCTCTTTTTGTGCATGGTTGAGGTCTAGGTCCAGATGAGCTGCCGACCTTAGGGTATTGAATTCAAACTCTATTGACAATAAAGCCTTCTTCCCATAGACTAGTTCATAGGGTGTGAACCCAGTGGTGGTCTTCGATGTTGTGTTGTAGGCCCAAGTGGCCTCAACTAATCTGTCCGCCCAGTCCTTTCTGCTGCTGCTCACTACCTTGGTTAGGATCCCTTCCAATGCTTTGTTAGTGACCTCCACTTCCCCATTGGCTTGTGGATAGTAAGGGGTAGAAGTCTTGTGATTGATCTTATGATGTGTGAGCAGGTCTTCCCGAATTCCCCTGAGCAAGACCAACTTCAGAGACTCAGGGTCAAGTGTAGACTTGGGCCTTTTGTAATTGAGTTGGAACCTCTCTTCATAGTCTTCCAGGGACTCATCATTTCCTATGGTCATTCGAAAGATTTCTTCTTTAGTATCTTTTGACCTACAATAGTCTCGATACTTGTTGTTAAAGGCTTGCTACATCTGAGCCCAAGTTGTGATGCTATTGCCAGGTAATCCCATGAACCAGCGCAGTGCTACGTCTTTGAGAGTAGAAGGGAATAGTTTCAACTTTTTCTCGTCTTCTGCATAGTCATAAGTTCGACGAATGACGAAAAACTCGAACAAGAAGGTGTCAGGATCTTCTATAGTCAAACCATGGAAGTGAGTTAGGGCTGAAGGACTTATATTCTTCATTTTGGTGTCCCCATTGGTCTCTCGAATGGAGAAGGTGACTTCTATTCTCTCTCCATTTCCCCTAGCATTTTTGTTTTCAGCCATTGGCTCCAGAGGAATGTTTTGTTGTTCTTCTTCCCCTATAGGTTCTTCAAATATGACTGGATCTTCACCTAAGGGTTCTTCTTGATTGCAGCCACGGAATAAGAGATAAGGTTGGTTGTGTGAAGCAGTGGGGGCGTTGGGAAAAAAAATTCCTAAGTTATCTCTACTGCTATGAGGCATGAAAGGAAATATTTTTGGTTGGTTTTTTGTTTCTTTTCCCCACATTGAAAGTACCGGTAAAAACTGAAATTGTGATTGAACAGAACAAATTGCAACTAGCTGAAATGAACTTGCTGAATGGAAATTTGCAGAATTGAAAAGGAAAGCAATGAAATGCAAAACTGAAAGAAAAGAAATGACTAGTCTACTTTTTCTGAAATAAAATATTAGTAGAATGTTGCAATAGGAAATAGAAGAAAGCAATAATCACAGAATACTCTGACGCTTCCCCGGCAACAGCACCAAAAAGTGGTGAGCGTCATTATTTCAGTCGGAATGCTGCAACTCCTGGGCTACCAACTTTACTTTTATCAACCCAGTAGTTCGTAACAAACTTGGAAGCATCGGTGCTATATGCACAAGTACTAGTTCTCGTTGCAGGTTGTCACTTGGTTAGCCGGGGCGAGATCACTAGGAGCTCAAGCCAACTCCTATAGATTTCAGAGGAAGCTCTGTGTGTGATGAAAGGAAATAAATATTACTCTACAGATGTTATTCTAACTGCAGAAAGGAGAAAGATTGGAATGTAAAGTGAAACCTAGTAAATCCTAATTAACAAGCTAATTCTACTTTTTCCAAAAACACTATGAAAACCATGAAAGAAATGCCATTACCTACTCAAGGGAGTAAACAACATCTAACCATGCTATTTTTGGAAGTAAATAAGCAAAAAACATTTTATTTTTTTTATTTTTAAGTGTTTTTAAGTTAATTTAACATGCATCTAATTTACTGTGTTTGAGTGTGGCAGAAAACATGCGGCGTTATAGGGTGGTTTTGGAGCTTGGGAGGATGTAGGATGATGTGGATGGATCGTAGGAGGTCTTAGGTGGCCTTCTAGATGATTTTCCCACATTTGGCCTTCAAAATAAAGCCTACAGGAAAAACTACTGGAGGACACAGGAAAACTACATGAGGAAAACAGGGAAACTACAGGAGGCCTATAGGGGGAGGTCGAGAGCAATTTTCTTTGTTTTGAGGGTGTGAGAGTGGGTGGAAAAGGTGGATGAAGGTTGGAATGAGGTGTTAGGAAACCTAAGGTCTACCATGAATCACCTAGAGAGAGAAAGATGATTGGGTTTGCTCAAGGAGAGAGGAAGAAGTTCTATGAAAAATGAAGGAAACTAGGGAAGAATTGAGGTGAGGTTTGGGAGACCTATAGGGCATGGATTAGATGGAGGGTGGTGTGATTTCTGGTAAGCTGGCCTACTATTAGAAGAGATCTACTACGTAGAAACTGACATTCAACCAAGAAAATCAAGCAACCAATGAAATGAGTGCATCCTAGGAAAAACAGAGTTTTGCATTAAAATGACCTAAACTATGATGTATAGAAGGAAATGTTGGGAAATGTTGTAAGAAAGGAAAGCATGTAAAAGGACTATTGAAAATCAGGAAGTGAACATGATAAAGAAGATCTAACGAAAAGTAAAACTGGACTATCAACCTACTAGAGAGCTGCATACACTAGAAGTCCTAGGAATGAGGAAAATCTGTGTTTTTGGGGCAGCAAGAGAGTCTTTGCCTGAAATCATGGTCCCGAAGCGAGGAAGAGAGGCCAAGGAACAATTTCTAGCCTTTTGAATCTTCTCTGATCACTACTTAACCTGCTACAGAAAGAACAAATGGAAGCAAGCTACTAAATCATCAAAAGCAACCTATTCTTAGCCATAAGAGAAATACATCTAACAGCAAACTAATCTACAAACTGAAGTAAAGCATACAAATACAAGTAAAGAGAAACTTGGCTGCTTGGATTGGGCCCTAAACCAAGAGCTTCAGATCTCTGAGGTAACTCAGTGTTAGCTCAAAAAGGATTCCATCTTCATTATCAACAAATAGCAAGATTACATAAAACTGTCATAAAATAGTAAGCTCGAAATTTGAGGAGAGTTTGCACAAGCAAAAAGAAGTCCCTAGTGAGGCCCTAGGACTCTCTACTTATACATATGAATCTACCAACATCTTCTTTAAAATCAGGGAGGCTTGGCTTCCGAAACTCGAAATAACTATCAATCATCTTCCACTTGCTCGACTACATTCTAGTGCATGATTCGACTGCTTGTACTCCGAGTTGAATGAAGGGGAATTCGAAGTGAGGAGAAATAAATGAGGGGGATTCCTTCCTATAAGTCCTATCCTCTATCTACTTCAAGTTATTGTTGTATTTTGACTACTAGATCCTTGATCTTGACCTCGAAATCCATCAATAATCTGCATTAAATACATGTTAGACCACACTGCATAATAACTAACTCAACTCAACCTATAAGCATAAATATAATCAAAAAATCATACAATAAGCTAAGAGAATGGTTGATTTGACTAGGTTAGGAGGTAAAGTGAGCCCATATAATTACCCATTTATGAGGCTCATCAGCTGCGATGTAACATGATGACTAAATTGTTGCATTGTGTGTCATCAGAGGTAAGAAATTTACCCTATTATGATGGTTTAACTAATGTAGACAAGTTTTTGGATGCCTTTGAAAGAGAAGTCCCTGAGGATCATTGCTTTTAAGTTGGATTTGGCATTGTGCGCTACACCCACATGATGGTGGGGTACACACAAGGACAACTTTGATGAATAGTTTGATTACAGAAGGATGATGAGGTTCTGATTTGGTCGTCCTAAGGTGTGATTAACCAAGAAATATGATGGGATAAATGATTTGCGTGATCATTTGGCTAAGTGGAATAAATTCTATGGAATAGAGCTGCAGTCAGAATGGGTGCACTTATTCTGTCATGCTCTGGATATAATCCCTATGAATTGGTACCTGAAAACGAAGCTCTGCCACAATACTGTAGAGTTGGATATCCTAAGAGAAGGATTCTTGATGACTTCAGTTTTAGGGATGGATTCGAAAGAATTGATGAAGCTCTGTAGGAGGTTAAGGCGACGATCTTCAGAATTCTGCAGGATCCCTTGGAATTGGTTCAACCGGATTGGAGTACCTAGTTGCATCATGCACTAGAATGCTACAACATGACTACTGAGGGGGAGGAGGAATATCCAAGAAATATTAATATCCCAGAGGCAGAAGGCCACCATGAGGTCGAAGTTCTGCAGATAGAAAATCTGGACAACATCACAAAATTGAAGACTAGGCAAGTGAACATTGGGACTGAACCAGAGCCATTTGAATCAGGGATTACTAGGATGATGCTACAGTCGATAAAGTTGTTGAGTTACACCGTGAGTACCAGGATCTTTTTCTTACAAAGTTTTTGGACTTGAAAGGAATCATAGGTGATTTGGGTGTGATGAAAATAACTTTAAAGTCATGAAGGAGTTAAGGTAGACCCTGTCAAAATTAAAGTCATTAACGAATGGAAAATCCCCACATCCATAAAGCATCTGCGAGGATTTCTTGGGTTGACAGGGTATTATCGCAAGTTTGTTAAGAATTATGGGAGAATAGCAGCACCTCTAACAACATTATTGAAGAAAGATGCATTTTCATGGACTCCGGAAGCAACAAAGGCCTTTGAACATCTTAAAGAGGCAATGTGCCAAGCACCGGTCTTAGCTACACCGGACTTCACAAAAACCTTTATTGTGGAATGTGATGCTTTAGGAAATGGAATTGGTGCTGTTCTAATGCAAGATGAAAGACCCATTGCTTTCGAAAGTCGTCCAATCAAGGGAAAGTTTTTAAGCAAAGCTATTTATGAGAAAGAAATGTTGGCAATACTCCATGCACTTAAGAAATGGCGACCCTACCTAATGGGAAGACACTTCAAGGTAAAAACGGATCATGATAGCCTTAAATACTTTTTAGAACAGAGATTATCCTCTGAAGAGCAACAAAAGTGGGTCACAAAGATGTTGGGTTATGACTTTGAAATCATCTACAAAAAAGGGAAGCAAAATGTGGTGGCAGATGCACTCTCAAGAAAGGATGAGGATGTGGAAGCATTGTTGTGTGCCATTTCTATTATCCAACCAGATTGGATAAATGAAGCAAGGGAGGAATGGAAGAATGACGAAGAAGTTTGGGCACTTATTCGAAAGCTACAACAAGATTCCAGTACGTCTGATACATTTAGCTGGCAAAATGATTCGTTATGGTACAAAGATCGCTTATACCTCTGTAAGAATTCCCAGCTAAAACAAAAGATTCTTATGGAATCACGCACTTCTCCCTTAGGAGGGCACTCAGGATTTTTAAAAACTTACCACATGGTTAAGAAGGAATTTTTTTGGGATGGCCTTAAATCAGATATTCAAAAGTTTGTGGCGGAATGTTTGGTTTGCCAACAAAATAAAGTTCAAACAATTAAGACACTAGGTCTACTACAACCTTTATCTGTTCCAAGCCAACGTTGGGAGGAGGTTTCAATGGATTTTAACACAGGTTTACCCAAGTCTGAGGGAAAAAGTGTCATCATGGTGGTAGTTGATAGACTTACCAAGTATGCACACTTTTGTGCATTATCACATCCATTTAAAGTCAATATAGTTTCTACTGCATTTATGGAAACAATTCAAAAGCTACATGGAAACCCAAAGATTATTGTAAGTGACAGAGATCCCATTTTCACTGGAAATTTTTGGACAAAATTATTTTCTTGTCTTGGTACTCAGTTAGCTCATAGCTCGTCTTATCATCCTCAATCTGATGGGCAAACTGAGATAGTAAACAAATATTTGGAAGGATATCTTCGTTGCTTTGTATATGATAAACAGACACAATGGGTCAAATGGTTACCTCTGGCTGAATGGTGGTATAACACTTCCTTCCATACAACAACAAAAATGACCCCATTTATGGCACTTTATGGGTATCAACCACCATCCATCACATCATATTTAAGAGAAAATTCTAAGGTTCAGGCAGTGGAACATCACATCGAACATCAACAATAAGTCCTCCAACTCTTAAAGGATAACCTCGTGTTGGCACAAAATAGAATGAAACAACAGGCAGCTCAACATCGCAGTGAAAGAAGTTTTGATGTAGGTGATTGGGTATTCCTACGGCTACAACCATATAAGCAAATGTCCCTAAAGCAAGCTAAGAAGGATAATAAATTATCACCAAAGTATTATGGTCCGTACAAGGTATTGCAAAAGATTGGTACTATGGCATACAAATTGGAGCTTCCTGCAACTTCTCGATTGCACCCAGTTTTCCATGTTTCATGTTTAAAGAAGGTTATAGGGGACAAGCTCCCAGTTCAAACAATATTGCCAGAACTTGACGAGGAAGGAAAAATTATATTGGAACCGGAAGCAGTCACAGAAACAAGAACTTGACAGCTACGAAATCGATCAATTTCAGAGTATCTTATCAAGTGGAAGAACTTATCCGCTGAAGATTCCACATGGGAGGATGAGAATTTTATGTAGAAGTATCCAGAACTACTCAAGCGTTGAGGACAACACTTTTTTGAAGGAGAGGGGCATGTTGGGTCCCTATAATACTAGTGATTACCCCATTACTATTGTATTTATACCCCTTATTTATATTGTTGTGCCCCTATTACCCCCATATTGTTATTTTTGTGCCCCATAGAATCCCTCTATTGTTATTTTTGTGGCTTTATATTATTATTGTTAGGTCGACTGGATTATATTGTGACTCCTTAGACTCCTATATATAGAAAGGAGGTTTTTTCATTTGAATCATCCAAGAATTGTTCATTTATGTAATGTAAAGGAGGTTGCCCCCTCGAAGAGGCTGAATTCTAAGGCGTTGATCTATCTTTTCTTGAGCTGGTTTCATAACAGGACTTGACCATTTGTTGCGGATTGAAACAGGGCAGGAGCCTACTAATTTGGAGGAAGGGCTTCCCGACAGGAAACTCTTCATGGTGCACGTAACAGATAACTATTTTGCAGATATTCTCGACTTTTTGACTACAAGGACAGCTCCAGAAGGATACACCAGCTAGCAGAAGAAGGTGTTAGTAGTGTGTGCAGTAGACTTCTGAGTAATTGTAGGACATTTATATAAGATGGGTTCAGACGAGATACTCCGAAGGTATGTGGCCAATTTTGAATGAAACAACATCCCCGCTAAAGCCCATGGAGGATTTGCGGGAGGACATTATGCAGGAAAAATGATAGTGTAGAAGATTTTGCGCACAGGGTTGTGGTGGCCTACATTGCATAAGGATACCAAAGCGTATTGTAAGGCAGGCGATGCATGTCAGGGAACAGGAAGACCATCGTGAAGGGATGAGCTGCCATTAAATCCTCAGATGTCATTGCAGTGATTCGAGAAATTGGCAATTGACTTTATAGGACTAATTCAACCCCCAGGGAAGGAGACAGGGGTGCGCTATATAATCACCACGACATAATACCTAACTAGATGGATGGAGGCTCAATCGATGAAGGATTGTACAGGAGCCACAACAGCAAAATTCCTATTTGAATATGCGTTGACCAAATTTGGTTGCCCAAAAGTATTGATGAGTGATCATGGTACGCACTTCCTCAACGAAATGATCAGCACACTGACTGAAGAGTTCCAGGTGTATCACTGAAAGAGTACACCATATCATCCTCAAGCTAATGGAACAATTTAGGCCTTCAATAAGATCTTGGAACATGCGTTGACAAAGATCTGCAACATGCAATGGAATGATTGGGATGTGCATGTACTGGTAGTGTTGTGGGCATATAAGACTACTTGTTAAAAGCTAACAGGTTTGACACCTTTCCGATTGGTTTATGACATAGAATTTGTGATGCCTATGGAATATATCATTCCTAGTCTAATTATATCAGCTTTCACAGGGATGGCGGACCATAGAGCCTTGGAAGAATGGCTCATGTAGTTGATGGAGCTCGAAGAAGACAAGTTCTTGTCAGGATCCCATCAACAAGTCCAGAAGGAACATGAAAAATCTTGGCACAATCGGCACATCAAGATGCGCACATTCAAGGTAAATGATTTGGTATTATTATATGATAGTAAGTTTGCTAAGTTTCCAGGAAAGTTTCAGATGCACTGGTTGGAACCATATGTCATCAAAGAGATCACAGATGGTGGTGTGGTTCAGCTCGCCAAGCTGAACAAAGAACCTTTCCCAAGAAAAGTAAATGGAAGCCGATTGAAGCCGTATATAGGAGATACATCTCAATGAATATATGACGATAGGATAGTCTTAGTGTTCTAGGTAGCTGCAAGGGAGCATGAGACTATAAACTACACTGCCTGGTTATGGGGACTACGCGACAGAGGGGCTGCACGAAAAAGGGTGATGTCACAGTACCAGAAACTGCATGAAGGGAGTTGCGCTATGGAGGGAGATACAACACAACATAATTAGAAAGTGACCGTTAGAGTCATTGTTCATGATTTGACAACTAGGAGATGGTTAAGAGGAGCAGGCAGCTAATAATTAAGGCTAAAATAGTTGGAGATTTGCTGCCAAATCAACATTAATGAACGAATTTTGGGGGGAAAGGTCGGATTTGAATTCAAATTACCCTATAAATTATGTGTGCTAGTCTAGCAGAGAACACTTTTCACCCTTAGAGTTTTTGAGCTGTATTGTCCGTTGCGTATGAATTGTGTGTTCTTCAAAGATTTGGTCGTAAGTCCTGCGTTCAATAACCTACCCAAGGAAACTAGGAAATTCATTTGCAGCATCATGTTAGGACCAGGCCCCGCTGAAACTACAAGCACTAGAGGAACTATGGCCTCCGAAGGAGCTGCTCCTGAGGTTGTCAGCGTGGAGGCTCCGACTCCTGTGCCATCTTGTGGTTACATGTTATTTTATATGTGATTTGGAATGCATCAATGAAGTAAAAAGATCTGGATCAACATTGATCTAAAACTATTCTTTTAATATCTTGATTTCTCTATCTTTAGCTTATCTCAGATCCTGCATTTGTTTACCATGCTTGTTTCCCATTTAAACAATTTATTCCTTTACTACTCTTTTGCTTCAAATTTATCATTTTTAAGCTTCTCTTCTATTTTTTTCCTCGCTATGGAAAAACCTTCTCGTAACATAGTGGCATGGGATTGACATTTTTTCTCATAGAAAATGATGTTGTTTGCTAATTCAGTCTAAAATTCTTTGATTTTATTCTAACTTATCTAATTCATCAGATAATTCCTAAACTAAGCACTGATTAGTTGAACCAAGAGCCCCAAGGGATGAGGATATTTCCATGGTTCAATTTTTAGGGTTGTCTGTTGCTTGCCAAACCGTTGTTGATGAATTTTAAATCATAGACGGATTAAATTTCTTTTCCTTGATATTTGACAATTGATTAAGATTATGAGCTATAAAAGTAATATCCAAGAGACACTACTTTCTCTTTCATTAGTTCTACTTCATCAATGTGTCCAAAAAGAGAGGAATTTATGGAATATTTGTTGCCAAAGGAGTCATGAAAACTCCTTGAGAAATTACCTTTGTCATATGTGCACATGAAACTAGGCTCTGGGAAATTTCTTGGGCTTGCTCCATTCGATGAATATTTGGTTGATCCACTGTTCCTTGTCCTATCTATTTTTTATCAGTGTTTTTCTAATTACCATGCTTCTGAGTTTGACCTATTGAGTCTTCAATTTCCTCTATTATTTTCTTTTTGAGAGTAATTCCCTGTACTTCTAGTTCTTCTTTCTAAAAAGAATATTCAACCTATTTTTCTTAATGTTCTTTAAGCTTTAGTTGTTATATGTTTTGCCTTGTTTTTTCCATTGTTTCTCTTCACTATTATTTGACTGAATAGATTCTATTTGATCTGGCTTTTGAATATCCTCTTCTTGGTTGGATTGTTCAACTTGAAAATCCCAAATCCCCTTGGGTTCATTACTTCTATCTCTAAGAGAGATTATTATTCTTTTTGTCAATGGAAACCTATATAAAGGAATACTCGATATTTTACTCCTTTGCTGAAGATAATAGAGATAAGAATTTTGTCTAAAATTTTGTATATTTTGTCTTTTCTCCAAGTTCATCTAATAAAACAATTTATAAAATAACCTCATCAAAAGGATCAACTTGTCTAAAATCAAATTCAGACATTAGTTCTTAATGGATATAATTCTTTTAATACATAGGAGACTTCATATGAACATTAAAAACAACGTGTGGATCATATTTGTAAAAAGGGAGAGAATGTAACTAATATTCATGAAGCCCATTTACTTCAAGCATTACATATCCTATGTCCTTAACAGTTATTTGACCAATTTTAATAGGAAAATTTGGCCAAAGCTTCTTTAAATTTATGTGTAGTGACATTTTGATTATGTTAAGTGTTGTTTGATTAGTTATTTCCCTTTCTACAAGTCTTTTAGGAATAAATTTGGGAAGCACATGAGGACTAGTTTCACAACCATAAATTCTAAAATAAGAGAACTTTGCTTCCACAAATCGATCCCCAATACCATATAATCCTTATTGCATTTCTTTCCTGGTTCTAGGTGGTGACTTCACAAAACAAATTCGATAAAATTACACATGACTTTGTCACAAATATCATAGAAATGATTTTATATTGTCTTTCATAGACTATAGAGAAAAATGTTGAATTTGGGATGATCACTAAAAGACCAATTTCAGTTTATCAATAGAATGGGAACTAAAGCTATTACAATATCCATTAAGAAAGTCAACATATAAAAGCCTATTCCAAATCTTAGTGTATATGATTGTGAAAACTTGATGACATTTGATAGGTTATGTGACAAAATATTTCCCAAATTGAACCTCTTAGAATGGTTTATCGTGCCATAGAGCAGGGGAACCCATTCTAGCTTAAAATGTTCTAAATTTGATTCTCCATAGGTTCTATATAACATTTTAACTAGAAATGTGTAAGGGTTCTTGAATCGTCCAATTGGGTAGAGTTTAGTTGACCTAGTCTTAAAATTTACATAATCATTTACCAATTCTCTTATGTACCCAACCACATCAATTTTCTATTCCTTTTTCTCAAAATCAATCATGTATTCCTTATCAAGATAAACTTCAGGAAGACTTAACCTGAACAATGATTGTAAAGCTTAGGCTTCCATGTAGTTATTACTTTGTTGGAGTGACTTACTATTGGACGTGTTTGAATATGAGCACGACATATGATCCAAATTACCATATCAAAATAAGGAAACATGGATGGTCCAGGTTCAAACTTGTGTAGGTTGGTTTCCTTGACGAGTTCAAAATTACCTAAATCATGGGTAGAGTCCACTTTTGAGCCGTTTCCCTCTGTATTTCTCCATCCATAATTTTCAAATAATACATGTATCTCCTTCCATGACATGGTTCTTTCCTATTGGGCCTTGAATGTGGTATCAAAGAAGAAGGTTGAATTAGGATTGTTTTCCTCAAATGGTTCCTCTTTTAGTTCTATTAATTTTAGCTTGGATTTGATGTCTTCAACAACAAGCTTAGTGGCTTTTGATTTTCCTTTGTTGACCATTATATTAGAAAAAAATGATATCCTTTATCCAATATAGTTTCTTTGAAGACATTTCAACTATTTTAAACACAAGAATTGTAACAAATTCTCTAAATACTAAATTTCATTTAGAGTGTGAAGGTTTCTATGAGTTTCTTCAATAACATGCAGAAAATCCCAAAAATTCACCAAGTAGAGATATTTTTTTGGTACCTGACAAAAACGTTAATATCCATCATAGATGAATTAATTACCTACCAAAATGTCTTATTAGGATAGAAATTTAGAAATCTAGGTATCTGGAGTGTGAGAATTTTTTTATCAATATCATCAATTGCTTTAAGCTAGATGCCATATATATTCTATGAAAATAATTTAAAAATGTTTTTGTTTTTGTTTTTTTTTTAGAAATCCCAAAATCTGGGAATCCATGCATTTGGGTCTAAAACAATTTTGAGTTTGTACTAAATGTATTTTTTTTTTTAAATCATTAATCGAAAAACATTGTTCAAGATAAAACAAAGTTTTATTAAATCCAGGATTTCACTGAGTGATGTACTTTTATATATTAACTAGATTCCATATATGAGTTAAAAAAGAAAATAATTAAACATTCCAAAAAAATAAACATTATTAGAATGATTTGAGTATCTAGGAAATTCAATGTCTTTAACAAATCTCTTTGAACGAGATACCTGGATATATTTACTAATAAAAGTGAAGAAAAACCAAAAAATAAAAAAAATCAATTTTATTAAATTTAGATTATCTAGGTATCTAGGAGTCTCGGGTGAAAACAATCTTAAATCTTTTATTTTCACCTGGATATGAGCAAAAAAAAAAAAAAAACAACAACAACACATTGAAAAAAGTGAACTAATTTAACAAATAAAACTTTATTAGAAACTGTAACATGGCAAACCATCCAAATACATGTATATCAATATTAAAAGAAATTATATGGGTAGTTTATGAATTGTTCACGTGGTAATGAAGTTGGATACCTGAAATCTAGATTAAAGGTTATATGGGTATTTGATGAATCCAAGTTTCATTATGAATATGAACTTAAATAGCTTTGGATCTAGATTTTTTAGAAATTTAAAGTTCCTAGGTATTTTCCTTGTTTTTAATTTTATAAATATATAAACCAATCAAGTTCTTAAGGGTTATTTAAAATGCAAAATCAAAATTTAATTAAAACTGAATATTTTTAAAAGTATTTGTTTTATACAAATAAAATGAGAGGTTGTTGTAGATCTCATAATAAATGTCAACACAATGGGAAAAACAAAAACAAATATCAATATCTCTGCCAATAAATATTTGGAGTTCAAATAAATCTAAAGTTTAAAAATTTCATAGATTATTATAATCAAGCTAAACATACTTGATTTTTATAAAATAAATATAAGTAATCATTAGGAGTACTAAGTCCTTTATCCAAGATTTTTCAAAGAGCAAAAAGATGGATTTCATTTATTAATTCATGACAATTGGCTCAATTGGTTTTGAACTTTTGTCATTAAATCCAAATTTTAATATGCCAAAACAATTTGCATATATATTTTCTCCATCCCTTTTATTCCTAGCATTGCTTCAATGCCCAGAAGCATCCATAGCCCTAACAAAGGTGCCTAAGTATCATATAAGAATTGACCAACTACTAGCAAACATCCATAGCCCCAAAGAGTTTACTTATACTTCCCACATTTCTTTTTTAAATGCTCTCAAATCTTTGTTTATTTGACATCCTTTGGATTTGTATATTTGTATTTCTTTTGCAATTTTGGATATTTAAGAAGTGAGGTAATATGAGAGTTATTTTGATGAGAAAATGTGTTGATACATTAATGATTTTAACCCAGTAATTTTATCATTCATCACCCATGATACTAAGGTTTTTTATTTTAAATGAAATGTATGGAGCTCTTTTAAAATTAAAAGCTAGCTATTTTCCAAGGCTAATGAATACTTTTAAAAGAAAAGTAATATTAAGCAGAGAATTTCATATAACTAAAATATTGCACATAGTGTTGTTATTGATGACAATAGGATGATATTGATGTCAAAGGGGGCGTATGGACAACAACAATGGGACAATTCTTGATGGTCACAGAAGCAACATGACTCTTTGTGAAGCAGTATGATATCTTGATCATTTGCAAAGTCTCACTACATGAGGATATGGGTACTTGAAATTATTTGAGTTTTTTACTAAGTTAAGATGCTTAAAATACCTTATAAATAACATGGTTATGTAGTGCTCATTGATACTTTTCCAAAAATATATTTTTCTCAGGTAAATGCCTCTTGGAAGAGAAGTTGTGGCCTGTTGAAAATCAACATTAATTGGGGAAAAAATTAAAAGATCAAACTATAGGACCAAAACAAAAAAAATGGACTCCTTAAATGTCATTCAAGTTCGAACCGGATCCACCATTGACTCAACAAATCAATGGCCACAGTCAAGTAGCACTCTAGCTAGCAATGCTAAACAACATGCATGTCTGGAATCGATTAACTGTGTTCTAAACAAGTATCTACTCAAAGGTACTTAGAGTGATTACTCTTGGTGTGGAATTTAATTATGCATTCAAGAGATGTATACACTCGGTATTTGAGTAAACTTACAAGGAGATAAGCCAAAAATACAATAAAAGAAATAGTTTCCATTTTTTCTTTAAAATTTCATAAATATTATTTTATTATTTTCCTTAGGAGGCCCATTTTCGACCTCCAAAGTTTCCTAATGTTATAGTAGAAAATTTCCAAAAGTAGGAGTGAAAGAGCTTAATGGAGGGCATTTAGTGTTTGTAGTAGCCTATCAACTACAAGTCTCAAGTAACTCCTTAGGGTGTGTCTTCTCCTTTGTATTTGCATTACTTCCATTCCACAGACAAAAGAGAGTGGTGTAGCCTCACCTTCCAGTTAGATTTTCCCTCATAAAAGTTTTCTAAAGAATATCTTGTGTTCCCTATGATCAATATGTGATTGTATTTTATGATTCTTTATTTTCTGCATTTTATATGTTACATGCATAAACAATAAATTAACAATTAACAAATCTAGATAGTAAAAGAATTTATCCTTTATAGTATAGATTTCAATTTATTTTGGTAGATATGTTGTCATGAACTATTTACTGAAATATATGCAACAATTTACTAATCATAAAATACTAACTATAATAAATAATATTTACTAACTCATAAAAACCTTGTACCACCTAACTTGTTTATTTAAAGATTCTACCCTATTTATTTAAAGACAAATATACCGCTTTATAAATTACCATAATTAAATGTCATTATATTTATTAACATAATAGAAATACAAATAATTTTATTAATATAATAATTTATTAAAAAAATAAATATATTTTATTTATTAATTTTTTATTTTTAAAAATTTCAAAGCACTGCTTCTCTTTATCCATATATAATCTTATAAAACACCTCATTATCTTAAGTAATTATACCAATAGTTCTATTAAAGGATTTGGTAATCCCAAAGTTGGTCTCCAAGAGCGAAAGAAAAAAAAAGGTTAATGAAATTTCCCGAAGTTTCCCATTTGCAATGGAAACTCAACATTTCGATTCAAGGGTGACGGGTCATTCACTTAAATATTAAATGGTTGAGGGTTTAAAAGTAGGTTTTGACTCAGATTATTATTAGATTATGCCATGGTTTGCACTGAGAGTTATGTTTAAACATGAGGTTTTGACTGAGATTATGATTGGATTATTCCATTTTAAAACATGAAGGATTTAAAATATGAGGTTTTCATTTCATAAACATTTCAATGTAATGTAAGGTAATAAATAAAAATAATTAATAAATTTTTATTTAGAAATAAAAATTGCAAATGTCATATAAAAATAGTTCAAAATTAGTTCCCGAAAGCCACAAACTATAAAAAAAAAGCCACCAACTAGATCTATGAGCGAAGTCATAGTAGATGAGTTTGACCATTGACGTATTATTTTTGGTTTTTAATTTTCTTTTGAACATTAAAAACACATGTTAACGCTTTCAAAAAACACGGTCTCACTTTGTGACGAGCGGGAGAATTGCGCCGGGATGGACCTCATTGGGCTATGCCGCACTCCCGCGAACCTGCTCTGATGCGGCCATTCCATCAACAGCTCTGTTCTCGGGCTATGCCGGAAAATTCCTTGGATGATGTTTGCTCATGGTCTGACGGTGGTCTGAATTGTTTACAGGTAAACTGTTCCACAGCGATAAGAGCACTACAACCGAGGAGCAGGTATAAGTTGTCAATGAATATTTCCGTTATGATTCTCTCATTTTTTTTTATGGGTTCTTCTATCTTCATACTCACGCATTTCTATTCCTTCTTTTAAGGTTTAGGCAGTTTTAGAGCAGACATGCCTCCCCGAGCAGTGAAGAAGCCCGCGGGAACAGCAGCTCCCAAAAAACCCGCGGCGAAGAGCCCGAGCAAAACTGCACAGAGTACCAAAAAGACTCCGCTACCGAAGCCCGAGCCTGAATTTGTTAAAAATGTTGAGATGCTAGAACAGTCCACACCGGTAAAGGACACTAAGCCCGAGCCTGAAATTGTTCAAAATGTCGAGATGCTAGAACAGGCCACACCTGTACAGGACACTAAGGTTCCCGAGGTTCCAGTAAAGGAGGAGAAAAGTATAGAAGATGGGAAGTTAAAAGAGCCGTCCGCCAAAGACGCCGCTGCTGCAGAGTAGCCAGCCCCTGTGAGTGAATCTGCGCCTAAGGAAGGTACGATTTGAGGGACTCTTTAACGGTTCAAGGTGTTTAGTAGCGTTTAAATTTTTGCGTTTTCATTTGGATTTGTGTTGTTTTTTGTGCTTTCTTTTGTTGCCGCCGTTAAATTGCAGTCTGTTGTTCAGAAGGGTATGGTGGTTTTGCTATTTGTTACGGATGCTCTGGCACGCAGCAGAGGACTTTGTTAACTTAAATTGGCTTGTTTTCCTGTTATAAATATTTACAGTTCTGTTTTTTTGGACATTCATTAGTCTTCTGGAAAAAACGTATGATGTAGAAAAACTCGGTCCCTCGTTATACTGGTATGAGCAGTATGTCAGTTTCGGTTCTGAGTTTAAAGGACTGGTTTGCATTGTAAATGGCTATGAATTTCTTTTAAGTGTGAATTGTGGCCTCGGCCAGCACCAAACTCTGTTCATTAGAGATAGCTTGAATGTTTGATATAAAGTTCATTTCTATATCTGCGAAAGAGTTCTGGACTATCTCTTACTGTGTGCGTTTATCTATTGAACTTACGGGGTCTGCTACACAGAGGCATTATAACTTGTTTCCCTCGACTTTTCCAGATTTCTTTCGTGAGTTTGTTCTTTATTGCTAACTCCAGGGTTTCACCGCCAGGAGGGTTTTCCTCTTTTGCAAGGCTGGTTGTGGCCGCAGGGTTCTGCTGTCGAGCCCCCTGTCCTCGGGGATTACTGGTTTCGAATACAGTTTGAACCCTTACCCTAGGTCTTAGCTACCCCTTTCTTGCTTGCCTTGTCTTGTTATCTATTTCGAATCGTGATTATTGTCTTATGCTTGTTCCTGTTCATGCATTCAGCAGAACTTTAATACTTGTATGAAAGAAAGTGTTTGAACCTGCGGCTGTTTAGGGGAAAACACATGCTCTTAACTAATAGGCCCACTCAACATGCTCTTAACAATTACTCTATGGTTAGCCTTAAATAATATACTTCTCACTTGGGATAATGGCCTCAAAAGAGTCTGGCTGGGCCAAATAGGTTCTCCCTGTGCAAAATTGAAGAAGAATCAGTGGCTCATTTGTTTATATCTTGTCTTTATGCAGCCCAGGTCTGGGCCCTGGTTAAGAATGCATTCTCCCCAGTCTCGGCAAGGTGGAACAAAGCATCTCTGGCAGATTGTGTATTGGACTGGTTACAGGATGCTGCAGTAAAAGATTTTGCAGTTCTCCTGTCTGTTTTTGTCTCTGTCATTTGGTGGGCCTGGAACTTAGTCACTTTCTGGGACAAGCACATTCCAGCAGAAATTTCTCTACGAGTCATTGAAACTATGTGCAAGGAATTCAGAACTGATCCTAAATGCAAAAAAGTCAGAATCCTTGTCCTGCCTAATTTGGATCCCCAAATTCCTTGGGGCTTTTTTAACTGAGCCAGTCAAGGATTTCCTCCTAAGTGTGTAGTGGGAGTAGTGTTATATTTAAATCAAAAGCATTATTTTCATATCAGATACACGCCAGGAAGAGGCTCCAATGATAAGGCCAAGTTCTCTGCTCTTTGTACCATTCTATATTCAGCAAATCATCAGGGAGTATATAAATTCCAAATCATGGGGGACTCCAAACTAGTCATAGATTGGGCCTGCAAAGCTGCAGGAGTAAACATTCCTTCTCTTGCTGATATTCTCCATGAAATATGATATCTGTTAGTCTTTTCAGTGGACCTCTTTCAAGCATATATATGGGGAACTAAATGAAAAGGCGGATCAGCTATCTAAAGAAGCTCTACAATTGCATCCTGGCACTTTCAGTCTAAATGAATTTTGGGGTGGCCTACAGACGGAGGCCATGGAGTATCATTTCTGAATCCTGATCAACCTGTACTAAATGTCTTTCTCTTCTGGGCTGGAAGATCGTTGATTCATTATTTGGCAGTTGTAAATGGTCATAGTTTATAAGTATAATGGATAGACCAGTCCGGATAGGACCTCAGAACGTATATTCTGTTTTTTGGAATTTTTTTTTCCTCTGGAAAAAAATAATATTATATAATAGATTTAGAACTTACATTATTAAAATAATTTTATATCAAGTATATTATATTAGCTAATAGAATTATATTTTTTTATTATATTATGTAAATCCATAAAATGCCCCAAAATCATTTTTATGTCATATTTTAAACATTATCAAAATGATTTTATTATATCAAGCATATTATATTAGCTAATAGAATTATATTTTTTTATTATATATGTAAATCTATAAAATCCCCCAAAATCATTTTTATGTCATATACTAAAATTTTTTCGAAGTATTTAAGTTATTTTTTTAATGTATATCATTGCTGCTCCCAACCTGCTGCATCCTGCAAATTTGGGTGAAACTTCTAACCATACCAGATACCCCTATCACTGCTCCCAATGCTCCTGCCTCCAGGAAACTCATGCAACATAGATTTAAAACAATCTTTCAAATCTTATGTGGGATAGTAGTATCATCCTTCTCTGAGTTCTTTGTTGATGTGTGGTATTGTGCAATGTGAAAATGTTCACTTGCAATGATGTGGTTTCTATGTGCAGCAGTGTAGAACGATACATTTGTTTTAGTTAATTATAAGTTACAAGGAAGTCCAGCTTTTCCGATACATTGTGTTGAATTATATCCACATTTTCAATGTTTCTTAGATTTAGGGTAGACGGCCGAGTGATCAAATTTAATTCCTATAATAAACTTTGATGTGAGCATCTTAAATTTAATATATTTTTGAATGATACACAACCTCAATATTCCTTGTTCTTGGGCACATCGTTCTCTTAAATGATACCTGACCCTGTATGCTTGTGCAAACTTGAGAGGGATTCTATTAAAACAGAAACACATGTTTCAGTGTAGTAGCCTCATTCTCATACTAAAAAGTGCCTGGAGGGCCGTTGTAATTTATTTGCATGTTGCCTTTTGCTTCAAGCCTTTGAGTCTCTCAGCTATCTACAATTTTATGCGTGGCAAGCTTTGTTGTGTTTGGTAGCTATGCTAATATCGTATCACTTTGTAGGAGATAAATTTTGTAAATAGCAAACTGCTGCTACGTATGAAAACTATAAACAAACTTACTTTTAGTCTATCTGTATTCTCTCATATGAATTACAACTGCTGCGTTGTAATGTTGTGCATATATTTTTAATTTTTCATCAGAGGGCTTGCAATTTTACTCGTCTGTTTTCCTTCTAGTTTTTTGTTTTTGTCAGATTCACTCATTATTGGTGCTTGTTATCTCTATTTTAGTTTTTGAATTTTGTTTGGTTTCATTAGGAGTGAAAATGCATGAAATTCTTTATCACATTTTTTGTTGCTATGATGTTGCTGAATTTGTTCTTTCATGTTTTCAGCCAGATTGCTTGGAGAAGTTGTCATATACAATAATGCATGAGCTCAGCAGATTGACATATGAAGTTTCAGAAGTTGATGTTGCTCGAGCTTGCAATCAGGTGACCATTATTTTCTTTGTTTGTTTGTTGATATAAGATTTTATAAGTATCTCAGCAGCCTGCTTTTATCTACAGATTGTTTTAGTTAATAGCTATTTACCTTGTTCTTGAAGTTGCTTTCCATGGCATAATTGAGTTAAAAAATGCTACACAAGAAGCTTCTTATGGGGAGTAATTTTTTCTATCTTTGGAGATTGCCTGGAATATGTCGTAGTTTAAAAGAACTTCTTAAGATGTAATTAGAGGTGATTGCAGACTCACTTCACTTGCTGTAGTGGTGGATTTGGATTTTACTGAATGTGACTTTGGATTACATGTGAGCACTGTTATACCTGTTTCTCGTAGGCAGTTCTTGGCTGCAAAAACTACGCCGAGAAACCAACTCAACCAGCCTTTAGGTTCAAGCTGGCCCTTGAACCAGAGGGGGCTCCCTCAATGTTACAAGGCCTTGTTTAATGCTGTTCACTGTCACTGAACAGCAGCCTATGAAGCACAGTGGCCAGATTTATGATTAAATTTGGGTGGTTGCTGATGATTAACCAATCTCTGTTCATGAATAAATACCCCTCTTACAGAGTCCTTCCTCAAAGTGTCAGCTTCTAGCCTGACAGAATAACATGATTTATAAAGAATTTGACAGAATAATATAAGGATATTCCTGATAATTAAGCAGTCAAACTGAATACTTAATCAATCAGGCAAATTTGGATGCGTGTAGAAAACTTCTACAGCCCAACAAAACACATTGCAGAGGATGACAGAAGGCAATAATTAGTAAATATGTAGAGGAGCTATCTCAGACAAATAGTCCAATAAACTGATCTCTTTAAATGATTATAATTTTGCAGGGGATTTCAGAAAGATTGATACTCAATCTATTCTTACCCAGAATCTTCTATGCAAACTTGAACATGTGCAGAAAGAGAGTATGAAAGTACTGGAAAAACAACATGAAACACAATTTCTGTCATTAACTGGAGCTTGGAATGCTTCAATTAGGATTTTTGAAATAAAAGTTTTACAAAGCTGAAAGGTTTTGGCATCAAAAGCCAACCCTTGTTTATTACAAATGAAATAATATATAGACAAAATCTCTCCTAACTGTTACAATAATTCTGGAATAAAATCCTGAATAATATACTAAAAATAAAACAATCTTTGAATAGTCTGCAAGAAATTTGGAACTGTTTGCAAATTCTCTGCCTTAGAATCTGGAAAGTTGTTGCAAAGTGTCTCAAGTTGTAGGTATTGCTGGAGTGGTTAGAATCATCTTCAGAATCTCTTGGCTGCCAAGTGTTCATTAGACTGCCAGCTATGGTCCTTTGGATGCTAAAAAAATCAAAATATCTGCCACTGAATGTTGTAACTGATTTTGAGCTTAAAAAATATCTCAATCTCTGCCTGTTTATTTGGTCACTGTTTGACCTGCTGATTGGATGCCTAAAGATACTCATTGTGACCGAGAGTAAGCGTAGATAGATGGCTAGTTAGTGATGCCTCTGCTAGTTAGTGATGCCTAAAGGTACTCATTGTGACCAAGAGTAAGCGTAGATAGATGGCTAGTTAGTGATGCCTCTGCTAGTTAGTCATGCCTTTGCAGTCCATCTATGTGCATCTCGGAAGTTAATCCCAACAATAGCATTTAGTATTGGTGTCATTGCCTGCTGTGTGTAAGACACATTTCCCATGCTTGTTAAGAACCGAGGCACCCTTTTCCCCTTCATTATTTTTATACCTAAGCCACTGACATAGTTTCTCCTTTAGGAAAGTTTGAAGAAGCCATTCTTTTGTATATGCAAGAGGCTCACCGCCATCTCCAACTACACACTCAATTTGTTCCCACTGATCGTCACTTACTGCTTCCAACCAAAAAAATAGCATCTTTGAATTCTGCAACACCTTCTTTCACAGTATTGTCTAATGATGAACTTGGTTTTATTTTAGAGAGAAGCATGCGAGCAAATCTAACTTGCAACAGAAGTTCCTCATGGCCTTGGTTTGCATCTATAGATTCTGGGACACTCTCACTAGCATAACTGTGAGGCTTTACACGGTATTCAAACTCTCTTATTTCACTGAAAGCTTCTGGATTACCGCATGTTACACAGAATGGTAATTTTCCAGGCACATGAGGAGGGGCCTTACAGGAAAGAACACCTTCCCGAATTATCTCTGCAGGAACTTCAATATCACCAAACATACAACACCATGTATGTTCCAATGGATTCCCTATGAAGTTGCCAATTACTAAGAGCTTTGATCCTTCACTTTCTTGAGAAAAGAGTGTACTTGTTGAAGATGAAGAATGGCCAGTACCATCTCTTGGATACTCTTCACTTTGATAAAGTTGTTTGTGTTCAAAACTTTCAATTTCATTGTATTTTCTTTCTTGTGGTTGTTCTTAAAAGCATGTTTTGTGAATCATTCTATTATCCTCAGAAGAAAATAACAGATCCTTGTATATCTTTGAAAATATGCTAAGGAGCACAATCTTCAATCTTTGTTGTTCTGTCAGTTGCCCATGGAAATCAACTAATTTCCCCCAAAACTATTCTAGAATAGAGGCAAACTGGCGCTTTCTGCATAACCCAATCCAGACGACTTTGAAAGGCTTCCACTTCCACTGCCTCTGAAATAACTTCAGAATTTAAGCCATATGCGACTCAACATTGGCAGTACAGGATGAGAAGAGTTCCTAGAATCTGGAGATGTGAAACTTGAAGGTTCAGCAGTTTCTACTCCCACAATTTCATTCTCTATGTACCACACAACTTCAATCATGAAATCATAACCAAGCTGGTGCCTTAATGGCCTAGATTCACTAGCAGAACCAAAGGGCAGGTGACTGAAACCTCTTCATATACAACATGACAACAACATCTTGATAACCACTTGCCAAAGATTCTGCTTCTTCTAAAGAAACTGAAAACTGTGGATATGAACCTTGATAAGGGCACCAATTAATCAGATCAATATGCTCATATGAAAATACTAATTCAGAAACACCATAAATGTCATAGTCGTCTTCATAAATTATGTTTTCAAATGGAATGTCTTCATGTGAATTACACCCATTTGCTTAAAGCCACTGCCCCTCTTCAATATCTCTGCAATTTGGGCACTGCATTATTCCCTTTAAACACATTTATTGAAGATGATAACTTGAAACATAAAATGTTTTCAATAATGCCAACAGTAGGATCATCTTCAATGTTTCCAGGAGTGCCAAAAACCTTAGATTTTGTTTTAAGCATGGTTCTTCTCTTGCAAAGCCACAGATCCCTTTTCCTGGAAGAGGTCTGGCCTGGTTACATGAACGTAGCAGCAAATTGCTACTGCCACCAAAATAATAGAGATTTCAGGCACCAAATGAGCAAACCAGTGGCGGTGTGAGCTGGGCCTGCAAAATTATTCATTGGCCTCCGTTACATAATGTGGATCAGCAACTTCATTATCTGGACTCTCTGGATCAGCACCTTCAGCTTCTCGATCCTCTGTTCTCTTGAAGTTTCTAGCCTCCACAATATGCCCTCTTTCCCCATGTGTACACTTGGTTCACCATTACTACAGGTAGTGAAAATATTCACAGCATCTAGTGGACTAACAAAATTTAAAAATCAGGGATAGAAACAGAACTTTCTAACATTGCACTCTTTGCATTCTCCAAACATCCATTCTGATCATCCTTGAAAGCAATGTCATTTTCACAAAGCCTTGCTCTGAACAAAACTGCCCCTTGGTATCACTCACATCTGCCTGAGGAGCCATAGGAACTGCCCACTCTGGCTGTTGTCCATGTGAAATAAGTACAACTGTTTCAGTATCATGGCTACCAGGATTCTGTTCTGGGATATTCTCCAAGCATATAGATTCATTGTTTTGGGTTACAGGTTGGGCAGTAACATAATTCCAATCTTGGCATGCAACTGTGACTTCATTTTTAGTTTGTACCCAAGTTTCAGCTATTCGGTATCGCTGAACCAATCATAATTGAAATTCTGAAAGTCTAAAGAATAAGGACATTGCTCCATGGGCATTTATGTGATTAAAATCTGAGGTTTGCTGAACAGCAGGCCATGGAACAAGGTTATCAACTGCATTAGAAACCCCTGCAAAAATGCTAAACTGTGGGAATAATTGTAATTCCTGGTTTGGAGCAATAGAAGAAGATAACTGTACAGATGCACTAGGTTGAGTTGTAATCATATTTGTTAGTTCCGGCATGCTGGAGGGTTCCATGTTATGATTTATAGTTGGATCCCTAGAAGAATCATTTTGATTTCTATTGCTTTCATCAGAATCAATCCCAAGCAGAAAATCACACAGTTTAGTTAGGTTTTCATCAACTAAATGGCTCTGAGAATGACTAAGACAGCAATTAATTCAATCTGACGTTGACCTGTGTTTGGTATAATGAATAATGAAGAGGAATCAAATGTGAAACCACTCATAAGAATCATCCTCGTTACTGGTTCTCTTGGGAGTAACCATTAAAACTGTGAAAGAAATGTGGCCAATAATAATGGAGAAAAGCCCTGGATCAGCCACTTCCTTTGGTTATTCCACCATTCTCTTACAAAACTGCCAATGTGAAGAAACTCGAAAAGCTCAAAACCATAGATTGAAATGAACAGTGCAACTGCAATTGCAAAGGCATGATTCGAAATCTCGGGCAAGAATGATTTGTCACTTAACAGATTTAAAACTGGCGATATTGTAAAAAAGAACATTACCACTGACAGGAATCCCCATAGAGTGAAATAATCATACACCATCTTCTGGTGTCTCATGATGTTTCTGTCAATACCTAGAAAGGGGTATCATTTGCTTAAGAATATTTCAAGCAGCCCAGTAATCCATCTTCTCATTTGCACAAGACTGCCTCGAACTCTTGCTGGTGCAGTTCCCAAGAAGACTGGCTGTTCAGGTATGCAGAATACAGAATGCGAACCCAGACAATGGATTTTGAACCCAATCATAACATCCTCAATTGTGGATCCATAAATCCATTCCACCTCTTTGCCTCGGGCAGTGTTGCTTTTCATAGCGGCAACTAGCAACATTCAAAGCCTTATGTACAGCTGACGAAGGAGAATGAGGGACGCTGTATTGGGTATCTCCCATAGCAGTCTGAGCATGGCACACCATGGGAGAATACATGCGAAAGTTAAATTATTCGGCTGCCCCCTGTTGCTCGTATTTGACAAAACACTGCCCAACCTTTCTACTGAAACCAGAAGCTGATTTCGGAGGGGGTGCTGCTTGGTAAATGGTTTTAGACCTGGGGGGACCGAAATTCACCAGGTGATGCCACGTATGAGAGGATGGTTTTGTCAAGTGATTTCACATTCCGGTATATATCCCGGGAGCTGTCCGGAGTTCTGGGTTCTTGTATTGTCCTCGCAGGTTCTGATATTCACAGATAGGTTAGCCCCGGTAACATGAACTCGTTTGCCCCACATTGGCCCTATCTGTCTTTTCCGTGTGCATTGGGACTGTAAAAGCCTTTATTTCTTTCTTGCTAGATCCAAGAATTTCAACCGCTAGAAAATATTACTGGTTTTTAATCAAATTGCTGTACACTCCTATATTCGGGTTGGTCTACGCATTGCACAGTACTTTCTTATTTGATTTATCAGGGTACCCTTGGCGGCTGTCCGCATCCGCATTGTTTTTCTAAGGTTTTTCTATTTTCTTTCGTTCTCTGTTTCTTGAAAACTGACTATCGTATAAATTATAACCCTTCACGGCTATTTCATTTGACAGCCCCTAACAAATACTGTCAAGCATGTTCAGTTTTCAATCTGAGGAAAAAGAACTACCTAAACAGAAACTGATACTTGACCCAAGTTTGATCCTTTTTCAAAGAAAACGTACAGACACTTCTACCAGATAGCACTTGATATAGAGAACCACCCGACCTCCCTATTTTGTCCCCTCTCTCACTATTTTAAAAGTAACTGTAAGCTACAAAAATTTTTACATTCTTTTTCTTTTGGTTCTAGTTAGAGCTGTGTACCTGTGTCGCCTTCTGTAAGAGCACTTCTTTTCTCTGTTTCTAGATATGGTCACCACTACTTTCTGCAGCTAGTCATCCACCCGTCCTTGAGACTGTCTTTCGAGACCAGTGTCCCCCCTAGCTTGCTCAAAGACTACCGTCTTTGCTAGTTGCACGTGCCCTGCGCCCTTACCATCTGATCCTCACCAGACATGGTAAGCCCCTTCCCTTTTCCTGCTGCCTGTCTTCTACAGCACAGCCTTTTCTCCCTCTTCCCCCTCCTTTTCCTGGAAACCATTCCACGGTCGGGGAAAGGGCGGTTAGGGTTTGCAACTGTTTTTTTTTAATCCATGTCTTAACTTATCTCCACAGAAGTTACATGATATCCCTACAGCACAACCTTTTCTCCCTCTTACCCCTCCTTTTCCTGGAAACCATTCCACGGTTGGGGAAAGGGCGGTTAGGGTTTGCCACTGTTTTTTTTAATCCATGTCTTAACTTATCTCCACAGAAGATATCCCTGTTACTAGGAAATCATTTTTTTCTTTAAATTTCCATTTACTGAAATAAAATATAAGTTTATACAACAGATACCTTTTGTTAACTGTGGTAAATAAAATATTTACAATAATCTGAGAATATGACAATTACGTTTATAATATATATTTTTTTAATTTTATTTTTTTAGTTGTTAATTTATTGTTTTATCTTTCTTTGGTTGTTTTAATATATAATAAATATTTTTGGTAACTTTTATTTAAAAAGAAAACCATTTTAATATCCTTAAAAAATTACATTAATTTTACATTACTAAAATATTTTATTTATATTAATGTAAATATTTTTAATAAAAATATTAATATTTATTTATTAAAATATACAATAAAATTAGCTCATTTAAAATAAATAAATCTTACATATAAAATATTATCTTAATTTACTTATATGAACCAGAGCAAAACCATACAAACCTGTATCAACCACCAATTTTAATAATTTTATATTTATTATTTAGGAAATAAAAATAACAATTTTTTCATATAAATTGTTGGGTGTGTGTTATATTCTTTGGGCCTTAGGCGCTGTATATTCCACCGGCCACAGTAGGGATTTGCAGTGGTTTCAGGCAACAACTCAGGAATTTCTTTTTATGCAGACCCAAAAATGGGGCTGATTCAAAGATGGTGAGCAAAACCTACCCTTGGTTTTGTGGATAGGTTTTTCACATAGTTTTAGGCATAATTTTTTTTTACCAATATTATTTTATAAATTCGATCAAGAAACTACGATTATGTTCTAATTTGAAATTAATGGATTTTGATTGTATATATATTGTCGTTGTGTTTAAAAGAAAAAGAAAATATTTTCGTGTACAGAACAAAGAATTTATGCCGAACTATCATTTCTTACGAATTGAAGGAGTTACGTGGCAAATTCAGACTGAAAATTGAAATTAACGGGACTCAAAATTTCATTCGGTGAATTACATTTCAAATTTCATGTCGGAAAATACAACCATCATCCCCAGTAGTTAAAAGTCATAGAACAAAAATTAGCGTCCCTTTTAAAAGAAAAGAAAAAAGCTTTCTTTTACCGAACATAGAATTTATGGAGAACTGTCGTTTCTTACGAATTGCGCGAGTTACGTGTCAAATTGAGAATTTAAGATAAGGACCGTTTCTTATCAGAAGGCTTTGTTCAACTTATTCATGCTGCATCACAAATTAGGTGACAGTAAAGCATGAGGGCAAATAAATGAAAAAAAACAGAGAAATACAATTGTGGCCACTGAACAGAATATGAAAAGTCAAAAAGAAAGATAGTGGAAGATATAAGAAGCACGAAAAACAAGTATAGTGCGGTTGCAGTGGAAATTAAACGGTGTCTGGAAATGTAGGAAATCGTCCAAATACAATGGAATACTTTCTAATGGCTTCACATATTTAATCGAAAAACAAACCAGATATCTTTACATTTAATATTGACATTGTTGATGACACATAACATCTTGCATACGTCAGTTGATATCCACAATGCCTTTGGAGCACAGAATATATGGAAAGTTTTCGCTTATTGGTCTATTCGAATTTTTTAATTTTTGCTTTGTCCCGTTTTCTTTTTGGAATTCGAAAATATGATTATGGTCTAGTCAGGTGTACTTTTTTAATAAGTAGAAGTTTAATTTAATTATTAATAATTATTTAGTAGATGATAATATTTAATTTATACTAAATAATTTAAAATATTAATAATTATTAGATGGAAGATAGGATTTAATTTACATAAAATATTTTAAAATAATCATAATAGCAGTTACAGATTTTAGTAGCTATAAATTGACGATTGAGAAATATTTTAAATATAGTTATGTTTTTTTGTTTTAATTAAATTAATTAATTAAAAAAAGGTTATATGCGTTATATTTTTTCAGCCCTGCCTTATTAGTAAGTTTCAATATAACTCCATTGCATTATAACAAAGCCTATTTATGTGAAAAATCTACATGCTTGATATTATATATATATATATATATATATATATATTAAAAGAAAGTTATAATTTAGTTAATTTTGATGTTAGTGTTGGGGTATGTAATTATTACTTGTCTTCAGTGTGAAGATTGGACCTATGAGGAGTTTGTCATTGTTATTTAGGGGTTGGTTAGTTCTAATTGGTTTAACATATATTCTTAGACTAATGCTCTTAATATTGGTGTACGGTTGTGGTATTTGTTCAATTGGTTGATCACACAATCAAAGTAGTTTGTCTATCTTGAAAAATCATTCTTGTATTTATGTGTCAATATATTTGTGTGTGTAATAATGCCTATTCTCCAATATTTTAATTTGGTATCATAGCAAGTTTAGGATCAACGACCTCATTGGAGGGCTTAGAACACGTAAGGAGTACAATAAACTAGTTCTGAATAGAATGATTTTCTCTATCTATGGTTTGGCCAATTTCTCGATGTGACTTTAGCACTAGCAAAGGAATCAAATGAAAATTTTATTGGAAAGAAAAGGTGAAGCCTATGTTCGAAGCACTCGTATGAGGAAAATAAAGTCACTGGAGGAATTTGTGCTTGGATTAGAAGAAGTCTTTGAAGAGTTCAATGGCCATCATAACAAATGTTTCTTGTGGCTTAGAAGTCAAGAACCTTCACTTGAGTGTCAATGGTGCCAAGGGATATTGTGTCTTGTTTTTATTCTTTTTACAATATGGATTATGGAATGACATTGTTCATATTGACAATGATTATGGAGGACTTCCCTTTCTTAACATTAAAGGGTTTGTGATTATTGAGATTAGGGTATCTCAAATAGTAGGTTCAAAATTGTGTATTGTATTGTCAAGTGTGTCCAATTATGAAAAGAGGGCACCATGCAAGTAAAGGATCTTTCATTTAATGAGAGTTGTCAGTAGAAAGTAGTCGAAGAATAATAATTATATCCCTATAACATACTTTTAGAAAAACTAGCAATGTCACTATCCACATAGAATAATATCCTCGATATATATAGTCACCATGAATAAAGATTTAGTTCCAAGAGCCTTCCAATCAATACAGAAGAGGTCCAAAATATCAAGGAATTTCCCATGAATGTCTCCCAATACTATGATAAGACATTAACTTATTGTGAATGGATTAAATATGGTTTCCAAATCACATCAACTTGTTGTGAATGTTTCATGCAAAGAAGCCCATGTGAAGGAGGAGAAGTTTCACATGCAAAATTCCCATCGTTGGTAGTCAATGTAATCATGAACTTATTGTGAATGGAATAAATATGGTTTCCAAAGAACATCTACTTGTTGTGAAGGTTTCATGCAAATAAGCCCATGTGAAGGAGGAGAAAGTTCACATGAAAAATTCCCATCATTGGTAATCAATCTAATCATGATACTGTTAGGTCAACAATGGTTTGGGAATTAGAGACTAATTTATTTCCAAAAATATTTTTATGATTGTGCCTTTGTGATATTTTTAATTGAGCACAATGATATTTCCATTCATCACACAAAAAATGAAGAGAAAGTTTGTGATTTCTCAGTCCTACCCTCAATGCTGGTGAGAGGGATAGAGAGAACAATTTTCAATTCTTTTGTGTGATCATGGAGTTACAAAGCTAATCATCAAAGAAAGGACCAAGAAAATTATAGACATTCCATCAATTAAGGTGGGTACTAATCTAGTTTGTTACTTAACTATTGTCGGGTGGGAAGTAAGCTACAAGGAAGAGCTAATCCCAGTTGGCGAGGCTTGTTATATTTTCATCATTCAAAAGGAGAAGAAAATGGTAGCCCATGAAGAAGTTGGTCATAATTCCTTCAAAATTGGAGATGATAACCCAAAGGCATTAAGCTAAAAGGAAAGTACATTTTCAAAACTAGTTTCGTTAAATGCAACGAAAGAAACAACGAAATTTTAATTGCAGGTGGGTGAAAAAAATCTAGATGACCAATTGAGTAGAAATGAAATAAGAAACCACATAGATGGCTTGATAGATGATGATGAACCTTTTGGTAGTTATGAAAATATGTGGGAAAGATGGTGAAACTACCTTTTATCGTTTGGTAGCAGGTTAACATATTTTATTATTTTTATGTATTTGGAATATTATATGATTGAACTGAACCATATTGAAACATGCTAATGCAATATGAGTAGAGTTATTTTCTTAGAATTAGATACTCTTACAAATTTCAGGTTAAGTATGAGTATTTAACACATATATTGAATGAAGAGGTCAAAATCTCAAAAGGAGGACATATAAGTCTGTTGAGGCACGTATACACCTAAAATTTGTCATGTTGAAAAGTTTGTGGTACTCTCAAAACCACTTATGGAGGAAGATATGTGGTGAACCAAAAACCAGCAATGCAATGTATGGTTCATGATAAAAAAACCCACCTGATGTGATGTTTATGGTAAGCAAGAAAGCACTTGGGGTGTGATGCTTGAGGGCCATCCACAAAATCCCATAGGTGTGATGTCATAAGGTGATTATGGGTAAGCCAAGGAAAACCCAAGATAATGATGATGAAGTGGGAGTTAAAGGTGCAAGTATGACAATATGAGATTCAAATATGGTTGAATGAACCATATACACTAAGGACATCTTAGTACACCAACGATTGATAGAGATTAAGACAAGTAGTAAGTAAGGGGGGGTGTTGGAGTATGTAACTCTTACTTATCTTAAGTGTGATGATTGGGTCGAGAATGAGTCACTTCCTTCTATTTAAAGGTTGATTACATATAGTTGATTTAAGAGATATTTTCCAATGGCATGCTCCCTATATTGGTGTGTGGTTGGGATATTTTCTCATATGGTTGATTATGCAACCAAGTCTATCTTAAAAAATCATTCTTATATTTATGGAAATATGTGTTTATTTTCGAATAGGGCTTCTAATATTTTAATTTAATCATCAATAATTATTAGGTGGATTGTATGGATTTAATACTCCAGAATATTCTTAGTAGTAATCACAAATTAAAGGTTAAGATTTATCTCAAACATAGTTATGCCATTTTTGATATTTTAATTAAATTGATTAATAATAATAAAAAATTATTATGATTAAAAATCTTCTTAAGTATTTTTTTAAATATATATATCTATATATATATATATATATATATGTTTAACACATATATTAATTTTTCAAAATTAATAATAATAATAATAATTTAAAATAAAGATAATTTATTTATTTTCTATAAAAAATTTAAAGCTTGGCTTCTTTCACTTCTTGAGTTACATGAGCTTCTTCCCTTTCTCTCTTGTTGTTGTTGTCCTTCTTAAGTTTAGGACAATCCCTTTTGTAGCGTCCATATTCTTGGCACCCAAACCATTGGACTTTGGACATGTAGTGGTCCCAACCAATTTGTTACTTTCCTTCCAAAAAGACACTGAGGTATACTCAGAAGGGGACATATACTTGATAGAGTTTGAGATGTAGTGAACTTGCTTTCTTCTTGAAGACTTGATGGCTTGCCTTCCTTTGATCTTGATGTTGTTTAAGTTGCTTTCTTCAAATGGACTTGCTTGATGACTTGACTCGTAGTGCCTTTCATTTTTCAGGATGGTGTAGCTTGATTTAGGTCCCTCTTTGATTTGTTCTTCTTGTAGGTGCCTTTATACAAGGCGTTTCTTCTTGCTTTGTAGTCTTCCATGATGAATGATAGATGGTAGACCTTCTTGTCCTTGATGTGATTGAGACTTCTTGGCTTGATGCTTCAACCTTGCGGATGTTCTTGAGATTTCCTTTCCTTGATGTGCCACCTTAGCTCCGATATTGCATTGAAGAATCTGGGGCAATGGGGTATAGCGGGATTCTTCTAGACTTGATAACACTTTGTGAAGCTCTTTTACAATTTATCATGTTATCTTAATCTTCTTCTCTTCTTATTAATGCATGTGTGTTTACTTTCATCAAATTGGTGCCAAAACATAAGAACAAGAACACAAGATGTTGGCTCTATGCCAGGGAAAAACCTCTCTCTCAGAGAGGAAAACCCTTTCATAAATTTCTCTTATTGAAGCTTCTTATTGGTCATTGCAAAGCCCTAGACCCTTGACAATAATATCCTCCAAGCACAAATCGAGTCCTTCCTCTTCTCTGCACTTTGTATCTTTGGCACTACGTTCCCCAGCACTGTGTCCTTCTTTCAACTTTTGATAGTCCATGGCGGACTAGCTCTAGAAGAGATTCCAACCTTTGATTCTTAGCGAGATCCTTTACCAATGAAGAAACCTTCATTCTCTTGACCAATCGAGCCTTTTTCTTGATGTGAGGTTGCAGACTCGATGCACACCAAGCTTACTGCACCTGGGGCGATTTCCATTGCGACGAGACATGGAAACCCCAAATTTCCCGCACTTGGGATGCTTTCGAAAAGGCGGGACATGGAATCCCCGGGTTCCCCGCAATTTGGCGACTTTTGTCGAGGAGGGACTTGGAGACCCCATGTCATGCTCCTAACCTAGTATTTCAATCACACATAAGCGGGTGTGGCACCGCCGTACTTTTATTTTTACCACTACTTGAGTACACGGTCTGTGCCTACTTCAACACTTAGTCAATTTTCCAATAAGTGTTCTTAACAATGCAGCGAAAATAACTTACCATAAATTTATCTTCTTCAATTATTCTTTCAACCTGTCATGACGTGTGGTTGTGCTGCACTGCCCGGGGCCTGCATGACACAACTCCACACTTGAACTGCGAACCTATTCGCCCAAATTTCTGTTCCTCGGCGCCCAAACTCTGCCCGTCGATGCGGTCCATAGTGAGGGCGCATGGCCCGCATGCAATGCGGCTTGCTTTCCCGGACGGTAACCCACCGCACTCTGCCTGTCCGCGCTACTAAGTCCGACCCGCCCTTTGTAATCCGCCCGCCGGTGCGGCCCTCTTACCCGCGTCCTTCTCTTCCTTCTGTTTTCGCCCAACTCGTTCCTTCGCACTTGTTTTACGATGTGGAAGTTTGAGTTCGATGTCCCTTCATCGAACACCATCCTCCTTACTTATACGCATCCTTTCGCCCAAGGGTCATGTCTCTCGGGGATAACAAGGGTCAACTCCATCAACATGCATGCCTGGCTGACCTGCCACATAACCTCGACACACCCCATTCCAATGAACCGCCACGTCCCTTCGTGTGCATTGTCGCACCCATGGGTCAGCTCCAACACTTCGCCGATTACACCCCTCGCCACACGTCGCACACATACCCGTGTCCTAACTTGTCCGCACATGGTCACCTCTTTCATCTGGCACCCAACAAGGGTTGCCCGCGCGCCTTCCGTCGGTGACTCGCCCATCGTGCAGGTAACAAGGGGCGTCCGACATGCCCAACACGACGCGCCCACTATGAGTACGCCCATCACCGTCGCGCATAAGCGAATGCCGTGCCAAGTCTTCGCATATAACCAAATGCTCACCTGAGTCGCATATAACCAAACGCAAGCGCCAGTACTACGGGTTCATTCTTTCGACTCTCTCGAGCGCTCCCGACTGGAATCCCTGACACCCCCCCGTACGTGGTAGAGGTTTCCGGCGCGATGGGACATGGAAACCTTAGATTTCGCGCACTTGGGCAGCTGTTGTCACGGTGGGGTAGGGAAACCCCGCTTTCCCCGCACTTGGACGGCTCCCGTCACAACGAGGCATGGAAACCCCAAGTTCCAGAGACAGACTAGGCAAGCGGTTTCCACCCCGCTGCGAAATGGAAACCTCGAGTTCGCAAGACTTGGGCGGTTCTTCATTGTTCCGCAACATGGAAACCCAAGTTCCCCGCGTCGGGGTTGCGGTTTTCGCTCGGGCGGGAGATGGAGACCCCAGAGGTTCCCGGAATTAGGCGGTTTCCCTCATGCCACGAAACAGAAAGCCCCCGAGTTCTGCTGACTTGGGCAATTCTCTATAGTTCTGCGACATGGAAACCCGAG
The DNA here is from genome assembly GCA_031772625.1 of Pinus tabuliformis. Lineage (NCBI taxonomy): Eukaryota > Viridiplantae > Streptophyta > Pinopsida > Pinales > Pinaceae > Pinus > Pinus tabuliformis. The sequence goes on along the minus strand of CM062818.1, from coordinate 511,843,151 downwards.
TTCCCTGCACCGAAGTCGAGGTTTTTGTCGTGGCGGGACATGGAAGACCCCGAGGTCGCGGTTTTCGTCATGCCACGGAATGGAAAGCCCCGTGTTCGGTAGACTTGGGCGGTCGTTCCCTGTCGCGCGATGACATGGAAACCCGAAGCTCCCCAAACTTGGGCGGCCGTTCCTTGTCGCGCGATGACATGGAAGCCTGAAGCTACCCAGGCTTGGGCAGCAGTTCTAGCTGCGGCGCGAGTGACATGGGAACCTCGCGTCATGCCCCAGGCCTACGGTAGTCTTTGAACTGTATTTGGCGAGGTGCGGCACCACCGAACACTTTCTTTTCACCAATACTTATGTTCATGGACTACGCCTAACCATTAGTCTACTTCGTTTGTTTTTCGCAACAAAGTATTATTATGTTTCCTTTATACCAATGAACACCCATACACATTCATTATCATCATCTATTATACATGAAGAACACAATTTCACAGTATAAAGGGAGGAGCAACTCCCTTAAAATTGAGTCTGCCCGAATACAATATATTATTCAACTTTACAACATTTACAAGGCTTTACAAGTGTACTTGGGAAACACTAAGTTTCATACTTAGCCAATTTTACAAATAGGCAACACTTCCGTGTGCCAACTGAGTTCCTTGCCCGAGTTGGGCAGGTGCGCCCTCGGACAAGCTGCCAACCGCGCTCCTCAACCGAACCTCGTTTACCGCTGCACGACGGGCGAGCGACCTCACTCGAGTCACCCCGCGTTTCCTTTTGCACGACGGGCAGGCAACCTACTCGAGTCACCCGAGACACCTTCACACGACAGGCGGGCGACCTACCTGAGTCACCCGAGACACTCGTGTCACACCGAACGGCGGGCGCCTTCCTTACCCACGCCTTCACCCGATAACCGAAACCTGTGCATATCGTGTGTGCTTGCCCAAGGGGGGGCGCATATATGCCTGCGCCTCTTTTGCGACCTGCTCCACTACTTCACACTTTTTTCTTGATTTACGAATGCTCATGTTCGAATTTCCATCTTGGAATGAATGCCAAATGCTCCAATGCCTTGCCATATTTATACGAGCGGTTGGGCGAGTCGCTGCCTAGGCCGACTCGACCAACGCGTGCCAAAACACCCTTACACATCGCAAACTTGCCATCCGATTGTTGGTCGGCGAACAATCCTTCTTTCAAGTCGCCCCAACATGTAACTCGGCTCGTGGGTTATGCCAAACGCTTCGACGCTATAAACTAATCATTGCTCCACCTCTAATGCGCATTATACTTATGTCCCTTCGCACATTTCGGTTTTAGAGTCGCACTTCACACTAACGGGAAGAAACCGAACCGCAGGTCCTTACACCGCGTTTCCTAGACTTGGGCAGCAATTTTTGTTGTGACGTGAAATGGAAACCCCGTGTGTGTCCACTGACTGGGGTAGCAGTTTCCATCGCGCCACGAAATGGACACCCCGAGTTCCTCGCACTTTGGCCGCTTTTCGTGGCCTCGCGACATGGAAATTTAAAGTTCCACAGACTCTCGGGCGATTCAGGGTGTGCCGCGACATGGAAACCCCATGTTTCACAAACTTGGGTGGTTTCCGTCGGTGGTTCCGGCTGCGCCACGACATGGAAACCGCGAGTTCCCCAGACTTGGGCAGAGGTTTCGAAACACCCCAAGTTCCCAAGACTTGCGAGCTGGCTTGCATCATCATGGAAACCCCAAGTTCCTCGCGTTGGGGCATTGTTGAAAACCCCGTGTTTCCATCGTGCCGTAAAATGTAGAAACTCGTGGTTCCATCAAGGGCGGGACATGGAAACCTCAAGTTTCCCAGGCTTGGGCGCCAGGCCGCGACATGGAAACCCCAAGTTTCCGCAGGTTTGGGCGCTGTCGGTTTCGGTCGTGGCTTGACATGGAAACACTAAGTCTCCCCAGGCTTGAGCGCGACATGGAAACACTAAGTTTCCCTAGGCTTGGGTGCCGCCGGTTTCGGTCATGGCGCGACATGGAAACCCCAAGTTTCCCGAGGCTTGGATGCGACAAGCAATAGTAATACGAGGGGCACGATATTGATTCAGTCATAGCCTTTGGAGTGGAAAATTAGTGTTCATGAAGGGATGGAAGCGAATACCATCCAAGAGAACTTCTGCAACCGTGTGGTTAGGACAATTTCTCAAGCTTTCCACCAATACAAAAGATCTGTCCTTTCTGTGAGCAAAAGGGTTAGGCAGGTGGGTGCAGATGATCCTAGAAGAGTTATCCATTCAATGAAAGTTGGCCTTGCACTTTCTTTGGTCTCAATATTGGACTTCGTGAGGCCATTGTTTGACAGTTTTGGTGGAAATGCCATGTGCGCTGTCATGACTGTCGTTGTGGTCTTCAAATTCACCGTAGGTAATTATTCACCAAAATACCTCCAGTGTACGAGTATCTTTAATCATTTTGAATAAATTGGTAGGAGGATTTCATCACTATATAATATCATCTACACCAGCTATTGGGTTTTCACAATAATAAATTTAATGTTTTGCGCCTCAATTATATTATGCAGGTGCTACATTGAGCAAAGGTCTGAACAGATCTTTAGCCACATTGTTGGCGGGATTACTGGGAGTTGGGGTGAGCTATGTTGCAGAACTTACAGGGAAAAATTGCGAACGAGTTATACTGGTGTCTCTGTTTTTGCCTTGGGTCGATATATTCTCCTTCCCATAATACAATTCTGCATGTTATATTCAATACTTCACCTTTCAGGTTCTGATGTTTATTCTTAGGTGATCGATACAGGTACAACATACACATATTCGCGTTTCTTTCCAGTGATCAAGCAAAGATACGATTACGGGGTGGTCATCTTTCTTCTCACCTTCAATCTCGTTGCCATTTCTGGTTCTTGCGTTGAAAACATTTTAAAATTGGCATATCAGAGGATAGCTACGATAATCATTGGGTGTACACTCTGTTTCATAATAAATGTGTTTGCTTTTTTCATCTGGGCTGGAGACGATCTTCACGATTGGATCCTTCAAGGTTGAGTATAATCAAATCGTGAAGATCGTCTCCAGCCCAGATGAGAAAAGCAAACACATTTATTATGAAACAGAGTGTACACCCAATGATTATCGTAGCTATCTTCTGATATGCCAATTTTAAAATGTTTTCAACGCGAGAACCAGAAATGGCAACGAGATTGAAGGTGAGAAGAAAGATGACCACCCCGTAATCGTATCTTTGCTTGATCACTGGAAAGAAACGCGAATATGTGCACGTTGTACCTGTATCGATCACTCAAGAATAAACATTAGAACCTGAAAGGTGAAGTATTGAATATAACATGCAGAATTGTATTATGGGAAGGAGAATATATCGACCTAAGGCCAAAACAGAGACACCCAGTATAACTCGTTCGCAATTTTTTCCTGTAAGTTCTGCAACATAGCTCACCCCAACTCCCAGTGATCCCGCCAACAATGTGGCTAAAGATCTGTTCAGACCTTTGCTCAATGTAGCACCTGCATAATATAATTGAGGCGCAAAACATTAAATTTATTATTGTGAAAACCCAATAGCTGGTGTAGATGATATTATATAGTGATGAAATCCTCCTACCAATTTATTCAAAATGTTTGAAGATACTCGTACACTGGAGGTATTTTGGTGAATAATTACCTACGGTGAATTTGAAGACCACAACGACAGTCATGACAACGCACATGGCATTTCCACCAAAACTGTCAAACAATGGCCTCACGAAGTCCAATATTGAGACCAAAGAAAGTGCAAGGCCAACTTTCATTGAATGGATAACTCTTCTAGGATCATCTGCACCCACCTGCCTAACCCTTTTGCTCACAGAAAGGACAGATCTTTTGTATTGGTGGAAAGCTTGAGAAATTGTCCTAACCACACGGTTGCAGAAGTTCTCTTGGATGGTATTCGCTTCCATCCCTTCATGAACACTAATTTTCCACTCCAAAGGCTATGACTGAATCAATATCGTGCCCCTCGTATTACTATTGCTTGTCGCATCCAAGCCTCGGGAAACTTGGGGTTTCCATGTCGCGCCACGACCGAAACCGGCGGCACCCAAACCTAGGGAAACTTGGGGTTTCCATGTCGCGGTCAAGCCTGGGGAGACTTAGGGTTTCCATGTCAAGCCACGACCGAAACCGACAGCGCCCAAACCTGCGGAAACTTGGGGTTTCCATGTCGCGGCCTGGCGCCCAAGCCTGGGAAACTTGAGGTTTCCATGTCCCGCCCTTGATGGAACCACGAGTTTCTACATTTTACGGCACGATGGAAACACGGGGTTTTCAACAATGCCCCAACGCGGGGAACTTGGGGTTTCCATGACGATGCAAGACAGCTCGCAAGTCTTGGGAACTTGGGGTGTTTCGAAACCTCTGCCCAAGTCTGGGGAACTCGCGGTTTCCATGTCGTGGCGCGGCCGGAACCACCGACGGAAACCACCCAAGTTTGTGAAACATAGGGTTTCCATGTCGCGACACACCCTGAATCGCCCGAGAGTCTGTGGAACTTTAAATTTCCATGACGCGGGGCCACGAAAAGCGGCCAAAGTGTGAGGAACTCGGGGTGTCCATTTCGTGGCGCGATGGAAACTGCTACCCAAGTCAGTGGACACACACGGGGTTTCCATTTCGCGTCAAAACAAAAATTGCTACCCAAGTCTGGGAAACGCGGTGTAAGGACCTGCGGTTCGGTTTCTTCCCGTTAGTGTGAAGTGCGACTATAAAACCGAAATGTGCGAAGGGACATGAGTATAATGCGCATTAGAGGTGGAGCAATGGTTAGTTTATAGCGTGGAAGCGTTTGGCATAACCCACGAGCCGAGTTACATGTTGGGGCGACTTGAAAGAAGGATTGTTCGCCGACCAACAATCGGACGGCAAGTTTGCGATGTGTAAGGGTGTTTTGGCATGCGTTGGTCGAGTCGGCTTAGGCAGCGACTAGCCCAACCGCTCGTATAAATATGGCAAGGCATTGGAGCATTTGGCATTCATTCCAAGATGGAAATTCGAACATTAGCATTCGTTAATCAAGAAAAAAGTGTGAAGTAGTGGAGCAGGTCGCAAAAGAGGTGCAGGCATATATGCGCCCCCCCTTGGGCAAGCACACACGATATGCACAGGTTTCGGTTATCGGGTGAAGGCGTGGGTAAGGAAGGCGCCCGCCGTTCGGTGTGACACGAGTGTCTCGGGTGACTCAGGGAGGTCGCCCGCCTGTCGTGTGAAGGTGTCTCGGGTGACTCGAGGGTGGTTTCCGTCGGTGGTTCTGGCCGCGCCACAACATGGAAACCGCGAGTTCCCCAGACTTGGGCAGAGGTTTCGAAACACCCCAAGTTCCCGAGACTTGCGAGCTGGCTTGCATCGTCATGGAAACCCCAAGTTCCTCGCGTTGGGGCATTGTCGAAAACCCCGTGTTTCCATCGTGCCGTAAAATGTAGAAACTTGTGGTTCCATCAAGGGCGGGACATGGAAACCTCAAGTTTCCCAGGCTTGGGCGCCAGGCCGCGACATGGAAACCCCAAGTTTTCGCAGGTTTGGGCGCTGTCGGTTTCGGTCGTGGCTTGACATGGAAACCCTAAGTCTCCCTAGGCTTGAGCGCGACATGGAAACCCTAAGTTTCCCTAGGCTTGGGTGCCGCCGGTTTCGGTCGTGGCGCGACATGGAAACCCTAAGTTTCCCGAGGCTTGGATGCGACAAGCAATAGTAATACGAGGGGCACGATATTGATTTAGTCATAGCCTTTGGAGTGGAAAATTAGTGTTCATGAAGGGATGGAAGCGAATACCATCCAAGAGAACTTCTGCAACCGTGTGGTTAGGAGAATTTCTCAAGCTTTCCACCAATACAAAAGATCTGTCCTTTCTGTGAGCAAAAGGGTTAGGCAGGTGGGTGCAGATGATCCTAGAAGAGTTATCCATTCAATGAAAGTTGGCCTTGCACTTTCTTTGGTCTCAATATTGGACTTCGTGAGGCCATTGTTTGACAGTTTTGGTGGAAATGCCATGTGCGCTGCCATGACTGTCGTTGTGGTCTTCAAATTCACCGTAGGTAATTATTCACCAAAATACCTCCAGTGTACGAGTATCTTCAAACATTTTGAATAAATTGGTAGGAGGATTTCATCACTATATAATATCATCTACACCAGCTATTGGGTTTTCACAATAATAAATTTAATGTTTTGCGCCTCAATTATATTATGCAGGTGCTACATTGAACAAAGGTCTGAACAGATCTTTAGCCACATTGTTGGCGGGATTACTGGGAGTTGGGGTGAGCTATGTTGCAGAACTTACAGTGAAAAATTGCGAAAAAGTTATACTGGTGTCTCTGTTTTTGCCTTGGGTCGATATATTCTCCTTCCCATAATACAATTCTGCATGTTATATTCAATACTTCACCTTTCAGGTTCTGATGTTTATTCTTGGGTGATCGATACAGGTACAACATACACATATTCGCGTTTCTTTCCAGTGATCAAGCAAAGATACGATTACGGGGTGGTCATCTTTCTTCTCACCTTCAATCTCGTTGCCATTTCTGGTTCTTGCGTTGAAAACATTTTAAAATTGGCATATCAGGGGATAGCTACGATAATCATTGGGTGTACACTCTGTTTCATAATAAATGTGTTTGCTTTTTTCATCTGGGCTGGAGACGATCTTCACGATTGGATCCTTCAAGGTTGAGTATAATCAAATCGTGAAGATCGTCTCCAGCCCAGATGAGAAAAGCAAACACATTTATTATGAAACAGAGTGTACACCCAATGATTATCGTAGCTATCTTCTGATATGCCAATTTTAAAATGTTTTCAACGCAAGAACCAGAAATGGCAACGAGATTGAAGGTGAGAAGAAAGATGACCACCCCGTAATCGTATCTTTGCTTGATCACTGGAAAGAAACGCGAATATGTGCACGTTGTACCTGTATCGATCACCCAAGAATAAACATCAGAACCTGAAAGGTGAAGTATTGAATATAACATGCAGAATTGTATTATGGGAAGGAGAATATATCGGCCTAAGGCAAAAACAGAGACACCCAGTATAACTCGTTTTCACAATTTTTTCCTGTAAGTTCTGCAACATAGCTCACCCCAACTCCCAGTGATCCCGCCAACAATGTGGCTAAAGATCTGTTCAGACCTTTGCTCAATGTAGCACCTGCATAATATAATTGAGGCGCAAAACATTAAATTTATTATTGTGAAAACCCAATAGCTGGTGTAGATGATATTATATAGTGATGAAATCCTCCTACCAATTTATTCAAAATGTTTGAAGATACTCGTACACTGGAGGTATTTTGGTGAATAATTACCTACGGTGAATTTGAAGACCACAACGACAGTCATGACAACGCACATGGCATTTCCACCAAAACTGTCAAACAATGGCCTCACGAAGTCCAATATTGAGACCAAAGAAAGTGCAAGGCCAACTTTCATTGAATGGATAACTCTTCTAGGATCATCTGCACCCACCTGCCTAACCCTTTTGCTCGCAGAAAGGACAGGTCTTTTGTATTGGTGGAAAGCTTGAGAAATTGTCCTAACCACACGGTTGCAGAAGTTCTCTTGGATGGTATTCGCTTCCATCCCTTCATGAACACTAATTTTCCACTCCAAAGGCTATGACTGAATCAATATCGTGCCCCTCGTATTGCTATTGCTTGTCGCATCCAAGCCTCGGAAACTTGCGGTTTCCATGTCGCGCCACGACCGAAACCGGCGGCACCCAAGCCTAGGGAAACTTGGGGTTTCCATGTCGCGGTCAAGCCTGGGGAGACTTAAGGTTTCCATGTCAAGCCACGACCGAAACTGACAGCGCCCAAACCTGCGGAAACTTGGGGTTTCCATGTCGCGGCCTGGCGCCCAAGCCTGGGAAACTTGAGGTTTCCATGTCCCGCCCTTGATGGAACCACGAGTTTCTACATTTTACGGCACGATGGAAACACGGGGTTTTCAACAATGCCCCAACGCGGGGAACTTGGGGTTTCCATGACGATGCAAGCCAGCTCGCAACTCTCGGGAACTTGGGGTGTTTCGAAACCTCTGCCCAAGTCTGGGGAACTCGCAGTTTCCATGTCGTGTCGCGGCCGGAACCATCGACGGAAACCACCCAAGTTTGTGAAACATGGGGTTTCCATGTCGCGGCACACCCTGAATCCTCCGAGAGTCTGTGGAACTTTAAATTTCCATGACGCGGGGCCACGAAAAGCGGCCAAAGTGTGAGGAACTTGGGGTGTCCATTTCGTGGCGCGATGGAAACGGCTACCCAAGTCAGTGGACACACACGGGGTTTCCATTTCGCGTCACAACAAAAATTGCTACCCAAGTCTGGGAAACGCTGTGTAAGGACCTGCGGTTCGGTTTCTTCCCATTAGTGTGAAGTGCGACTATAAAACCGAAATGTGCGAAGGGACATAAGTATAATGCGCATTAGAGGTGGAGCAATGGTTAGTTTATAGCGTGGAAGCGTTTGGCATAACCCACGAGCCGACTTACATGTTGGGGCGACTTGAAAGAAGGATTGTTCGCCGACCAACAATCGGATGGCAAGTTTGCGATGTGTAAGGGTGTTTTGGCACGTGTTGGTCGAGTCGGCCTAGGCAGCGACTCGCCCAACCGCTCGTATAAATATGGCAAGGCATTGGAGCATTTGGTATTCATTCCAAGATGGAAATTCGAACATGAGCATTCGTTAATGAAGAAAAAAGTGTGAAGTAGTGGAGCAGGTCGCAAAAGAGGTGCAGGCATATATGCGCCCCCCCTTGGGCAAGCACACACGATATGCACAAGTTTCGGTTATCGGGTGAAGGCGTGGGTAAGGAAGGCGCCCGCCGTTCGGTGTGACACGAGTGTCTCGGGTGACTCAGGTAGGTCGCCCGCCTGTCGTGTGAAGGTGTCTCGGGTGACTCGAGTAGGTTGCCTGCCCGTCGTGCAAAAGGAAACGCGGGGTGACTCGAGTGAGGTTGCTCGCCCGTCGTGTAGCGGTAAGGTTCGGTTGAGGAGCGCGGTTGGCAGCTTGTGCGAGGGCGCGCCTGCCCAACTCGGGCAAGGAACTCAGTTGGCACACGGAAGTGTTGCCTATTTGTAAAATTGGCTAAGTATGAAACTTAGTGTTTTCCAAGTACACTTGTAAAGCCTTGTAAATGTTGTAAAGTTGAATAATATATTGTATTCGGGCAGACTCATTGTTAAGGGAGTTGCTTCTCCCTTTATACTGTGAAATTGTGTTCTTCATGTATAATAGATGATGATAATGAATGTGTATGGGTGTTCATTGATATAAAGGAAACATAATAATACTTTGTTGCGAAAAACAAACGAAGTAGACTAATGGTTAGGCGTAGTCCATGAACATAAGTATTGGTGAAAAGAAAGTGTTCGGTGGTGCCGCACCTCGCCAAATACAGTTGAAAGACTACCGTAGGCCTGGGGCGTGACGCGGCTTTCCCATGTCAATCGCGCCACAGCTAGAACTGCTGCCCAAGCCTGTGTAGCTTCAGGCTTCCATGTCATCGCGCGACAGGGAACGACCGCCCAAGTTTGGGGAGCTTCGGGTTTCCATGTCATCGCGCGACAGGGAACGACCGCCCAAGTCTACCGAACATGGGGCTTTCCATTCCGTGGCACGACGAAAACCGCGACCTCGGGGTCTTCCTTGTCCCGCCACGACAAAAACCGCGACCTCGGTGCAGGGAACTCGGGTTTCCATGTCGCAGAACTATAGAGAACTGCCGAAGTCAGCAGAACCCGAGGGCTTTCTGTTTCGTGGCATGAGGGAAACCGCCTAATTCCGGGAACCTCTGGGGTCTCCATCTCCCGCCCGAGCGAAAACCGCAACCCCGACGCGGGGAACTTGGGTTTCCATGTTGCGGAACGATGAAGAACCGCCCAAGTCTTGCGAACTCGAGGTTTCCATTTCGCGGCGGGGTGGAAACCGCTTGCCTGGTCTGTCTCTGGAACTTGGGGTTTCCATGCCTCGTTGTGACGGGAGCCGTCCAAGTGCGGGGAAAGCGGGGTTTCCCTGCCCCACCGTGACGACAACTGCCCAAGTGCGCGAAATCTAAGGTTTCCATGTCCCATCGCGCCGGAAACCTCTACCACGTACGGGGGGGTGTCAGGGATTCGAGTCGGGAGCGCTCGAGAGAGTCGAAAGAATGAACCCGTAGTACGGGCGCTCGCGTTCGGTTATATGCGACTCAGGTGAGCATTTGGTTATATGCGAAGACTTGGCACGGCATTCGCTTATGCGCGACGGTGATGGGCGCACTCATAGTGGGCGCGTCGTGTTGGGCATGGCGCACGCCCCTTGATACCTGCACGATGGGCGAGTCACCGACGGAAGGCGCGCAGGCGACCCTTGTTGGGTGCCAGATGAAAGAGGTGACCATGTGCGGACGAGTTAGGACACGGGCAGGTGTGCGACGTGCGACGAGGGGTGTAATCGGCGAAGTGTTAGAGCCGACCCATGGGTGCGATAGTGCACACGAAGGGACGCGGCGGTTCATTGGAATGGAGTGTGTCGAGGTTATGTGGCAGGTCAGCCAGGCATGCATGTTGATGGAGTAGACCCTTGTTATCCCCGAGAGACACGACCCTTGGGCGAAAGGATGCGTATAAGTAATGAGGATGGTGTTCGATGAAGGGACATCGAACTCAAACTTCCACATCGTAGAACAAGTGCGAAGGAAGGAGTTGGGCGAAACAGAAGGAAGAGAAGGACGCGGGTAAGAGGGCCGCACCGGCGGGCGGATTACAAAAGGCGGGTCGGACTTAGTAGCGCGGACAGGCAGAGCGGGGTGGGTTACCGTCCGGGAAAGCAAGCCGCACTGCATGTGGGCCATGCGCCCTCACTATGGACCGCACCGACGGGCAGAGTTTGGGCGCCGAGGAACAGAAATTTGGGCGGACAGGTTCGTAGTTCAAGTGTGGAGTTGTGTCATGCAGGTCGCAGGCAGTGCAGCACAACCACACGTCATGACAGGTTGAAAGAATAATTGAAGAAGATAAATTTATGGTAAGTTATTTTCGCTGCATTGTCAAGAACACTTATTGGAAAATTGACTGAGTGTTGAAGTAAGCACAGACCGTGTACTCAAGTAGTGGTAAAAATAAAAGTACGGCGGTGCCGCACCCGCTTATGTGTGATTGAAATACTAGGTTAGGAGCATGACATGGGGTCTCGAAGTCTCTCCTCGACAAAAGTCGCCAAATTGCGGGGAACCCGGGGATTCCATGTCCCGCCTTTTCGAAAGCATCCCAAGTGCGGGAAATTTGGGGTTTCCATGTCTCGTCGCAATGGAAATCGCCCCAGGTGCAGTAAGCTTGGTGTGCATCGAGTCTGCAACCTCACATCAAGAAAAAGGCTCGATTGGTCAAGAGAATGAAGGTTTCTTCATTGGTAAAGGATCTCGCTAAGGATCAAAGGTTGGAATCTCTTCTAGAGCTAGTCCGCCATGGACTATCAAAAGTTGAAAGAAGGACACAATGCTGGGGAACGTAGTGCCAAAGAAACAAAGTGCAGAGAAGAGGAAGGACTCGATTTGTGCTTGGAGGATATTATTGTCAAGGGTATAGGGCTTTGCAATGACCAATAAGAAGCTTCAATAAGAGAAATTTACGAAAGGGTTTTCCTCTCTGAGAGAGAGGTTTTTCCCTGGCATAGAGCCAACATCTTGTGTTCTTGTTCTTATGTTTTGGCACCAATTTGATGAAAGTAAACACACATGCATTAATAAGAAGAGAAGAAGATTAAGATAACATGATAAATTGTAAAAGAGCTTCACAAAGTGTTATCAAGTCTAGAAGAATCCCGCTATACCCCATTGCCCCAGATTCTTCAACGCAATATCGGAGCTAAGGTGGCACATCAAGGAAAGGAAATCTCAAGAACATCCGCAAGGTTGAAGCATCAAGCCAAGAAGTCTCAATCACATCAAGGACAAGAAGGTCTACCATCTATCATTCATCATGGAAGACTACAAAGCAAGAAGAAACGCCTTGTATAAAGGCACCTATAAGAAAGAACAAATCAAAGAGGGACCTACATCAAGCTACACCATCCTGAAAAATGAAAGGCACTACGAGTCAAGTTGATGCCAATCAGGATTTAGGAAGCCATCTTTTGGTTAAAGATCACGCCGTTTTCGATGGAGTAAAGAAAACGGAACCTCATAATGTGCAATCATTGAGGTTTAATTCTAGTCGTCCAGAAAACACGAAAAGAAGAAACACATATGGTGAAGTGCTTTCTACAATTAAAAAGCTCGGGCTAGAACGTAAGTCTCCAGTAAATTTGGAAAAATGGTTTTGGAAGGGTAATCCGGGAGTCATACACGATAAAATAGAAAGTCAAATGCAGAAAAAGAGCAACGAAGCCTTTTAAAAGACCGTCGGAGTGAAATTTCAGGGAGCAGTTATAATTCATCTAATTCAACAACAAATCAGGACAGTTTAAGACATATTGCAGAATCCCTTCCAAATCATACTTCCCATGAAAATGTTGGGATAGGTAGCAAAGGTGGAATGATAGTCAAAGAAAATAATACAGTGTCGAAGAATACCATAATTGAAACAGGAGGCACAAATGCTAGAGCCGTAAGAAATACTTCCTTAGGTCTCCTGGTTGGACCTTTTGATAAAATTCAAGATGGAGTTTTGGGATGGAATTCTAAAAAAAGGTACGGTACATGCAACAAAAAGGCTTATTTGCGCATGCTGTGAGAGGAAGGTCATTCATTGTGGTACTTCATGCACTATTCATGACTGGTGCTCCCCTTGCCATGATGGAACTTGCAAATAAAATTTTGAGCTGTGGAGTAAGAGTCTCTGCTATAGCATTGAGTAAGAAGGGTGGCCTTATGGCGGAACTTGTCAGGCGAGGTAATAAGGTGTTGAAGGACAAAGCGGTTCCCAGTTATAGAGTAGTTATGAAGAACGATATTGTCATCGCTAGCTCTGTTGTTTCTGCATCATGTATTGGTATGAAATGCTTACTCCATAGTTTACATCATTTTGTTTTTAGTAGGTTTCATTTGTAATGTCATATTTAGCATAGTTTCGAATATTATATTTTGACTTTCTAATGGCAATATACAATCATGGTTTTCAATGTAGTATTATTTTATATATGTGTATTATTCTTTACAAAATATAATAATAATATCATGGTTTCTAATGGAATTAAATTTTTAATAGCAATATATCAACATGTTTTCTAATATTATGTTTTGACTTTCTAGATGCAATATACAATTATGGTTTTCAATGAAATATATTGGTAGGGGATAGTCATGGTGGTTATTGCATTGGTCACTAGCAAACTTCGTATATGCTTGGCTATTTATAGAGGTTTCTTGATTTTGGGTAATTAACTTAACCTCTTAATTTTGGGTAATTAACTTACTCTAAAATGAAATAAGACATTCAATGTGTTCCTTGTAATATAAATATAAACAAAACATCTGAAAAAAGTAATTGTACCATGATCCAATCCAAGAAAACAAGGTTTTGCACAAACCAATTAACTCTTCTAAAAAAATTCAACAATTCCAATTTAATAATCCTATCGACCTCTCTTTGTACCTTTTGGGACAATTGCTAGTTTTTATTATTATAAGAAATTTAAGTTACATCTTTATTACATCTTATCTTTGTGGTGATGAACTTATTTCCATATGCTATCCCTAATAAAGAACTTTAATGCTAAATAAATTAAATATTTAAAAATAACATGTAACCTCAAAAATTCATACTTTGAAGAACACAATTGTGTCTTTTAATCATTCTTATACTTTGCTATAGATTACACCTTTAGTGGTGGAGTGTTACTACTGGACAAGGTTTATATTTTTTACAATTCTCTATTTACATCTATGAAGGATTGAATTGAGAAATAAATGCCTGCAATTCACATGTATTGAGAAAGAAACTTTGTAATATCCTTTGCTTTGATTATAATGTTCTATATTCCCTATAATTTTATTTGACCATTGTCTTTGTGTTGGTCAATTTGTAGCCTATAAGAGAAACCATTGGCTTTAATGTTGGGACTGGTGATGAAAGTTATCAGTCATATTAGTGGTTGTTGGAAGATTTGCAACTGGGCATAGAGCGACCGATACCATTTGTTTCTTTGACGTCAAAGACGTAGTTGTTTTTATCAAAGATGGTGGAAATGATTCTTTTACTAGCTGATCGGTATTTTTAAACTTGGTCCCATCTCCTAGCTTCTTTATTGTACCAATCACGCTCTCTAACCTTGCTACTATTTCTAACAGAAGAGCAAAAAAACTAGCAAGAGGAAAGACCTCCATAACTTTATAGTTGTCTCGTTTCATTTCGCTCATTTCACATAATTTGGTAGCTTGACTCTTAGATACGTCTTCTTGCATCTCTCCCTCCAGAATAGTTTGAAATGACATTGTATTTTCCGCATCAACTTGTTCTGTCATTTTCGATACTGAAGAGTCATGGAATTTGTCTGATCTAGTTATGTTTTCTTGGAAGTATCCTGGTGTACTTGAGGGCTTCTTTTCAACAGTTTGCCAACTCTTGGTATTGATGAAAAGTTCGTGCTAAGCTCTCAGCGAATTTTGGAGTTCCTCTACCTTTGCCTTTAACCGATTCGTCATTAAAGTTGGATTTATACTTCTCATTATCTCTATGCTGTCAGCCAGCTCACTATGAATGTTGGCAGACTCTCTGCCGATTTCAATGCATGACATCTTCAGATACTCTTTGAGAAATTGGAGTCTGATTAGACAATATCATCGCCAATAATTAATGATATGAAATTGATCATTATCGAGAAAAAAGAAAGCAATATATACGTAAATTTGACCAACATTACCTGAATTTCAGCGTTTAACAATCCATTTATAGCCTCCACACAGTAGATGTTGTATCTAGTCACGCTTCCAACTTTTAGATAAAGTTATAATGGATATCTGAAAAAGAAACGTCCATGCGGTGGTCCCCATCTGGCGAAATTCGCCTACAAAATTAAAAAAAATCTTTAAAAATAAATGGATAGTCAAACGTATCTATATCTACCAATGTATACTAATTAATTATAATATGTATCAGTGACTTTTCTGTGGCATTCGAGTTCAACACACATTTATAGCCTGATCCAACCTTGTCATCGTCTGAATCCTAGCCATCTTTTGACTCCACGAAGTATTCTGTGACGCATTCTTTAATTACATAAACCAATGAATATTTTCTCAAGAGCTTTGGAATTCATAAATAAATTAGTAGAATAAAAAACAAATTATAGCCTGATCCAACCTTGTCATCGTCTGAATCCTAGCCATCTTTTGACTCCACGAAGTATTCTGTGACGCATTCTTTAATTACATAAACCAATGAATATTTTCTCAAGAGCTTTGGAATTCATAAATAAATTAGTAGAATAAAAAACAAATTATTTTTATATTTATTTTAACTTATTCTTATCTCGAAAATTTCAAAATATTTAGGATTGAGTAAAAATATCCAAATATTCTGAAAATCTAACATTAAGATAAAAATAAAGTTAATGTGTCCTTCATTCAACTCATTTATTTACAAATTCCAAAGATATTGAGAAAATATTCATTGGTTTATGTGATTAAAGAATGTGTCACAAAATACTTTGTGGAGTCAAAAGATGGTCAGGATTCAAACGATGACAAGGTTGGATCAGGTTATAAATATGTATTGAACTCGAAAGCCACAGAAGAGTCACTGGTACATATCATAATTCATTAGTATACACTAGTAGATATAAATACGTTTGACTATCTATTTATCTTTAACGATTTTTTTAAATTTTGCAAGCCAATTACGCCAAATGAGAATCACCGCATGGACGTTTCTTTTCCAGATATCCATAGCTACTTTATCTAAAAGTTGAAAACGTGACTAGATACAGCGCCTACTGTGTGAAAGCTATAAATGAATTGTTAAACGCTGAGATTCAGGTAATGTTGGTCAAATTTGTCTATATATTGTTTTCTTTTTTCCCGATAATGATCAATTTCGTATCATTAATTATTGGTGATGATATTGTCTAATCAGACTCCAATTTCTCGGAGAGAATAGTTGAAGACGCCATGCATTGAGATCGGCAGAGACTGCCAACATTCTTAGTGAATGTTAACTGGCTGACAGTGTAAAGACAACGAGAAGTATAAATCCAACTTTAATGACAGATTGGTTAAAAGCAAAGGTAGAGGAACTCCAAAATTCGCTGAGAGCTCAGCTCGAACTTTTCATCAATACCAATAGTTGGCAAACTGTTGAAGAGAAGCCCTCAAGTACACCAAGATATTTCCAAAAAAACATAACTAGATCAGACAAATTCCATGACAACTTAGTGCCGAAAATGACAGAACAAATTGATGCGGAAAATACAATGTTGTTTCAAACTACTCCGGAGGGGGAGATGCAAGAAGACGTATCTAAGAGTCAAGCTACCAAATTATGTGAAATGAGCGAAATGAAACGAGACAGTTATACAGTTATAGAGGCCCTTCCTCTTGCTAGCTTTTATGCTCTTCTGTTATAAATAATAGCAAGGTTAGAGAGCGTGATTGGTACAGTAGAGGAGCTGGGAGATGGGTCCAAGTTTAAAAATACCGATCAACCCGTAAAAAATTCCTTTCCACCATCTTTGACAAAAACAACTACGTCTCTGACGTCAGCGGAACAAATGGTATTGGTCGCTCTATGCTCAACTGCAAATCTTCCAACCACCACTGATATCACTGATAACCTACATCACCAGTGCCAACATTAAAGCCAATGGTTCCTCTTATAGGCTACAAATTGACCAACACAAAAACAATGGTCTAATAAAATTATAGGGAATACAGAACATATAATCAAAGCAAAGGATATTACAAACTCTCTTTCTCAATACATGTGGATTGCAGGCATTTATTTCTCAATTCAATCCTTCATAGATGTAAATAGAGAATTGTGAAAAATATAGACCTTGTCTAGTAGTAACACTCCATCACTAAAGGTGCAATCTATGGCACAATATAAGAATGATTAAAAGACACAATTGTGTTCTTCAAAGTATGAATTTTTAAGGTTACATGTTATTTTTAAATATTTAATTTATTTAGCATTAAAGTTGTTTATTAAGGATAGCATATGGAAATAAGTTCATCACCATAAAGATAAGATGTAATAAAGATGTAGTCTAAATTTTTTATAATAATAAAAACTAGCGATTGTCCCAAAAGGTATAAAGAGAGGCCGATAGGATTATTAAATTGGAATTGTTGAATTTTTCTAGAAGAGTTAATTGGTTTGTGGAAAACCTTGTTTTCTTGGACTGGATCATGGTACAATTACTTTTCTTTAGATGTTTTGTTTATACTTATATTACAAGGAACACAATGAATGCCTTATTTCATTTTAGTGTAAGTTAATTACCCAAAATTAAGAGGTTAAGTTAAATACCCAAAATCAAGAAACCTCTATAAATAGCCAAGCATATACGAAACTTGCTAGTGACCAAGGCAATAACCACCATGACTATCCCCTACCAATATATTTCATTGAAAACCATAATTGTATGTTGCATTTAGAAAGTCAAAACATAATATTAGAAAACATGTTCATATATTGCTGTTAAAAATTTAATTCCATTAGAAACCATGATATTATTATTATATTTTATAAAGAATAATATACATATATAGAATGATACTACATTGAAAACCATAATTGTATATTGCCATTAGAAATTCAAAATATAATATTCAAAACTATGCTAAATATGACATTACAAATGAAACCTACTAAAAACAAAATGATGTAAACTATGGAGTAAGCATTTCATACCAATCCATGATGCAAAAACAGCAGAGCCAGCCATGACAATATCGATTTTCATAGCTACTCTGTAACTGGGAACCGCTTTGTCCTTCAACACCTTTATACCTCGCTTGACAAGTTTCGCCATAAGGCCGCCCTTCTTACTCAATGCTATAACAAAGACTCTTCCTCCACAGCTCAAAAATTCAGTAGCAAGTTCCATCATGGCAAGGGGAGCACCAGTCATGGACAGTTCATGAAGTACCACAATGAATGACCTTCCTCTCACAACATGTGCAAATAAGCCTTTTCTGTTGCATGTACTGTACCATTTTTTAGAATTCCATCCCAAAACTTTGTCTTCAATTTTATCAAAAGGTCCAACCATGATCTAAATGTCACCCTATGAGTGTCATCAATTAAGATTTATTAAACAAAAGGTATTACAGACTCGTGTGCTAGTGTGTTCTGTGTTATTGAAACAACGGATCGATCAGATTGCCAATACACAGAAAATAAATGGAAAGACAGCAGCGAAATGCGGGAAGCACACAAAGACACAAGCAATTTTTAATAAGAAGTTCACCCTATTCTCCAGGGCTACGTCTCTGGTCCAACTTCAATGGTGGCCTTGTTTTATTATGTCTTTGAGCAGAGAAATTACAATACAAGGACTCCATATGAGTTCTCCTGAAGCAGATTTTGCTTGGCAGGGTGGTTCTTGGATTCCCCAAGCCACTTGGAGTACACAGACTCTTGTTTTTCCTGCCAGCTCTGTTACCCTCGATCTACAATGGAAAGAGCCAACTATGATGCTCGATCCCGACAGATTCCTCTATGGGAAGGCTTGAATCTTCAAACTCTCTGGTGTTCGATGCTGCCTGTGGTCAGCTCGGCCCTCTGTCACCTTCTGCTTGGCTTTACTGCTCTCTGTGCTTAGTCCACCTCTCAGGGTTTACTGGTCACTGTCTCTCTTGGTCGCTTGGACTCTTCGATCTCTCCCTTTCTGACCTTCGGTCACTGTCCCTGTTCATGGCTTTAGCCATTCGACCTCTGTGCCTGTTCGTTTCCTCTCCCTCCTGCGTCGATTCGCCTGTCGCCCGCGTGCTTGGAATTCCTTGTTCAGCGTCAGCATAACGCTCAGGAAGCAGCCACGTGTCTCCATCGGAACTACGCCAGCCCACTCGTCGATTCGTTGCTTTCTCCATTGTGGCGGTCAACGAATTCCAAATCCTCTTAAATCTTGGCTTAATCCCTTATCAATTCCGCCCTGTCCATCGGGTGCAATCTCAGCCGTGCGATCTGGGCCCCTCCAGATCCAACGTCATTCGCACGTCGAGCGATGTTGACTTACTCGACTGATAACGCGCAATCGCGGTGGTTTTTCTCTCGCATCCGTTGCCACGCATCGATCACTGAGGGTGCTCGCTCTGTTTTCTCCAAAATCATTTACCGTTCAAGGGCATCCAGGGGAAACAGTCGATTTCCAGTTCGTGGGTCCCACCTTCGTGCGATTGCGCTTTTTCGCTTTTCCACCCATGATCCTTTAGCTCCCAACATGACTGAGAGTTTAAGCCCTACCATTTCGGCCTTGTTTGCCCAGCAAAGCGTTAACGAGCATTGAAAATCAACTCCTTTTCCCATTTCGGGGCTCCCAGGGGCTACATCGACCTCCTGCGCAGTCTCCATGGGCCTCAATCAGCCCGCTCTGACCAAGGTCCTCGTCGTCTCCACGCCGACTGCCATGGCCACTGGTTCAGGGTGTTTTCGATTGCTGTTTTGGATTCTTCAAGGGTTTGTTCGACCTGTTTTGATCACGGTTTTATGACAGTCGTTTATGGAGGACTTGCATAAAACATCACATCTTTTCTTGGAGTCTTGTTGGAATGAGACTTCCGAAAAGAACTACGAGGAGTCAACCTGCTTGACTGCGTGGCCTTCAAACTGTTACTGACCCGCAAGGAGGCTGTACTACATTTCCGAGTAAGTCACTTCGTTTTTTTTCCTCCTCGATAACTGCAATCGACTTATACTGAGAGAATGAAGATCCTTGTGAAGAGTTGCTATCTGCTAATAGTAAACGAAAACACCGTGTTCACTTCAAGAAAAAATTTAGCTTCTAAAAGAAACTTCTGAATCTTTTATATATTATTTTGTATAGCTATCCTCCACTCCATGTGCGTGCCATCTCTTCATAAATTTTTACATAAATGGATAAATAAACTGGCCTGAAAGATCAACATTGGCGTTGTCAAATATTGGCTAATTTTGCTAGATTCAATTTTGCATCCTTTAAAAATTATTTCAGTAGCAAAATGGCCATTCTATCTTTCAAGAAAACTACCTTCAAATGCTTATTTCAGACCAAGCTATGTGTTCGTTCTCCTCAAATACAAATTCGAGGCCGGTCCTTTTATTCAAACCAAACTATTAGAGTATTATGCTTAAATGCAAGTTGCATAGAGATCTTTTCTCAAAATTTTGAATCAAAATTTTGGCTCAAAATAAAGAACAACTGAAAGATCACTTTGAAATCCAACATATAGACAGATTCTTGAACAACAGATGGAATACTTCAAAATGCAAAACAACAGACTGATTCTTTAAATTTCTAGTTCCATCAGCAAATTCCATAGCCGTTACTTCCATCTTCTGGTGAAGAAGGCATAATCAAGTATGTCTGAGAATGTTAGCTCAAAGCTAGGCCTTCAGAATATATAAGAAAAATTTGACAGTGGAAGCTATAGCGATTTCCAACCGGTTAACAGATCGATTCCGTTACACAAC
Organism: Pinus tabuliformis; assembly: GCA_031772625.1. Lineage (NCBI taxonomy): Eukaryota > Viridiplantae > Streptophyta > Pinopsida > Pinales > Pinaceae > Pinus > Pinus tabuliformis. Next base: position 511,822,515 of record CM062818.1, on the reverse strand, counting down.
AAAATGTCTCTTGACAATACAAACAAAATAATAAACAACATTTTCGAATCGGGAGCTAAGAGGAATCCTCTTCTCCACCAGTCATATTTAAAAAATCCACAACCGTATTAAAGAACAATGTACTGCACTTATTGAACGAAATTATTACGCAACTGCAAAAACAGGAATAACAGAGCGGAATCCAGATATAATAATATCATACGGGCTAAGAGTACCGATGGTTAGCGCGTGATGAAGGCAGAAATTCCACCCCACCCCTAGGCACGTGTCGCATGGTGAGTGGAATCGATCCCAAAGGAGAAAATCCACTCCTTGCTTGATGAGCTTGTTAAATACCGAAAACCACCGCAATGGTCGTAATGTTGTTCACCAGGATAAAAGTTGGGGTTTTGCAGTTGCCGAGAAAATCTGGGTTCCATCTCATGGGCCACCCAAAGATAAAGATCCCTGAGACGTCTGGATTGCTAAGAGTACCGATGGTTAGAGCGTGATGAAGGCAGAAATTCCACTCCACCCCTAGGTACGTGTTGCATGTTGAGTGGAATCGCTCCCAAAGGAGAAAATCCACTCCTTGATGAGCTGGTGAAATACCGAAAACCACTGCAATGGTCGTAAATTTGTTCACTAGAATAAAAGTCGGGGTTTTGCAATTGCCGAGAAATTCTGGGTTCCATTTCATGGGCCACCGGGAGATAAAGATCCCTGAGACGTCTGGTTTGCCATTACCCGTGTTACTGAGGCCGCCATAGGCCTGCCACTTGAAAGGGATCACACTTAAGTCAAAACACTTCATGATGAAACTAGAATATTTGAACCCTGTTATTGTGGCTCTATGTCAGCAAAAACTGTCTCTTGATTTTCCTGATGCTGCTGTCGGTCGCTAAGGGCTCTGGATGAACATCCCTCCTTCAACCTGTCATCTATTATCTCCTCCCACCAGCCGCAGAGATCAATATGCTTATTTCGTACCCCCTCATTAGCAAGCTAGTCCGCCACTTTGTTGGCTGCCCTACGAACATGCACCAACCCGAGGGTTCTCAGCCGTTTTAGGTGCGCTTGGATTTTTTGGTAGACTTGTAGAAGCCGCCAATGTTCTGAGATTTTCTAAAGAGCAACTACAACATTTATCTTTTTTACTGAGTTAATGACAAGTTCTGAATCAGCTTCAATGATGACATTTTGAATGTTGTACTTTAGCAGTATTTCCAGGCATGATTCCATCGCCATAAGCTCAGCCATATTGTTAGTAGCTTTGCCAAGATAACTGTGGAAGATGACCTGTATGTTTCCTTCCTCATCCCTTAGAACCCCTCCATAACGTGCTTCTTTTGGATTCCCTTTTGAAGCCTCGTCTATGTTGAATTTTAAAAAACCATGAGAAGGGGGTTGCCACGAAGACTTTTCTATTGAGGTTTTCTTGATAATCTGCCTAGAACCCTAAGGGGGATTGACCTTGAGCTTTAATTTCTTCAATATTCTTGTCTCTCTTTGTTCAATAGGTTTACTTGTAGCTTCTCCACCCAGGATATGTACAGTTTCTTTGAGTTGTTTAAGGACCAGTTTGAGGATGTTACTCATCGGACTCACTTTCTCTTTGAAAATCTTAATATTGCGCTCCTTCCAGACATCCTAGATTAAGAATCTTAGGGTCGGAATCCATGTAGAGTTTATGATCTCATTATCCGAGAAATTTTTCTTCCAGTTCTTCAAAGTGGTGATAATGTCATTAGCATCTCTGTCTGTTTGCTCAAAGACTTCTCCAACCCAATTCCAAAGAGTTGTGGTGAAAGTGCATCGATTCAAGAGATGATTTGTAGTTTCTTCTTGTTGTCTGCATAAGTGACATCTGGAGGGGCCAACAAAACTTCTTTTATTAGGTTATCTCATGTTAGAATCTTGCCCTGTTGAACTAGCCACTCGAACAATTTTAATTTCATCCAATGAGGATTTTCCCAGGTTTCTTTCCATGTCTTATCAGTGTTGGGATGGTTTAGCCCTGCCTCTATTCTTTTGGCTTCCTTAAGGTTGAAGAGACCTGACTTGTTTTTCCCCATCTTAGTTAATCAATCAAGTTTGTGTTCAAGATTTATCTTTTGTCTAAAAGACCTTGAAGGGCTGTGGCTTGAGTGTGCAACATGCCCATTCCTCGATAATCTGGAAGTTTCCAAGTTCTCCATTTCTTATCATTCATTTCTTGTTCCCAATAGTCACTTACCCACTTTAGTCCTTTGCTGATGGTATTAATGTGGATGTCTGCGAATTCTTCACTTCGGAAATTATCCTCCTGCTGCCAATTGTCCTCCTAGAACCAAGCTAGGTTCCTGTTTCTGATATCCCAGAAACTATGGTTTTGGACTAGGGCTCTGTTCTCCCATGCCCTATTCCAAATTGCAGAACCTTTTACCTGTCCTGTCATTCTGATTAGATTTTCCTCCTGCCATTCGCCAACATATTTATGCTTCCAGAGTTTTTCCCAAGGGGCTTGAATTTCTTTCAGCTATCTCCACCAAATTTTGGCACCAAGAATTCTATTTAGAATTCGTGGGTCATGAAGACCCAAGCCACCATGGAACTTAGGTTTGCATACTCCGTCCCATGCCACAAGGGCCCATTTCTTCTTTTCTTCACCTTTCCCCCATAGAAAGTCTCTCTGAATGTTTCTTATGTTGGTCATTACACTCGCTAGTGCTGGAACGACAGAAAGCATATAGATAAGATACTTTGTAGGAAAACCTTAGTGAGAACTAGTCTTCCTGCTAGATTAAGTTGCTCTATTTGTCCATTTGCTGATCTTATCTTTTAGCTTATTAAGAACGGGCTCCCACATGTCCTTGTGAAGTGGTTTGTCAGTGAGAGGAACTGCCAGGTACTTCACAAGCAGTGTCTCCCTTTGAAAGCCCAAAATTCTGGAAAGATTTATTTGAATTGAAATATCTGTATTGAAAAAGAAGATTTTTGATTTAGTGAGACTTACCTCAGTGCCAGCTGCCCTAGCAAACTCACTCAAAATTTGTTTGAATGCTTTGGCTTCCTTAATAGTGGGAGTGCCATGAAGGATAGTGTCATCCACAAATCGCTAATGTGTCACCGTGTCCCCACTATTAGTGAGTCTCAGACCCTGAATTCTCCCTTCCTTCTTAGCAGCGCTGATAGCTCTTCGTAGCCCTTCCATCATTAGAATGAAGAGGAAAGGAGAAAGAGGATCTCTTTGCCTTAGACCTCTAGAAGGCTTGAAGGTTTCGGAAGGAGCGCCATTGAGAAGAATTGAACCACTGACTATGGTAACTAGCGCCATAACCTATTTTACCCAATCGTGATCAAAGCCATAGGCTTTTAAAATTGCTCTTATATCTGACCAGCTAAGTTTGTCATAGGCCTTTGCTATGTCCAGCTGCATTATCATTCCAGCCCGTTTGTTGGTAATGAGTGATGAACCGTGTCATGTGCTTGTATTATATAATCTAGAATTTGTCTTCCTTCCACATAACCTGTTTGTTCCTCTGACACTAGGGTTGGGAGGAGAGGTTTAAGACGATTGGCAATGACTTTGGATATAGTTTTGTAGATTACATTGCATAATGCTATAGGTTGAAATCTGTCTGGAGAGGTGGCCTTTCCCTGTTTGGGGATTAAGGCTATGAAGGATTCAATGAGCGCGTTTAAGACTTTCTTAAATCTTCGAGAGTCTTCCACTACCTCGAGGATGTCCTGTTTCACTATTTTCCAACAAGATTTGAAAAAGTCCATGTTGAAGCCATCCGGCCTTGGTGCTTTCCCATTTTGCATCTCTTTCACTGCTTCCTCAATTTCTTCCAATGTTACTGGTCTATTGAGATTGAAATTATCTTCTTTGATGACCAATTTAGGGATGTACTAAGTGAATTTTTTTTGTAAACTGGTATCTGTCTTCCAAGTTTTCCTCAACAATTTTCTGAAAATGCTGGAGTAGAACTTTCTCCATCTCTTCATGAGCGTTTCTCCCTACACCATGCTGATTTATAAGTTTCACAATTCTATTGTTGTTTCGGTGAGCTGTGGTGGATCTGTGGAAGAATTTGGTGTTTCTCTCCCCTTCTTTGATCCATTGAACTCTGGATTTCTATCTACAGAGTATTTCCTCTTAAAGGCATCTATTGTCCCACTCCTTCTGGAGCGACTCTGCCATCTCCTTCCTTTCATCTGTGTATTCTTCTGTCATAAGAGTTGGTTTATTTCCTTTAGTCTTTTTTCCACCTCTCCTTTAGCTTTGAAGATGTTAGCAAATTCCTTTTTGTTCCACTCTTTGAGTCTACCTTTAATATGTTTGAGCCTGCAGTGAAGCAGGAACATCTTTGAACCTTGAAGGTGAAGATCTTCTTTCCACCATTGTTCAATATTTGTGAGGAAATCTGAATGTGTGAGCCAAGCATTCTCGAACCTGAAGGGGGTGTTCCTTGGTTTGCCAAAAAGGGACACTTCTAATTGGATAGGCCAGTGATCTGAACCCCCAAAAGTTAAAATGAGTGCAGTAATGCTGCTTCCCTTGAGAAGAAGTTCCTCTAAGGCCTTCTCTTTTGTTGTTCCAAGTGAAGATTCCATTGCTTGTTTCCAAATCAACCAATTTCATATTGGTGATGAAGTTCTGGAAGGAAATTGAATCTCTCCCAAGTATTCTAGTTCCTCCCTTCTTTTCCATGAGTGATTTTGTTATGTTAAAATCCCGCCCAAGAATCTATGGTAGAGCTGGGTATCTCTTATTCATATCCTCTAGTGTTGTGAGGAGTTGAAGCTTGTCCTCCATTGGTTGTGGACCATAGACATTGGTGATCATGTAACATTGCTTGTCCTCCCCCTTTTGCTTTCCCTCCCACTTTGGTGAAACCTGTCTGGTCTTTTCCTTTGTTGGGATTTAGGTTTTCCTCCCTACGATTGGGTGGACTTTATCCACGTCCTCTTGAGGGATGGAGTTTATTCCCAAGTTTCCGCTCTGTTCTAGAAACTTTTCCAGCTCTAGGTTCTCCCTTTCCAAGATCTCCTGCAAATCTTGATCCTCCATACCACTTTCACTTTGAGTCATTTCTTGGTCTTTCTCAACAACCATGGTATTCAAGGAGTCCATCGTGTGTTCTTTCTGATCCTGCATGTACTCCATGCTGGGCTCTTTTTTTCCCCCTTGCTGTCTGATTCTCTACAGTCTCTTTATCCCCTTCCTCAACTTCTTTTTCTCCTAAAATCTCAAAGCTGCTGTAACTTTTTGTTTTATCATTCGCACTATGGCCCTTTTCTGTCTTCCTTCCTCCCCCTTTTCCTTTCCCTCCCACTTTGGTGAAACCTGTTTGGTCTTTTCCTTTGTTGGGATATAGGTTTTCCTCCCTACGATTGAGTGGACAGTGTCTTGACAGATGTCCATGCTCAAGACATTTGTGACATCTAAACGAGATATGTTCATAGTCGACTGCTTGAATCCATTTCTCATCATAGACTTCTAGAATGACCTCATCTGAAAGGGCTCCTGATAGGTCCGTCTCCACATAAATACGAGCATAGGATGTATATTTTCCACTTAGAGTTGCCTCTAAAATCTTTAAGAAATGACTTAATTTATTCACTATAACTTTTAAAGACTCTGGCATGCAATAATCTAAAGGTAAGGAGTATAGTCGAATCCATACAGGTACTGAAGTGAAGGTTTCTCGTTCAGGCACAAAGTTCATCATCCATGGCCTCATGTAGAGCCCCGTAGCTGCAAAGAAGTATGACCCTCCTTCAAAGATTCTGTCTTTGGCTTTCATGTTTGTAAACACCACAGTGAAAAAACTTTTGGATCCAAGATGAATATTTAACTCCCCTTTTGGTTTCCAGTTGTATTTTATCCAGGGATACAATGCTTTCTCTGATGGATAGATTCCCATAAATTTACATATGATGACATAGTTGACCATGTGGTCTCTGTGTGCTTGCAGAGCTGGATTATTCAAAATAACTTGAGGTTTAGTTGTGGTCTTGGGTTTACAGGGCCCCATCTTAGCTCCGTCCTTTGACCCTTGACCTCTGTCTTATGATTTTTCCTCTCGACAGTGTTCTTCGTGGGTCCCTTGATTTACATTGGTTTAGGTACCTTTTGCCTCTTGAGTTTGTGTGTCTTTTGTATTGACCTCCTAGGGCTTTGGAGGTTTGTACTTTTTCCCTCCTCTTCCTCTATTTGCTACCATATAATGTAGGAGGGAGTGGAGCTCCCTCCTCCCTGTGTCTCCATGAATGCTTGGTACTCTCTGCGGCTGTTTTTGTTAAACCCCAGAACCAGAGCTCAGTCCCTTATCCGTCTGAAGTTCCTTCGAGTGATAATTCAATAATCAATCGTTAATATTTTTTCTAATTTAATTATTATTTAAGGATTTTGTCATTTCTCTTTAGGGGTTGGTTAGTTCTAATTGGTTTAACATATATTCTCCTACTAGATGCTCTTAAGATTGGTGTATGGTTGTGATAAATATGTAACCAAATATTTTTATACTAATAAAAATATTTGTAATTTAATAATCAGTTTTTAATAATAATATAAGAGTGATAATTCAATAATCAATTGTTAATATTATTTCTAATTTATTTATTGTTTAAGGATCCTGTCATTGCTCTTTAGGGGTTGGTTAGTTCTAATTGGTTTAACATATATTCTCCTACTAGATGCTCTTAAGATTGGAGTATGGTTGTGATAAAGATGTAACCTAACCTTTTTATACTAATAAAAATATTTGTAATTTAATAATTAGTTTTTAATAATAAGATAAGAGTGATGATTCAATAATCAATTGTTAATATTATTTCTACTTTAATATTATTTAAGGTTTTTGTCATTGCTCTTTAGGGGTTGGTTAGTTCTAATTGGTTTAACATTTATTCTCCTACTCTGTAATTGGGAATTGCTTTGTCCTTCAACACCTCTATACCTCGCCTGACAAGTTCCGCCATAAGGCCACCCTTCTTACTCAATGCTATAGTAGAGACTGTTAGGCCAGGCAGTAACTCCACAAAACAAACCACTGATTCATCTATTATTCCATTGGTAGGTCATTGTTATATACAATAAGGAGTGATTGTTCAGTTCATCTACCGATGACTGTTCACATTCCTAATTTATTTATTTACATAAAATTCCCCCAATCACGAAGATTATGTGTCAACATTCCCCCCCTTAATCTGAAGGGATGTTGGTGAGTCCAAGCATCATTCTGAATCGTTCAAGCTTTTCCCTTCCAAGTGCTTTGGTGAAGATGTCTGCAATTTGCTCATTTTTGGAACGACGGAGATGGATTGTTTTGGCCCCAACATGATGTCGAATCAGATGATATTTAGTATTGATATGCTTCGTTCGATCATGGAACTTTGGGTTCTTGGCCAACTTTATTGCAGAGGTGTTGTCAATCATGAGTGGAGTTGATTGTACTTGTTTTACCTGCAAATCTTCAAGAATTTTCCTGAGCCACACAATTTCTTTCGTTGCTTCAGCTGCTGCCACGTATTTTGCTTTTGTTGTAGAATCTGCTGGGACTGATTGTTTGCGTGATCTCCAGGAGACAGCTCCTGATCCAAGACTCATAGCATATCCTGAAGTAGATACCCCAGTTTCTTTGTCTCCATCGAAGTCTGAATCAGAGTATCCAATCAAGCTGAAGTCGTCCACCTGTGTATACTTGATTCCAAGGTCTTGAGTTCCCTTCAAGTACCTTAGAACTCTTTTTGCAGCAGACCAATGTCTCTCACAAGGCTTTTGCATAAACCTGGAGAGGATTCCAACAGCAAATGAAATGTCTGGTCTGGTAGTAGTGAGGTTGATGAGACTTCCTACAAGCTGTCTATACTTTGTTGCATTTTTAAATTCCTTTCCTTCAATAGATGTGAGCTTTAAGTTTTGTTCCATCGAAGTAGTAAGAGGATTGCACTCTGTCATGCCAAACCTGTTCAACAAATCTCCAATGTATTTCTTTTGAGAAAGAAATATGGACTTTGGATGTTGGGTTACTTCAATGCCAAGATAGTAATGAACATAGCCCAAATCAGTGATTTCAAATCTTTTCCCCAATTCCTTCTTTATGGATGCAATGTAGCTTTCATTGTTCCCTGTCATTAAAAGATCATCTACATATACAACAAGATATACAACTGTTTTGCCAACTTTCTTGACAAATAAAGTTGCATCATCAAGATCAAAATGATTGAAGTTGAGTTTCAGAAGATGCTCAGTTAGTTTTTCATACCAGGCTCGTGGTGCTTGTTTGAGGCCATACAAGGACTTCACAAGTTTGCATACTTTATGTTCACATCCTTTCACAGCAAATCCTTCAGGCTGGGACATAAAAACATTCTCTTTTAGATCTCCATTCAAGAAGACACTATTTACATCCATTTGATGGACTTTCCAACCGTTCTGAGTTGCTAGTGCAAAAAGTGTCCGGATGGTGGCCCATTTTGCTGTGGGGGCAAAAGTTTCCTCATAATCGACCCCTTCCTTCTGTGCAAAACCTTTTGCCACAAGCCTAGCTTTGTGCTTGTCAAGTGAGCCATTAGCTTTGTACTTGTTCTTGTAGATCCACTTGCAGCCAATTGGTTTGGTTCCAAATGGAGGATCAACCAGCTTCCAAGTGCCGTTCTTTATGAGGGCATCATACTCTTTTTGCATTGCTTCTTTCCATTCATCATGAGAAGCAACTTCTTTGAAAGAAGTTGGTTCAAAATCTGTAGACAAGTTCAATTCACAATCATAAGTAACATCCATATCAACAGATGAATTAGAGTCATCTACATCACCTCCATTTTGTTGGTTTGAGTTTCTGGTTCCTGTTTTTCCAATTTCATCAGGATGAACACTTTCAAGTGTTTTTGTCAGCCACTTCAGGGGACCTTTCTGAGATGGTCCAGGCTGCTTTGTTGATTGAGTTGGGACTGAATCAAGATTGAGTCTCCCAATTCTATCAATTACATCACTTAAAGCATCATCCGTTGTTGGAGTTTCATGCAGGGGAGATTGTTCTTCAGAAAAAGATTCCACATGTTGATCTAGTATATGGAATCCCCCCTTCAAGATGTGGAATCTGATTATCAAATTCTTGAAATGATTTTGTTTTTGCGAATCTATCCAAGCGATCAAGTTGCCGCTCAACAACATTGTCAGATTTGGATGATTCAAGAAAAATTACATCTCTAGATACAACAAACTTTTTATTTACTTCATCATAGAGGCGGTATGCTTTGGAGGTGTTTGAATACCCCAGGAAGATATACTTACGACTTCTAGCACCAATTTTGTTTCTATGTATCTTTGGTATCAAAGCATTACAGGTGGAACCAAAGATCCTGAGATGTTTTACCAAAGGAGCATGTCCATACCACAATTCATAAGGAGTCTTGTTTCTTATAACATTAGATGGACATCTATTCTTTATATATGCAACACATAGAACAGCATCAGCCCAAAACATTATCTTTACATTTTTGAAGAAAAGCATGGATCGTACCATATTCAAGATTGTTCTATTCATTCTTTCAGCTACACCATTCTGTTGGGGATTATAAGGCACAGTTGTTTGATGTTTGATCCCATGTTGGCGAAGATAGTTTTCAAATTCATTTGATGTATATTCTTTTCCATTATCAGTGCGAATAGACCCAATATGAGATTGTGCATCATTTTCAATCCATTTATGAAAATTTTTAAATGTTTGAAAGGCATCAAATTTGTTCTTCAATAAATAAACCCAACACATTCTGGTGTAATCATCAATAGATGTCATGATATATTTATTTCTATTTGCAGAAGGAACATGCATTGGACTACATAAATCTGAATGAATGAGTTCAAGCTTCCTATGTGCTCTTGAATGTGAATCATGAAAAGACTGTTTGCTATGCTTTCCTAGAATGCAAACATCACATTGCTTATGTTTCCTAGGAATTGTAGGGAAACCAACAACACCATTTTTCTTCAATAAGCGGAGACTGTCATAGTTTAAATGTCCAAATCTAGCATGCCATAATAAAGTTGATGGAAGTGTACCTTCTTCATGATGAGAAATATATGAGAAATGTTGTGCATGAGTAGAGGTTCCTTGCAGTTTGAGAAGCCTTTCTTCTTCTATTCCCCTCATGACAAGTGAGTGGTCAGAAGCTTTTCTTACCTCAAGCTTGCCATCAAACATATGAATGGAGTGACCTTGCTGGCGGATGTGGACCAAGGACAACAAGTTTCTCTTGAGCTGTGGGAGATATAGAACATGATCCAGAAGAAAGTCTGGAAGACCAGGCAGTTTAAGCCTGATTGTGCCAAGCCCTGATGGATTGATTTTTGATTGATCTGCAAAGTATACTGCTCCATCAACATTATCAGTGAAATCTTCAAAAAAATCTTTTCTACGAGTCATGTGACAGGTTGCTCCTGAATCAAGCAACCAATCATTTTTCGAAGAAGCAAGTGAAGCATTAAACAAATCTTCATTTACTCCAATGTTACATTGTGCCTCAATATAGTGAGAGGATTCAGGTGCTTTACCTTTCTCTGTATCATTAGTTTTACCTTTCTGTTGGTTTCTTTTCTGCTCAATTTTGTCCCATGGTAGTTTGCATGTATGTTATAGACATTTTTGTGCCTTACAGCTATAAGCATGAAATGTCCATAATCTAAGGGATCCAAAGTCCCTAAACATGTTGTTCCTACCCCTAGAGGAACAAGGCTAACAAACCACAGCAATTCACAGAAGTTCTCCACCAGAAACTGCTAAAAAACAAGTCAATTCAGAATCAATTCAGAGGCTCCACTAGCTGTCTGCACTGAAATGCAAAGTCTGCACTGGCTACCTGCACTGCAACGCAGGTAGAAGCACTACCAGGGTGCGCTGAGCGGGAATTGACAAATGGCAAGTTCATTCAACAAGGTGTCAAGACCCTGGAAGCTTCCAGAATCTTCCTCAATGACACTTGCCTCAATGAATTCGACTAGTGATGAGTAGGAGGTTCTCAACCTCCAAGTGGAAGCAAGAACCTCCAAATGGAATCAAGAACTGACAGAGGGAGATGACACTAGTCAGATCTCAAGCTGACTGATCCTCTCTCCAAACATCTATATATGGATATCTCCTCCATGAGATCTAGAGGCTGGAATTTTGTTATTGCAAAGAATTGTTGTTGGTTTGAAACTAGAATCATTGGGTGCTTAATGCTTTGAAGGGAGGTGAAAATAGGAATTCCATTTGCTGGGAAGGAGATGCTGGATTGGAGCCTTCTTGGTTGTATCTCTTCCTGAACCTTGTTATTCATCAATAAAGCTATCTTGGTTTCTCCTATATACTGATGTATCTTTGATGTATGATTGCATTAGTATGTTTAGTTTATTTCTAATCCTGAACTAGTTATGAATATGAATCTGTGTCTTTGTGTAGTGTTCTCTTCTTGTGATCTTGTAGGGACCTGTTGAAGCTGGGCGAGCGAGAAGGCAAGTAGCTGGGAACTCTCAAAGAGAAGAGAAACCAGATTGAGGGACAAACGGAAGACACCGGTTAGTCCATCATTCTCTCTTCATTCTTAATTCATAAAGGAAGAATACTAGAATAGCTGTCTCTGTTTGTTGCTAAGGCACTGTCACACCTTAGGTGGATAGGATCGTCCTGCATAGGCATTTTTCCCCACAACAAATTGGCGACTCCGCTGGGGAGATCTTTTTAATCATTTTATTTGTGTCTCTATCATTGTTTGTTTCATAGACTCAACAACAACAATCGAACTGCATCTGCTATTCTCAGATGCAAAGTAGACAGCGGCTGCTTTGATCCAATCACTGGATTTGTTTATGATCTGAACAATGGACTCACAAATGATTTGATGATCCTTTGTGATAGATCTTAGTCCTCCCTCAAAGCATCCCTTTGATTATACCTTGCTTGTTGCTTTTATTTGGCCTGAAACCGTAGATTAATCAACAAACTGTGACCCAGAACCCAGTGAGAAACTCTCGTTTCTCCTTCAGCGCAGACCCTGTGAAAAGGTTCTGCATTTCAACGCAGGTCTCGTGAAGGCTACCTGCGCTGAATGTCAAAACCCCTGTGTTGAGGGTGCGCTGATCCAGTTAGGCCTTGTGCAGCTGGGGTTCTCTGCTCTGTTTTGCCTTGTTTTGATCTCTGATTTTTGCAGCCTGTAACCAGCATAGGTACCAGTCTGATAACTCATTTTCTCTGCTTAAATTCCGCCTCCTTTTGTACAAAAAGACTGTGAGTGTTTTTATGTGTTTGTGGCGTCATTTACAGTTTTCCTTTGCAAGAGTGAAATAATCATCCTGTAGCCCTTGATTCAGATCTGTTGATTGTGATCTTAGGAGAGAGTTCATTGGCTATTTGCAGTTGATTATACATTTACTTTTGGTTTTGGTTTGAGTTTGTCTCTTTTAAGTCTCAAAACAAGTGTTCATTTCGAAAGTCGTAAAATGTTGTATTCTCTTCTACCCTTTCTGGTTTCGAAAAAGTAAACTTGTTTGTATTTGTCATTTAAAATCAAATTCAAAGTTGTACAAAAAGCTTTCTTTTTAGGCATCAATAGTAAGAAAGCGGAAAACAAACACCTGCATTGTGCATTTGCATCTTGATAGTTTGCATGCTTGATTTAGGAAAAGTGTATTAGAGTGTGCTGATTGCTCTTTGAGAAAAGATGGTGTCTTTCTTTTCCCTTTGTAGCTAGGATTTTCATAGTTGAAAAGATATAAAGCTTGCTTATCATCTTTAGACTGCATTTAGGAATTGTATCATACATCTCGTGGTGATCCAGAAAGGCAAACTTCTAAAAAGATCAACCTAAAATAAATTGAATGAACTTAACAACGCTTTGCAACATAACGCACAACATAGAGGTCTAGGCTAGAGACGTGTTCCGGCGTCGTTAAGCCTGGTGACTGTCGATCTCGCTGATGGTGGGTGATTCCTCCTGAGGGACGATAGCGCCAGTACGGATTGTGCTCCCACGTACCGTCGCGTATATATTGGGAGACCCCTATAGGAATATAACCTTTATCCATAGGAAGCCGTGTCGGCCGCCCTACTGATCGAAATGCACTGAACACAGCATTCAGGAAGATCGACTGCCCGTACCCTAAAAAGTATTCTGCGGTTTTGCGAAAAGTTTGGCACACCCTCTGCCTAGAACTCCAGAGCAGTTCCTTTTGGCCTTTTTTAGACTCTATAACGGAAAAAGTCCATCCGAGCATTTGTCACTTCGGGCTCGTTAAAACATCGAAGGAGACTAGAGTCATCTTTAGCTTTTTCTCGACTCTTTAAAAGTGAAAAAGCAAGTTGTGTCTAAGCGTCGTTAAAAATTTATTTTAAACGGAACAATCACCCTTTATTCCTGCGTTGATCTTTAGGTTGAAAAAATGGAGCCCACCAACCAAGGAATTCCCCTTGGTGGAAATCCTAGTCCCTTCTCCTCTTGGGGAGATGTTGGTGCGCCCCATATGGCCACATTGTCGCTTCCAGGACTGACAATTGGCCTGCCGGTCTGGCTCTTTTCAACCAATGTCGTTCAGAACACCACTATTCCTGAACAGTCGAGTCAATAGTTAGAGCAGACCAGAGTTACCCACCGGCCTTCTGCTTCATCTAATTCTTCCTCTCCTCCTTCCTCTTCGCTTGACGGAACTAGTAAAACAAAAAACCGAGTTCCTAAGGAGAAGAAGGAAAAGAAGAAGAAAGAGAAGAAGAAGGAGCCAAAAGCGACTGGGGGCAAACAAGTGTCGTCTGACAAAAATCCACACACAGCACTGACTAGGCCTAAATCGCCATGTGTCATATGCAAGGGAGACCACTTCCACAGAGATTGTCCCTGCATCCCTCGGATACTAAGGGACTGGTCTCCCCGTTTGCACAATTCGGTGGCATCAACCTCTGATAGCCATGTTGACAGCACACCGTCAACTAGTGAAAGTGAAGCCACAGGACAGAGAGGGAAAGCTAGATTTCCCTGCAAACTGTGTGAAGGCGATCATGCCATCCACCGTTGTCCCTTCTTAGACGAGGCTAAAAGAGTTTTGGAAGATCGCCCGGTTTTACCAACACGACTTCCTCCTGGATATCAAAAACTCCTGCCAAGTCCTTCACCAGTTGAGAACCCGGCTGGCCCGCTCAGGTGGTCAGTCGAAGCACCTATCATTGAGGATGAATCGTCCGAATCCATACCTGACGAAAGTCAAAAGGTTGAGGCGGCAGTTGACCTGGTCTTGCCTTCGGAGGTCCTATCTTCGAATGATACCATCACAGAAGAGAATAAAGACGACACCGTCCAAATTCTCTTCATCAACACAGACTCCAACGAACAAGGGGGCAATTTGCCCATTCCTTTATCGCAGGAAGGAACTTTGTCAGAGTCATACCCGGCCGTCTATTCGGTCCCACCACCAAGCAACCTAGTTGTATCCTTCGACTGGAACCAACTAAGCAGACCCCGGTTGCCAGCAAGCATACCATTCAGAATTATCGTTCAAATATACAGAATGGTAATGGCTGGCACCATCATTGATGAGGGGGCATCTGTGAGTATCCTTTCCTCTATTGCTTGGAAAGCGCTTGGTTCGCCAGCGCTTTTGCCTGAAATGAGAAATCTATCAAGCTTTGATAAAGGAACCAGTCGACCTTTAGGGATCCTCCCCAATGTGCCTATCACATTGAAAGGGAAGACCGTTCAAATGAACGTGATGGTCGTTCAAGGACCCTTGGATTATAACCTACTCCTTGGACGAGACTATATATATTGCATGGGAGCCATCGTCTCCTCACTCTTTAGAGTAATGTGTTTTCCGCACGAAGGAAGAGTGGTCAAGCTCGTGGACCAACTTTCATTTCCCGGTTCACGCATCGCAAATAGTCGTGTACCATCCCTAAATGGTCTCTTCACGCAAGAAGTGTCTCAACCCACGGTCCGTCCCCCCGATGAGCGCGAGTGATTTGGAAGGATATGACTGGAACCCAGGGGGCATGCGTCCTGGTCTGCTTCGGCAGGAAAACTTTCGGTATAGGGTAGATTTCCGCGGGAGAATATGACTAGTCCGTACCCCGTCCGACATGGAAGAGGGGTTGTTCTAGAATAAGATTCTTTTATCAAAGTTATGTCAGTTGGCGGGCATCGTCGCTCACCTTTGTTTATCTCGGTAGACATCGCCGAAGAAGTGTTTTGTTTGAAAGATTAATGGAACAATCTTTGGGTAACCTGAAAGAGGTAGGCCTCTCTCGGTAAAACAAATGTTTTGGCGGAAAGGAAGTAGGGGTAACCTTGAAATCGTACTTTATGCCTGGGGGCATGCAAACCTTTTTTAGTGCAAGCAAGGGGCGGCTATTTATTTTTTAAATTTTTAGGACCTCTAACCCTTTAAACTCGTAGGATTAGTCGTTTTCGAACTTGCATAACGAAAGGATCCGGAGCAAAGCTTTGTAAGATCTAAGCTCCATAAAAAATAGCATCTTCAATGAGACATTCTTATCATATGACTGGGTTAATCGAGCAGTTTTAGCACACAGTTCATGCTCGTTAAAAAATAAACGCAAGATCCGAGCAGTTTTAGCACATAGTTCATGCTCGTTAAAAAATAAACATAAGATCGAGCAAGTGTTTCAATCCGTGTTTAAGCTCGTTAAAAAATGAACTACCCGGTAAATAACCACTGCGAACGTAAATTATCAGCCATTAAAGCCTTGGTCGTGTTTGCACCGTCACCTCCACTTTTCCATTGGCCGATCATTCACCTCCATTTGATTGTTTACCCATTTTGAGGAACAGTTGCGAAGAGTGATTTCACTAGCCATCCTTGTGACACTGCCGTGATTGGAAAATTCCAACCCGTACCTGGAATCAGCTGCTAACCCGTTTTATCACTCGTTCTTCAAAAGACGAGTCTTCTTTAAGTTCTTTTCATCTGACTCGTAAAATATGAAAAGATTGCTGAGTTTTGGCCTTCCAGCTCGTTAAAGCGACAGGAAGTGCTATCCCTCCTCTAGATTTTAATCTTTTTGGACATGAGGGATTATTGCACAAAAAGATCGAGTGCTTGTTTTGTTCGGCTCGTTAAAACTATCGAAAACTCATCCCTTCTGTATTGTTTTATACTTTTTCGGACTTAAGGGATTAGATGACGAAAAAGGACTTTTGGAGTTGACTTTACGTACCTTTTCAGACTCTCTAAAAATGAAAAGGACCGAGTTATCTTTGTCGTTAGACTCGTTAAAATCATTAAATAGCGACAAACTTGTCTTTAGACGAGAACGAGTTTCACTATCGCTAGACTCGTTAAAACATAGCGATGGGCTTGCCCGAAGGGCAAGTTATAGAACAAGCATATGTTATCCTCCTCAAGCTTGACAAAAATAAAGAGGTACTGGTCAGCAATGACTGGGGAAAATTGGGAGAAACTCAAGAAAACTTTGATGGCAGCAAGTCGCTCTTGAACATGACACTTTTCCTCCGTACCACAATCGGGTTGGGTTGTCTCATTCACAGGTCACATCACCATGGTCTCGCCATACCATCCATATTTGGGGTAATGCTACCGATCCATCGCATAAGTGTCGCCATATGTTCAAGAGAAGTCGTTCAGAGAAGTCAATCGTGTCCCATCCACTGCCGTACATTATCCTTCATCCTTTCATGACCGCCACCCTGAATCATATGTCATAGATCGTTTTCACCTCCATCAAAATCATTAGCTCCGTTCCGTGTCATTGATGTGGGATTCATTAAGGCCCTCCTTTGACGGATCGCTTCTTGTCGACATCAACTCATTATCCAAGAAGTGGATCTAGGAACAACCCCTTCAGTACTTTGAAGCTTGCATGCCTCAATGGCAAGTTTCTCACTTCCGGCGACAGGTATACATCAATGACCTTCGACCGAAAGATTTTGCGTGGTGTTCGACGCCAAGTCCTTTATTCACACCACGTGAATTGTACTGCAATACCTTGAGGGTCATTATCATTATCGGTGATTCCTCTCGCGCTTGTTAACGGTTTAACTCATTGACCGGTAATCAAGCGATGTCTTTCCATGTTCGACTTCAGGACATTTCTCACATGGATCGACTTGTACTTAGAGAAGATCGAACGAGTTTGAAGACCCCGGATCTAGTTTCATCCATCCGGGCTGCGATATATATTCAGGAAAGATAAAGACATTGACATGTGCATCATTGCAGCAGATAATCATCCTACCCAAAGGATGATAATTTCATCAAAATTATCAGTCTACCATCAGACGATTGTCTGTTCTATGTACAAAAAAATGAATTTATAAAGCTGAGCACGGGAATGCCCGTCTCAGCTAGATCATGAAAGCAGTATGAAAAATAATGTATTGTATTGTATCTTATTACAGGTCTCCTCCCAGCATTGGATGAACTTCGGATCCTCCTGATAAAGCATTTCACCCGATAAACGGCCTCATACTTTAGGGGGCAACTGTTATAGACATTTTTGTGCCTTACAGCTATAAGCATGAAATGTCCATAATCTAAGGGATCCAAAGTCCCTAAACATGTTGTTCCTACCCCTAGAGGAACAAGGCTAACAAACCACATCAATTCATAGAAGTTCTCCACCAGAAACTGCTCAAAAACAAGTCAATTCAGGATCAATTCAGAGGCTCCACTAGCTGTCTGCGCTGAAATGCAAAGTCTGCACTGGCTACCTGCACTGCAACGCAGGTAGAAGCACTACCAGGGTGCGCTGAGCGGGAATTGACAAATGGCAAGTTCATTCAACAAGGTGTCAAGACCCTGGAAGCTTCCAGAATCTTCCTCAATGACACTTGCCTCAGTGAATTCGACTAGTGATGAGTAAGAGGTTCTCAACCTCCAAGTGGAAGCAAGAACCTCCAAGTGGAATCAAGAACTGACAGAGGGAGATGACACTAGTCAGATCTCAAGCTGACTCATCCTCTCTCCAAACATTTATATATGGATCTCTCCTCCATGAGATCTAGAGGCCGGAATTTTGTTATTGCAAAGAATTGTTGTTGGTTTGAGACTAGAATCATTGGGTGCTTAATGCTTTGAAGGGAGGTGAAAATAGGAATTCCATTTGCTGGGAAGGAGATGCTGGATTGGAGCCTTCTTGGTTGTATCTCTTCCTGAACCTTGTTATTCATCAATAAAGCTATCTTGGTTTCTCCTATATACTGATGTATCTTTGATGTATGATTGCATTAGTATGTTTAGTTTATTTCTAATCCTGAACTAGTTATGAATATGAATCTATGTCTTTGTGTAGTGTTCTCTTCTTGTGATCTTGCAGGGACCTGTTGAAGCTGGGCGAGCGAGAAGGCAAGTAGCTGGGAACTCTCAAAGAGAAGAGAAACCGGATCGAGGGACAAACGGAAGACACCGGTTAGTCCATCCATCTCTCTTCATTCTTAATTCATAAAGGAAGAATACTAGAATAGCTGTCTCTGTTTGTTGCTAAGGCACTGTCACACCTTAGGTGGATAGGATCGTCCTGCATAGGCATTTTTCCCCACAACAATGTAGAGGCATCATGTGATCCATTTCTTTTGCAGTGAATGTAGTGTAAGTCTGCCTTTTCTCCTTAAGAATGTCTGCCCCCCCGTCCTCTGAAATATCTTCCTCTTCCATTTCGTCCACCTCTTCCTCTTGTAGAATCTTGAGCAAGATGCTTTTCTTTATGAGCAAGGCAGACAGTCTCTTCAGAAGATTCAGGGGCTGTCTTTTTTCCAAAGGCTTTCTCTCTTTCAACAAACTTTTTCACAAGAGAGTCAAAGGTTATATCTTTAAGATTTCCATTTGCTTGTAAAGACTCAAGATAATTGGAATAAGTAGGATAGAGTGTCGTGAGAAAAGCAATAAGAGGGATATCCAGCTCAACCTTAGTGGATTTGATATCATGCATTATAAACTTTACTTCAGATGCAAGAGCAAGAGGATCATTATTTTTCAGTTCAAGAGTGAAGAGTTTAATCATGAGCTGAACAACTTCAAGTGCAGAATGTGAGTCATAGAGTTCTTTCAGCTTTTGTAAAGCTTCAAAGACAGTTGAATATGATGAAATATGGCGACTCACCTCTTCATTTACAGATGTTGCGATTAATGCCATAGGCTTTGCTGTTATTGTTTTCCCAAATGACGAGCTCTTTGTCTGAGGTAGGCTGTACTGGGTCATTGTCTCCTTCTTCGACGCACACTCCTTTCCACAACTAATTGAAGATGAGGGTGTGTTTTATCATCCGGGACCATTCAGGATAGTTCTCCTTGCCAGTGAGAACTATTCCTACCATAGAGATGATTGAATGCATTCTGTAAAAAAAACTTCTGCTGATAGAAAAAATACTTCTGCTGATATATAGTGAAATTGTACTCAAAAGGGCAAAAAGATTTCAAATACTTTTATGCACTATGTTTCTTCAAATCCCTCCAATGTTTATAAAAGCATCCTCATATTCCATTCTACAAACTCAGTTCATATTCCATTCAACGCATTCAAATGAAAACCATTCAATATATATATGCTCTGGACCACAGACTTGGACAGGCATATGTATAAACCCACAGCGCACAACGTTAATACCCACAGTGTTTTCCCCGGATGCGCACCACGTTAATACTCGAACAGTGTGAATATTATTCAAACCTCAGCTTTAATACACATTCAATAAATGTTGACATTCACATTCAAACATTAATTCAACAGCGTTAATAATTCAAACGCATTCAATATTCAACATTCAAACGCTGTGACACGGCATATACAGTGACAAGCGGTTCAATGCAAACGTATACCACTCGTCCGGGCGGTGCCAATAGATCTCTGACAGGAGCTTTCAGGCCTTCGAATCGCTGTAACCTGCAGAAGTTAATCAAGAAGGCAGCCGAAAAGATCCTTTCAACGATGATAAGATTGTGAACAAGGACTGATCTTAACGTCTTTGAATGATTTTACCTTGCCGTCAACACTGTAATGCCGGGAATCATCTGGATTTATCGTAACACTTAACGTCATATGACGCTCAGGCCATTGGCTTCCTGTTGGCCCGGGGGCGGATGTTATGAATAACCATGGCTAACTCCTGTACCCTTTAATTCGACCTGGAATCGGGCTTACAGACGTTCTTCGTGAGATTCGATCTGACGACCTGCACACACTGATGCCAGAAACCCTTGAGAAGATGGAAAGATTGGGGCAGATGGAAAAGAGGAGTCGGTGTGTTTTGATCGAATCAGGGTTACCGCCAACTCAAGAACCACTTCACAGGCTTCTTTAGTGTCCGTCGACTGCAGTTCGGCATTATAACGGACTCGCAAGGCCGACGTCTTGGTGCATATTGAAGAAAAGAAATCGACACAGGGTTGGATAGAAGGCTGAAAGCGTGGACGCCGAAAGCAAGATGAGAACCAGTAATGGAGGACAGAGTAATCAGGTGAAGCAATTCATGTGACAGCGTCTAGCAAACACCGACAAGATAGTCTTCTCGCTGCCCATGTGTGTCACGTCAGGTTTACAGTTCAGAATTGCAAAGCAAAACGGGCCTGACACTCCAGCGCAGAACCTAAGGCTATCAATTCATGCAATGGAGGCAGCAGGCGCAAGTCAGAGCATTTCAGGGTATTTCAAAAAAAACTTAACGCACAGGACAGTGCTTGTCAGGACAACACCCTTTTTTTTTGAAACGTTTGGACAGTTAGACAGGATGGACAACGCTGAATAGTGGAGGGCAGTGGTGTAGCTACCATGTCAGGAGCAGCTAATTTTATGGAGGAGCTGCTCAGCTATATGGAGAGCAGACAGGGAGTTACAACAGCTAAAAAAAGGGTTGGCTCTGATACCATGTCAGGCCAGGCAGTAACTCCACAAAACAAACAACTGATTCATCTATTATTCCATTGGTAGGTCATTGTTATATACTATAAGGAGTGATTGTTCAGTTCATCTCCCGATGACTGTTCACATTCCTAATTTATTTATTTACATAAAATTCCCCCAATCACGAAGATTAGGTGTCAACAGAGACTCTTCCTCCACAGCTCAAAATTTCAGTTGCAAGTTCCATCATGGCAAGGGGAGCACCAGTCATGGACAAGTCATGAAGTACCACAATGAATGACCTTCCTCTCACAACATGCACAAATAAGCCTTTTCTGTTGCATGTACTAGACCTTTTTCTAGAATTCCATCCCAAAACTCTGTCTTCAATTTTATCAAAAGGTCCAACTAGGAGACCAAAGGAAGTACTTCTTGTGACTCTAGCATCTGTGCCTCCTGTTTCGATTATGGTATTCTTCGACACTGTATTATTTCCTTTGACCATCATTCCACCTTTGCTACCTATCCCAACATTTTCGTGGGAAGTATGATTTGGAAGGGATTCTGCAATATGTCTTAAACTGTCATGCTCTGCTGATGAATTAGATGAATTATAACTGCTCCCTGAAATTTTCAATTCGACGATCTTTTGAAAAGCTTCGTTGCTCTTTTTCCGCATTTGACTTTCTATTTTATCGTGTATGTCTCTCGGATTACCCTTCCAAAACCATTTTTCCAAACTTACTGGAGACTTACGTTCTAGCCCGGGCTTTTTAATTGTAGAAAGCACTTCACCATCTGTATTTCTTCTTTCTGTGTTTTCTGAACGGCTGGAATTAAACCTCAATGACTGCACATTATGAGGTTCCGTTTTCTTTACTCCATCGAAAACGGCGTGATCTTTAACCAAAAGATGGCTTCCCAAATCTTGATCAACATCAACTTGAGACTCAAATCCGCTAAACCCTTCTCTATCTCCACTGTGAGCCCATTTCGATTGAATATGAAACCCCAGGTAGCTCCATAACCCAATTATGACCAACCACGGCAGCAGGCGCCGACCTCGAATCCACTGAAGAGGACTTGCATAAAACCTCACATCTTTTCTTGGAGTCCTGCTGGATTGAGACTTCCGAAAAGAAGAACTACGAGGAGTCAACCTGCCTGACTGCGTGGCCTTCAAACTGCGACTGACCCGCAAGGAAGGAGGCTGTACTACATTTCCAAGTAAATCACTTCAATTTTTTTCCTCCTCCATAACTGCTATCGACTTATACTGAGATAAATGAAGATCCTTATGAAGAGTTGCTATCTGCTAATACTAAACGAAAACACCGTGTTCACTTCAAGAAAAAATTTAGCTTCTAAAAGAAACCTCTGAATCTTTTATATATTATTTTGTATAGCTATCCTCCACTCCATGTGCGTGCCATCTCTTCATAAATTTTTACATAAATGGATAAATAAACTGGCCTGAAAGATCAACATTGGCGTTGTCAAATATTGGCTAATTTTTCTAGATTCAATTTCGCATCCTTGAAAAATTATCTCAGTAGCAAAATGGCCATTCTATCTTTCAAAAAAACTGCCTTCAAATGCTTATTTCAGACCAAGCTATGTGTTCGTTCTGCTCAAATACAAGTTCCAGGCCGCTCCTTTTATTCAAACCAAACTATTAGAGTATTCTGCTTAAATGCAAGTTGCATAGAGATCTTTTCTCAAAATTTTGAATCAAAATTTTGGCTCAAAATAAAGAACAACTGAAAGATCACTTTGAAATCCAACATATAGACTGATTCTTGAACAACAGATGGAATACTTCAAAATGCAAAACCACAGACTGATTCTTTAAATTTCTAGTTCCATCAGCAAATTCCAGAGCCGTTACTTCCATCTTCTGGTGAAAAAGGCATAATCAAGTATGTTTGAGAATGCTAGCTCAAAGCTAGGCCTTCAGAATATATAAGAAAAATTTGACAGCGGAAGCTATAGCGATTTCCAACCGGTTAACAGATCGATTCCGTTACACAACAAAATGTCTCTTGACAATACAAACAAAATAATAAACAACATTTTCGAATCGGGAGCTCAGAAGAATCCTATTCTCCACCAGTCATATTTTAAAAATCCACAACCGTATTAAAGAACAATGTACTGCACTTATTGAACGAAATTATTACGCAACTGCAAAAGCAGGAATAACAGAGCGGAATCCAGATATAATAATATCGCTGAACATGACAAACTTACATGTAAAATCCTGCGTACACTGGCCTTTGCGTGCTTCTTGGTCGGGCAAAAAATAAGCCAAGACCCTTCCCTGCTCTATGCGAATTGATCTCCCAATAAATCAATTGCACCGCTACTTTTACAAGCCCAAGAAGCGGAATCGCAGCAGGCTAGTGCTTGCCAAAAGCCAGGGAAGATGGAAAAAGCAGTAAAAATATCTTGCCATGCCAAGAAGGCAACTCAACCAATATTGGAAAAAGTAGTCACACTTCAAATCAACGGTTGAAAGTGTCTCACTTGATCCAACGGAAGAGGGTAAAAGTGTTGACAGTTGTTGATGCATAGGAAAGTCCTATCGGCCTAAATATTTGTAATTTAATAAATAGTTTTTAATAATAATATAAGAGTGATATTTCAATAATCATTTGTTAATATTATTTCTAATTTAATTATTATTTAATGTTTTTGTCATTGCTCTTTAGGGGTTGGTTAGTTATAATTGGTTTAACATATATTCTCCTACTAGATGCTCTTAAGGTTGGTGTATGGTTGTGATATTTTCTCAATTGGTTGATAGCACAATCAAAGTAGTTTGTATATCTTAAAAATTTATCATATAAAGTTTAGGATCAACTCTCTCATTGTAGGGCCTAGAACATGTAAAGAGTACAATAAACTAGGTGTGAATAGATTGATTTTCTATATTTATGGTTTGGTCCATTTCTTGATGTGATTGTAGCATTAGCAAATGAATCAAATAAAAATGCATTGGAATGAAAAGGTGAAGCCTATGTTAGAAGCACTTGTATGAGAAAATAATGTCACTAGAGGAATTTGTGCCTAGAATAGAAGAAGTCCTTGGAGAGTTGAGTGGCCATCATAACCAATGTTTCTCATGGCCTAGAAGTCAAGAACCCTTCACTTGAGTGCAAACGTTGCCAAAGGATATTGTGTCTTTTTTTATTCTTCTTGCAATGTGGATTGTGGAATGACATTGTTCATGTTGACAATGATTATGGAGGAATTCCCTTTCATAACATTAAAGGGTTTGTGATTATTGAGATTAGGGTATCTCGAATAGTAGGTTCAAAATTGTGGATTGTATTGTCAAGTTTGTCCAATTATGAAAAGAGGCCACCATGCAAGTAAAGAATCTTTCATTCAATGAGAGTTGTCAGTGGGAAGTAGTCAAATAATAATAATTATATCCCTATAGCATACTTTTAGAGAAACGAGCAATGTCACTAGCTGTTATGAAACCAGCTCAAGAAAAGATAGAAAAGATAGATCAACGCTTTATAATTCAGCCTCTTCGAGGGGGCAACCTCCTTTACATTACATAAATGAACAATTCTTGGATGATACAAATGAAAAGACCTCCTTTCTATATATAGGAGCCTAAGGGGTCATAACATAATCAGATCCGACATAACAATAATAATGTAAGGGCACAATAATAACAATAGTGGGCTTCTATGTGGCATAATAGTAACAATATGGACACTACATGGGTACATCAACATAATAAGTGGGTTGTACTAATAAAAATAAGGGGTTACACTAGTAGTATAGGGGCCTAACATGCCCCTCTCCTTCAAAAAGCGTTGTCCTCAATGCTTGAGTAGTTCTTGATGCTTCTGTATAAAATTCTTGTCCTCCCATGTGGAATCTTTAGCGGGTAAGTTCTTCCACTTGATGAGATACTTTGAAATTGATCGATTTCGTAGCTGTCGGGTTCTTGTTTCTGTGATTGCTCCAGGTTCCAATATGATTTTTCCTTCCTCTTCAATTTCTGGAAATATTGTTTGAATTGAGATCTTTTGAAACTTTTGAATAAGTGGCCATACTTCTTCGTCCTTCTTCCATTCATCCCTTGATTTGTTTATCCAATTTGGTTGGATAATATAAATAGCACAAAACAATGCTTCCACATCCTCATCTTTGAAGAGTCTTCCCATTCGGTAAGGTCGCCATTTTTTTAGTGCAAGTAGTATTTCCAACATTTCCTTCTCATAAATAGCTTTCCTGAGATGTAGCAGTAAAAATACCCAATCACCTACATCCAAACGTTTTTCACTACAATGTTTATTTACCTGTTGTTTCGTTTGATTTTGCACTGAAGTGGCGTTATCCTTTAAAAGTTGGAGAACTTGTTGTTGATGCTCAATGTGATCTTTCACTGCTTGAGCTTTTTTCTTCTTGATATGTCCTTCTATCTCTAGAGTTTGAGGAGTGGTAATTTTTTCCTATCCTTTACAAGAAATGGTCGGATTCATTTT
This sequence comes from Pinus tabuliformis, assembly GCA_031772625.1. Classification (NCBI taxonomy): domain Eukaryota; kingdom Viridiplantae; phylum Streptophyta; class Pinopsida; order Pinales; family Pinaceae; genus Pinus; species Pinus tabuliformis. The sequence continues at coordinate 511,797,203 of CM062818.1, read as the reverse complement.
TTGATGCTCGATGTGATCTTTCACTTCTTGAACACTTTTCTTCTCGATATGTCCTTCTATCTTGATAGTTTGAGGAGTGGTAATTTCGAACAATGAATTACAAGATATGGTTGGATTCATTTCTTCTTTCTCGATGTGATCTTTCACTTCTTGCACATTTTTCTTCTTGATATGTCCTTCTATCTTTAGAATTTGAGGAGTGGTAATTCTTGCCAATGCTTTACAAGATATGGTCTGATTCATTTCTTCTTTCTCTGGGGTGGGGTCTTGGCGTATATCTTCTTCTTTTGATGTTTCTTGATCGTTTTCTTCCTCCTCTTCATATTCTATGTAAAATAATTTCTTCTCAGCACACTTATGACCTTTAGTGCATTTGCTATCACAATTGTAACAAAACCAGGTTTTTCTCTTTTTTCTTCCAATTGTTGTGGTGTAACCCTTGTAGGTTGTGGAAGGCTAGGAGAAACAACACTTCCATCTTTATAATTGTGAGGGGTACGCTTCCTGGTTTTCATAATTTTTCTTTCCACTATGTCACAAAGCCCTTTCACTATTTCCAATTATTGTGGTGTTGCTCTAAAGAAGGTGTTGCTCTTTGTATCCTCATAATGTGCTATCATTTCCTCCGTGAAAATTGTCTACGTAACAAGTTGTTTACGAGAACAAAGCCCTTCGTACCATAAAAATTGATCTGGTTTTAAATATGAAAATGCAATACATACCTTTTGTAATAGTTGTACACCATGTAGATCAAAATATTGCTCCATCTGAAGTATCCAATTTACCGGATCCTTGTCATCAAACTTCTTCATCTTGCTTTTTCTTGATTTTAGGAGCTTGATCTTGAAATGACTATAACTCTGTACTTTCAGATCTTTAAGTTTTGAAATTGCGACCTATAGTAGCCTTCTGTGTCCTCTTTCCAATGCCACAAGTCTGATCCAAATTGGATTCTCCATGGAAGAGTTATGCGAAATCTCCCATAGTGACTTGATTATAGATTAGTTCAGTAGAGCGAACTTGTACGACGTGCCACGAGTCATTGTTTCGACCTTTGGATCTGAAAAACACACACAAGAAACTACAGTCTGTCCTCTTTCTGTACCTTCTTACGAAACTTCAATCCGATCCCCAGAGAGAAAGTTATGACGATTTTCCCTAGGTCACCTGTTTTGAATGTAATTCAGGAGTCTGCAAAAAGACCAACTTCCTCAGATCATATCTCCACAAATATCGCGCGAAAAGCTCTGAAATTCGGACCCAAGGTTCAGCGCGATTTCTTCTCAAATGAGTTTTTTTTGCGACTTCTGAAACGTCACAGAAAAAAAGTTATAGCGAAAATGCCACGATGACCTGTTTGAAGCAGCGAAACCCTAGAATCCAAAGCTCTGATACCAAATTTTATGAAACCAGCTCAAGAAAAGATAGATCAACGCCTTATAATTCAGCCTCTTCGAGGGGGCAACCTCCTTTGCATTACATAAATGAACAATTCTTGGATGATACAAATGAAAAGACCTCTTTTTTATATATAGGAGTCTAAGGGGTCATAACATAATCAGATCCGACATAACAATGATAATGTAAGGACACAATAATAACAATAGTGGGCTTCTATGTGGCATAATAGTAACAATATGGACACTACATGGGTATATCAACATAATAAGTGGGTTGTACTAATAACAATAAGGGGTTACACTAGTAGTATAGGGGCCTAATGCTATCTACATAGAATAATACCCTCAATATATATAGTCACCCATGAATAAAGAATTTGTTCCAAGAGCCTTCCAATCAATACAAAAGAACTCCAAAAAATCAAGGAATTTCCCATGAATGTCTCCCCATACTATGACAAGACATTAACTTATTGTGAATGAATTAAATATGGTTTCCAAATCACATCAACTTGTTGTGAATGTTTCATGTAAAGAATCCCATGTGAAGGAGGAGAAAGTTTGCATGAAAAATTCCCATAGTTGGTAGCCAATGTAATCATGAATTAGAGACTAATTCATTTCCATTTTTATTTATTGATTGTGTCTTGGTGATACTTTTCATTGAGCATAATGATATTTCCATTCATCATACACATAATGAAGAGAAAGTTTGTGATTGCTTAGTCTTCCCCTCAATGTTGACGAGAGGAATAGAGAGAATGATTTTAAATTCTTTTGTGTGATCGTAGAGTTACGAAGCTAATCATCAAAACAAGGACCAAGAAAATTATAGGCATTCCATCCATAAAGGTGGGTACTTGTCTAGTTTGTGACTTAACTGTTGTCGAGTGGGAAGTAAGGGACAAGGAAGAGCTAATCCCAAGTGTCAAGGCTTTTTATATTGTCATCATTCAAAAGGAGAAGAAAATGGTAGCCCATGAAGAAGTTGCTCGTAATTCCTTCAAATTTTGAGATGATAACCCAAAGGCATTAAAATAAAGGGAAAGTGCATTTTCAAAATTAGTTTCATTAAAGGCAAGGAAAGAAACGACGAAGCTTTAATTGCATGTGGGGGAAAAAATTCTAAATGACCAATTCAGTAGAAATGAAATAAGAAACCACACAGATAGCTTGATAGGTGATGACCAACCTATTGGTAGCTATGAAAATATGCGGGAAAGATGGTGAAGCTACCTTCTATAGTTTGGTAGAAGGAGAACATATTTTATTATTTTTATGTATTAGGAATATTATATGATTGAACTGAACCATATTGAGCCTTGCTAACGCAATATGAATATAGTTATTTTCCTAGAATTAGCTACTCTAAGAAATTTCAGGTGAAGTATAAGTATTTAACACAAATATTTAATAAAGAGGTCAAAATCAAATGAAGGACATATAAGTTTGTTGAGGAATGTATATCCCTAAACTTTGTCATGTTGAAAAGTTTGTGGTACTCTAAAAACCACTTTATGGAGGAAGATTTAAGGTGAACCAAAAGCCACCAATGCAACATATGGTTCATGATAAAAAAAAAAACCCACCTGATGTGATGTTTATGGTAAGTAAGAAACCTCTTCAGGTGTGATGGTTGAGAGTCATCCACAAAATACCGTAGGTGTGATGTCATCAGGTGGTTATGGGTACGCGAACGAAAATTGAGGATAATCATGTTGAAGTGGGAGTTAAAGGTATAAGTATGAAAATATGTGATTCAAATATGGTTGAATGAACCATATAGAAGAAGGACATTTTAGTAGACCAATGGTTGCGGTAGCTAGTTACCCATGCATTTGGGTGGATGGTTTTTTATGGATGTCAATATTTTAGTAATGTATATAGATGTTGTATTGGAGTATAGAGAGAATTTGCTTCAGTTCATAGTGGATCATGTGTTGTGGAAGAGAAAATATTGGTGAAGACAGTAGCTACTTGTCTTAAGTGTGATGATTCACTTGAGAATGAGTCACTTCCTATTATTTAGAGGTTGATTACTTATAGTTTATTTGAGAGATATTCTCCTATCACATGTTTCGTATATTGGTGTGTGGTTGGGAATTTTTCTCATATGGTTAATTATGCAACGAAGGTAGCTTTCTATGGTGAAAATTCATTCCTATATTTATGGCAAAATGTGTTTATTTTGGAATAGTTCTAATATTTTAATTTAATTATCAACAACTATTAGGTGGAAAGTAGCAATATAACTTCCATAAAATACTCTAGAATATTTTTAATAGTAGTCACAAATCAAAGGTTGAGATTTATTTCAAAAATAGTTATTCTCTTTCTGTTATTTTAATTAAATTGATTAATTAAAAAAGTTATTATGATTAAAAATCTTCTTACATATTTTTTTAAATGTACATATATATAATTTAGATATTTTTTATGATTTTTTTTTAAAACTTAGCAATGTGAGATATATAATGAAGCAGCGTTTTGATACCATGAGTATTTATCAACGAGAATCATTTAAAATTAAATTATATTTTATTTAATTTTTGTGTTTTCTTAAATCTTGCAATATGACACGTATCATGAAACAAATATTTTGACCTTTATTGTTGGGATATTTTTCATGAATTCAAATAAAATATTATATCTATGTATAACATTTTAGGGACTATTTTAATTTAAAGCCATATTTATAAAATATAAGAGAATATTCAATAAAACGACATGTATTTTGTAATTAATATTATCAATTTAATCATTTCTATATGATTAAAGGAAAAAAAATAACAAATACATTTATTTTATTTTATTATACCTATTTTTTTAGTTTTGTTTTTATAAGAAAATGGCCAAAAATATAAGCAATTGATCAAATTTAACTATTTTATAATAAATTAATGATATTTACCCATTTATATAACTATATGTATCATTACATTAATTACGATAAAATGTGGTCTGATATTTTAATTTTGTACGCCCAGAAAACTTGTTAACCGGAATATGCACATTTTATAATTTAAACTTTGTAATTCTGAAGAAAAAACCATATCAAATCTTAGCTTACCCAAAAATATAGAAATATATAGGGGGCATGTCCATGTCTGAACTTGGACTGAATTGGACTCATTTGAGATCTGTATACCCGTCTCCCAGTTATATTTGTCGGCATCATGTGTCACGCCACATACGGAATGGTACTGGTGGTTTGATGGTGAAAATCGACGTTGCAACTGTATAAAGTTTTCACTGTTATAAAATATTTTTTTTATAGCTACTGTCCGTGCCCACTCTCTGCACCATATTGAATTTATCATTATCTCCATTTTAATATGTGCTGTGCTAATTATAGCTCTAGAGACCTGGCCAAATGTGCTCGGCCGCCCACGATTCGAAATTCCACAAATGTGACTGGATAAGCCTTCCCGGCCTCAGAAACCTTTTAACAGTGGAGGTCTACTTACAGGCCGTCCTCCTCCCCTCCGTCGTGTTTCGTACTCAACAACTCATTTTTTATACGTCTTTTTACTTATAAAAGGATTGAAAGGAAACTGTTCTGCCACATTGTAGCCAGGTCCGGAACGTTGCATCAATGGGACTGGCTTCAATTTATTGGACTGACACAGAATTTTGAGAGAGCCCAAGAGATATTACAGAACGTGAGTTGATTAAAATTTAAAACCTGCTTGATATATTCGAGGCTTGATTGAAACTTACGGATATATTCATGGCTTTCTTAGTTTGAAGTTTAGGTCTGAAGCAATAGCAATATGGGGGTACGATATTGATTCAGTCACAGCCTATGGAGTGGAAAATTAGTGTTAACGAAGGGATGGATTAAAGCCAATGGTTCCTATTACAGACTACAAATTGACCAACACAAAGACAATGGTCAAATAAAATTATAGGGAATACAGAAAAATAGAGAATTGTGAAAAATATAAACCTTGTCCATAGTAACACTCTACCACTAAAGGTGTAATCTATGGCACAGTATAAGAGTGATTAAATATTTCTCAATACATATGGATTGCAGACATTTATTTCTCAATTCAATCCGTCATAGATGTAAGGGCAAGGCAGGCTATGTGGATGGAAGGGGCAACCTTAATGACGAAGGTAGTTTTGGTGAGAGAATTGTGAAAAATATAAACCTTGTCCAGTAGTAACACTCTACCACCTAAAGGTGTAATCTATAGCACACTATAAGAGTGATTAAAAAACCCAATTGTGTTCTTTAAAGTATGAATTTTCAAGGTTACATGTTATTTTTAAATATTTAATTTGTTTAGTGTTAAATTGTTTATTAAGGATAACAGATGGAAATAAGTTCATCACCACAGAGATAAGATGTAATCACCACAGAGATAAGATGTAATAAAGATGTAAACTAATTTTTTTATACTAATAAAAATATTAATAATGTAATAATAATATAAGAGAGATAATTCAATAATCAATTGTTAATATTATTTCTAATTTAATTATTTCTTTTAGTGACTAACAAAATGGGCAACGACGGTGGTATCCTATTAGCATTGGGTCGAATCCCACCGCTGCCACTATAACATCTAGAAGGAACCCCGCTAGAGTAAGAGAGACTCGAACTAGTGACCTTGCACGAACGACTTAACAGATCGTCCGCTGGCCACTAGACCAAACCTCTGCAACTATTTCTAATTTAATTATTAATAAGATAATTATTTCATATTATTATTGAAATGTTGATTTATTATAATTATTTTAAATTGAAAATGATATTTATTTTCTAATTAAAAATGATTAAATTAAAATTATTTTTTTTCTTAATTTAAATTGCATTGTTTTAAAATATATATATATATATATATATATATATATATATAATAACAAAAATATCATTGCTCATGTTATGCTTAGTTTTAACCCCTTATATTTAGTGATTACGGATAAGAGTTTAGACTAGGTTAGACCCATCTTAACTCCAAATCTTTCAATCGTGGAGAGGATTAAATCCCTCAAGCTGCAAATCTTTATATTGAGTAGAAAATTTGAAAAAAAAAAAGAAATTATTCCTTAAGAGATTTTATCCCTCTCAATGCTTGATAAATCTGAAGTTGAAATAGATCTATACTCATTTTATAAACTAACTGTAATTGTAAATTTATGCGCAAATTTATTTAAAAACTAAAAAATTTAGTTAATTTTTATTAAAAAAAAAAGTAATTTTAATAATTTAAAATGGGTTATAAAATACATTTTTAATATTTATCACAAATTAATACTACTAACATTTACTAATCATGTAACTTGTATAAATCTACTAATTAATAATTAATACATTGTATCAATAATAAAACATTTAATATATTACAATAACTATCTTAAGAAGTGATCTCTCTGTTGAGAATTAAAATAACTTCATATCACTTCTTATCTAGGTAAAATACTTGAGCCACAGATTCTGGACTGAATATTAGACCTCAGCGTATCAATAATAAAGCATTTAATATATTACAATAACTATCTTAAGAAGTGATCTCTCTGTTCAGAATTAAAATGATTTCATATCACTTCTTATCACAGATTCTGGACTGAATATTAAACCTCAGCGCTGACAATGTTTTTTTAAACATCCACGGAACATTTTAAAAAATCTCCTATTTTCAAAGAGTTTAGAATATTTTATGCTAACTAAAGAACTATTTATATTATGGTTTCTTAATATGATCACTTCTCATAAATCTTGTATATATTTATATTTATTTATTCAATAAATAAAACCCAGGGTCGTCCACAGGTTTCATGATAATTAAGAGTTCCTAAATTTTTTTCAATAATATAAAATAAATATATAATCTGCATGTTTGATGGATATGGTCTTTTCCTGTATAATTTAAAAATTATTGAAAAGACAACATTTTGTAATATATTTTCAATAATATAAAATAAATATATAATCTGCATGTTTGATGGATATGGTCTTTTCCTGTATAATTTAAAAATTATTGAAAAGGCAACATTTTGTAATATAAAAAATAATTCAGTGTTTACACACCGCAAATTTGATTTAAGCGATCACAAATTTCGGGCATACTACAACGTAATTTTATAATTCTTTTCCCGACCCACTTTCTTAGAGTTGATCCAACCCAAACCCATCACCACCCTAGCTGTTGTTTGTTTAAAATTTAAATGTTTAAAAAAATGTCTCAGTCGATATTGAACCCAAAACCGTGTATGCTAAACTAGTAACCCAATTAATCATCATTCAAACTACGCCGTTTTATCCATAATATCATTTTGATAAGCATACAAATCATTCAAACTAATACCATTATATCTGTAGTATCATTGGGCTGTGAGTAAAATGCGACCGTTGCCAGAGTTGTTGTCGTTATAAGCTTTGGTTACAATTTGATTCGAGCCTGTGGATGAGTATGAGGTACTTGAGCCTCTGCAAATTTCGAGCATACGACAACGTAATTCTGCAATTCTTCCTGACCCACTTTCTCATATTTCGGGCACACGACAACGTAATTCTGCAATTCTTCCTGACCCACTTTCTCATAGTTGACCGAACCCAAACCATCAACAACCTACGTGTTGTTTGCTTAAAATTTAAATGCACACAGAAAGAGAGTTTCGGTCAGTTTCGAACACAAGACCAGGTCTGCTAAACTAGCCACCCCAATTAATCATCATTGAAACTGCGCCATTATATCCATGATATCATTTCACTATCCATAAAACTCATTCAAACTAATGCCATTATATCTGTAATATCATTGGGCTTTTAGTAAAATGCGACCGTTGCCATAGTTGTTGTCTTTATAAGCTTGGTTACAAATTGATTCGCTCAGATTTTAATTCCTAGTTCTGACTCAATCCAAATCCAAAGCTCCAAATCGATCGAAGCCTCCAACTTCTTGTATAACTGTAACACACGCAAATCCCATAAATAAAACTTTCAAATCGATCCAAACCATGAGTTAACTCAGTATATTACAGTAATCCAACATATCAACAGAAATTCTCCATAAAATTACACAATTCTTTATTTGTCAAATAGAAAAGTAATACATAATTTAAAGCCAAAAATAATTTATATCAATACATTGGTCCGACATTTGCACAGCCACTGATCAATGTATCTGGAATAGCACCTCACCCAGGACGACAACTACCACGTCATCGTGGTGGACGTGTCCTTGAAACTATCTACATTCAGATAACTGCGACCCGTGGTGAAGGTGTCGATGCTCGCCCTCCTGGAGTAGCATGTGGATGAGAATGAGGCACTTGAGCGCCACAACCCAATTGTCGGTGCTCCTCGGTTGCCTGTTATGTTTCGCCACTCAGCGTGACCGTCGGAAATGGCTATTTATTTGATGAATTGAAACTTTATGCTTATTAAAATTTTATATTTTCTCTAAAAGAATATTGTTAAAATTTATAATTCAAAATAAACTAATAATTTGACCGAATAAAAAATAATTAAATATTACATTACAACCTTTCTTCCCCACTAAACTTAAACTTAACAGTACCTTTCCATATAAAAAATAATTAAATATTACATTACAACCTTTCTTCCCCACTAAACTTAAACTTAACAGTACCTTTCCATACTAACGAAAAGCTCAACACAAACCTATTAATTGCATTATTGGCTATTGATAATTTTGGATGGAAAATGATTAATTTCTATGTGGTTGACATATTATAGTAATGGTTCCGAAACATTGTATCGGGCTTGTCAAATTTTTTTCTCAATTTAATAAAGAGTAATATGAATTTAATAAGGAGTTGTTTTTAGTGTGATTTTTTGGATTTTTCAGTGTCAGAATCTTGTAAAAAGATTTGAGGTGAAATTTTGAGTTGTGTTATTTAAACTAGTATTAATTGCGTATTTGGATTCAACACCTTTAAAAACTCCTAGGATACTTTGATTGTGCATAGATTACCCATCAAACTTGTGATCTCAATAAATTGCTACCAGATTTTAGAAAAATTTCCCTGAAAAACCCAAAAAAAAACTTCCAAAAAATAATACTAAAAGTAAAAGTAAGTACTCTACTTTAGTAAAAGTTATACATGTCAATACGCTGATGATTTTCATTTATATATTTAAAGCAAAAGGGGAGGTCAATATGTCATCAAGTGTAAATAGTAATAGCATTAATACTTTCACTAAGGTTTTGGGGAACTGAACATTGTTAAGGAATAGCAATGTAATGCGTTGTCAAAGAATAGCAACGTAATGCTTTGTTAAAGTTTGAAACATGAGCGTGTTTCTATATGGCATAAGTAATGGGTGGCATAGCAAAGTGCTTGGAATATATTAGGTTTGGTATGATATTACATTAATTTTTGGAGGTTCTATTATAAGTATGGCATATGTGTTATGTTTGGAATTTTATTTGGAATCTTATATTGGAATTTGGAAGAGTCTTGATTATATGACATAGTGTGTATAAATTTAAAATGTGGTTAGGCTTTAAGTATATTTATTTTGTATGATTAATGTAGTATATGTTAAAGCATTTCTTGGGATGTATGTACTATATGTTGCGAGTGTTTAGCATTAAATGTAGGTCATTAACAAATTTTACATTCAATTACTATTATGTTTGGCGTTTTTTTTCTTAGCTTGATTTGAACCTTGACACGAGAGAAAATTACGCTGAATGAGTTGGTTGTTGCACTTGGATAATAGCTTTCACTCCTCAGGATAAGAATACTCAACACAAGCATGCTCAATTTTCGTTTTCAATGAGGAAGAGATTTAATTGTAAAGTTGGGTGATTGAACGGTTTCTCTTTATGGCTCTATCTACATTTCATGCTAAGTTAATCCCCTCATTCATTCTTTTTATATTCTCCCATGTCCCTCCCTTTTGCCTGGTTAAGACTACCCTACTCTTGTTTTTCTTACCTGCAACTTTTTTTGTAAAAAAGAAGTATGAATCATGTTCGCTGAGGATACCAACTCATTTTATTGTTATCTTTTGTCCAAAATGTTGTATCCAAAAACCCTATGAGAAGCATCAACTTTCACACTTCTTATTTGAATTCCCATTTTGAGCTAGTTGCAAGGTTTTGACTCGTCGCTATGATGCCCATGTTATCATTCATGTGTGCGATTTTCCTCTTTTCACTCACTGAGTATCCCACTGTGAGAAAAATGTAGATAGCTCTGAGAGGGATTATCCCCCTATTTTACTAGCCACCTCTTCCATCTGCAATCCCAATGAATCAATTCTTTCTTTTATTGTTCTAGTTTTATTGTGCACCAACTATTCCAACTTTTTATGATTGTTTCATTTTGTGGGATTAAAATGCAAATGGCTTTGTGATGCTTCTTTACATTTCTATGTAGGCTTCTATGGTTATGATAACTGACATTATGTTGAAAACTCTAGGTTTAAATCCTAACAACTACTGTAGTTCTCCTTGACATTTTTATGGTCTCTCCGTACCATGTTTTCCTTCGGATCTATTACAATGTTTTTTTAGGGGGCTTTTCTTCTCAAGAATAAAGAAAAGTTACATATACAAAAAGTTAATGTTATGATCTATGTACACGCAACCTTACTTGAGACGTTGCCCCTGCATAAGACATATCATCTAGTCAAAAGTGATAAAGACAAGTAAGCTAATAATCCCCCTTATTAAAACCACTATATTGCAAATTTGCAAATGTCTTTCAAATGCACTAGTCAAAAAAGAGTTTTATAGGAAATTTCCATTCACATTGGACACATTCCCACGGCTTGCATTATTTCTATGTTATTTTAAACAATTTCCCTACATTTTGATTAGTTATTAAATACTTAAAGGAACTTGGAAATGTCTGATTCCAATTCCAAAATGTTGATTTCTTTAGTACATTTTATCTTGCTATATTTTTTTGTCTCGAAATAAATAATGCACACCTATTCCATGTCATGCCATATCACATCGCTTTTTTATATATATTCTAATTTTAAAATTAAAAAAAAAAAATCCTCTCAAGTTGGTACCTTAAAATATCTAAAGTTTGTTTTACTTACAACTATAACTAGAATAATCTACTTGTTCAGGAAACTTGATTACAATCATCACTTTGTCCATTATTCATAAGCAAGTTGTAACAATGTCTGCAAATTAGACATCCTTGTGTAGTTATTGATATGTTGTTGCATTCATTAAGCTTTAATGTTGTAAACTATCATCCTGTTGTAGTTGTTAATATTTTGTTGCATTCATTAGGGTTTCATATTGTAAAAGCTCATCCTCTTGCAGCGATATTCTTCGTTTACATACGCTCAATAGTCAATAAACCTAGATACATATGCATCAACAAGGCTTTTTGTTCATCTTCACCTCTTCATTTAATTATGTTATTTCAAGCTCCCAGATTGTTGTGTTAGGTAAGAGCTACGCTGATGACTATTTAATTTGTTTAGTTATCATGTAAATAAGTAGTATGATGTTATGACTAAATTTTTTATTTATAGGTATATGAGTTTCTTTAGTATTTGTTTCCGAGGAAATAGAAGGGGAAAAGGAAGAAGAGGTAATCTGACTTATCATGAAAGAAACAATAAAATAATCAAGTTTTCTATTCGTTTTGATGCAAATTTTGATGAGTTTACTTAGCTCATGTAGATTGGTCACTTATACCTAGGAGAAACTCTTCCTACCCTAGATGTATCACATAATTCCCCTTATCCACATCCCAACATCATGGATATCCCTGAGCCTCGTCCATTCTTGTACCAACAACCCCATCTACATGATGGATGGGAGCCTAAACATGTTATACTAACCTCTGGTATTACTCATTGGCCTTCAAATTCCCATCATGACAGTCCACTTCTTGTTGATGTACCTTAAATTATTTTTTATTTATCACATGTTATGCATTCTCCTACACAACAACCATATATCTCACTTATGCAAAAAAAACAGGAAAGTTACATCAACTACCGTACATTTTCCTTGTTCCACTAAATCTACCTCTACCCATTCTCCCACAAGCATCCCCATAATTGATAATGGAGAAAAAAGAGAAATTTCATTACATGTATTGCATCGTAATACAAGAAGGAAATAGGAGCATTGAAAAGACAAAAGTCATAGAATCCAATATATGTATAGAACTATCTTGACTGAAATTTTGGTTTGACTTTATTTTTACTTATTTTTCAGACTTTAGGACAAACATACACTATGTCAATGGTCTCACGTTTCATTATATGGCTTTTTTTTAACATGAGCATATGGGAGACATACGGATGATTAATGCACGTCTTTGACGAGATTTTATGTTGTGTTTTATGTTCCTTATATATATGTGTGTGTGTGTGTTTGTGTGTGTGTGGTTTATGAAGGATGATGCATTTTGATATTATGGTTGATGATGTTTGGTAACATTGTTATGCTATTGTGGTAACATTTATATTACATGGTTAAGGGAGTCAAAAAGTTATGTTTAATGTTATACGATGGATATGAGACTAGTGGGGCCCCACCTACTCAAAAATAATTTAAAAATATATTACTTCCTCCAATTAATCCTCTTCTCCCAAAACTAAAGAAAATATTTAATTATATAATTAAAATAATTGGAGGCAATTACCTTTTAAACTACTTAAAAGAGGTTAGAAAAGTAGAAATATGCCTTTGAAGGAAAGGATTCGAAAAAGAAAAAGTGAAGTGAGGTATGCTACATTTTGAGTTGTCGTTATTTCTAATTATACTTTCCCATATTTGAGTTAAGGGACATAATAGTTTTGTTGATAGAAAAAATAACTTGAGGAGTGATAACGAAGGAGTGTTTTGATCATTTAGTATTTTCTTTTTACAATTTTTATTTAGTCATCTTGCATGTTATTGTACTATTAGAAGTTTTGAATAAATTTTCAGTGTTAATTAGTGCATCTTTTGTAGAGAATTTGTTGTAACAATATTATTAAAGGGGTCTAAGATACAAATATTTATTCTTATTGTGCTTCTTTCATGGCACTAAGTTTCCCTTGTATAGATACATAATATCTTTGGCTTTTAAATTTATTTCTAGTCTATATTTTTGCATAAATTCAAAGAAATAGTTGACTATACACTCTTATTTTTAATAAAAAATAGTCTTTTGGCCACTTTATGATTTAACATATATCTATTTATATGTTATGCATAATTTTATAAAATTACTAAGTATATTTTTGACACTTCATGCTTTCATATTGGATTTCATGTGTCAAATTACTTACATGCTTGGCCTTATGGCCTACATTCCACACTTTTAAATTTGAAAATAATTTCTATTAATTTCAATGTGCATACGATAACTCTTTTTCAATTTTAACTTGTAAAGTGTTGTTCTTATAAAGTTGTTTCTTTATAAATTTTGGATTTTTTTCTTGTTTATTATTGCAATCTATAACATATATTAACATAAGTAGGTATGGCTATAAGCAAACGGGCTCTAGTCCTATTATCTTAGTTATCCCTACAATAGTTGGAAATGTTTTATGAAAAGCTTTTAAACTCCTCCCATTAATCCGTTACAGCAACCTAGAGTTGTAAAATGAGTGGAAACAACTTAGAGTTTTAGCAACTATGCTCAAGTAGAGAGTTGCAACAAATTGTACTTGACAGTTGCAACACATGTTCTCCACAGAGACTTTCAACAATTGTTGAGAGAGTTGCAACACCTGTGTCCCATGGAGAGTTGAAACAATGATTGAGAGAGTTCCAACACTTGTGTTGATAAGGTACTTGTGTAGCTTCATTCATGTACACTACACACATCGAAAAAATATAGTAATATCCTAAAACTGCATAAGAATAAGTATTGAAATAACATACTAAAGGGATAATTTACCTTGACAAAAAAATGCACCATTATGGATGAAAAGTGTATAAGAATGGCATCTAAATGGGAGAGAAGTATACAAAAGCTATTCAATGGGTGTTAAATATATGTCAATTTGAGTACCGATCACATCTCATTCAATAGTATACAATTTAACCCCTGGAAATTGGCACGTAAATTATTCCTTTGTACATAAGGATTCCATTATCTTTCACCTCATAATTCATGTTCTTACTCAATGCTTGGTGCCTTTTCCTTGGCTACCTCTTCTAGGTGAGCTACGTAACTTGGCACCATTTCATAAAAGTTTTCTTCAATTACATGACCAATATCTCCCTGATAGCAACTAGCCTTGGAGTCCCTTCCAATTGTCTTCTTCATCAAGGAAAGTAAATGACTTAGTATAACAATCTAGGAATGCATGGTCTTTTTCTAACCAATCCATATCAATTAGACAATTATAGGAACCCAATGGTATGATGTTAAAGTATACAATTGTGCTCAATGCATTCATGTTAATTTCACATTCATTCACTAGTTCAATTATCTTTCTATTAGTCCATGTAGCTAACTGAAATAACCAAGTCCTATCATGTTTAGATCTTTTTAAATTAAATCATTCGACAATTTTAGGATCAAGATAACTATGACTAGCTTCATAATAAATTAAAATTATGATGGCCTAGTTGTTTATCTTACCTTTAAGCTTAATCATATGACCCTAATGGTAAGGCTACCTATAATTCAACGCTATATAAAATCTGGGAATACTTCTACCCACGTACTCCATTGTACTGGCCCCTTCAATGTTGTGTACAATCCTCATTTTATCTCCTTTGTGGGCGAATTCAATGTACATGTGTTCTTATTACCAACCCCAACACCTAATGGGTTTAAATCGTAATATTTTTCTCAATGAATAGGTTCCCCATTGTTCACTTTGGGTTGGATGAGTTTGTTGATTGTCTTGCGATTTTCTTTGAAAAAATGAAGGTTTATATTACTTCCTCCTTTGTTGCAGCTTGGACCTCTTCTTATCATCTATGTTTTTCTAGAAGGTTGGCTCATAAAGGTTCTATACCCTCCGCATAGTTTTGTCCAACTTCTTAAGCTCATCACATATAATTTTGTCACCATGGAATGATGGAACCCCATTTCAAATCTAATTTTTTAATTTTATAATCCATCCTAAGACCAACATACCTTAGTAATTTAGTGAATTTTCTTCCATATTCCTCAGTTTTCATACTCCCTAGAATGAGTTCAAAAAACTCTTACATTTTCCTTCCATAATAATACTCTCACAAGTACTTCCTTTGAGAGTACATTTTCAATTCTCAGATTTAAACATACTTTGAAATGGATTATTGTAATATTCTCAATAAAAATTTCTACTCTTAATGCATCTCTTGTGAGGTCCTCCCTTCTCCTTGTTTTCCATATACAACTTCCAAGGGTGAAGGTGGAAAATATCCAAAGCAAGTTTCAAAACGTGAATTACTAATAGAAGTGTGGATTACACTATTATAAGAGTGTTGTATATAGATCAAATTTTCATCAAAGGTCTCTAGATGCTTCTAATTATAGCCCCTCAAAAGTTGTATCAAAATCCTATTGACTAATGGTGTTTTTCCATCTATTTTTGAAAGGAATGTTGTAGACCACTTCAACTTTGTTTTTATATTCAGTGATAACATAGTCCAAAATATACCGAAAAACATAGTTTCCTTATCTAAAATGATACTCCTTGGTCTCCCAAAGTGCACCTAGACATGTTCAACAAACATATCTTTTGCTTATTTCCCTTTGATGGTACTTTTATAGGGCACGTGAATGCACATCTTGTTGAACCTATCAGCTACCACAAACAAGTAGTCATGTTCCTTCTTGGTTGTTAGTAAACCTCCCACAAAATCCTTGGAAATTATTTTGCAAGGATGAATGGGTACATATAAGGCCCATGGTATAGAATTTTCTTGTTGTTACTAGGATTGTTTGTACAATAAAGTATCCATCCTCTAATGTAATGTGATTTGTATTCTTGGATTCTAGGATAATACATATACCTCTTTATGTTGGATCTTCCAAACACCAAAATTCCCTACAACATTGGAGGTGTGAGCCTCTCTAATAGTTTATAGTTACTTAGCTTTAGGAACAAAAAACTTGTCTAGCCTATAGAGTAACTCATTCTAGAGATTATTTTTAACTTTTCCATCACCACTTGTTACATGACTCTGTCCCTACAGCTACTAAAGCACCTCCTTTAAGTTGTCATATTTTAGGTATGTTTAAATTTATGCATAATGGGTTAAAGGATCCATATGCATAAAAATTCCAAAAGCTATACTATTTGATATGGATGGCATTGAAAGAATTCTCTCAACCTATATTTGTTTCTCTTCTTGTATTTGATGGCTAGATGAAATTATTGTATTCTATAGTTCATGAGGAAATTATTAGGACCTAGACATTTCCCATAATTCAAACATATTCCATGCATTATAATGGGCACGTATAATCATTGCTATTCCAATACTATAAATTCCCCATCGTTTGGGATCATCTCCTCTTTTTAGTATTTTTTATTTCTAGTAAGTCTATTTTAGTAGGGGTACACATAGGATAACATTTGGTGCTAATCGAACAAAACTAGATGATCTCGTGGAAACTTAAACGCCATTAATAATTTCTAACTCATTCATGGTACCTCTTATAGTAATTATACACATTCTTTTTTCAAATTTAGAAACTACCACATAACTCCACTCACCTATTGCTTATCAAATGGCTTTTAGTTCTACTTCTCGGTTTTTAATAGTTAGTTATTGCAAGTGAGAGTTATTACATTAGTTATAATTGAATTGTAGGTCCACTTACTTCAAATTAACTCTATCATTAGATATTTTTCTAATTTAGGGTCTCCTAGTTTTCTTTTAGCTCATTATATAAATAGGAAAAGTTATTTTCTAGTTAATTGTATGCATTAAGAACCTCAACTTAATTTGAATAGTTTCTTCCACCTAGAGAATCTATATGTTGTATTCATGTTCAACAATAATACATTATATTTCGACACCATTTATCTTTTGTAATTGGAATTGTCACTTTGGTTACCTACTCAATTTTCAAAGTAAATTTTCACTCTTCTCTCTTCTTTTGGAGTAGGTATTTTAGTATGATTTTACACTTAGATCTTGACACTGTGTTTAAAATCCTACAGAGTAATAGAGATAAAGTGTGTTTGCAAATAATATGGGCATGTTACTGAAAATTTGACAAATTAAAACATCCCACAGAGAGAATGGAGTAAATCTTTGTAATCCTCGCTCCTTTCAACTACTTTGACTAGGAGTGAGATTATGATGTTCTTGTACAACATGAGGCACTATAGGATCAAAATGGGGATAGAAACTAAGCCTGCACCAACCATTGAAAAATTAAATTAATGAAACCTATAAAATTCTTTATTTTTCATATCGCCAATCATTTTCTACTTCATGTAAATAAGTGTAAAACTCCTAATAAAGTTTGGATCAAATTGAAGGAATTTTTTAGCAAGAAAAATTCGTTGAGGGGAAATCAACATGGGAATGAGCTTATCATAATGGAACACTCCAAATTGAGACCCTATAGGAATACTTACGTATATTCAAGACATTGCTGACTTAGGTAAAATCTTGTGGCATGGATAAGAAAGAGGAACAACTCATTCTTTTGGTACTTTCTAAGCTAGGACCTGAGTATTTTATTTTTGTATCTTCTCTCCATACCACAAATTTTTCTATGGGTAAGAATGGAAAGATTCCATTTTTGGATGTGTTTATCAAGTCCTTAATACATGAGTGGACTAAACTCATACTTATGGGGAATCTTAATTGTACCAAACCACATGAACTTGTAGAAAAGGGATCAAGAAAGAAGACTTAGTAGAATAAAAAGAATAAGAATAAGAAGGAACCAGATATGAGAATGAAACCAAGAAAAATGTTGTTAAGAAGGGCTTAAATTCCACGGGAGGAAAGGGAATGAAGGAGAAGATGAAGTGAGCATAATGTATTAGGGGGTTTCTATGACACCCTTTATATGACTCCCATGTGTGATATACACATCATTCTTAGGTTGTTGAGTCAAGGACTACTTTCAGGGTTGGTGTTCCCAAGTACATATGTGTTTTAGGAAAATGTGTCTGTGTTTATATTCGTTAGTGCCAAAAGGCCTAATTTTGTAATTATAAAATCACATGCATTAATAAAATACAACACTATTGTAGACCAAGTCAAAAAATACAGTATGGGGTGTAAGACTCCATGAATATGAAAGGGGATGGGGTGTGTGAAGGGATATGTAACAGAGGATTATGGATGTAGAGAAGGGAGTGAAATACCTAGGTTGTGGCATTGATGGGGATTGTGAGACTATTGGTAGGCGAAAATTTTGTTTGGTACCTTGGCTTGGTTATGATTGTATTGGTTATGTACCTACCCTCGAATAAGGTTTTACTCATGTGGAGTGAAAGCCCCTTCTCGGGATGATTTGTTGCCAAGTTATTATGAGTAGTGTGGTTTATTGTTGGGTGAAGATCAAGGGTGGTAGCCAACCAGTGCTTCCTTTGAATAAGTATTTAATTTATGTTTAAATGATTCTATTGTAATTATAGATGTAATTTTCATGTTAATATGTGAATATAAATTAAACATGCTCTATTATCTAATTACATTCTTGTATATGAGTGTGTTGCATGATATAATGGATTAGCCATATATGACCAATTACAATAGAAAATGGAATAAAAGGGGAAAGTACAACATAATTAGGTTACATGGATATTGATAGGCTTTATTAGGTATTTGGGGGCATTATAAAGGGGTATAAGATATCAAGTTACAACACTTGGTCCATACAGGTCCAACTCCACTTATAAAGGAAAATCACAAGTTGCACAAAAATTGTTTGAAAAATTTTCAAAGGGAATGGAGATGGATGATATTCTCAACTTGAGGTGAAATCCACTAGGAATGAAAAATATGAAGGTTGAATTTATGGTTATGAGCTTAGAGATGCTAATGGGATGGGTTGATTTTAGTGAAAGAGCTACTAATTTCATGTAGATAAATTTTTTGGAAAACAAATGTTACTCACAAAATTTTTTAAGAAGAAATGGAATTTTAAAATTTTTAAAAACCTCCACATTATGATATCAACAGTGAGGTGGAAATGCTAGGTTGAAGTGTTAGGTGATGGTTGAGTTGGTGTGTTGAGGAGGATATGCAATAGACATGTGGCATGACTAAATATTATAAGAAGTAGATGGGTTTCTATAATCCCTTACACATTTGAATCTAATCAGCATAGGTCATTGGTCTATTCGAATGTCATCCCTCAAATCCATCAACATATAGATTTGGGTTAAATTTTGTGCATGTTGGGACTCAATATATGATACATACCATTACATGGGAGTAGACTGTGGCCTTCAGGTCCATTGGAGTTGCAACTTACTGTTAACTTCCTAGCATGTTGAAGCTCGATAAGTGATTCAGATGATGTGATAGGGGGATCATGGAAATCAGTTCCATCAAGGTTCTCCTTACTATTAAAATCCAAGAATTTTGAAACCTAATATGAAATATATACCATGATGGGAGTCGATTATGGCTATTGGATCCATTGGATGTGTAAATCTCTTATTACATCTATGCATGTTAGGATTTGATATAGATCTAGACCATCATATAAGGTTAATCCCGACTATTGGATCCACTTGGAGTGTAGCTCACCATAAAATATCATGCATGTTATAACCTATTATGAAGTGTGGGATGTTGATCTAACCCAATATCAACTATTGGATATGTGACTATGTGATTCCTACACTATGGCGAAATGTCGTGAAGTGGACCCCATATGTAGTCAAAACTAATAAAACAATGCCACAAGGAAAGGATGCAAATGAAGTGGAACCTTCCATATTGTCAGGGTTAGGTAAAGGTTCCACATGAACCATGGGCTTATGTGTATATCAAAAGGAAAGAAAGGTAGCTAAAATTTTTCTAATTGTTTGAGGGATGGTATGCAAACTCAGTTCATGTGTAATGAGAACTAAGGGGCATATATATAAATGTAAGTCATTTCAAATAAGAGGGGAGTGCACAAAAACTTTCCATATAATGGTATAATAGTTACAGACTATATTTGTAGGTGGTTATGGTTACTTGAGAGTACTAAAATAATGGAACAATTAGTAATTTTTTCAAAAAAAATCATTTTTTTAAAGCAGAGAATTTTGAGGCCCTAAATGAATATTTTTGGTAGAAAAAAGAACGTCGAATATTTGTACCATTGGTACATATAGTGTTTGTATATTATAAAATAACTTGGAGAGAGATTTCCAAAGACAAAGCTAATATGAGGGAGTTAAGACAATAAGAACATAGGGGAAAAAGAAGGTGTCAATCCACTTCCAACAGGTACAACTTTATAATTATAGCTTAGATTGGGACGAAAAGTTATCAATATAAGTATCAAGGAAAACAAAACATAAACATGGAGCTAGATTTGAAACTCATGTACAAAAAATTCCAAGAAATTAACAAAATATTGTTGCAACAAAATAAGGAAAATTGGGTAAAATTGGCTAAAACTTTCATAAGCTATAACTTTCAGCTTAAAGCTTTGATTTTCCTAAAATTATATTTAATAAAATTTTATCAAGGATGATAATACATTCGTCGACCTAGAATTGTGGTTTAGGTTAGGAACTTTTTTAGAAAATTAAAGGAAGTTTTTCGGTGGTTTACATGACAAAAATTAACATGAGGACCAAAAGAATGAAAGATGCTTATGGGTCCTATAGTCATGAAAAGGAGGTCAAAGTTATCAACTAGGGAAAATTTTGGGGGCGAAATTTCGCAAATGGGATATTTTTTGGACTCTTTTGAAAACAATATTCGTCAATTTCATTAAAAATTCGCCTATTTTTGACATATGTATGATTAAATGGATTAAATTTGCAAAATATTTACTGATTTTGATTGTAAATTACATGTTTTTAATTGAATATTTGCCTACATTCTATACATATGGTTTTTCATACTAGAATAGTCGTTGACAATACTATATATAGGAAAGATAGTAAATCCTTGAAAAATGCCCTCGTATCAATATTAGCATGAGTAACGCTAAGATGAAGTAAAGGGACATTGAAGGTGCATGTCATATAATAGAAACATGGAAGAAATCATGAATATTCTCAAAATGGAGGTGCTTGGTTGCAACGCTAGTAGTGAAAGGAAGACGAAGGAGAAACAACAATTAATACTTAGATTTTATAGAGCCTAAATAATTTACAAATGAGAATGGACAATAAATCTAATTCAGGGAAGCTAGAGAAATATGATTCACAAGTTAGATGGGAGGATGCTGGAAATTCAAGGCATTATAAGAGTGTTTTTATGCAACAGAATCATCACCAAGGAATCCAACCAAGAGAGCCTATGTTTGTTTAGATCTAAGAGTAATCTAAGCATATCGTTAGTGAGACAATAAAGAAGGAAACCTAAATTGGATAACTTGTTAGGAGAACTTAGGAAGATTAAACCTGCTGCATTTGATTAAGGGCATAAGAAGGGAGAAGAATATGAATATGGGTTGTTGGAGATAATAAAGTATCTCGAACTGTACAATTACTCATCCAACTTAGAGGTATGAATTGAAGGTTACCACTTGAAGGGAAAATAAAATCTATGTTGGGAACAACTCAAGGAAGTCAAGCACTTAGATGAGAGGATTTCATGGAAGACATTTAAAAGATAATTTCAAAAGAAGTATTTACCTAAGCATTTTTATATAGGAAAAATTTAAGAGTTCTTTGAACTCGGGCTAGGGAATACGAAAATTGAGGAATATTGAGAAGAAATCACTAAACTGCTATATTATGTTGGTTTTATGATGGATGAAAAGATAAAAAGATGTACTTTTAAATGGGTTTCCATCATTCTATGGTTACAATGAATCAATTCCCATAGAAGCAATTCCCCTTGGTTCACTTTGGGTTGGATGAGTGTCGATTATCTTTGGATTTGCTTACAAAAAATGAATATTTATTTTGACAAGAGGTGCATTCCATAGCCTAGTATGAGGGCGATGTGTTATTTTGTCTGTGATCAACTTGGTGTTGACACATTTCCCTCTTAAAATAAAATTAAAATATTCTCTAAATAGAAATGAAATGTCAACTATAATAAAAAAGCAAACTTGCTATCACAAACTTGCTAATAGAGAGAGCGATGAGAAACTATGTTGAGAAATAAGAAACTGCTAGAAAATGGTGCATGGTGTCTAAGTGGAATAGGCAGGTAGCCACCAATATGTATGTGGATCATAGGAGGATTAGCTATACCTTAGATCGTATCCAAAGCTCTCTTCTATTAATAGATTTTGTTGAATCTTTCACTTTTTCTTTTTGGTTTATGTAAGGGTATATCATTGGTTAATTGTAATTTTTTGTGATTAATGTCCTAATAGTTTTTCTAACATTGTGAGCATGATATGGTGCCTAACTAGCAATTTTTTCCATTCTTGTTTGAAAAGTTAAAAAAAATCCAATATTGTTGTCTACTAGATCTTGATTTTTTGTTAGGGTTTGGGTTTTTTTCCTTTGTAGAATATTGTAGGGCTGGCTTTGTTATTTCTTTCATTACATCACAGATAAAGCTTCTATTTTTTTAAAAGACGATTTCAAAGGAAGTACTTGTCAAAGAATTATTATGAAAGGAAAACATATTCTTTGAAATCAAGCTAGGGAGTATAACAATTGAGGAATATGGATATGAATTCACTAAATTACTAATGTATATTGGTTTAAGGAAGGAGAAAAGATAAAACTAGCTTAGATCCATTTTAAACCTATATCTATCAAGCACCGAGAGGGATCAAATCTCTTGAGGTTCAAACCTTTTTTTTGAGTGAAAAACTTGAGGAAAGGTTTTCACCTCTAGAGATTTGATCCCTCTTGATGCTTGATAGATCCAAGGTTAAGATGGACCTTGGCTGGTTTCAGTCATGTGCGGTTATACAAAATTTGTTGAAAATCTAATTATTTTGATCATTTTAAATATGCTAAATATGTCTAAGATTAATTTGGTTAATTTAATTTTAAATTTGGTTAGTTACCTCGGTTTGTTGAGATGAGAGAGTTTATATTTTTTGGGGTCGAGATAGATATAGATATGGAGGGGGGGGAGAGGGAAGAAGAGAAGCAAATACAAAGAGCGAGGAAGAGATATAAAGATGGAGAGAGAAGTGTTAGAGAGAGAGAGAAGGGGAAGAGAGAGAGGGAGTGGAAAAGGGAGGGAGAGATATATAAATAGATAGATAGATAGATATGGAGAGAGAGTGTATTTTTGGGGAGTGAGATGGAGATATAAATAAGGAGAGACAATGGGAGATAGAGATATAGATGGAGGGGGAAATATGTTCTTACACTGAAATCAATGCACATTATTAATCTAATTAGTTTTAAATTAATGTACATCATACATATAGTTGCATCAAATTAGAAATCAACATCTACACTGAAATTAATGCATCCAATGCAAACAATCAAATAGTATTAGAAATCAACTTCTACACTAAAATCAATGCATCATGTGAAAACAATCAAATAGGATTAGAAATCAACATCTACAGAAAATCAATGCATCTAGTGCAAGCAATCAAATATGATTAGAAATTAATATATACACATAAACCAATGCATCCACTACAAGAAATCAAATAGGAGTATAAATCAACATCTACACTGGAATCAATGCATCTAGTGTAAGGTATTAAATAGGATTATAAATCGACATCTACACTGAAATCAATGCATCTAATGTAAATGATCATATAGGATTATAAATCAATATCTACACTAAAATAAATGCATCTAGTGCAACCAATGAAATAGGAGTAGAAATCAACATCTAGACTAAAATCAATGCATATAGTGCAAATGATCAAATACAATTAGAAACCAATATCTACATTGAAACTAATGCATCTAGTGAAAGCAATAAAATAGGAGTAGAAATCAACATCTACACTTAAATCAATGCAAATTCTGTGTCTATCTCCCTCCATCTCTCCTTATCTCTCTCTCCCCACCTCTCCCTCCCTTTCTATTTATTTCTCTTATTCCCTCTTCCCACTTGCCATGTATATCTATACCTCCCTCCATCTCTCCTTATTTGTATCTCTATTTCATCCCCCTAAACACGTGTCACTCACTCACTCTCTCTCTCTCCCTTTATTTGTCTCTCTCTTCTTCCCTCTTGTCCCTTCCATCTATATCTCTATCTCCCTTTATCTCTCCTTCTTTATCTCTCTATATAAGCTTGCATACATGCTCTCTCTTCATATATCTCTATGTATCTATCTATCTATCTATCTCTCACTCTCTACCTCTTTCCCTTCTCTCTATCTCTCCCTACCCCTTCCATCTATAGCTCTATCTCAGCCCCCAAACATACACACACTCTCTCCATATCTATCTATCTATCTATTTCTTTCTCCCTCCCTCTCTCTCTCTTTCTCTCTCTCTCTCCATATATATCTCTCTTCTTCCCTCCCTCTATTTTCCTCTCTCTTCTGCCCTCTCTCCCCCTCCATCAATATCGCTATCTCCTGCTGTCTCTCCTTCTCACTCACAAAACATACACACACTCTCTCTCCATATCTCTCTCCCTCCCTCTTCCTCTCCATCTCTCCCTTATCACTCCCTCTCCCTCTCCACCTTTCTCTCTCTATGTATTTCTTTCCCTTCCAACTCCATCTCTCTCCCCCTCTCTCTCTTATCTCTCAAGTCCTCTCTCTCTTCCTGCCTCTCTCTCCCTTTCTCTCCAACCTCCCTCTATCTCTCCCCCCATCACACACACACTCTCTATCCACCCTCCAACTGTGTCACTATCTCCCTCTCTCACTCCTTCTAGCTCTCCCCCTCTCCCCCCCCTCCATATCTATGACTCTTTGTATCTCTCTTCCCCCTCTTTCCATATCTCTATCCTCTCCTTTTATCTCCTTTCACTCGTCTCCTCTCTCCCTCATTCCATATTCATCTCTCCTTTATCACTCTCCCTCTCTCTCTCTCTCCACCTCTATCTCTCAATGCCTTTGTTTTTCCCTCCCTCTATTTCCCCCTTCCAACTCCATCTCTTTCTCCTCTATCTCAAGTCCACTCTCTCTTCCTTCCTCTCTCTCCCTTTCTCTCCCACCTCCCTCTCTCTCTCCACCCTACAACTTTGTCAATATTTCCCTCTCTCTCCCCTTCCATTAGGGGAATATTGAGGTCTAAAATGGGCCTCCTAAGAAAATTGTACAACGAAACTAAACTTTATAAGAACCAATAGGATTGAAGATTATGTTGTCAACCATGGGGGATGATTCACAATTTTTGGAGTAAAAAGGTAAAAATATTAAAAATAATAATAATAAAACTATTTTTTTAACTCATATTTTCAACTTATCTTGCTAAATGTTTACTCAAATTTCAAGCGGGAGTACTCGTTGGATGAAAATTTTGATTCCTCATCTAAGGAGTACCCATGTTGCATACTTTCGATGGACCGAGCTACATGAAAAATGAGAAATACATGAAAATATGTGATTGTAATCACATTTTTCATGTATTTCTCTTTTCTCATGTAGTAGGGTCCATCGAAAGTATGCAACATTGGTACTCCTCAGATGAGGAATCAAATTTTGCATCCAATGAATGTTTTTGCTCAAAATTTGAGTAAACCCATAGGTAGATAAGTTGAAAATAGGAGTTGAAAAAATAGTTTTTTCTTTTTTCCTTCTAAAATTTGATGATGTAATCTAATCTTATTTTAATATTTCCAATATTATTTGATAATTTCCTTAGGAGGCCCATTTTAGACCTCAAAATTCCCCTAATGTCTCTCTCCCCCCTCTATATATATGTCTCCCTATATCTCTATCCTCTCCTTTTCTCTCCCTTCCCTCATCTCCTCTCTCCTTCATTTCATCTTCATCTCTCCCTTATCACTCCCTTTCTCTCTCCACCTCTATCTTTCAATGTCTTTGTTCTTCCCTCCCTCTCTTTCCCCCTCCAAATCCATCTTTCTCTCTCTCTCTCTCTCCCTCCCTCTCTCCTCTTTTCTCCCCCTCCTCTCTCTCCCTGTCTCTCCCACCTCTATGTCTCTCTCCCCCGTTCTATTCTCCCTTCCATCTCACTCTCTGTTAAATATCATCCCATTGTATTATATTTAAGAAAGTATCTAGATTAGAAAAAACATAATTGGTTGTAAAATATTAAACATATATTTTGGATCAATCATGTCAAAGAAAATATAATAATAAACAAACTAAAATAATCATGCATTCTATTTCTTCTCTCTCTCTCCCCATATCTATCTATCTTCCTCCCTCCCTATCTTTGCCTCTCTCTTCTGCCCTCTTTCCCCCCTCCATCTATATCTCTATCTCCCCTTGTCTCTCCTTCTCACCCCCAAAACATACACACACTCTTTTCATATCTATCTATCTCTCTCATCATCTCTCCATCTCTCTCTTGTCACTTCCTCTCCCTCTCCACCTTTCTCTCTCTATGTCTTTCTTCCCATTCCAACACCATCTCTCTCTTCATTCCTCTCTTTCCCTTTCTCTCCCACCTCACTCTGTCTCTCCCCCTGTCACACACACTCTCTTTCTCCACCCTCCAACTATGTCACTATCTCCCTCTCTCTCCCCTTCTTTCTCTCCCCCTCTCTCCCCACTCCATATCTATGTCCCCATCTATCTTTCTTCCCCTATCTCTATCCTATCCTTTTCTCTCCCTTCCCTCCTACCATCTCTCTCTCATTCCATCTTCATCTCTCCCTTTTCACTCCTCTCTCCACCTCTATCTCTTAATGTCTTTGTTTTTCCCTCCGTCTCTTTCCCCCTTCCAAATCCATCCCTCTTCTCTCTCTCAAGTCCCCTCTCTCATTCCATCTTCATCTCTCCCTTTTCACTCCTCCTCTCTCCACCTCTATCTCTTAATGTCTTTGTTCTTCCCTCCGTCTCTTTCCCCTTCCAAATCCATCCCTCTCTCCTCTCTCTCAAATCCCCTTTCTCTTCCTTTCTCTCTCTCCCTTTCTCTCCCACCTCCCTCTCTCTCTTCACCCCATCACACACACACTCTCTCTCTCCACCCTCTAACTTTGTCACTATGTCCATCTCTCTCCCCTCTCCATATCTTTGTCTCCCTATATCTCTTTTTCCCTTCTTTCCCTATCTCTATCCTCTCCTTTTCTCTCCCTTCCCTCTTCTCCTCTCTCCCTCATTCCATCTTCATCTATCCATTATCACTCCCTCTCTCTCCACATGTATCTCTCAATGTCTTTTTTCTTCCCTCCTTTTCTTTCCTCTTCCAAATCCATCTCTCTCTCCCTCCCTTTCTCCTCCTCTCTCTCCCCCCTCCTCTCTCTCCATGTCTCTCCCACCTCTAGGTCTCTCTCCCCCACTCTATCCCCCCTCCATCTCACTCTCTATGTTAAATATCACCCCACTGTATTGTATTTAAGAAAGTATCTATATTAAAAAAAACATAATTGATTGTAAAATATTAAACTTGTATTTTGGATCAATCATATCAAAGAAAATAGAATAATAAAAAACTTAAAAGAGTCACGCACTATCTTTCATCTATCATTGTTAGTCACTTTGATTTCTCTCTTTGCTTGGATTCTTGGTTAAAATGCATATATCCTTCTTCTTTATAATATTATTTATATTATATAAATTTCACATATGTACATATAAAAGTATTCTCATTCTTAATTTATTAAAACGACCATTTAATCTCTATGGGAATATTTTTAGTAATAGTGAGGATGGAGGGTTTATATATGCCTCAAAAGTAATTATAAATTTTTTCTTTTTAGATTTAACTAAAATGTTATAAAATTAAATTTAAATAAAGTGTTTGTAAAATATTTTGATTTTGAAATAAGTTATGATTTTTGCGCATATGGTATTGATAAGCCATGGTATTGGTCCATAGTATTGTAAAAGAATAATTAAAAGCCTAAATCCATAACATAATAATCAAAAGCATAAATGACCAATGGTATTAATAAACCATGGTATTAGCTCATGTTATTATGATGTTCTGATAAGAAAGGGTCCTACTCTGAGAGTCACAATTTGTCACAAAACTCGTTGAATCCATAAGAATTTTGCATAAATTCTTTGCACTGCGCAAGAAATTAATTTTTAATTATTTTATGACTTTTAAGCATTATTCCGAAGTTAAATTTCAAATTGTAATTCCATCGAATCAAAATTGCGGTTCGTTTCATTTCAATTTGCAATCCGAAAACTTTCGAACATTTTAATATACTTCAAATCCTCGATGTTTCATTCAAATAATAAAGTTCCGACAATCTGCGAACAAATGATACAGTGGCTTATAATAAAGATCGCAATTTGAATATTTGGAATGTGCGCTCCCCTGCGAAAGTGATATGGATTTATTAAAAAAATCTCAATATTGGGGATGTTAGACGTCAGTAGTGATAGTTATTGTAATCCAATCTTTGTCAGGCCAATGAAAGTGGCAAAGTGTAGTTGCAGATTTTTAAAAATACAAAATAGTAATGTATAAATTAATTATTTTTTTAATATTTAATAGATATAAATAAGCACTTAGAGGGTTATGGTGCTACTTATTAGAATCTACCGTTAACAAAACCAGCATAATTGCCCATTCCCTTAAATAATAATAATAATAATTAAATAAATAAATAAAATTTTCAACATTTTTAAATCTATGCATTCTAATGATTTCAAATTTTTATCTATTTGAAACTGTAGCTTACAAAATTTGAAAAGCTTTTAACCACTTTCCATGGTAAAAATTTAAAATTTAATTTGTAACTTGAATGAAAGAAAGTATTTTAGCATGTTGATAAATGATCTTACATTGTCAAACATTTTGATGTAAGTTATTTGATCTCATTAAAATTAATTTTAATAACCAATGTAATCATGAGAAATTTTAACTTTATTTTGGTTTGAATTTAGTCATACTTTTTTTATTATAAAATTATGTATGTTTGTTGCTTAAAATATGTTTTTAATGTATAAATGATATCTTCAAAAAAAGTTAAAGCATTTGGAAGTTGGAATGTGTAGATCATAGAGTACAAATTTACCATTGCAAATAATGATACTTTATTTTGGACAAAATTGACCAAAAATATTACCCGAAAAAATCAATTACCATGCTTTATTTTCAATTTGTTACATATAAAAGTGTGAAATGAATTTTATAATTTAATATTGAAGAGAATTTCTAAAACATTATGGGATGAAAGAATTTGTTGGTCTTGTAGCATTAAGAAGATGAAGGATGAATAACCATTTTTTTAAAAATTGTTCATTTTTTTCTCAAAATCAATTTAATCTTTAAAATATTTAAGCTTAATGGCGTTCCTCTTTAAAAACAATTCTCCAAACTGACAATGTACCTGTCTATAATATTAGATAAAATGTTAGACAATTGAAATGTTTTAAGCCATTAGATAGTCTTTCTAAACTAATAAATATAGTCTTTCAAAACTAATAAGAAAGACCAGGAAAATGCAATGTCATTTCAAACTACTCTGCAGGGAGGATGCAGGAAGACGTATCCAAGAGTCAAGCTAGCAAATTATATGAAATGAGCGAAATGAAACGAGGTAGTTATGCGGTTATGGAGGTCCTTCCTCTTGCTAGCTTTTCTGCTCCTGTTAGAAATAGTGGCAAGGTTAGAGAGCGTGATTGGTACAGTAAAGGAGTTGGGAGAAGAGGCCAAGTTTAAAAATACCGATCAACCAGTAAAAGATTCCTTTCCACCATCTTTGACAAAACCAACTACATCTTTAACTTCAATGGAACAAAATGGTACTGGTCGCTTTATCCCTAGTTACAAATCTTCTAACCCCTGCATCACCAGTTCCAATGTTAAAGCCAATGATTCCTCTTACATGCTTAAAAATTGACCAAACACAAAGACAATGCTCAAATAGACTTATAGCGAATACATAACATTATAATCAAACCAAAGGATATTACAATCTTTTTCTCAATACATGCATTTATTTCTCAATTCAATTATTCATCCATGTAAATAGGGAATTGTGAGAAACATAAATCTTGTCTAGTAGTAACACTCTACTACTAAGTTGTAACTTATGGCACAGTATAAGAATGATTAAAAGACAATTGTGCTATTCAACCTATAACTTTTTAAGATTACATGTTTATTTTAAATATTTAATTTATTTAACATTAAAGTTGTTTATTAAGTATAAGATATGGAAATAGGTTCATTATTTTGTACAGTTTGGCATGATAGTTTGTCATGATAGTTTGTCATGACAAAGATCACAATGTAATGAAGATGTAAGTGTGATGCTTCACAATTACTTAATTTTTTTTATAATAATATAAATATTTATAATTTAATAATTAATTTTTGAATAATAAATATATTTATAATCTAATAATTTTTTTTTTTTTTTTTCTTTGTTGAAGCAAGAGATTATCCTTCTATTCCAATACACCAAAAGTAATGTTACAATATTTACAAAAAACTTGACTTTGTCATGGACTTCGGAAAAAACAAGGGCATTCTGCCATAGAGAAGACCCTCCACACTAACTAAAGGATAAGCTAACCTCTCAAAAGATATTCTCGGTTATCCGTTAACCCATGGTCTAACTCCGCGATTCCAACATCATTACCTCGCAAAACTTGAAATTACAAGCGGCCCCACAAAAATACACGGCCATATCTGACCGTCGAATCCCTCTACAGAAATAGACAGCGCGGAGAAAAATCGGGAAGCCAAGCTGCTCGAACTTTAAGGCACGATGGAGGGTGGTATTACGTACCCCACCCTTGCCACGTGTTGAGATCCTAGTGGGATCGCTCTCAAAAAACCCAAACCACTTACCATTCAAAAGCCCAGCAATCACTTGGAAACCGCTTAAAGCTTGGTTTTTCATTCCGTAAGAGGATGCAAGAGACTTTGCATCGTTGGAAAGATCTCGTCGGCCATCCCGCGAAGGCTTACTTCAGGACTCGCTGTAGAACTAGCCGTTGACTGTTAATTAGACCTTGTGATGCAAATCGAAGGAGAAAGGAGACTGGTTAACTTACGCCAAAGGATGAAGTAACCGCTCAGAGTTTGCCCTTAGTCAAGGATCCAACTGAAGTACTGTGTTTGAACTTGCATAAGAAGCTTCATTCCGTGCCTTTCCCTCTTGCCCAATGTCTAAAAATTTCTCTATCCTCTACCGCTTGTTCATTGCAGAGAGCTTTTAATCTACTCTGAGGCGACTCCTGCCACTTCATCTCAATCCTGCATTTTGAATTAATCACTCCTTGGTTGGCTAGTAAATCCACTAGTTTATTGGCTTTCCGACGAACATGATTGAAGCTAACAGTTCGAAGACTCCGGAGATGATTTTGAATTCTTTGGTACACTTGAATTAGTTTCCAGTGTTTTGAGACCCTTTCTGGCGCTGCTCCACAACTGATTCTCTTAACCGCATTTATAGAGATCTCTGAGTCTGCTTCGATAATGACATTTGAGCTGTGATTTAGTTTAAGAAGCTCTAGACAATGTTCCAATGCCATTAGTTCAGCCATGTTGTTGGTGGCTATGCCTAAATGGCAGTGGAAAGTAAAGATTATAATTCCTTCTTCATCTCTTAACACCCCACCGTAACCTGCTATTCCAGGGTTGCTTTTTGAAGCACCATCAATATTGCATTTCAGGTAACCTTTCGGTGGAGGATGCCAGAAGTCCTTTTCTGTTTCCAGATCTCTTTCCTTTCTGTTGAGTCCATGGCGAATGATTTCTTGCATACCCAAATGCATGAGAATTCTCAATTCATTCGCTGTGGGAGGATTCTTGGGATAACTACGCACAGTGGTGGAAACTGTCTCCTTAATCTGTTTCAAGATCAGATCCATCAGTCGAAGAGGAGTAGTTTTTTCATCCTTGAAAATTCTTTTATTCCTTTCTTTCCAAACATTCCAGATAATGAAGCTTGGCGTAAAG
This sequence comes from Pinus tabuliformis, assembly GCA_031772625.1. Lineage (NCBI taxonomy): Eukaryota > Viridiplantae > Streptophyta > Pinopsida > Pinales > Pinaceae > Pinus > Pinus tabuliformis. The sequence continues at coordinate 511,764,863 of CM062818.1, read as the reverse complement.
GTCCAGGCCAGATTAAGGATCTCATACTCCGAAAAGTTTTTTCTCCACCTGTTCAGGGTATTAATGATGTTATCCTTATCTCTGTCTGTCTATTGAAACATGATGTCAAAAGAATCCCATAGCCAGTTGGTGTAGGTGCAGCTGTTAAGAATATGCTCCATTGTCTCCTCTTGAGCTTCACATAACTGACATCTAGAAGGCCCAATAACCCCCCTTTTCTGAATATTGTCCCAAGTTAAAATTTTCTTGTGATGAACTAACCACATGAAAAGCTTGATCTTCATCCACCCTTGGTAGCTCCAAAGTTGTTGCCAGGATTTAGCCAAAACACAGGGATCTAGGTTCAGGATAATTCTTTTTGCTTCCTTGATATTAAAGGTACCTTCTTTATTAAGGCCCCATCTTAGCCGATCCTGCCCATTTGTTACCAAGATCTTTCTTTGTTTTAACATGCTCATGAGTTCCTCTGCTTTTGTTTTTATGGGGTTGTCCTCTCTGCAGTCTATTTTCCTCCAGTTTCTCCACTTTCTGGAGTCATGAGGAAGATTCCAGAAATCTTTAACTTTTATTAATCCTTGGGAATCTGTTTCCTGCTTGAGGCTCATAAAGTCCTCTCTTATTAGCGTTGGTTCTTGTTTCCATTTGTCTTCCCAGAAGAGAGCTAGATCTCCTGCTCTGATTTCCTAGAAATTGTTGTTTTGTACTAAGTTTCTGTTTTCCCCAGGCTTTATTCCAGATGTAAGAGCCTTTTATGTTTCCAGACATTCTTATAAGATCACTTGTTTGCCAAGAGCTTGCATATTTTTCTTTCTAGATTTTGGCCCATTGAGCCCCTAGTTCTTTAATCCACCTCCACCAAAGCTTGACTCCTAAAACATTACTTAGAATCTCCTGATCATCTAAGCCTAGACCTCCGTGACTTTTGGGTTTACATATTTTATCCCAAGAAACAAGGGCCCATTTTTTCCTTGTTTCCTCCTTGCCCCAAAGGAAGTCTCTTTGGATATTTCTAAATTGCTGTAAGATCCCTTTGAGAGCAGGAAGGGCTGATAAAAAGAAAATAGGGATTGATTGAAGAACAACCTTTGTCAGAATCAACCTTCCAGCAAGGTTCAACGATTTGAAAGTCCATTTTTTGACTTTGTCTTGCATCTTGTTGGGCACTGGTTCCCAAATACTTTTGTGCAATGGTCTAGCTGTAAGGGGAATTCTCAAATACTTTGAAGGGAGGGAATCCCTTTGAAAGCCCAGAATTCTGGAGATGTTCCTCTGAATTGCAATGTTAGTATTTAAGAAAAAAAATTGATTTGTAGAGATTAACTTCCATACATGTAGCCAAGGCAAAGTCATTTAGGATTTGTTTATACGCTGAAGCTTCTTTGACTGTGGGGATACCCTGCAGCATGGTGTCATCCACAAATTGTTGGTGAGTCATTGCTTGACCATTCTCCGTTAATTGGAGGCCCTTGATCTTTCCTAAGACTTTGGCTTGATTAATGGATCTGCCCAGACCTTCCATCATGAGGATAAAGAGAAAGGGAGAGAGTGGGTCTCCCTGCCTGAGGCCTCTGGAAGGAGTGAAGATCTCTGAGGGTGAGCCATTCACCAGAATTGAAAAGCTGGAAGAAGTAACCAGAGCCATAACCCATCTGACCTAGTTGTGATCAAACCCAAAAGCAGTAAGTGAATGGTCATCCCAGCCTGCTTTTTGCTGGTAAGTGAATGAACTACCTCGTGGGCTTGAATAATGTTGTTTAAGATTTGTCTTCCTTCCACATAACCATATTATTCCCTTGAAATTAAAGAAGAAGAGGTTTGAGTCTGCTAGCCATAATTTTGGAAATAATTTTGTAAACAACATTGCATAAAGCAATGGGTCTGAACTTATCAGGAGTCAGGGCTGAATCCTGTTTGGGGATTAGGGAGATGAAGGAGGTGTTGAGGGTTTTCAGAATGGCCTTGCTTCTTCCGGAGTCCTTTACAACATTCAGAATATCCTGTTTGACCACATTCCAACAGGCCTTGAAAAAGTCTACATTAAAACCATCCGGGCCTAGAGCTTTGCCATTCTGCATATCTTTAATACCCTCATTGACTTCTTCTTCAGTTACTGGTTTATTCACGTTAGTATTATCCTCTCTAGACACCTTTTTAGGGATATTTTTTGTAATTTCCTTAATACGTTGTTATCTGTTTGGATTATCTTCCTTTGTGATGCCTTTGAAATGTTGAACCAGCACAGCTTCGATATTCTTATGAGGTCTGAAGCTCCCCATTCTCATTCAATATCGAAGAGATTCTATTGTGCGCTCTATTGGCCATGGTAGATCTGTGGAAAAATTTGGTGTTTCGTTCACCTTCTTTGAGCCATTGAACTCTAGACTTTTGTCTCCAAAAGATTTCCTCTTGTTTGCATAAATTCTCCCATTCTTGATTGTGTTTATCAGCTTGTTCACTTTTGACTTTATCAAAACCATCTATGATCAATGCTTGGTTTAGTTCCTGTAGTTTAATTTCCACTGATTTTTTGTCTACGAAAATATTACCAAACTCCTTCTTGTTCCATTCTTTGAGTCTGAGTTTTATGTGCTTTAGTCTTTTATGAAGGAGGAACATTTTGGTGCCTTGGATCTGCAGATCTTCGGACCACTATTTATTTATAATCTAGTAATTAATTATTAATATTATTTATAATTTAATTATAAATAAGATAATCATTTCATATTATTATTTAAATATTGATTTATTATAATTAATTTAAAATCATTATAATTTTTCTTCACTACATGTGATTGCAGGTATTTATTTCTCAATTCAATTTTTCATCGATGTAAATAGAGAATTGTGAAAAATATAAACCTTGTCTAGTAGTAACACTCTACTACTAAAGTTGTAATATATGACACAATATAAGAATGATTAAAAGACAATTGTGCTATTCAATTATAAATTTTTAAAATTATATGTTATTTTTAAATATTTAATTTATTTAACATTAAAGTTGTTTATTAAGTATAGCGTACAGAAATAAGTTCGTTATCTTGTACAGTTTGGCATGACAAAGACAACTATGTAATAAAGAGGTAAGTGTGATGCTTCACAATCACCTAATTTTTTTTATAATAATAAAATATTTATAATTTTTTAATTAATTTTTGAATAATAAATATATTGATAATTTATTAGTTAATTGTTAATATTATTTATAATTTAATTATAAATAAAATAATTATTTTATATTATTATTTAAATGTTGATTTATTATAATTATTTTAAAAACACTATATTTGAAAAAGATTATTTTGTTTCATTAAAAACAATTCAATTAAAACATTTTATTTTATTTTATTTTTTATTTTTTTTAATTTAAATTGCATTACTTCAAAATTTCTTCATACAACAACAAAAACATGTTATGTGGGCTTTCAACTTTTTATATTTGTTGATCATGGACAAGAGTTTATACCTGTTTGGATTTATCTTAATTATGAATCTATCAAGTATAGAGAGATCAAATCCTTCAAGCTGCAAACTTCTATCCTGAATGCAAAATTTGAAGAAATGTTTGCACTTTGATAGATTTTATCTCTTTTGATGTTTAATAGATCGAAATTAAAATAGATCTCTACTAGTTTATAGGCTAAGTATATTGTAAAACCAATATAGTATTATGACCCAAACCATTTAAAAGTTAAAAAATTTAATTAATTTTTATTAAAAAACAAATTAGTTATTTGAAATGTATTATGTAATACATTTTTTAATATTTATCACTAATTAATATTATCAACATTTACAATAAAATTAACTTATATGAATCCATTAAACACTATCTTAAAAATTTATCTCTCTTATAATTTTCAAATTATTGAAAATCAATCATGTTGTATTATTTGTCTAAAATGGGTCTTCATTCTGCTCCAGGTTTATGGTTTCTGCAGATTTTCTCTGATGGGGAAATCTTTCTTATCCAGGAGTTTACTCTGCTGGATTTCTAGGTTGCATATTTGTATTTCACAGGTTTTCCTTGGAGCGTTTTGATCATATGCGGCTGCTTTTGTATATTTTTGTGTATTTGGGTGGTGTTATGATGCTTTTGAATATGCTTTTGATTCCCGTACTCTATGATCATCTGGATTATTATACAATGGAGATCCCCCAGATCTTTATGCCATAGCTTGATCCTATTATCATTATCCGGATATACTCCCATGCTGATCCCATTTTGACCAAATTTTATGGGTCAATTACAGATGTAAATATATGAACTCTTATATCTCTCATATAATATAATATTCTGCTTTTTCGTCTTGAAAAAAAGTATTAATTCATTATTACACAGAAAATTTGATTTGATTTGGGGGATCACAAATTTCGGGCATACTACAACGTAATTTCACAATTTTTCCCGACCCACTTTCTTGAAGTTGATCCAACCCAAACCCATCACCAGCCTAGCTGTTGTTTGTTTAATATTTCAATGTTAAAAAAAAGTCTTGGACGATTTTGAACCCAAGACCGTGTATGCTAAACTAGTAACGCCAATTAATCATCATTCAAACTACGCCATTATATCCATAATATCATTTTGATAAGCATAAAAATCATTCAAACTAATGCCATTATATCTGTAATATCATTGGGCTGTTGGTAAAATGCGCCCGTTGACATGGTTGTTGTCGTTATTAGTTTGGTTACAATTTTACTCGAACCTGTGGATGAGTATGAGGTACTCGAGCGCCACAACCCAATTGTGGGTTGCAAATTTCGGGCATACGAAAACGAAATCTGCAATTCTTCCTGACCCACTTTCTCATACTTCATCAAACCCAAACCATCACCAACCCACTTCTCATAGTTCATCAAACCCAAACCATCAGCAACCTAGGTGTTGCTTCCTTAAAATTTAAATGCACCAAAAATAAGATTCTAATAAATTAAAATACATATAAATTAATTAAATTAATAATTAAATTAATTTCTAATGTTAAATTTTGTACAAAACGGTTTAATTTTTAGTCAACTCCTTGAATTAATACAATGTTAATGTAAATCGATTACGATGGGAGGAATAATAGTTTAGATACGAATTTCCCATTTATTTCGAGCTAGACTATGAATTTTTTAAATAATTCTAATTATTTTTATTTTAAAAAATCAAAATAATTCTAATTATTTTTGTTTTAAAAAATCAAAACAATAACTGTTCTAATTAAAAAAAAATATAATACACTTAATACTTTAATTTATTTTATTTTATTATTTTAAATTAAAAATTATAATAAATATATTAAATTACTTTTACTCATACTTTTATATATTAATTATTTATCTTAATGGATATCTTTATATATCAATATTATAAATTAAAAAAAATATATTATAAAATTTGTTATTAAAAATCACCCATTGAAAAGAAGGAACACAATTTTACTTACTTAACAAATTGGCATTAAATAAGTGTTTTTCTTTCACATACTAATACAATACTTCAGTAAGGACCAAAACTTTATAAGGATTATATAATATATTTAAATAAAAATGTTACTAAAACTCCATAATGGAGAAAAAGAATTCAAACATTTATAAAAATAACCATCTATAAAATATAAACTACATAATGGAGAAAAAGAATTCAAACAATTATAAAAATAATCAACTACAAAATATATATAAAAAGGCACTTGTTTAAAAAAATATTTATTCCAAACTCATAAACATTATATCTTTAAAAATTATTTAACTACAATTACAATAATTAATTTTATATTTTAAGAAAATTTATATTATAAAATATTTCTTTTATTATAATTAATTTTATCTTTTATCTATATTTATATTATAGAAAATTTATTTTTTAAATTAAAAAATTAAATTAAATTACGATATTTAAATAAATTTAAATAATAAATTTTTTTAAATTAAAATATAAAATTAATTACAATAGCTAAATAAATTTAAATAATCAAACTTAAATTATAATAAAATCAAAACATAATAATTATCTAGTCTAAAATCTTCATTTTTAGTGCATTTTTTTAAAATAGTTCTTTTAGTCATATGAGTCACATGCCTATGTCTATTCAAAGCAATCTATGAGGCTCAACCTTTCCATGAATATTGATAGTACGTATCACTTCCATGGATCAAAATTTTGAAAGATTAAATACAGATGAATGTCTTTCTAATTAGTCACATTTTGTCTTTCTAATTAATCACATTTTCCGGATTGGGTGATGTTTCAAACCAACTAACGTGGTTCATCCTCAGGACAAGGTTACTTCCATAGATTGAAACTTTGAAAGATTAAATACAGATGAATGTCTTTCTGATTAATCAAATTTTCAGGATTGGGTGACGTTTCAAACCAACTAATGTGGTTCATCCTCAGGACAAGGTCCTTGTCCTGAGGATTGTCCTGAGGATGAACCACATTAGTTGGTTCCAAACGTCAACCAATCCTGAAAATGTGATTAATGTGAAAGACATTCATCTAGATTATGGATCACAAAAGTCTTAGATCTAAGAGTAAATACATTATTTAGCTTTAAATACATTTTTATAGACTTAAATAAATCTTTTTTTTTTTTTTTTTTCTTTTATTAAAATTATAATTCCAAAATTTCTAATAAATGTGAATACAAAGCTTTTTAAGGTAAGTGGAAAAAGAGATAAAACAAACTCCAAAAATACTATTGTCAAAGAAAATAATAAATCCTTAAATTCCATAGACCTTTATGACCTATTTACATATTTCAAAAATTATAATTAAGGGAATATTTTTAGGCTCAATCCTTATCTTTTCTAGCTTATCATGATTATGAAAACATAACACATAATGAGATTAAGTTTGTGGGATTATAGTTGGAAGAAGTTGAAAATCAAGATAACAATTTTTGTTAGAGATATAGGCTTGTGCAAAGAACAAATTCAATTGGAGAAGGTTACATGACAAGGATATATGAGATCTTGTAAACACCAAAAGTCAACTAATTTCAAAAGGGAAAAGGAAGTCATTACAATATGATTGAAAATTACTATAACAATATATTGTTGTCAAGAACACATGTTGGTGATGGAGAAACCCCCATTTTTGAAGTAATGAAGCTTGAGATGTTCTATTCATGCATATATCCTGATTTAAATACAAGAACAATGAAAATAATTAATTCTAACATATATGCAATGTATGTTTTTGCAATCAAATTCAATAGACTCAATCATGTCTCCAATTGTTTACTATCCATAACTAAGATAAACTAGATATAATTTGTTATTCATACTATTTCTTTTTTATAAAAATCCAAATTAAAAATAAATTTATTCCAATAATATTAATATCTTCCTTTAATTATTACATTCAAAAAATGTCCAATAAGAAAATAAAATCCTTAGTATTGACAACTATAACAAACAATAACTTATATTAATTTTTTTTCTTCACAGTATTAATTATAAAAAAATCCTTCCTATTATTAATTGGGAAAAATAAATTTAAATTTAAATTTATGTTAATGATACTCATACAAACTTATATTTACTGTATTCAAAATATTCGTACCTCTTTATTTATTAAAAAAACCTTATATATCTACCGTTATCCCATTTAGCATGCATAGGGAACCTAACTCTAATTAAAGGAACACTTACTTTTCATCTAATTTAAAAGGAGAAAACCTTTTTTCAGATTTTGATGAAAGTAATTTAGGTGGCATGATTTCTGGATGAAAATAGTTCAAGTGACATGATTATCTTAATGAATTATTTGAATTATTTTGTAAAGATGGAAACAAATTATATTCACAAATTTGGATAAAAAAGACTATTTCATCTATAAATTAAATTACACTAAAAAAATATATTAATATTTTTGTTTATTTTTTAAATTTATATTTTAATTTAATATTATATATATATATATATATATATATATATATATATATATATAACAAAATCATATTTTTTATTATTATTTAAATTACATTTTAAAATATACAAGTAAATTCAATACAATCTAACACCTATATAATACTTAAATTATAACACATATTATAATTCTAATATATTTCTTTGAAATTTCAAAAATTAACTTTTTGAAAATAACTAAAATATAAATATTTTTAAACTAAAAGCATATTATCATGTTACAACGAAAACGATACTTCATGTGAAAAGAGCAGAGGCGCACAACTCTTTAACTCAACACACAAACACTAAACACAAGAACATGCTTCCATTCATCAATTAACAGGTATATATACAAGCTGGAGAAGTTTCTGGAGATCAGTTCAGTCGGTGGCTTCCTGGAGAAGTTTGCATATTTTCAAAGATTTCTAGAATCAGCATTTAAATCGCTGTTGAACAATGGTAGCGGGTAGTTGGAATTATTTACACTCCCCCTTAATTACAACTACATATAATAAACAAGGCACTGTACTCTTAATTGTCATGCTTGCTGGTCTAAGTCTCAGTTAGGCTTATAACATAATTTGGATTTTCTACAATGTACAACTTATTTCTACGCATTTCAAATTTAGCCTTTCCAAGAGGCTTGGTGAATATGTCAGCCACATTTTCATTTGTATTACAATATGATAAGTCAATTTCTTTTGATTGCAATTTTTCTCTTACAAAATGATGTTGTGTCTCAATGTGTTTTGTCCTTGCATGATATATAGGATTGTTTGCTAATTTGTTAATGCTTTGATTGTCACATTTGATTATTGTAGGTGCTTGTTGTGTTTCTTCAACATCTTCAAGTATCCTCCTAAGCCATATTGCTTCACAGGTTGCACTGCATAATGCTTTATATTCAACTTCAGTGGATGACAATGAAACAGTTGGTTGTTTCTTACTGCTCCATGATATTTGTCCTGAACCAATATTGAACACGTATCCAGTAGTAGATTTCCTATCATCTGGATTTCTTGCCAGTCAGAATTAGAATAACCTGCCAATTCAACATCAAATTCATCAATATACATAATACCAAAATTAAGTGTTCCTTTCAGATATCGAAGGACTTTCTTTGCTGCTTTCCAATGGCTTTCACAAGGCTTAGCCATGAACTGACTAAGTATGCTGACAGAATATGCTATATTTGGCCTGGTAGTGGTGAGATAATTCAGACTTCCCACTAGTTGACGGTACATAGTTCCATTCACCTCTTTGGTTCCATCATCACTGCACAATTTGACATTCTGTTCTAAAGGAGTAGATATTGCTTGCATTCAATCATATTGAATCTTTTAAGGATTTCCCTTGTATATTTGCTTTGTGTGATTAGTGTCTTACCAGGCTCCCTCCAAACTTCAAGACCTAAACAATAATGCAATTCACCAAGATCCTTCATCTCAAATACATGTGACAACTGATTTTTAATTTCTTCAATCAACTTGCATGCATTTCCTGTTATGATAAGATCATCAACATATACAGATATTAAAGCAACATTCTTGTCTTCATCTTCCTTGATGTATAAGTTAGGATCATTCTTGCTTCTCATAAAACCTTTCTCATAAAAGAAAGAATCAATTTTCACATACCATGATCTTGGTGCTTGTTTCAAGCCATATAAAGCTTTCTTTAACCTGCAAACTAGATGCTTCTGTCCCTGTTTTATAAACCCTTCTGGTTGAACTAAAGAAACTTCTTCTTTTAACTCACCATTCAAAAATGCAGATTTGACATCTAATTGATGCATTTTCCAATTATATTTTGTAGCTAATGCAATCATGATTGTAATTGTGTTCAACTTAGCTACAGGTGCAAAAGTATCTTCATAATCAATTCCCTCCTTTTGTGAATATCCTTTTGCAACCAATCTAGTTGTATGTTTATCAATACTTCCATCAGCATTAAATTTAGATTTATAAAGCCATTTGCATCCTATGGGAACTTTATTTTTAGGCAATTTTGTTAATTCCCATGTGTCATTCTTCATTATAGAGTTATATTCTTCATTCATTGCATTTCTCCAGTCTTCATATTCTTTGGCTTCTTCATAGCTTGAAGGTTCTACAACATTCATAACCTGAGATATTAATGCATAATCTTTATACCTTACAGGTACCTGACTTTGATGTGATGACCTTCTTGGAGTTTTACTGCTTTCATCTTTCTTTTGGCTTTGTAGAGTCTCCTCTCCTCTCTTTGGAGTGTCACGGCTGCTTGATGCTACTTGTTCTTGATCTTGTATCTGTTCCTGTACTTGTTCCTGTTCTTGTTCAACACTTGTGTCTAATTTGACATAATCATCAATATCATGCCACACACTAGTATTATTTATTTTATCACCTTCATTTGTTTTCTCATGAAACACCACATCCCTACTTGCAAGCAGTCTATGAGTACTGGGATCAAACAACTTGTATGCTTTCTGATTATCACAATAACCAATAAATATGCACTTAATTGACTTTGCATCAAGTTTTCTTCTTTCATCTTTAGGAATATGAGCATATGCCTTGCAACCAAAAACTCTTAAATGACTTACTTTTGGTTTGTACCCATAAAATGCTTCAAAAGGTGTTTTAAGCTCTAAACTTTTGGTTGGACTCCTATTTTTCAAATAAACAACAATATTAATGGCTTCAGCCCAAAAAACATTAGAGATATTTTTACCTTGAAGCATACTACGTGCACATTCAACTAGTGTTCTGTTTTTCCTCTCAGCAACTCCATTTTGCTGAGGTGTATGTGGCATTGTAAATTGTTGCTGAATCCCATTGCTTTTACAATATTGATTAAATTCTCTTGATTTGAATTCTCCCCCTTGATCAGATCTCAAAATTTTGATGTAATTACCAGTTTGTTTTTCTATCATATTCTTAAATTCTTTAAAGTACTCAAAAACATCACTCTTCTTTCTTATGAAATAAACCCATGTATATCTAGATCTATCATCCACAAAAATAAAAAAATACCATGCTCCACCAATAGATCTAGTTTGTATAGGTCCACATACATCAGTATGAATTAATTCAAGTATTTCCCTTTGCCTTTTTTATTTATGTATAGGAAATTCCTCCCTATGTTGCTTGCCAAGTACACATGCTTCACATTCAACATGATCATTCTTCAAGACAGGAAGCCCTTCAACCATAGTGTTCTTTTGAAGTAGCATTAAATCTTTGTGATTTAGGTGTCCATACCTTTGATGCCATAAATCTACTGTTGATATTGTTGTAGATGCCAATGCTTGATGACTTTTCCTGGTCACATCCAGCTTATACAAGCCTCCAACTCTAGTTCATGTGGCAATAACCTTGTACTTATCTTGAATGTCTTTCACTACAGACTGTGATTTAACAAATTCCACCTTCAAATCTTGGTCAGTAATGGTAGAAACAGAAATTAAATTCTTTTTGATATCAGGGACATACATCACATTATGAATCTGTTTCTCTTGTCCATTAGGCAAATTCAAACCTATTACTCCATAACCTAGAACTTTAAGTGATCTGTTATCTCCTAGGCAAACATATGTTCCATCAATATTTTCATGATATTCATCAAACCACTCCTTATTACAAGACATATGGAGTGATGCACCAGAATCAATGAACTAAGCATTCTTATCATCATTTTCCACAGACAATGCAGCATCAGAAACAAACAATTTAAGATTTTTAAATCCATCATTGATATCCTTGTCCACAAAATTTCCATTATGCCTTCTGTTTCTTTGCCTAGACTCATTATATTTCCTTTTATAACAATCTTTAGAATGATGCCTAGGTTTGCCACAATAATAACACTCATAATTTATTTTTGGAAATTTAGACTGTGTCATACCTTTTTGTTTTGCTTGAAACTTGCCTCCTATGTTCTTGTCCCATGGCTTGCCTCTGTATGGATATTTGACATTGGCCACCAATGCCAAATCTGAACTGCTAGAGCCCAAAAAGTTCTTCATCCTCTCCTCCTCTTGTAGAAGAATTCCTGTCAATTCATCAAATGAAGGGGGTTTCTCTCTAGCTACAAGACTTGAAACAAAAATTTGATAATCTTGCACTAGGCCATTTAATATGATGGTGACTAAGTCAGTATTAGACACCTTTTCACCAATATCTCCTAACTTATCACTTAAATCTTTGACAGGAGATATGAAATTGCTTATATTTTCATTTTCTTCCATTTTTAGAGATAAAAGCTTAGTTTTCAAAAACAAGATCCAGTTTGTATTTATTGTTTCATACAAACCCTTCAACGTATCCCATGTTTCTTTTGATGTCTTGCAATCTTTGATGTGAGGAATAATGTTGTCCTTTATGGACATACGCAGCAACACCTTTGCTTTTGTCTCCCTTCTCTCCCAATCTGGAATAGAACCGGCAACAGTGGGTTTGAGCTCATCCCCACTTACAATGGACCACAAATTATTTCCTTCTAAAATAGTCATTAATTTGAATTTCCAATTCACATAATTTTCTCCATCAAGTTTGGTGGATTCATTCATATAATTATCAAGCAACAAATTTGCCATGATGAGAAACTTTCTCCAATCACCAAAATGCAAATATTAGAGAGGGCAAACTCAGACACATAACACAGAAACCACAACTTGCAACTTCACAACTTCAATATTTCCTTAATAATAACAACCCTCCTTTTTTTAATATCACCAGTAATAACACTTTTCCTCTCCCTTTTTTCTGTCACTAAATCATAAAAAACATATACTCATTCAACGTCAAGACTACCAAAACCAACAGCCAAACCACATTTTATAGGTAGCATCATTCATAATGCAAGGTTTTTAGTAATCAGCATTTCAAAGGAGAAACCTTCTAAATTGCAACCTGTTACAGGTGCTTCTCGAAGCCCTTCCCCACCAATACACCCTAATAAGAATAGGACGGGTTTAAAATGGTTTAAATGATCCACAAAACAACAAATCAATACACGGTCCTCGAATCCATCTCGAGAAAAATACAAATCATACAACTTAAGAGACTCTATTCAAAGTTCTAATACTAGAGGTGGTGTCAAAAAACACCATTGAAATTCAATTAAAAAAAAATACCGAAACTCAAGCACTGGTAAACTTGGTGACCACCTTGGTTCCCTCCTAGACAGCGTGCTTCGCAAGCTTCTCCACGCTCACCGCAGCAACCTTCCAGATCGTTCACTTCACCACAGCAACTGCTGCAACCTCCACCGCAACGCACAGTTGAGCCCTCCTTTGCACTGCTCCTCTGCAACACTTCTCAGCACACAGCTCACAGCTCCTTTGTAACACACAGCTCACACACGGACCTTAGACTCTCAGCGCTAAACGAGGCTCTGATACCATGAAAAGAGCAGAGGCGCACAACTCTTTAACTCAACACACAAACACTGAACACAAGAACATGCTTCCATTCATCAATTAACAGGTATATATACAAGCTGGAGAAGTTTCTGGAGATCAGTTCAGTCGGTGGCTTCCTGGAGAAGCTTGCCTATTTTCAAAGATTTCTAGAATCAACATTTAAATCGTTGTTGAACAATGGTAGCGGGTAGTTGGAATTATTTAGTTTCTTCCAACATCACGTACATACTGAATGACATAATTAACATGCCATGGATGTCGGTATATGATTGGGGACGATGGGATGATGTCATCCATCTCTCACAAAGAACATTCTTGTACATAAGGCTTGTGAGTCCCCAACAAATTAATTAGTGTTCAACACAAATCGATTATGTTATTACCCGCCGACGACAAGAATAATAAAGGGTACACATGCCGATAGGCGGATGATTATGATTTTATATATGTATATGATTAAAGAAAAAAGGGGAGGTCAATATATTTCCTGATAGGGTATAAATAGACCCATAGCATGAATACTTTAACGAAGGTTTTGGGGACATGAACATTGTCAAGGAATAACAATGTAATGCCTTATTAAAGTTTGAAACATGATTGTGTTTCTATATGGAATAAGTATATCGCAAATTGATTGGAATATATTATGTGTGGTGGGACATTACATTAAAGTTAGGAGGTTGTATAATAAATATGGCACATATGTTTGGAATCTGGGAATTTGAAAAAGTCTTCGTCATATTACATGCTCGTGTATAAATTTAGAATGTGGTTGGGTTTTAATTATGTTTTATGTTAAATTTAGTATGATAAATGTGACACATTTCAAGGAATTTTTGGTCATACTGCATTTTCATTGTCATGGAATTCGCGTGATTTGTCATTGAGTATTTGATTGTCATGGAATTCACATGATTTGTCATTGAGTCTTTGGAATCCGACTTAGAGAAACTACCTTATGCTTGAAATCTTCTGTTTCATCTTTACTTCAACTAATAAATTGTAATTTTATATTTTAACAAATATATAATTATATTTTGCTTTAATTTTTATAAAGCGGCACATGAAATAATAAATTGTCATTTTATTTTTGTATAACCAAATAAAAAATTATATTTATCAAAAATTCAAGTCGCTGCCCATAATTTTTGAATAATGAGTATAACCAACCTTTCTTTTTCTTGAAATGTGGGGATGCTTCTAAGGTTGTCTATTCAAATAACGTGCACCGGATTACATAGGGCTTTTCATTGAATTCTGGGACGCACAATTCAGATTTGTTTCTAGAAGTTCAGATTTGTTTCCAGAAGTTATGAAGATGGTGATGCCGAGCATCCTCCACTCCAAATTTATTTCTCTATATCTCCTCTTGGAAGTTGGACAATATATCTATTTTTTTCAAATGTTAATCAATTATATACACCATTTCCAAATCTTCAATAGCTTCAAAAATCCGAGTGCGCTTGAATATGTATTCGCTCTTCAATTTGGATTTAATCTGAATATAATACAGTTGTAAAATAAATTATCAATATAATCTATTCCAACTGCAGATCTGAATTCAATTAGAGCAGTCCCAGATTCCGGTGCACGTGCATGTTAGACTAAACAATGCGCAGCGGATATAAAAATAAACAAACATACACAGCACATTAAAAGACACAAAACCATAACACAAGGATTTAACGTGGTTTACCCAATCAATCTGGGCTACGTCCACCAGAACAGAGGCATTGGCAATCTTATTATTCAACAGGATATTACAACAATTTTAATTCTTCACACATACTCTCAGCTCACCCTATTTTCTCTACATTCTCTAAACACACTCCCAATCCTCTACGGGATTACATTTCTTATAGTTGGAGTATAAAACTGAATCATAAATTTCCTCACAACAAATATAGGATGCATTAACTCCTCAAAAAATACTGGAGCTAATATAGCAACTAATCCTATTGTTGTCACATACATGAGATTTTTTCCAAAAAATTAATTAACAGAAAAATCTCAACAATCTCCACCTTGACAACAATTAGCCTGATACCCTGTTCATTTATTATTTTTATCTTTTCTACAAGCCAAGAGAACCCAGACACCAACGTAGATTCTCTATACATTTCTTATCGCTGGAGTATAAAACTGAATCATAAATTTCCTCACAACAAATATATGATGCATTAACTCCTCCTCAAAAAATACTAGAGCTAATATAGCAACTAATCCTATTGTTGTCACATACATGAGATTTTTTCCAAAAAATTAATTAACAGAAAAATCTCAATAGTGCAATTCTTGTCCTGAAATTAAGAATTTACTATACTGTATAAGATTAGAAATCTATAATATATTAATCTCTTATTTTCCTTTAATTAGTTCACTCTTGTATCGTGATTTGATTACCAAGAATTACTTGTTTCATAACTATTAGCAGAGTTTTTTGATTTTGGAACCTATATGTTCTTTTAAATCTAAGAACCGTTGTGTGATTTGATGGGTTTAATACAGTAACTATGGAAACTAAAGAGTGTCCATTGAGTTGTTTGATTTAATTTCAAAACCATTCCATTCTACTCGCAATTCTTTGTTTGATTTAATTTCAAAACCATTCCATTCTACTCACAATTCTTTTATTGTATTTGCAAGTCATAAGTTGAAATTATGAGAATCTAAATCTAATTCATTTAAACTTGTAACAATTGGTTGCCAATAGAATTCCCAAATCATTGGTTGCCAATAGAATTCCCAAATCTATTTTATATCGTTTTGCATATTGTAGATTAGTAGATTGATCTGGAATTTAATTTTCATTACTGGTCAAAATCATGTACATACTTTTATGACAAATCAACTTTCCTGAGAAGCATCAGTTAGTTAAAAAAACAAATGGAAGCCATTAGAATTCTCTGTATTTCAAATATCGGACTAAATCAGATTTGGGCTTCTTAATGTATTTGAATTCTATTGCCTGTACTTATATAATATATTAATGTGAAACTTCATCTACTTCTGAACAAGGCGGGCCATTACCAATAATATACATCGTATTGAACTAGATTCAAAAGATTTGTAGGCTCCAGGCTGTGATATATATCTAGTGCTTTAAGCAGAGATAGGTTTTCAGTATACCTGGCCTCATTTCTCTGGTTCGAAGCGATGCAATTGGGAGTGGAGTCCCATTAATATTCTATAGTTGCACTTCATATTCATTAATTATGCATTCTTCTTTCTTTTCCTGCATCAGAACAAGTGTCATAACAGTTCGGATCCTGCATCAAAACTAGTGTCATAACAGTTCGGAGCAAAAGCAAGGAATGACTTACGAAATTTTGTAGCAGAGATTAATAAAAAAGAGATGCTAAAGAAGGGACAGAAGTGGAAGGGTCCATTCTATCAGCTTGCAAACAAGCGCAAAGAATATTGCTCTTATCCCTATCATTAGGTCTATTCCAAAGGATTGGCCTTATCTAAAATCGTGCTCAGATTTTGTTGGTATATTTGTCACATAAAAGATTTTTTAAAATCAGCGGGAAATTACTAGCTGCTTCTCATTTTTCACATTTTATTCTTGGACACAGTTACAGTAAATATTATGCTAGCTAATAGAATTTTGGCATGGGCATAGAGCAGCAAAAGTTTTGGCAATGGATGTCTTGATGCCGAAGCTGATTACTAATGATTTGATGTGAAAATGCAGAAAATAAAATGAAAGGGAAGGGCTCTCTGTCCTGGTGAGCCAGGTTTCAAGTCGTACTTGGAATTGCCAAGGCTGTGGGTTATTTGCATCATGGCACTCAAAAATGTGTCCTACACAGAGATATCAAACCCTCAAACATTTTTTTATCCTCTCGGAAAACAGCTAAGGTAATGTAACAGTTAGTTTGCATATACTGGTGAGAAACCATGAATTGGTCAGATCTATTTCTGTTGTAATCTGCATATGGATTCTACATTCAATAATGTTCAGAAGATCTATTTTTGATGCAACTTGCATATGGATTCCACATTCAATAATGTTCATATCTTTGGTATATAGTGCTTATGTGACTAGTTCTATTACAGTTGTGTGATTTTGGGCTAGCAACATGGATGCTGGGGCCTTATATACCCTTCTTGTGCAAGTCAGTTAAAGGAACATTTGGGTGAGGAAAATAATTCTTGGATACCATTTCCATGTAAAGACCATTTTCTTATTAGATCACATAAGATACTTGCACATATAAATCTAAACTGGAATCTGAAATAAATCTGAGCCGAATCTGATATAGCCCTTGACATCAGATTTCAGAGGTTGCATGTCTGGTTCAGCCATTTGTGGATATGTATCAGACCTGGTTTATATGGGTTTCTCATAGTATCTATATTCAAATGCGTTTCTCACAGTAACAGGAATTCTGGACGTATGGATGCCTCCCCGACTAATACATAAAGGCTAGCTAGATGGAGGAAGGGGAGGCTGGGAATGAATCTGAATGTCACCTACTTGCTTGTGGCTCGATGAGTATAATAGTGCTAGGCATACAAGCCTCATAACATAGAAAACATAAGCACATAAGCCTTGAACTTTGCTTTGTGTCAGGTACTCACTGCACGCCTTGTTTGTTAGCTGTTCCTAATTAGCCATCAGGAAAATAGATATGTTAGAGTCTTTACTATATAATATTTACCTTATTCTCAGGAGTTTTCAATTTCAAAATGTAATTGTTACTCAAAAATAAATTTACATTCAAAAACCAATACTTGTGTATATGGTTGTACAATGCTTCACCTAGCTGCCACTGGGAAGTATTGGGACTTTGATACATCCTCATGGTCCCAGCTGTAGGCATTCCTGAATTATCTCTTGCTTGCGATTTCCACCCCCTTATATGGTTGTTTTGGACACTCCAGAACAGGCCTGAAGAACGCTCTCACAGTGCTATTTATCTTATTGAATTTGGAATCTATATGAAGCAGTCAAAATCCATGTTCTCTGTTCCACCAAAGTTTTCCAAAGAAGAATCCCCTCTAAGTGTTAGGAAAACGACATTCCTCCAAATCTCATTATCCCCCTAGCATTATTAGCTTTGGCATCAATACATCCATTGCCAAAACTTTTGCCGCTCTATGCCCATGCCAAAATGCTATTAGCTAGCAT
Source organism: Pinus tabuliformis (assembly GCA_031772625.1). Lineage (NCBI taxonomy): Eukaryota > Viridiplantae > Streptophyta > Pinopsida > Pinales > Pinaceae > Pinus > Pinus tabuliformis. The sequence continues at coordinate 511,746,411 of CM062818.1, read as the reverse complement.
AATATTTACTGTAATTGTGTCCAAGAATAAAACGTGAAAAATGAGAAGAAGCTAGTAATTTCCAGCTGATTTAAAAAAATCTTTTCTGTGACAAATATACCAACAAAATCTGAGGATGATTTTAGATAAGGCCAATCCTTTGGAATAGACCTAATGATAAGGATAAGGGCAATGTTCTTTGCGCTTGTTTGCAAGCTGACAGAATGCACCCTTCCACTTCTGTCCCTTCTTTAGCATCTCTTTTTGATTAATCTCTGCAGCAAAATTTCATAAGTCATCCCCTGCTTTTGCTCCAAACTGTTATGACACTAGTTTTGATGTAGGATCCGAACTGTTATGACACTAGTTCTGATGCAAGAAAAGAAAGAAGAATGCATAATTAATGAATATGAAGTGAGTGTGATATTAGAGGTGATTAATGACTGTTTAATTGAGGGGAAACAAGGTAAGGCGGCAACTCCCTTTAAGGGAAGCTGCTTCACATATGAGAAGAATTAGGGATTGGCCAGCTCAACATTAGGGGCAAAAATCAGTTTAGATGGCTCAACATTAACAGGAAAAAATGTATGGCTGACTAGACATTAGAGATTCAAAAAAGGATGGCTTGGCCACAGTCAGCCCACCTAAGCAGATCTTGGACACCCTGACTTATGGTGTAGCCAAACAATTCGCTAGTATAGATAAACCTCCAAATTCTTCATATTATTTCATTCTCTCTCCTACTGTCTGCAGTTATTTTGCATTTATTCATTAATATAGGATTCTCTACATCTAGAGTTATATTAACTTATTCTCCAAGTGTGGCCATTGCAAATCATGTGTGAATTTTTGCTAGGTGTAGGCCTAATCCTGCTAAGCATTTTCTATGAAAAGGAATCACCATCATTTTGGTATTGGGGCCTCCTGTTTGCAAAAATTTGTGTGTTTTGTTTGGTGGCATGCATGTTTCTATTATATAGAGGCACCTACTTTTGAAAGGCTTGGGAAACCACATAATACAAATTTCAAAAGGCTTTTTGGGTAGCAACTACCAAAAGCAACAAAATTCACAAAAATTGTGTTTATGCATAGTTTCAACAATTGGAATTTGTTGTTCTTCGTGCTTATGCACAACTCCAAATATTTTCTCTCTCATATACTCCAAAGTTCCAAATTCAAGTTTTTTTCGGTCCCAACAGTCACATTATATAATTCAAAAATAGTAGGATTCATATTTATGATACAACTAATATCAAGACAACATCTTTTGACTTAGAATTCCATGAATAACTAATTTCTTTTTCATTTCAACCATTTTGGAGTACTAGCCTAATATTTGTATGTCAGAGGTTGATGGTTATAATATAAATTTTATGGTTCTAGCAACTTATTTTATGCACATCTAAGACGTATCGTCTGCTTATCTTTCGTTGCTTATCTTGGGATACAAGATAGTCACCTCTATCAACAAGCTGGTAGAATTGGTACATAATACCTGCTTCTTTAAGACTCAAAATATGACCAAGGGACATAAGCCTTTCTAGGCCATTGATAATTCGTCAATATTCAATAGTGAGCTCAGGATACCACGAGAAGCATTTGGTTGCCAGGCTTGAGTACTCGTTTATCAGAAGAGAACTAAGAAAATTTATGCTACAAAAGTTTGTATAGAGCTAGATAGCAAGGAATACATAAAGACTGCTTGCATGATTTTCAAAGTAAGTTGGTCAATGCAAATATGCCAAAACAAAGTTTTATAGATGCCCACAGTTATAGTGTTTCAAAATTCCTTGCAGGTATAAAGTCTTATGTTGCCCATGAATCTAGTACTTCAAAAGATGTGGTAAGTTCAAATTGGTTGAAACTCATATGCCATTTGAGGTAGGAATGATGAAAGCCACCGTTCTGTATTCATAATTCTGCTAGTTAATGAATTATTGTTGTTTTTAGTTTCTTGAACTGCTAGTATGCCTTTGAGCTCTCAAAGAAGATGATCTATGTCCTGGCAGTTCAGCTCAACTCAAGATGATCTATGTCCTGGCAGTTCAGCTCGACTCACTTGTATACTAGGAAACTAATTTCGTATCCTCAGATTTTGTTACATTTCCAAATTTTTTCTCATGAGCATCTGGGGTACAAAGGAGTTGGATATATAGGCTATCAACACTGGCTGCACCTCCTGTAAAACATTGATAAACATTCGAATTAAAACAGATATTGTGTTGTTATTAATTTAAACAGATATTGATCTGATTAACTATCGAATTTAATATGTTATTGTTGATAATCTCGTGCCTTCAGTACAATCTCTACCATCATGCTTATTAGGTTATTATTCAAACAATTTCGTGAGAACTTCTCACCCAACAACCAACAAATTTTATTTTATTGTGAGATACGAAATTAATTGCCACGCTAATTTCAATGACGTTAAGTCTGTGGCTGAACAACCAGCAAAATTTATTGTGAGATACGAAATCAAAATATCCCTTTGCAAAAGTTGCGGTACCCCAAGGTAGCCGACATTTATCAATATGCTGAAAGATAATATTGCAAAGGGGTTTCATTAGATTGCAGTGCAACGTGGATCATTTCTCTACCGACACAATGTATTGTATTGATCTGCCACTTGAGTTTAAAGTGTGATTGATAATGTTTTATGATTTAGGAAGATTAGAAAAATTGAAAATCTTAAGCGTTTTCATCTGGGAAATCGATTACCCATCCAATGGATCTGGCTCAATTTCCTTCCTTTATTAATATTATTTTTGCAACATTTTATTAACATATCATTAATGATAGGCAGGGCGCGAGGCCGAAATATTTACCTAGTGAATAATTTCACACTTACGAGTACTGCTCTTCTGAGGTTATTGATTTCCTCCCTGTGGCACATCTGGAAATGGCGAAACTCTGTAATTTTTAACGATTCTAAATTGGATAGCACAGATATCATTGTTAAAATAGTTGCTTCTTATGAAGCCCTTCCACTGAAAGCCAATTTCCAAAGAAGAGGTGTTCCCTCTGACCAATCTTTCGAAAACTCTCCCTTCCCAAAGGCGTTTTTCGACGGTGCAGAACAGCAAGGCATATGTGGATGTGGTGTCCTAATCATGGTAGATGAAAGCACTCAGTTCTCCTTTCACTGGAACGGGGGTAGTGGTTTTAATAGTAAAGCGGAGGCCATGGCTCTCGCAGGATTATTATACTTTTGCCTCTTCCTTAATCTACAACATGTTTCGATATATGGGGATTCGAAAGTTATGGTTGACTGCATCTCCGGTAAGATCCATATCACTGCATCTCACTTGAATGGCTAGATGGGCAGGATTAGATACTACTGGGATTCCATGGATGGTAGCTCTATTCACCACATTCGCAGAGACAAAAATTATATGGCTGATTCTTTGTCTAAAGCAGGGCTACAGGAGGCTACTGGTTCTTGTTTTTTGCAGGTCCTTTCTGAGGGAATCAGCTATCATATCTAGGAGTATAATATGCCGGACTTCTAGTTTCATTTCTCTTACTCATAACAAGTTTTTCTTGGACGGGTCTATGATCTTTATGTGGATGTCTTTCTTGATTTTTGGATGGGATACACGATGTTTACTGTACACCATATGCTTTCTGGTTCTCATATGCTTAAGTTATGTTTTGGTAAATGTATCAGTCATTTCCTCCCTACTATTTCACTGGTTGCTCCCATGCTTCTCTTAATTGGGAGTACACATGATGTAAATTTTGAACATTATATCCCTCATATAAATATAATCAGCTTTTTCTTTCTGAAAAAAAAATTATTATCTATTGAGTTCTTGTCACCAATATGGCTCAATGAAGGGTAGCTGGAATGGGCAATCCGGGTGGCAGCCCAGGTCTACAGATATATAAAGATACCGACGGAGAAAGGAACGAACCCATGTCGGTCAGCCTGAGATGGTGAGACCGATAGTCCATCCTGATGATCCCCGCGATGGCAGGTCCCCACCAATAGTCCTTATTAACTCAGAATGCTGGGGAGGGTTTGATATCTCTATGTAGGATGCATTTTTGAGTGCCATGATGCAAATAATCCACAGCCTTGGCAATTCCTACTGCGACTCGAAACCTGGCTAACCAGGACAGAGAGCCCTTCCCTTTCGTTTTATTTTCTGTATTTTCACATCAAATCATCGGTAATTAGACTTCTTATTCTCAGACCAACAGAAAATAAAATGCCCAAAAGAAGATGATTTCTAGACATAACAGGACCATGAAAATGGTATGACAAACTTCCACCGTTAAACAATACGCAACTTTCTTTCTTTTCATTCCAACAGAAAATAAATGCCCAAAAGAAGAATAACTACAGGTATAACAGTACCATGAAGATGGTAATCCAAACCATCAAAACACTGATCAGAGTTGTTTATTTTCAGCCCAACAGAAACTAAAATGCCCAAAAGAAGAGTAATTACATATATGACAATACTACATGAAGATTGTATTCCAAACTTTAAAAACACCAGTAATCATAGTTCTTCTTTCAGTCCAACAGAGGATAAAAGGCCCAAAATAATAATAATAAAGACAGATATAACAATACCATGAAGATGGTATTCCAAGCTTCCACCAGATGTGAACTTGTAGACCAGAAAAAGGCCTAGGCGATCAATGCAGTAACCTAACAAAGGAACCACGTGACGATTCTTCAAACTGCCAGCAATGTGAAGCTCTCTGCAGAATGCCTTGTCTGATTCCTTATCATTGCACTCCAGCCTTTTCACAGCAATCAGTTTCCCAAACCTCAGCCTGCCTCTGTAAACGCAGCTGTGAGCTCCCCTTCCCAACACTTTGTGTATTTCCATTAAAAAATTCTCATAATCAAGATAACACCAAACAAGATGAACAGTATACAGAATTTGAAGCATCCATACTAACCACCAACTTCTACAGGCATCCCATTGAAGCAAAATCATAGACTGGTACATAAATAAGACCAGGGAAGCAAGAGCAATAAGAAAACAATATAGATTAGCAGAGAAAAAGAAAATGTTACGTTCCAGAATGATTACAAAATAAGCAGAAATTTGAAAACCACTACAATAGAACACCAATTGAGAAAATGAACCAGGTTTTCGAACAGGTCAACAATATATGCAACATAAGTTGCAGAGACATGGACTCCACCGCGGAATGAACGAGGCCAAGGAATGAACAATGCCAAGGTAGGAATGAACAAGACTGAGGTTAAGGAGGGCACGAGGCTGAGGTTAAGGATGGCAGAGTTTTGATAAATGGAACGATGAGACACATGGCCTCCATGGTAGGTCCCACATAGCGTTTTGTATAGGATGATTAATATGCTATGTGGTAGCTGTAATTTATAAAATTTGCATTTGTATGCAATACACGTGCGTCCTGCCTCACTGAGAGGTGTAACCAGAGAACGATTACTTTGAAGAAACTCAATTGCCAAACACAAACACCTTGAGTTTCCTCTGTTGTCGGCCAACTTCAACAAATAAGTTCATGCAAGTCCATATAATTTGTCTGGAAGAAAAAAATCATCTTTTGGTTTAGTTGAATGGAATACTTTCTAGATATATCCCCTCTCTCAAATACATGAAGAGCTACCAATTTCTCTAAGTACATGTAGGTCTGCCAATAAAATTGTCTCTCAAATACATGAAGAGCTAGAAAAAGAAAGCCATCTTAGGGCTCAAGGCCTCACTAGGGGGCAATTCAAATGGCCGAGATGTATTGTTTGTAAATATCTCTAATCACCATGTTCAAATCCTGCTTTGAAGGAAGAAGGTGCCCAGGTGACATGTTCCTTATGCTTTGAACCCCGTTTTCTTGCTGCAATTATAATTTTTGAGTATAAGAATTGTTTCCAGTGTATTTTTATGCCAAAAATGGGCTGATATAGTGTGGTTTCTCTTGCATGTTGAAGGTTTTAAACGAATGCAAGAAGGATTCAGGTATGGAAACAATTCAAAGCTCTGTGGAGAAGAGTTTGGTAGGGTTGCAATGTGTAATGGAAGTTCTCCATTAATAAGGCTAGAAAATTCCAGAATCTACATATTTCTCAAGAAGTTGCCAAAATTGCTCCAAAACGTTTAAAACCCCAAGCATTGCCATTGTTGTGGCTATGATTGCTTTGATAGGTCGAGGAATCTTGGCAACCGTTTTCACATTCTCATGGTTTCGAAGATGAAGGCAGAAGATTAGCAGTGCTTACGAGACAACAGATAGGACTAAGTATCGATAATTCAAAATTTAACCTTGAGGAAATTGAATCTGCAAAACACAGTATTTCTTTGAAAAGAATCTGCTGGGGAAAAACAACTATTGTGCTGCTTACAAGGGGGTATTGAGAAACGGGTCTTTTGTGGTCATCAAAAGCATCAGTGACCTCCTACCTTTATTAATGTGGTTATTGGTTTGTTTCAATATTCAATAGAGTTGGGCCAAGGAACGCGAGGCCTAGTTACCCTCTCCAAGAAATTCTTTCTCTTTGAGGCAATGGGGTAAGAAAAGACATATCAGTAAGGGATATTCTCAGTAGTAAAGGCTAACGTGGTATGGTGGTATTGCTCAATATTAAATAAAACATCATATTTCTTACGAAATGATGATTGAAAGGGATCTTAAAATGCAAGTAGATTATCTTTGAAGTAGCTAAATGTCCCGTGTCTGTAGCCTATGGGGCAAGAACTGATCGCATAGAGAGAGATAACTGAATATTAGCCCTTAAAAATTTCTTACTGTAATGAATCCAATATTGCAGCTGAATACAGTAAGACTGTAAATGAATAGATAAGTTGAAATAAGTCTACAAGATAAATTCCTTACTAAAATTGAGTACTACAAATATGAAGTTGCTGCAGATATCTGTCGGTTCTCTCAAATTCATCTTCCAGTGAGATTTCTTGTTCCTAATGAAAATAACTTAAGGCTTAGAAGTTAGAACAGACATTAATTATTTTTATTTCTTGGCTTGCAGAGGGCTTTCTGCCATTAAGACTGGAGCGTGATTAAATCTGCTCTGAATACTGCATATAGATTTGAGCAATATCAAGGAGCAAATTCTCAAAATGAGGCACTCCACGTTGGATTCAGGAATACTGTTATCCATTTGCAATTTTGCACAGTTCATAATTGTTAAGAATAGAACTGTCAATTTCAAGCCCATTGATACAAAGGACTGGAAAGTGACAGAATAATAGCAATTACACCTTTTTTTATTGCCAGTGCTTCATTGAACAGACTTTCAAGTGTCTCCCATTGACCTAAAATTGACACAGTTTTTGTTCTCTTTTCACTGCTTAGTCAAGCTACTCAGAATAGATAGACTCTAGAGTACACTTCTGGGCCCTGAAAATAGGTTGAAAACAAATTAACTCCCAACTACCAGCATGAAACACCAACAGGGAAATATTGAATGAAATCAAACTACTCCCAACTACCAGCATAAATTTTCAGTCTTTTAGCCTAAAATGATAACAATGGTTACTGTTACAAATGACAGTTGATGGCATCAAAAGTAACATCATCTATCTGGTAGACAGTAATTAAGGAATGCTTCAGAAGCTACGGCTTTTGCTAACTCACTGTAGGGAGGTTATAAAATATAGCTTTAGTTTGCCATTGTCACTGCTTAGTCAAGCTAATCAGAATAGATAGAGGACACTTACAGATCCTGAAAATAGGCTAGGAACAAATTAACTCAAGCAAGTCATTAAAAACTAGAAGCTCAAGCACGCTGCATGATGATGGAGTCATTCTCAAGCAAACACCAACAAGAACATATTGAATGACATCAAACTAGTGCCAACTACCAGCATGAATTTCAGTCTTTTGGTCTAGAATGATAACAATGGTTAATGCTGCAAATGACAGCTCATGGCATTATAAGTAATATCATTAACCTGGCAGACAATGATTAAAAAATGCTTCAGAGGCTACACCTTTTGCTAACTCACTGAAGTGAAGTTATCGATGAATTCCAGAATGAGCTCTGGAAAAGTTTTAAACAACAATGCACATTCAGGTCATGTGAGTAGTTAATTTTGGATTGGGTGCAAATAAAGCTATCGAAGTTACAGTCCGATTGGTGTAGTTTGGAAGTTTTTACTATAACTGTGTTTACCTTCTATATCATAAATGCTTAGTTTTTGAAATGAAATGAAAAACCAAATGATACCTTCAGATCCAAACTTTCAGCATACCAAAGCAACATGCGCCTGCACAATTCTTTTGAACTGTTCAATTTGAAGGAATTTATGAGGCCATTATTTTAATTTTTTTTATGAGAACCAAAGACATTTATCAGAATATCTAAAACTAGACACAAAGCTCCTGACTGACCTTCATCCAAAGAATACAATGCTCCACAAGATTAAGAGGCTCCCGCATCTAAAATCATCAATCCAAAAGAATGTGATTGCAATTGCCGTGCTACAAAGTTTAAAATCTCTACCTTTTGACTAATAAGATAATTAAAATAGGATTAGGAAACAATGGATAGAATGATCAACAAACAATGAAGCTTTTTCTTTATTCATCCTGTGATAAAGGGTCTGGTTGCCACAAAGAATAAACTCGACAGTCAACAGAACATTGATCCACTGCCGAAGTTGTTATCCACCAGGGTTTCATTTTTGTTATGGTCTGCACTACATGTGCTGCATGAATTTCAAAGGGATGAGGGTGGGTGGAATCTCAGGCAAGTTTGGTGGAATAGATACACCTAAGCTAAAGGAAGTTCACTCTTTGTGGTGCAACCCTGAACCACTTTCATAAGATAAAAGGCAAATCAAACTATATCACATTGGTACATGACATGATACCTGTGAGAACAAGATCAACAGCCCTTCCTGCGTAAAAATCAAACTATATCACATTGGTACATGACATGATACCTGTGAGAACAAGATCAACAGCCCTTCCTGCGTAATCTAGACATTGGCATCATTCTTGTTCTTGCCTTCGGTATCTGGGTTTTGTCCAAGTAACCTACTCGGATCTTCATCTCCATCTAAGACCTTCTTCCGAGCCTCCTTTACCTTAAGTGACTGCAATTTCAAATGATTGTAGAAGCAAACCCCCAAGAAAGCCAAGCCATACCCTAACAGATTAATACCAGTCACTCTGTCCTTTATAATAGACCATGATAAGGCAATCAGGAGCCAGTCCTTGACAACACCTGCAACGTTCATTGTAAGGGCCGATGTCTTACCAACCAAAAGAAAAACTGCCAAGTTCAGCAGAAATGCACATGCACAGTTGGCACTAAAAAGCCTCACATCCAGATAAAATGAAGAAGAGGCTGCTAGAACCGGGAACTCAATTATTGCCCAAGGGATTGACAGGAATACAAAACAGCAAGGGGCAACATAGTACAGTGATGTTATTGGATTCAGACTAATCCCCTTAGCGGTCAAAAGTATTTGAATCAAGACTAACCGTGTTGCCTCAAAAACCACAGCACCCAATTGCAACATGACACCCCTGGAATTGAACTGGGCTTCCCCATATGCAGCAATGGCAACCCCTAAAGAGATTCCAACCATGTTGCCCATAGTCTTTGAACTGAAACACTCCTTTCCCAACAAAACTCCAATGGAATACACTGCAACAGGCATGAGGGCCTTAAGCATCTGTATAAGAACAAGGCCAAGGTAGGAATGAACAAGACCGAGGTTAAGGAGGGCATGAGGCTGAGGAATGAACAAGGCTGAGGTTAAGGATGGCAGAGTTTTGATAAATGGAACGATGAGACACATGGCCTTCATGGTAGGTCCCACATAGCATTTTGTGTAGGATGATTAATATGCTATGTGGTATGATTAATATGCTATGTGGTATGATTAATATGCTATGTGGTAGCTGTAATTTATAAAATTTGCATTTGCATGCGCTACACGTGCCTCCTGCCTCACTGAGAGGTGTAACCAGAGAACGATTGCCTTGAAGAAACTCAATTGCCAAACACAAACACATAGTTTTTCAGCGGATGGATTGGGAAATCTAACCGGGCTCACCACCAAAGGTATAACTAAAGAACTAGTGCCATTAGAGAAACTCAGCAGCCAAACAAAGTATTTCACTGCAATTTCTTTCCTTTTCTTTCGGGCGGCAGAAGATTCATTCTAGTTAGCTACATAGGATCACCGCCTGGGCTTTAAGGAGGAAGAAGACACGCCTACGTTTCTTGGCGCCATTCCAGCTACGACTACATGTGGAATTTGGCCTCAAGCTTTCAAAATGGTTGATAATTTGAGCTTCCTGGAATCGTACATGTAGTCACCAGAGCAGATTTGATAGTGGAGACGCTCCATTTAGGGTTGAAAAATCTCAATAAGGCAGCAATTTTCTTTCTGCCGGGTTGACAGATCTCAATAAGGCAGCAATTTTCTTTCTGCCGGGTTGACAGATCTCAATAAGGCAGCAATTTTCTTTAGTGCGGCAGAAGATTCATTCTGGTTAGCTACAGAGCATCACTGTGGGGACTTTAAGGAGGAAGAAGACGTGCCTACCTTTCTTGGCGCCATTCCAGCTATGACTACAGGTGGAATTTGGCCTCAAGCTTTCAAAATTGTTGATCATTTGAGCTTCCTGGTATCCTTAACTTGAAGTAGCAGCCTGTCACTGTAGCAAATTAATGCACTTCATGTTCTATATCCATTTTCATTGTTCAACTTGCTATTATGATTTTATGACTTGTAATTGCATTGCATTACTAAACATAATATTGCATCGAACATTTAGTCATCATCATGTCTCCTATGTCTGAGAAACACAATTTGCAATTAGTCTTGCCAAAGCATCACTTATTTTATGTGGAAAATTTCTCATATCTAATTGGAGACTGTTTATTCGATAGTTTAGAACTTTTGCTAGATTTTTGATACACATTGTAGAGCTAAGGAAAGGAAAATAGAGTATTTTAGAGACTGTCTTGAAAAACAAGATAGAGAGGCAATTTTGTCTTATGAACATGAACTGCATGAAGAGTCACTTAAAGAAATGCATAACATTAGCAAACATGAAATCTATTTAGACAAAATGGCTAGATCTGCCTCAAACAATATACCCCTAGGATCTAGAGGTCTATGGGGAGATATTTTCTGTATCCATTGGCTCTCAAATTGGCTGAAAATTCCAATTAGGGTTTGGTCCAAAACAAAGATGAGAATTTATTTGCACTTCAATTCAAGTGTTACAACAAATACTCATGACATATTATTCCATGACGAGGATCCTCTGAATGGGCACTTCGAACCTTTGGTTTGTAGGCAGTCTACAATTGATTGTACCTTCCAACAACAAACCAACACCTCATATGAACAAATGAACTTATGCAGTAAACAAGATAACATAGAAACACGTCTTCTTCCAAGTAAAGAAGATACAAGTGAAATAAAGATATCTCGTAACATAGACACATGTCTTCTTCGAACTAAAGAAGATACAAGTGAAATAAAGATATCTCGTGCTAACGTTAGGACATCTGATGTAGCAACTGCGACAAATACTGAGGAAGTTGTAATGTTTCATTCAACACATTCCTCAAAGAACAATACTGAAGCACAACCTGAAACAAAATGTCAATCTATTGAAACTAAATTAAAACCATCTTGTCACTTAAACAAGCACAAGAGAAGTTTATCTTTGCATGTGCTTAAGGACATTGCTCAGAAAAATTTGAAAAGGAAAAAAATAGGCATTGAGTATAACAAAATTACAATGAAACAACAAGTAGTTCTAGAAAACATAGAAGATGTTAGTGAGACACTGAGATTTCGGTCACTTAGAAACATGTCTGCTATGTCTGAGAAACACAATTTGCAATTAGTCTTGCAAAAGCATCACTTATTTCATGTGAACAATTTCTCATATCTAATTGGAGACTGTTTATTCGATAGTTTAGAACTTTTGCTAGATTTTCGATACACATCAGCAGAGCTAAGGAAAGGAACAATAGAGTATTTTAGAGACTGTCTCGAAAAACAAGATAGAGAGGCAATTTTGTCTTATGAACATGAATTGCATGAAGAGTCACTTAAAGAAATGCATAACATTAGCAACCGTGAAATCTATTTAGACAAAATGGCTAGATCCGCCTCAAACAATATACCCCTAGGATCTAGAGGTTTATGGGGAGATATTTTTTGTATCCATTGGCTCTTAAATTGGCTGAAAATTCCAATTAGGGTTTCGTCCAAAACAAAGATGAGAATTTATTTTCACTTCAATTCAAGTCTTAGAACAAATACTCATGACATATTATTCCATGACGAGGATCCTCTGAATGGGCACTTCGAACCTTTGGTTTGTAGTCAGTCTAGAATGGATTGTACCTTCCAACAACAAACCAACACCTCATATGAACAAATGAACTTATGCAGTAAATAAGATAACATAGAAACATGTCTTCTTCCAAGTAAAGAAGATACAAGTGAAATAAAGATATCTCTAGCTAACGCTAGAACATCTAATGTATCAACTGCAACAAACACTGAGGAGGTTGTAATGTTTCATTCACCACATTCCTCAAAGAACAATACTGAAACACAACCTAAAACAAAATGTCAATCTGTTGAAACTAAATTAAAACCATCTTGTCACTTAAACAAGCACAAGAGAAGATTATCTTTGCATGTGCTTAAGGGCATCGCTCGGAAAACGTTGAAAAGGCAAAAAATAGGCATTCAATATAACAAAATTACAATGAAACAAAAAGTAGTTCTAGAAAACACAGAAGATGTTAGTGAAACACTGAGATTTCGGTCACTTAGAAACTTGAAAAAACATATTAGAAACAATGCACAAACAAAGATTGTAACTTCTTGTCCATGAAGCAAACAGGCGAAAATTTTATCTTTGCATTTACTTATAGGCATTATTCAGAAAAAATTGAAAACACAAAATAAAACTTGCATTCAACACAACAACAATGAAACAAGAAATAGTCATATAAAACGTGGACTACAATCCATTTGCAACAAGAACAAAGGATCTTTCAGCACAATCAAATAAATCAAGAAAGTCTGGCCTATTAATTCAATCAAGATCAATGAACAAATTAACAGAATTATCAAAGCTTGATCAAATATATCAAAGACAAATAACTGACACACCTATTTTCAATTGTTCATCATGTGAAAGAACTTTCTTCAAAAGAGACATTTGCTTCGTGAAACAAGCAAATCAAACAAGACAAAATAAGATTAGGAAACTATCAACTAGGTTCGAGAATGTCAAATCTAGTGTTGAAAATGGCTATATTTGTAAACACTGCAAAAAAGCAATTGAACATGAAACAATCACTAAATATGCAGTTCCTGAACAGATAAGAAGAAACAGTGCCACTAGAACACTCACACAACTCACTGAACTAGAAGAAAGACTAGTTGCATTAAGATTTCCCTTCTTGCAAATAAAAGAAATGGGCCAACAGCTCTTTGATATGAATCTTCGGATATCTTCTTCTTTCCAACTTGCCGACAACTTGGTCTCCATACTATTCATGATTGACCGGGCTCTGAGTCGGAAGTTGCTTGGACTTAACACATCTCTGGTCTTCTTCATGACTGTACCGTGACCCAAAGTCTTGGGCTCTGAATTGGAAGTTGCTTCAGAAGTTGCAAAAGAGAACTTGGTGGGCGGTGTGGAATTGGGTTTGCCATGAGATCTTGCATCGTCCTTCGAGGAAGGAAGCCCAAATCTGTTACATCGTCGCCGGAGGAAGGAAGCCCAGAATTTGTTAGTCGTCCGAGGAAGGAAGCCCAGAATCTGTTACATCGTCGTCCGAGGAAGGAAGCCCAAAATTTGTTAGCCTTATTTCCACTATCAAATCTGCTCTCATGACTAAATGTACCAGGAAGCTCAAATGATCAACAATTTTGAAAGCTTGAGGCCAAATTCCACCTATAGTCGTAGCTGGAATGGTGCCAAGAAAGGTAGGCACGTCTTCTTCCTCCTTAAAGTCCCCACAGTGATCCTCTATAGCTAACCAGAATGAATCTTCTGCCGCACTAAAGAAAATTGCTGCGTCAACCCAGCAGAAAGAAAATTGCTGCCTTATTGAGATCTGTCAACCCTAAATGGAGCGTCTCCCCTATCAAATCTGCTCTGGTGACTACGTGTACGATTCCAGGAAGCTCAAATGATCAACAATTTTGAAAGCTTGAGGCCAAATTCCACCTGTAGTGGTAGCTGGAATGTCTGCAGGGGTGTCTTCTTCCTCCTTAAAGCCCCCACGGTGATCCTCTGTAGCTAACTAGAATGAATCTTCTGCCGCAGGAAAGAAAAGGAAAGCAATTGCAGTGAAATACTGTGTTTGGCTGCTGAGTTTCTTTGAAGGCACTAGTTCTTTAGTTATACCTCTGGTGGTGAGCCCGGTTAGATTTCCCAGTCCATCTGCTGAAAAAATATGTGTTTGTGTTTGGCAATTGAAGAAGTGTTTGTGTTTGGCAATTGAGTTTCTTCAAGGTAATCGTTCTCTGGTTACACCTCTCAGTGAGGCAGGAGGCACGTGTATTGCATGCAAATGCAAATTTTATAAATTACAGCTACCACATAGCATATTAATCATCCTACACAAAACGCTATGTGGGACCTACCATGGAGGCCATGTGTCTCATTGTTCCATTTATCAAAACTCTGCCATCCTTAACCTCAGCCTTGTGCCCTCCTTAACCTCAGTCTTGTTCATTCCTACCTTGGCCTTGTTCATTCCTTGGCCTCGTTCATTCCGCGGTGGAGTCCATGTCTCTGCAACTTATGTTGCATATATTGTTGACCTGTTCGAAAACCTGGTTCATTTTCTCAATTGGTGTTATATTGTAGTGGTTTTCAAATTTATGCTTATTTTGTAATCATTTTGGAACGTAACATTTTCTTTTTCTCTTTCTCTGCTAATCTATATTGTTTTCTTGTCGCTTTTGCTTCACTGGCTTTATTTATGTACCAGTCTATGATTCTGCTTCAATGGGATGCCTGTAGAAGTTGGTGGTTAGTATCTATGCTTCAAATTCTGTATATTGTTCTTCTTGTTTGGTGTTATCTTGATTATGAGAATTTTTTAATGGACATACAGAAAGTGCTGGGAAGGGGAGCTCACAGTTGCGTTTACAGAGGAAAGCTAAGGTTTGGGAAACTGATTGCTGTGGAAAGGTCGGACTGCGATGATAAGGAATCAGACAAGGCATTCTGCAGAGAGCTTCACATTGCTGGTAGTTTGAAGAATAGTCATGTGGTTCCTTTGTTAGGTTACTGCATTGATCGCCTAGGCCTTTTTCTGGTTTATAAGTTCATATCTGGTGGAAGCTTGGAATACCATCTTCATGGTATTGTTATATCTGTCTTTATTATTATTCTTTTGGGCCTTTTATTCTCTGTTGGACTGAACAGAAGAACTGTGATTATTGGTGTTTTTAAAGTTTGGAATACCATCTTCATGTGGTATTGTCATATATGTAATTACTCTTCTTTTGGGCATTTTAGTTTCTATTGGGCTGAAAATAAACAACTTTGATCAGTGTTTTGATGGTTTGTATTACCATCTTCATGGTACTGTTATACCTGTAGTTATTCTTCTTTTGGGCATTTATTTTCTGTTGGAATGAAAAGAAAGAAAGTTGCTTATTGTTTAACGGTGGAAGTTTGTCATACCATTTTCATGGTCCTGTTATGTCTAGAATTCGTCTTCTTTTGGGCATTTTATTTTCTATTGGTCTGAGAATAAGAAGTCTGATTACTCATGATTTGATGTGAAAATGCAAAAAATAAAACGAAAGGGAAGGGCTCTCTGTCCTGGTCAACCAGGTTTCGAGTCACAGTAGGAATTGCCAAGGCTGTGGATTATTTGCATCATGGCACTCAAAAATGCATCCTACATAGAGATATCAAACCCTCCCCAACATTCTGAGTTAATAAGGACTATCTGTGGGGACCTACCATCGCAGGGATCATCAGGACGGACTATCGGACTCACCATCTCAAGCTGACCGACATGGGTTCGTTCCTTTCTCGGTGGGTATCTTTATATATCTGCAGAACTGGGCCACCACCCGGATTGCCCATTCCAGCTACCCTTCATTGAGCCATATTGGTGGCAAGAACTCAATATATAATAATTTGCCAGAAGAGCAGTACTCATAAGTGTGACATTATTCACTAGGTAAATATTTTGGGCTCGTGCCCTGCCTATCATTAATGATATGTTAATAAAATTTTGCAAAAATAATATTAATAAAGGAAGGAAATTGAGCTAGATCCATTGGCTGGGTAATCAATTTCCCAGATGAAAACGCTTAAGATTTTCATTTTTTCTAATCTTCCTAAATCATAAAACATTATCAATCATACTTTAAACTCAAGTGGCAGATCAATACAATACATTGTGTCGGTAGAGAAATGATCCACATTGCACTACAATCTAATGAAACCCCTTTGCAATATTATCTTTCAGCATATTGATAAATGTCGGCTACCTTGGGGTACCGCAGCTTTTGCAAAGGGATATTTTGATTTCATATCTCACAATAAATTTTGCTAGTTGTTCAGCCATAGACTTAACGTCATTGAATTTAGTGTGGCAATTAATTTCGTATCTCACAATAAAATAAAATTTGCTGGTTGTTGGGTGAGAAGTTCTCACGAAATTGTTTGAATAATAAACTAATAAGCATGATGGCAGAGATTGTACTGAAGGCACGAGATTATCAACAATAACATATTAAATTCGATAGTTAGTCAGATCAATATCTGTTTAAATTAATAACATCACAATATCTGTTTTAATTCGAATGTTTATCAATGTTTTATAAGAGGTGCAGCCAATGTTGATAGCCTAGAAATCCAACTCCTTTGTACCCCAGATGCTCATGAGAAAAAATTTGGAAATGTAACAAAATTTGAGGATACGAAATTAGTTTCCTAGCATACAGGTGATTTAAGTTGAACTGCCAAGACATAGATCATCTTCTTTGAGAGCTCAATGGCATACTAGCAGTTCAAGAAACTAAAAACAACAATAATTCATTAACTAGCAGAATTATGAATACAGAATGGTGGCTTTCTTCATTCCTACCTCAAATGGCATATGAGTTTCAACCAATTTGAACTTACCACGTCTTTTGAAGTACCAGATTCATGGGCAACCTAAGACTTTATACCTACAAGGAATTTTGAAATACTATAACTGTGGGCATCTATAAAACTTTTTTTTGGCATATTTGCACTGACCAGCTTACTTTGAAAATCATGCAAGCAGTTTTTATGTATTCCTTGCTATCTAGCTCTGTACAAACTTTTGTAGCATAAATTTTCTTTGTTCTCTTCTGATAAACAAGTACTCAAGCCTGACAACCAAATGCTTCTCGTGGTATCCTGAGCTCACTGTTGAATATTGACGAATTATCAATGGCCTAGAAAGGCTTATGTCTCTTGGTCATATTTTGAGTCCTAAAGAAGCAGGGATTATGTACCAATTCTACCAGCTTGTTGATAGAGGTGACTATCTTGTATCCCAAGAGAAGCAGCGAAAGATAAGCAAACAATACATCTTAGATGTACATAAAATAAGTTGCTAGAACCATAAAATTTATATTATAACCATCAACCTTTGACATACAAATATTAGGCTAGTTCTCCAAAATGGTTGAAATGAAAAAGAAATTAGTTATTCATGGAATTCTAAGTCAAAAGATGTTGTCTTGATATTAGTTGTATCAGAAATATGAATCCTCTATTTTTGAATTATAGATTGTGACTGTTGGGACCGAAAAAAAATTGAATTTAGAACTTTGGAGTATATGAGAGAGAAAATATTTGGAGTTGTGCATAAGCACCAAGAACAACAAATTCCAACTGCTGAAACTAATCTTTGTGAATTTTGTTGCTTTTGGTAGTTGCTGCCTAAAAAGCCTTTTGAAATTTGTATTATGTGGTTTCCCAGGCCTTTCAAAAGTAGGTGCCTTTATATAATAGAAACATGCATGCCACCAAACAAAACACACAAAATTTTGCAAACAGGAGGCCCCAATACCAAAATGATGGCGGTTCCCTTTCATAGAAAATGCTTAGCAGGATTAGGCCTAAAGCCAGCAAAAATTCACACATGATTTGCAATGGCCACACTTGGAGAATAAGTTAATATAACTCTAGATGTAGAGAATCCTATATTAATGAATAAATGCAAAATAACTGCAGACAGTAGGAGAGAGAATGAAATAATATGAAGAATTTGGAGGTTTATCTATACTAGCGAATTGTTTGGCTACACCATAAGTCAGGGTGTCCAAGATCTGCTTAGGTGGGCTGACTGTGGCCAAGCCATCCTTTTTTGAATCTCTAATGTCTAGTCAGCCATACATTTTTTTTCTGTTAACGCCGAGCCATCTTTTTTTCCTGTTAATGCTGAGCCATATAAACTAATTTTTTCCCCTAATGTTCAGCTGGCCAATCCCTAATTCTTCTCATATGTGAAGCAACTTCCCTTAAAGGGAGCTGCCGCCTTACCTTGTTTCCCCTCAATTAAACAGTCATTAATCACCTCTAATATCACACTCACTTCATATTCATTAATTATGCATTCTTCTTTCTTTTCCTGCATCAGAACTAGTGTCATAACAGTTTGAATCCTGCATCAAAACTAGTGTCATAATAGTTCGGAGCAAAAGCAAGGGATGACTTATGAAATTTTGCAGCAGAGATTAATCAAAAAGAGATGCTAAAGAAGGGACAGAAGTGGAAGGGTGCATTCTGTCAGCTTGCAAACAAGTGCAAAGAACATTGCCCTTATCCCTATCATTAGGTCTATTCCAAAGGATTGGCCTTATCTAAAATCGTGCTCAGATTTTGTTGGTATATTTGTCACAGAAAAGATTTTTTAAAATCAGCTGGAAATTACTAGCTGCTTCTCATTTTTCACGTTTTATTCTTGGACACAATTACAGTAAATATTATGCTAGCTAATAGCATTTTGGCATGGGCATAGAGCAGCAAAAGTTTTGGCAATGGATGTCTTGATGCCAAAGCTGATAATGTTAGGGGGATAATGAGATTCAGAGGAATGTCGTTTGCCTAACACTTAGAGGGGATTCTTCTTTGGAAAACTTTGGTGGAACAGAGAACATGGATCTTGACTGCTTCATATAAATTCCAAATTCAATAAGATAAATAGCACTGTGAGAGTGTTCTTCAGGCCTGTTCTGGAGTGTCCAAAACAACCATATAAGGGGGTGGACATCGCAAGCAAGAGGCAATTCAGGAATGCCTACAGCTGGGACCATGAGGATGTATCAAAGTCCCAATACTTCCCAGTGGCAGCTTGGTGAAGCACTGTACAACCATATACATAAGTATTGGTTTTTGAATGTAAATTTATTTTTGAGTAACAATTACATTTTGAAATTGAAAACTCCTGAGAATAAGGTAAATATTATATAGTAAAGACTCTAACATATCTATTTTCCTAATGGCTAATTAGGAACAACTAACAAACAAGGCGTGCAGTGAGTACCTGACACAAAGCAAAGTTCAAGGCTTATGTGCTTATGTTTTCTATGTTATGAGGCCTATATGCCTAGCACTATTATACTCATCGAGCCACAGGCAAGTAGGCGACATTCAGATTCATTCCCAGCCTCCCCTTCCTCCATCTAGCTAGCCTTTATGTATTAGTCAGGGAGGCATCCATACGTCCAGAATTCCTGTTACTGTGAGAAATGCATTTGAATATAGATACTATGAGAAACCCATATAAACCAGGTCTAATACATATCCACAAATGGCCGAACCAGACATGCAACCTTTGAAATCTGATGTCAAGGGCTATATCAGATTCGGCTTAGATTTATTTCAGATTCAAGTTTAGATTTATATGTGCAAGTATCTTATGTGATCTGATAAGAAAATGGTCTTTACATGGAAATGGTATCCAAGAATTATTTGCCTCACCCAAATGTTCCTTTAACTGACTTGCACAAGAAGGGTATAGAACGCCCCAACGTCCATGTTGCTAGCCCAAAATCATAGGGTAGCACAGAGTAGGGAATAATTCTAATCAAAGGAAACATTTCCGTTGTCATACAATAAACTGATATGTTGCTAATACTATGCATAATTTTCTTTAGTACAAGCATGGTGAGGCAAATGCAGAAGACAAGTGAGAACAATCAGATTGCTATGGGGCTGGCCTGTATGCTGCCCCTAGCATCTACAAAATACATACAACATCCTCTATACCAGCTATATGAGAACTTTAAGAATGATTGAGTAGAAAACAACTGAAATCACTTCAGATTCCCCCTGCCAAATGCATTGGACTGAGGTGCCTACATTAACTGTACTTATGCATGGAAAGGTACTCATAATAGACAAAGGATCATGGGATTGCTATGCTGAGCTCTGTATGAACCCTATAAATTTGGCATTATATTTTTTTTTCTACAATTGAGAATCTTGGGCATTCCAAAGAGGATAAGTAGGAATTATCGAATTTAGAAATAGTCCATAAATACAACCATGAAGGCCATTATTAAAATAGGGACAATTAAGAATTGTTTGCCACACCTCCTTTTTAAAAGGAAGCAGCGGCAGTTGCTAAGAAGTGGGTATGATTGATAAAACACATACGCCCAGACTGAAGCAAGGTCCTTTTGTAATTTATCAAATAAAGGTGCCTGAATGAAGGTGCTATGTTGTATGAACCTGCTACCCAGACATAGACTCAGACATTCAATCAAACAAAGGAACGTGCATCTTGAGGCTCCTGCATATAGAGCTTTGGGGTTGATATTCATGCGGAGCTTCTGGGGTTGGGAAGGAGAGGTGGGTAGCTGTATGCAGTGTAACTTCTGAACATTCATTTGATGTTTTTCAATACAACAGTTTCTGAAATACTGCCCAGACTGAAGCAGGGGCCTTTTGTAATTTATCAAATAAAGGTACATGAATGAAGGTGCTATGTTGTATGAAACTGCTACCCAGACATAGACTCAGGTATTCAATCAAACAAAGGAACCTGCATCTTGAGGCTCCTGCATATAGAGCTTTGCGGTTGATATTCATGCAGAGCTTTCGGGTTTGGGAAGGAGAGGTGGGTAGCTGTATGCAGTGTAACTTCTGAACATTCATTTGATGTTTTTCAATACAACAGTTTCTGAAATACCTTGATCTTAGAAACTTTGAAAAGCCAAGTAGCATGAAGGTGCTATGTTGTATGAACCTGCTACCCAGACATAGACTCAGACATTCAGTCAAATTTCCATAACTTTTATTTGCAGAAAACTAAATTTAAACAATGGGTCAGAAAGCATTTTTGGATTCAAAACCATTTTCACAATGCAACCATTTATTTTAGTTTTCACTGCTTTTCTTGTTCTCTCGAGAAGGCATTTTAAGGCAATCATCAAAATTTCGGATTCAAATTCATCTTCAAAATGAAGACATTGATTTTAGTTCTACTAGCTTTTCTTGTTCATCTCATAAAGGCATTTAAGACAATCATAATACTTTTGTAATTGTTTAATTAACTTAAGTTTCTAGAGTATAATATAACCTAAAGGCTCAAATAGTACCAAAATAATTGTTTCATATCCTAGGCACAGTGACCTAGTTTTATTTTGAGAGAATTAATGTAATGCAGGGTGTTATAATATTGATTTAGCAGATTTGTGAAAATTATTTAGCTTGAATGCACATTTAGGTGTAGTAGTGAAAAATTCAAATTCTTGAAAATTTTGACTAACATCCATTACACCAGCAGCAAAAATCTAGTGCTCCATCTGTTTGTATAAACCCCATCACCAGTGAAAAATCTAGTGCTCCATCTATTTCTATAAACCCCATCACCAGTGAAAAATCTAGTGCTCCATCTGTTTGTATAAATCCCATCACCAGTGAAAATAGACATTGTACGAATAGATGGTCCATGGTTTCTTCGCTAGCACAATTTGTCCATTCCAAGGTTCTTCAACCCCCATTTGCCTTGCGGCTTGGTCCTTGCAATTTGAGTCCACTTTATGAGCTCCACCCCATCCGAGGACTGATTTATAGCCCATAAATATCTATAGTTGAGCTTCTTGATATTTTTTAGTATACCTTTTGGTATCTTTACGGATCTTTGCCATAGTCGACCATAAAATTGGTATGCTCTTCTACCCTCCACTTTCTTAACTATCCATGGCGAGTTGGCAGAGTTATGTATTCAATTTTAGATAGAAACCCAAATATTTCAAACTGTCATGAGCATGAATCTTTCTAGTATGTGTGACCAAGAGAAGAAATGTTCCTTTTTGTTCTTGAAAGGAAAGGAAAAGGAGAATGTTGTCAATAACAAAAGATGTCATATAAGAATATGTTTGGAAATATTAACACTAGGTAAATTGCCATTTGATATTGCATCTGTAACCAATTTGCTTAGGATTTTTGCGATGGGCAAAAAGATTAAAGGGAACAATGTGCATCCTTGTTGAAGGCCTTTGGATGTGAAACCTAGACTTCTTAAATAGACTAAATAAAATTCATATGTCCACCCGCAATTATTCTGGGGAAATCAAGCCAACTTGAATTTCTATGTCAGGGAATAGTCTCTTGGTTCTTTGTGAGGACTTTTCATTGAATTTTGGGATGCACAATTCAGATTTGTTTCCAGAAGTTATGAAGATGGTGATGCCGAGCATCCTCCACTCCAAATTTATCTCTCTATATCTCCTCTTGGAAGCTGGACAATATATCTGTTTTTTTCAAATGTTAATCAATTATATACACTATTTCAAAATATTCAATAGCTTAAAAAATCCGAGTGCGCTTGAATCTGTATTCTGTGTCGATGCCCAGCTCTTCAATTTGGCTTTAATCTGGCCTTTGTTTTTCTTTGCCTTTGTTTTTCTTTTTTCTTCTTTGTTCTAAAGGAGGGTATGCATTTTTTTTCATCGTAAGTAGTATTATGATTTGGAAAGTGCCAAGGGCCACTTTGATTGCAATGAGAAAAATGTTAGGAGGCAATGATTTGAAAAGTAACTAGGGTTATTTGAATGATTATGGGCAAAATATTGAGTAACTGAATTGGTTTACTCTTTGTTGAATGGTAAGTGTGGCTCCTTTGCATTGACAATCTATTATGAACGGAAGGGGTTTTCTAAATTAACTTTCCATGGTAATGTTGATGTTTAATATATCATGGGAACTCTCGCTTCTAAGTTCAGATTTGTTTCCAGAAGTTATGAAGATGGTGATGGCGAGCGTCCTCCACTCCAAATTTATCTCTCTATATCTCCTCTTGGAAGCTGGACAATATATCTGTTTTTTCCAAATGTTAATCAATTATATACACCATTTCAAAATATTCAATAGCTTCAAAAATCTGAGTGCACTTGAATCTGTATTCTGTGTCGATGCCCAGCTCTTCAGTTTGGCTTTAATCTGGCCTTTTTTTTCTTTTTCTTTGTTTTCCTTTACTTTGTTTTTCTTTTTTTTCTTTGTTCCAAAGGGGGGTATATGCATTTTTTTTTTTCATCGTAAGTAGTATTATGATTTGGAAAGTGCCAAGGGCCACTTTGATTGCAATGAGCAAAATGTTAGGAGGCAATGATTTGAAAAGTAACTAGGGTTATCTGAATGATTATGGGAAAAATCTTGAGTAATTGAATTGGTTTACTCTTTGTTGAATGATAAGTGTGGCTCCTTTGCATTAACAATATATTATGAACGGAAGGGGTTTTCTTAATTGGCTTTCCATGGTAATGTTGATGTTTAATATATCATGGGAACTCTGGCTTCTGTCTATTGCCCTCAAAATCAAAATCTTCCTCTAATAGCATCATGGAAAACTCCGTTAGATTCAGGTTGTTTAAATGCACTCTTATCAACGTTTTATGGATACAGGGACCCTGATCTGGTTAAAAGAATTGGAGCTTCAGTGAAGATGGCAGGAGTTTTGAAAAGCTACATCTGGGAAATTATGAGTGGTTAACATATGGGCAAGCACTCGAGCATGTTTATCACTTTGCATCAGGTTTGGTAGAACTTGGTCATGAAAAAGGAGAGCGTGTCGCCATTTTTGTTGAAACTTGATTTCAGATTTCTAGATTTCAGATTTTCAGATTTCTTGATTTATAGTAGGTCCTTTCCAGATGATATAACATGCTTTCTATTTGGCTTTGATTACTGTAATTAAGCTCATATCACTCTATTACAACACGTGTTTTATTGGTAGGGACTTGCTGCTTCGCAGCTTATCTTGTTAAAGTTTGCAACATGGTTGTGTTTCTATATGGAATAAGTAATGGGTGGCATAGCAAATTGATTGGAATATATTATGTGTGGTGGGACATTACATTAAAGTTAGGAGGTTGTATAATAAGTATGGCACATATGTTTGGAATCTGGGAATTTGAAAAATTCTTCGTCATATTACATGCTCATGTATAAATTTAGAATGTGGTTGGGTTTTAATTATGTTTTATGTTAAATCTAGTATGATAAATGTGACACATTTCAAGGAATTTTTGGGATGTATGTAATACATATTGCGAGTGGTTAGCCTTAAGTAGGGCACTAATCAATTTTTTTTTAACTATGTTTTCCATTACTATTATGTTTGGCTAATTTGCTTCTTGCCTTGATTTGAACCTTGACCCAAGAGAATCTTATGTTGAATGAAGTGTTTGTTGCACTTGGATAATAGCTTTCACTCCACAAATTACAATATAAGAATCCTCAGCACAAGTATGCTCAGTTCTTCTTTTCAATGAGGAAGAGATTTACTCGTAAAGTTGGATGATTGAATAGTTTCTCTCTATGGCTCTATCTAAATTTCATGCTAGGTTAATCCCCTCATTCATTATTTTTATTTTCTCCCATGTCCCTCTGTTGTGCCTGGTTAAGACCACCCTGCTCATGTTTTTCTTATTTGCAACTTTTTTTGTAAAAAATAAAAATGAATCATATTCCTTGAGGAAACCAAGTTAGGTTATTGTTATATTTTGTCTAAAATTTTGTATGAAACAACCTTATGCAAGGC
The DNA here is from genome assembly GCA_031772625.1 of Pinus tabuliformis. Lineage (NCBI taxonomy): Eukaryota > Viridiplantae > Streptophyta > Pinopsida > Pinales > Pinaceae > Pinus > Pinus tabuliformis. Next base: position 511,721,411 of record CM062818.1, on the reverse strand, counting down.
CACAACTTTCACACTTCTTATTTGAATTCCCATCTTGAGCTAGTTGTAGGGTTTTGACTCATCGCTATGATGCCCATGTTATCATTCCTGCATGTGATTTCCCTCTATCACTCACTGGGTATCCCACTGTGAAAAAATTGTAGATAGCTCAGAGAGGGCTTCTCCCCCTATTTTACTGGACACCTCTTCCATCTGCAATCCCAATTAATCAATTCTTTCTTTTATTGTTCTAGGTTTATTGTGCACCAACTATTCCAACTTTTTATGATTGTTTGATTTTGTGGGATTAAAATGCAAATGGTTTTGTGATGCATCTTTACATTCCTATCTAGGCTTCTGTGGTTATGATAAATGATATTATGATGAAAACTCTAGGTTTAAAGCCTCACAACTACTATAGTTCCCTTCGACATTTTCATGGTCCCTCCATACCATGTTTTCCTCTTCATATATTAAAATGTTCTTTTTGTGAGGGATTTTTTTCTCAAGAATAAAGCAAAGTTACATATATGAGAAATTTATCTTATGAGCTATGTACACTCAACCTTAATCGATACGTTTCCCTTGCATAAGACATATCATCTAGTCAAAATTGATAAAGACAAGTAAGATAATAATCCCCCTTGTTAAACCCAATTTAATGCAAATTTTCAAATGCACTGGTCAATAAAGGGGTTTATAGGAAATTATCATTCACATTGGACATATTGCCGCAGCCTGCATTATTTCTATGTTCTTTTAAAACATTTCCCTACATGTTGATTAGTTATTAAATACTTAAAGGACCTTGCAAATGTCTGATTCCAATTCTAGAATGTTGATTGTCTTTAGTACATTTTACCTCACTATATTTTGTTATCTCAAAATAAATAGTACACACCCATTCCATCTCATGCCATATCGCATCACTTCTTTATACATATGCTCATTTCAAAAGAAAATAAAAAACGCTCTCAAGTTGGTACCTTATTAAGTCTAAAGTTTGTTTTACTTGCAACTATAACTCGAATAGCCTACTTGCCAATGCAACTTGCTTACAACAATCACTATGTCGATTATTCATAAGATAGTTGTAACAATGGATTCAAATTAGACATCCTCTTGTAGTTGTTGATATGTTGGTTCATTCATTAAGATATCATGTTGTAAAATATCATCCTCTTGTAGCTATATTCTTCACTTACATACGCTCAATAGTCAATAAACCTAGATACATATACATCAACAAGACTTTTTGTTCATCTTTACCTCCCCATTTAATTGTGTTATTTCAAGCACCCAGATTGTTGTGTTAGGTAAGAGCTTTGCTGATGACTATTTATTTTTTTTAGTTATCATGTAAATAAGGTGTATGATGTCATGACTAAATTTTTTATTTATAGGTATATGAGTTTCTTTAGTAGTGGTTCCAGAGGAAATAGAAGGGGAAATGGAAGAAGAGCTAATGTGACTTGGCATGAAAGCGAAAACAAAAGAACTAAGTTTTCTATTTGTTTTGATGCAAGTTTTGATGAGTTTACTTAGCTCATTCCAACTGGCTACTTATACCTAGGAAAAACTCTTCCTAGCCCACATGTATCACATAATTCCCTTCAGCCACATCCCAACGTCATGGATATCGTTGAGCCTCGCCCATTCCCGTACGACCAACCCCCACTACATGATGGATGGGAGCCTAAACATGTTATACTAGCCTCTCATATTACTCATTGTCCTTCAAGTTCCCATCATTCCATCCACTTCCTGCTAGTGTACCTCAAATTATTTTTGATTTATCAGATGTTATGCATTATCCTACACAACAACCATTGATCTCACCTACACAAACAAAAAGAGGGAAGTTACGTCAATTACCTTACATTTTCCTTATTCCACTAAATATACCTGTACCCATTATCACACAAGCATCCCCATAATTGATAATGGAGAAAGAAAAGAAATTTCATTACTTTTCTTGCATTGTAATACAAGAAGAAAATACGAGTGTTAAGAAGAAACAAGTTGTAGAATCACACATGAAAATATGGGAGACATAAGGATGATTAATGCACATCTTTGATGAGTTTTTATGTTGTGTTTTATGTTCACAATATATATATATATATATATATAGTTGATGATGTTTGGTAACATTGTTATTTCATGGTTAAGGGAGTCATAAGGTTATGTTTAATGTTATCTGATGGATATGGGACTAGTGGGGCCCCACTTACTCAAGATAATTTAAAAATATATTACTTCCTCCAATTAGTTCTCTTCTCTCAAAACTAAAGAAAATATTTAATTATATAATTAAAGTAATTGGACGCAACTACCTTGTAAAATACTTAAGAGAGGTTAGAAAAGTAGAAAGAGGCCTTTGAAGGAAAGGATTTGACAAAGAAAAATAAGTGAAGAGAGGTATGCTACACCTTTGAGTTGTGATTATTTCTAATTATACTTTCCCATTTTTGAGTTAAAGGGCATAATGGTTTTGTTGATAGAAAAAATAACTTGAGTAGTGATAAGGACGAAGTGATTTGATCATTCAATATTTGTTTTTTACAAGGTTTATTTAGTCCTATTAAATCTTATTGTACTATTAGAAGTTCTGAATAATGTTTTAGTGCTAATTAGTGCATCTTTTGCAGACAATTTGTTGTAACAATATTATCAAAAGGGTCTAAGATACACATATTTATTCTTATTGTGCTTCTTTCATGGCACCATGTTTCCCTTGTATAGATACATAATATATTTGGCTTCTAAATTTATTTCTAGTCTATATTTTTGCAAATATTCAAAGAAATAGTTGACTATACAGTCTTATCTTTAATAAAAAATAGCTTATTGTCTACTTTATGATTGAACATATATCTCTTTATAGTTTATGCATAATTTCATAATAAAAACAAAGTATATTTTTGACACTTGATGCTTTCATATTGGATGCCATGTGTCATATTTCTTACATGCTTGGTCCTATGGCCTACGTTGCACACTTTTGAATCTGCAAATAATTTCTATTAATTTCATTGTGTATACGATAACTCTTGTTCAATTTAAACTTGTAAAATGTTATTCTTATATAAAAAAATTGCTTATAAATTTTGGTTTTTGTTGTTGTCTATAATTTTAATATGTAACATATATTAACATAAGTAGGTATGGTTGTAAGCAACCAGGCTCTACACTCATTATCTCAATTATCCCTACAACACCTGGAAATGTTGTAGGACGAGATTTTAAACTCCTCCCATTAATAGGTTTTAGCAACCTAGAGTTGTAAAATGAGTGGAAACAACTTAGAGTTGTAGAAATTATGTTAAGTAGAGAGTTGCAATAGATTGTACTTGATAGTTGCAACACATGTTCCCCACAGACACTTTCCACAACTGTTGAGAGAGTTGCAACACCTGTGTCCCATGGAGAGTTGAAACAACTATTGAGAGAGTTCCAACACCTATTCTCAAAAGGTACTTGTGTACCTTCATTCACGTGTACCACACTTAGAACAAAAAGATAGCAATCTCCTAAAAATGTATAAGAATAAGTATTCAAATAACATATTAAGGGGATAATTTACCTTGACCAAAAATGCACCATTATGGATGAAAAGGGTATAAGAATGGCATGCAACCTGGATAAAGGTATAGAAAAAGGTATTCGATGGGTGTTAAAAATATGTCAATTTGAGTACCTATCGCATTCCATTCGACATTACACCTTTCAGCCCCTAGAAATTGGCACATAAATTATTCCTTTGTACATAAGGATTCAATTATCTTTCACCTCATAATTCATGTTCTTACACAGTTCTTTGTGCCTTGTCCTTGGCTACCTATTCCATGTGAGCTACATAAATTTGGCAACATTTCATAATTTTTTTCTTCAATTGCATGACCAATATCTCTTTGATAGAAACTAGCCTTGGAGTCCCTTCCAATTGTCTTTGTCACCATTCTTCATCAAGGCAAGTAAATGCCTTATTATAACAATTTAGGAATGCATGGTTTTTTCCTAACCAAATTCATACCATTTAGAGAATTATAATAACCGAATGGTATGATGTTCTAGTATACAATTGTGCTCAACCCATTCATATTTATTTCACATTCCTTCACTAGTTAAACTATCCTTGTATTGGTCCCTGTAGCTAATTGAAATAACCAAGTCCTACCATGTTTAGATATTTTTAAATTAAATCATTGAACAAGTTTAGGATCAAGATAACTATGACTAGATCCATAATCAATTAAAATTAGAATGGAATAGTTATTTATCTTACCTTTAAGCTTAATCATATGACCCGAATGGTAAGTCTACCTATTTTTCAACACTATATAAATTATGGGAATACTTCTACCCATGTCCTCCATTATACCGACCCCTTCAATGTGGTGTACAATCCTCATTTTATCTCCTTTGTGGGCAAATTCCATGTACATGTGTGATCCTTCCCAACCCCAACACGCAATGATTTTAAATCTTGAAATTTTTCTTAATGAATAAGTTTCCCATTGTTCACTTTAGGTTAGATTAGTTTGTTGATTATCTTGGGATTTGCTTCTAAAAAATGAAGGTTTATATTAAGTCCTCCTTTGTTCCACCTTGGACCTCTTCTTATCATCTAAGGTTTTCTATAAGGTCGGTTTAATTTTACCCTACCTATAAATTTTCTCTACCTTCCTCATAGTTTCATCAAAATTCTTAGGCTCATCAAATATTATTTTTTCACCATGGAATGATGGAAACCCATTTACAAATATATATTTTTAATCTTTTTATCCATCCTAAAACCAACATACCTTATCAATTTAGTGAATTTTATCCCATATTCCTTACTTTTCATACCCCTTACCCTTAGTTCAAAGAACTCTTACATTTTCCTTTCATAATAATACTCTCACAAGTACTTCCTTTGAAAGTATATTTTCAATTTTCATATTTAAAAATAATTTGAAATGGATTATCGTAATATTATCAATAAAAAATTCCTCTTAATGCATCTTTTGTGACGTCCTCCCTTCTCCTTGTTTTCCATATATAACTTCCAAGGGTGAAGGTGGAAAACATCCAAAGAAAGTTTCAAAATGTGAATTACTATTAGAAGTGTCAATTACACTATTATAAGAATATTTTATATAGATTAAATTTTGATCAAAGGTATCTAGATGCTTCTAATTGTAGCCCCCAAAAATTTGTATCAAAATCCTATTGACTAATGGTGTCTTTCTATCTATTTGTGAAAGGAATGTTGTAGACCACCTCAACTTCATTTTTATATTCAGTCATAAAATAGTCCAAAATCTATCGAGAAATATAGTTTCCTTATCTAAAATGATACTCGGTCTCCCAAAGTGAACCTAGACCTGTTTAACAAACACATATTTTGCTTCTTTCCCTTTGATGGTACTTTTATAGGGAATGTGAACGCACATCTTGGTGAACCTATTAGCTACCATAAAAAAGTAGTCATGCTCCTTCCTAGTTATTAATATACCTCCCACAAAATCCATGGAAATGATTTTGCAAGGATGAGTGGGTACATGTAAGGCCCATGGTATAAAATTTTCTTGTTTTTACTAGGATTGTTTGTACAATAAAGTATGCATCCTCTAATGTAATATGATTTGTCTTCTTGGATTCTAGGATAATACATATACCTCTTTAAGTTGGATCTTCCATACACCAAAATTCCATACAAACTTGGAGGTGTCAACCTCTTTGATAGGTTATAGTTACTCATATTTAAGAACGAAAATATTGTCTAGCCTATAGAGTAACCCATTCTAGAGATAATTGTTAACTTTTCCATCAGCACTTGTCACATGACTTTGGCCATATAGCTACTAAAAAACCTCCTTGAAGTTGTCATCTTTTATATATGTTTCTTTTTATGGATAATGGGTTAAAGGATCCATATGCATAAAATTTCAAAAAGTTATACTATTTGATATGGATGACCTTGAAAGAATTCTCCCAACCTATATTTTGTTCTCCTCTTGTATTTGATGACTAGATGAAATTACTTTATTCAGTAGTTCGTGAGGAAATTATTAGGACCTAGACATTTCCCATAATTCAAACATAGTACATACATTATTAGGGGCACGCAAAACCACTTTTATTCCATTACTATAAATTCCCAACCATTTGGGATCATCTCCTCTTTTTAGTATTTTTTATTTCTACTAAGCCTATTTTCGTAGGGGTGCACCTAGGATGACATGTGGTGCTAATCGAACTTGACTAGATGACCACATGGATACTTAAACCCCACTAACAATTCCTAACTCATTCCTAGTGGCTCTTATAGTAATTATACACTTTCTTTTTTTAAATTTAGAAATGACCACATAACTCCACTCACGTATTGCTTATTAAATGGATTTTGGTTCTACTTATGGAGTCTTAATAGTTAGTTATTCCATGTGAGAGTTATTACATCAGTTATAATTAAATTGTAGGTCCACTTACTTCAAATTAACTCTATCATTAGTTATTTTTCTAATTTTCCTTGAACTTATTAGATAAATAGGAAAGTTATTTTCTAGTTAATTGTATCCATTAAAAACCTCAACCTAATTTGAATCGTTTCTTTCACCTAGAGAGTTGATATATTGTATTCATGCTAAAAAATAATACATTAGATTTTGATAAAATTTCTCTTATGTAATTGAAATTTCAACTTTGGTTACCTACTCAATTTTAAAATAAAATTTTCACTCTTCTCTCTAGTTTTAGAGTAGGTATTCTAGTATGATTTTACACTTAGATATTGAGCTTGCGTTTAAAATCCTACAGAGTATTAGAACGAAAGTGTGTTTCCAAATAATATGGGTATGTTACTGAAAATTTGACAAATTAAAACGTCCCATGGAGAGAATGAGGTAAATCTTAGTAATCCTCACTCCATTCAACTACTTTAACTAGAAGAATGATCTTATGATGTTTATGTACAACATGGGACTCTATCGGATCAAAATGGGGATAGAAACTAAGCCTTCACTAGCCATTGAGAAATTAAATTAACTCAACATAGTTAATGAAACCTATCAAATTCTCTATTTGTTAATCTCCAAACATTTTCTACTTCATGTAAATAAGTGTAAAACTCCTAATGAAGTTTGGATCAGCTTGAAGGAATTGTTTGGCAGGAAAATTTTGTTGAGAGGAGATAAACATGGGAATGAGCTTCTCATAATGGAACTATAAATTTGAGACCCTATTAGAATACTTATGTATATTCAAGACATTGACGAGTTAGGTAAAATATCATGGAATAGATAAGAAAAAGGAACAACTCATTCTTTCTGTGCTTTCTAAGCTAGGACTTGAGTACTTTATTTTTGTTTCTTCTCTCCATACCACAAAATTTTCTATGGGTAGAAATGGAAATATTCCATGTTTGGATGTGTTTATCAAGTCCTTAATATAACACTAGACTAAACTCATACTTATGTGGAATCTTAATTGTACCAAACCACATGCACTTGTAGGAAAAAAATCAAGAAAGAAGACTTAGTAGAAGAAAAATAATAAGAAGGAACCACATACAAGAAGAAAACCAAGAAAATGCTTGTTAATAAGGGTTTAAATTCCAAGGGAGGAAAGGGAAAGAACGAGAAGATGAAGTGAACATAATGTAATAGGGGGTTCTATGACACCCTTGAGATGACTCCCATGTGTGATATACACAACATTCTTAGGTTGTTGAGTCAATGTCTACTTTTGGGGTTGGTGTTCCCATGTACATATATATTTTAGGAAAATGTTTCTGTGTTTATATTCTTTGGTTCCATAGGGTCTAAATTTGTAAATATGAAATCACATGCATTAATAAAATACACCACTATTGTAGACCAAGTTAGAAAATAGAGGATGGGGTGTAAGATTCCATGATTATGAAAGGGGAGGGGTTGTGCGAACATATATGTAATGAAGGACTATGGGTGTATATAAGAGGGTGAAATACCTAGGTTGTGGGGTAGATGGTGATTGTGAGATTGTTGGTAGGAGGCTATTGGGTGTGGTGCCTTGGCTTGGTTATGATGGTACTAGTTATGTACCTACCCTGGAATACAATTTTACTCATGTGGAGTCAAAGATCCATCATGGGGGTGATTGGATGCTAATTTATTATGAGAAGTGTGGTTTACGAATGGGGTGAACATCTAAGGCTAGTAGCCAATCAATGCTTCCTTTTGAAAGATCACTATTTAACCTATGTTTAAATGATTATATTGTAATTATAAATGTAATTTCATGTTATTGTTTGAATATCAATTAAACATGTGTTATTATATAATTAAATTCTTGTATATGAGTATGTTGCCTGATATAATGGATTAGCCATGTATTACCACTTGGAAAAAAAATTGGGATAAAAGGGAAAATTACAAAATAATTAATTTACATGGATATTGATATGCCTTATTAGGAATCTGGGGGCATTACAAAGGGGATAAGAGATCAAGTTACAACACTTGATCCATATAGGTCCAACTCCACTTATAAAGGAAAATCACAAGCTGCATAGAAATTGTTTGAAATTTTTTCAAAGGGAATGGAAATGGATGATATTCTCAGCTTGAGATGAAATCAACCAGGAACGAAAAATATGAAAGTTTAATTTATGGTTATGAGCTTCGAGATGCTAAAGTGATGTTTTAATTTAGCGATATAGCTACTAATTTCATGTAGATAACTTTTTTGGAAAACAAATGTTACCAATGGAAAAAATTAAGAAGAAATGGAATTTAAAAAAAAATTAAAAACTTCCACATTATGACATTAACAGTTAGGTGGAAATTCTAGGTGTAAGTGTTAGGTGATGGTTGAGTTGGCGTGTTGAGGAGGATATGTAGTAGAAATGTGGCATGACTAAATATTATAAGAAGTAGATGGGTTTCTAGACCCTCTTACACCTTCGAATCTAATATCAACATGTAGCTTTGGGTTTAATTTTGTGCATGTTCTGACTTAATATATGATATATACCATTACATGGGAGTAGACCGTGGCCTTGAGGTCCATTGGAGTTGCATCTTATTGTTAACCTCCTAGCATGTTGAAGCTCGATATGTGATTCAGATCATTTGATATAGGGGATTATGGTAATCAGATCCATCAAGGTTCTTCTTACTATCGAAATCAAAGCATGTTGAAACCCAATATGAAATCTATACCATGACGGGAGTGGATGATGGCTATTGGATCCATCGGATGTGTAAATCCCTTATTACCTCCTTGCATGTTAGGATTTGATATAGATCTATAGCATCATATAAGGTTAGTCTCGACTATTGGATCCATTTGGAGTGTAGCTCTCCATAAACTATCATGCATGTTATAACCTAATATAAAGTGTGGGATGTGGATATACCCCAATATCAATTATTGGATACGTATGTGATTCTTTCAGTATGGGGAAATGTGTTGAAGTGGACCCCATATACAATAAAAAATAATAAAATAATGCCCCACAAAAAGGATGTAAATGAAGTGGGGTCCTTCCATATTCTCGGGGTTTGGTAAAGGTTCCATGTGAACCATGGGGTTTAAGTGTGGATCAAAAGGAAGATAGGTAGCTAAATGTTTTCTAAGTTTTTAAGGGATGGTATTCAAACTCAGTTCATGAGTAATGAAAACTAAGGGGTGTATATATATATATATATATATATCTATATCTATATATATATATATATATATATATATATATATATATATATATATATATATATATATATATGTGTGTGTGTGTAGGTCCTTTCCAATACAAGGGAAGTGCACAAACACTTTCCATATAATGGTATAATAGTTACAGAGTATATTTGTAGGTGGTTATGGTTGTTTGAGAGTATTAAAATAATGTAAAAATAAGTATAATTTTAAAAAACAATCATTGTTTTTTCAAGTTATCAAAGTGGAGAGAATTTTGAGGCCCTAAATGAAATTTTTGGCTAGAAAAAACCAACATTGAATATTTGTACCATTGTTACATATAGAGTTTGTATATTATGAAATAACTTGGAAAGAGCTTTCCAAAGACACATTATAACCGTGAAGCAAAGCTAATATGAGGAATTTAGCAAAGCTAATATGAGGAATTTATGACTATAACAACATAGGGAAAAAGAAGGTGTAAGTTCAATTCCAACAAGTAAAACTATATAATTAGAGCTTAGACTGGGACAAAAAGTTGTCAATATAAATATCAAGGACAACAAAACATAAACAAGGAGCCATATTTGAAAGTCATGTACATAAAATTCCAATAAATTAGCAAAAAATTGTTGCAACAAAATAAGGAAAATTGGGTAAGACTGGCCAAAAATTTCCCAAGCCATAACTTTCAATCTAAATCTTGGATTTTGGTAAAAATATATTTAATAAAAAATTATCAAGGATAATAATACATCTGCAACCTAAAATTTCCGTTTAGGTTAGGAAATTTTTTAGAAAACTAAAAGAAGTTTGTCGATGGTTTACATGACTAGAATTAAAATGAGGACCAAAAGTATGAAAGCTGCTTATCGATACTATAGTCATGCAAAGGAGGTCAAAGGTATCAATCAGGGAAAATTTTGGGGGCGAAATTTCACAAATGGGATATATTTTTGACTTTTTTTGAAAAACATATTCGCCAATTTCATTACAAAATTGCCTATTTTACATATATATGATTAAATGGATGAAATTTGCCAAAAATTTATCAATTTTTATAGTAATTTTTTTTAATATTCGCCTACATTCTATATGTATGAATGTTCAAACCAGAATAGTCACCGACAATATTATATATAGGAAAAATAGTAAATCCTTAAAAAATACCCCGATATCAATATTAATGCTAAGATGAAGTAAAAGGACGTGGAAGGTGCAGGTCATATAATAGAAACATGGAAGAGACCATGAAGATTCTAAAAATGGAGGTGCTTGATTGCAAGGCTAGTAGTGAAAGGAAGACAAAGGAGCAACAACAATTAATACTAATATTTTATAGAGCCTAAATAATTTACAAATGAGAATGGACAAGAAATCAGATTCAAGGAAACTAGAGAAATATGATTCACAAGTTAGAGGGGAGGATGTTGGAATTCAAAGCATTATAAGAGTGTTTTTATGCAAAAAAATCAATCACCAAGGAATCCAACCAAGAGAGCCTATGGGTGTTTAGATATGGGAGTAATCTAAGCATATCACTAGTGAGACAACAAAGAAGGAAACCTAACTTGGATAACTTGTAAGGAGAGCGTAGGAAGATTAAACCTAATGCATTTGATTCTGGGCATAATAAGGGAGAGGAAGATGAATCTTGGTTGTTGGAGATAATAAAGTATCTCCAATTGTACAATTACTCATCCAACTTAGAGGCATGAATTCCAAATTACCACTTGAAGTGAAAACAAAATCTATGTTGGGAACAAATCAAGGAAGTCAAGCACGTAGATGAGAAGAAGATCTCATGGAAGAGATTTAAAAGATACTTTCAGAAGAAGTTCTTACCTAAGCATTATTATGATAGAAAAATGTAAGAGTTCTTTGAACTCGGGCTAGGGAGTACGAAAATTGAGGAATAATGAAAGGAAATCACTAAACTACTAAGTTATGTTGGTTTTAAGATGGATGAAAAGATAAAAATATGGAATTTTTAAATGGGTTTCCATCATTCTATGGTGACAATGAATAAATTCCCATAGAAGCAATTCCCTTTCGTTCACTTTGGGTTGGATGAGTTTGTTGATTTTCTTTGGATTTTCTTATGGAAAATGAAGATTTATTATGACAAGAGTTGCATTCTATAGCCTAGTATGAGGGCGATGTGTGATTTTGTTTGTGCTCAACTTGATGTTGACACATTTACCTCTTAAAGTAAAATTAAAATATTCTCTAAATAGAAATGAAATGTCGATTATAATAAAAAACAAACTTGTTATCACAAACTCGCTAATAGACAGAGCGATGAGAAACTACGTTGAGAAATAGGAAACTGATAGAAAATGGTGTATGTGTCCAAGTGGAATAGGAAAGTAACCACCAATATCAACTTGGATCATAGGAGGATTAGATCTACATTAGATATTATCCAAAACTCTATTCTATTAATATATTTTATTGAATATCACACTTTTTGTTTTGGGTTTATGTAAGTTTATATCATTGGGTAATTTTATTTTTTGGTCATTAATGTCCTAATAGTTTTCCTAACATTGTGAGCATGATATGGTGCCTAACTAAAAGAAAATTCCATTATGATTTGAAATTTTGAAAAAAAAAATTCCAATATTATTGTCTACTAGATCTTCCTTTTTCGTTAGGGTTTGGGTTTTTTTTCTTTTGTAAAACATTGTAGGGTTGGTTTTGTTCTTTCTTGCATTATATCACGTATAAAGCTTCTATTGTTTTAAAAGAAACTTTTAAAGGAAGTACTTGTGAAAGCATTATTATGAAATGAAAATGTAAGAGTTCTTTGAAATCAAGCTAGATCCATCTTAACACCGAACCTATCAAGCATTGCGAGGGATCAATTATCTCGAGTTTCAAACCTCTTTCTTAAGTGCAAAACTTGAGGAAAGGTTTGCACCTCGAGAGATTTGATCCCTCTTAGGGCTTGATATATCCAAGGTTAAGATGGATCTCAGTTGGTTTGAGTTGTGTGTGGTCATAAAAAAATTTGTTGAACATATAATTATTTTGATAATTTCAAATATGTTAAATATGTCTAAGATTAATTTGATTAATTTCATTTTAAATTTTCTTAGTTACCTTAGTTTGTTGAGATGCGAGAGATTGTTAGTAACTTGAATGATGAAATAAAAAAATTTAGTGCAAAGTGACAGTTTAACAATGTGGAATGATAGAAAATGTGAATAATAAGAATATAGTCAATTACAAACAATCTTCATTGTGATCAATCTGAAACTATTTTCTTCTACTGTTCTTATTGTCATGCCTATTAGTTTTGCCATTTTTTCATATCGATCATATGAAACGGGAAGTTGAAAACATACACCGTTCAAATATTTAACTCAAGCTACTGTCGTAAACATCATACCTTGTCTCTATTACTCTCCAATATTAATAGTAGTTTTCACCTAAGTCAATCATTGTGCCTTATGGAGTGTTAAACCCCAAATAATTTTCAACAACAGTTATTTTCTAGTACCACGTTTGAATGCAAAGCGATTAACAATGTTGAATGATGAAAAATGGGAATAATAAGAATGTAGCCCATTACAAATAGTTTAAAGTTAGAGGAAGCAAACATTTTGGTTAAGTGAACATTTTATATAGCATGAAAATTCAAGTATTGTATTTATGGTTGAATAACTGCAACACAAAAGTCATTGTATGTCATGAATTTTTTTTATGTTCTTACACTAAGAGAGTGTGTGTATGTTTTTGGGGTGAGAATGAGAGACAAGGGGTGATAGAGATATAGATGGGGGGGTGGGGGAAGGGAAAAAGAGAGAGGCAAAGATGGGGAGGGAGGAAGATATATAGATATGGAGATAAAAGTTTTAGAGATAGGGAGAGAGAGTGCGATACATATAGTGTTTGTATATTATGAAATAACTTGGAGAAAGCTTTCCAAGACACATTATAACTATGAAACAAAGGTAGTATGCTGAATTTATGACTATAACAACATAAGGGGAAAAGAAGGTGTAAGTTAACTTCCAGGAGGTACAACTCTATAACCATAGCTTACACTAAGACGAAAGTTGTCAATATAAATATCAAGGACTACAAAAATAAACACGGAGCTAGATTTGAAATTCATGTACATAAAATTCCAAGAAATTAGAAAAAGTTTGTTGTAGAAAAATAAGGAAATTGGAGTAAAATTGGCCAAAACTTTCACAAGCCATAATTTTCAGCCTAGAGTTTGGATTTTGGTAAAACAACATTAAATAAAAAACTATTGAGGATGATAATACACTTGTTAGCCTAGCATTTTGGTCTAGGAGAGGAAATTTTTTAGAAAATTAAAGGAATTTTGTTGGTGGTTTATAAGACTATAATTAACATGAGGACCGAAAATACGAAAGATTCTTAAGGGTGCTATAGCCATGAAAAGGAGGTCAAATGTATCAATATTAGCGTGGGTAATTCCAAGATGAAATCAAATGTATATGGAAGGTGAAATTCATATATTAGAAATGTGGAAGAGACCATGAGGATTCTAAAAGTGGAGGTGCTTGGCTATCAAGCTAGTAGCAAAAGGAAGACGAAGGAGTAAAAACAATTAAAACTCAAATTTTATAAAGCCTAAATAATTTACAAATGAGAATGGAAAAGAAATATAATTCAAGGAAGCAAGAGAAATATTATTCACAAGTTAGAGGGGAGGATGTCAGAAATTCAAGGCATTATAGGAGTATTTTTATGCAACAAAATCAATCACCAAGGTATCAAACCAAGAGATCATATGTTCCTTGAGATCTAGGAGTAGTATAAACATATCACTAGTGAGACAACATAGAAGGAAACCTAACTAGGATAACTTGCAAGGAGAGGTTAGGAAGATTAAACCTACTACATTTGATTGTGGGCATAAAGAAGAGGAAGATGAATCTTGGTTGTTTGAGATAATAAAATATATTTCCAATTGTACAATTACTCATCCAACATAGAGGCATGGATTGCAAATCACCACTTGAAGGGAAAAGAAAATCTATGTTAGGAAACACTCATGAATGTCAAGCACTTAGATGAGAAGAAGATCTCATGAAAGATATTTAAAAGATACTTTCAAAAGAACTACTTACCCAAGAATTACTATGTAAGAAAAATATAAGAGTTCTTTGAACTCGGGCTAGGGAATATAAAAATTGAGGAGTTGTTAAACACACACATGGCACAAACAAAATATGAAGGACAAAACATGAGAATACATTTTTATTAACAAGAGATATACATTTATAGTACATAGTTTGACCGCTGGGTTCCACATCCCAAGGTCTCTTGTACTCCTTTTGTCTATTCGGCTTCCACACTAACCCATTGAGGATTAGGTCTCCAACATTCCCCCCCTTAATTCGAAGGGTTATGTATGAGTCCAAGAAGAGAGCTGTAATAGAAAATGTGCAAAAATGCATGGCAACACTAGGCTGAATGTGCTCTCTAAAATGTTGGTATAAAGGGCGATGGTTTAAGGATGACCACCAACACTGGAATGCTTAGTGCAGTTCCCGAAACTCTTCCAAAACTGGCAAGAAGTTGAAGTCTTCTGCAAGAGGAAGTGCTCCTATTGTTTTGAAGAGGGAAACCTTCAACCATGAAAGGGAGGTCTCACCCCACATAAAAGGGAGAACTTCAACCTGAAAAGGGAAGTCTCAACCTGTGATGGTTTAAGGATGACCAATAACTCTGGAATGCTTAATGCAATTCCTGGAACTCTTCCAAAACTGGCAAGAAGCTGAAGTCTTCTGCTAGAGGAAGTTTCCCCAATTTTGTTCCTGGAATTATTCCGAAGCTGGCAAGAAACTGAAGTCTTCTGTTAGAGGAAGTGTCCCAGATTACCAATTGAAGGCATACTCAGGGGCATCTTTGTCTCTGACTACAATTCTGAATCTGGTATGCTAGGTTGTGGCTCAGGCTCGCTTGATGTGACTTTGAAGCTTGTAGATGACCATCATTTCCCCCCTGTCAAATACAAGGTGAGATGATGGAGAAAACTCAACTGCAAGACTATTCAATACTCTGGAACAAGTTTTGACATGTGATTGAAATACCTTCTTGGCTATTGATGCCCATTGCCAAGAAGCGATCCATCCAAGATGAATCTTTGTTCTTGCAGGACGTTTGTTTCTGAAGCATCTGTGTGAAGAATGGGTGGTTTTATGATAGTGCTTACATGGATGAAGATCAAAACAGTGATCTTTCAAATGGCCAACTCGGTCACAGTGTTGGCATTTCACAATCTGCTGTTGTTGTTGTGGAAGAGGAGTAGAATCTGGAACAGTTGAAGGTGAACTGTCATGAGGAGAAGGTGAACTGTCATGAATGAATCTAGCACTCTAAAATTGAATGGGCTTGGAGTAGTCTGGAATATGAAAGGACAAGTCCTTGTCATATCCAAGATTAGTTCTGTGCTTGTTGTGGGCAAGCTGTTCCCAAGGTCTGATGATGGGCTTGGGAAGTGCAGAATGAGTTTCTGTATCTGCATGTACAACTGCTGCTTTATTGGGCACTGGATCTGAATGAATTGTAACATTATTGGCTTGCTTTTGATGGGTTGTAGTCTCAATGTTCTGAACAGAAACATGTTCAGAATGACTCCTTTGTTTTAATTCTTCTTGCTGTGGCTGAGATTCGAGCTGCAAAAATTTAATTTTCTCTGGTGCATTTTGTAGACAGACCTGAATGTCTGTGAGAGAAAGTTTGTTGAATTTTAATGTATCATGAGTGGTAGACAATATGAGAGTTTTGAGGAACTCTAATACCTCGCTGATTCTGGCCATTTTTTCTTCAATGTCATATTTACACCTTAAAAACTGATCACAACTACTACTCAATGCAGAAAAGTAATACCCACTCACAGTACACAGCAATATCCTTTATAAATGTGCAGCAAATGAATCAAGGAATCAATGCATATATATGTAGACAGAAACTATAATGAGTTTTAAATACAATGCCACAACTAGGGTAGCAGCAACTGCAAACTTGCTTGGATCCTTCAAATACTCCTTCACTTTCAAAGCAGAAATGATGGCTATCAAAACTTCAACAACTATAGTACCATGTCATGGACAGTACTTGAATGCTCATATATAAATGCTTTGACTAGGGTACGAACAAATATTCTCTGATCTTGCCTCTTTCTTCAAAGAAAACAATCTGCCCTCATATATCACACAGAATTTATGGACAGCTAAGAGAGCATATGCCAGAATGAAATATATATAAAGAGTTTTTTTTTTTTTTTTATAAATATATACACAAACAAAATCTGATATATATATGCACTGTCTATGATGGCATTAACTCACGGTCCACTTCAACATTTGAGATACCAGATTTGAGTAAGTTACTGGCAGATTTTTGGCTACCTCTTCAACGTATATCAACACTTCAGTATCAGCTAGTGAAAATAATATACAGCCACACAAACAGCCTCTAAATGGCATCCAAACTGAGACAAACTCGTTCTGGTATGGCAGAAATTGACCCAACAGACCAACCAGTAGCAATATATATTAGGTAACTCGTCCTCTTTCTGTTCAATGCAAACTAGTATTTGGGGTAGCACGCAGCCCAGAATGAATCTACAACAATGAAAAAGTATTTAAGAGTGACTTGTCACCCATTTTTGTAACCTTCAGAACCCACGACCAGGGTAAAAAGGAAAAGGCCTCCGTTTCTGTTAATGTGAAGTCAACAGATAGAATCCACCAAATAAGATGCATAATGATCCAAAATTGAAAATAAAACAATGCATTTGGATGAGTTAGACAAGCTCAACCGATGAAATCCTTCAGAAGATAAAATTCACTTAATTCCATAGATATTCCATGAAAGCTACACGAATTTCTTCCCATTGAAATCGAAATCCTTCAACGCGCACAAAATTAGAGGAAATTCCAACGCACGGTTAAAGCAACATAATTTCGAATGTTGTTTCTGTAAATAAAAAGCAGTTTTTTTTAATTACATGTTTGGCAACAAACACGTTGTTTCTTTTAGATTCTGACAATGGAAAAATCGACCCCTTGACTGAAGATGAAGGGCCAACAAACATCAAACTCGTCTCTACTACACACACAGTGATTTGACCTCACATTCTCCTTCAGAACTCGTTCCTTTCAGTAGTATGGAGCTGCATTTAAGTGTTAAATGTAATACAATGCATATATTCAATGTAAATGGACAACGCATACATAATAATGTGAAGACATTCAAAAGCGAAGACAACACTTAAATGTATGGGCAAGTTTCAATGTAAGACATCGCTTAAACACATTCAACACATTCAAATCGCACTCATCGAAGCAGCATTCTTCATTCCACCGTGGAGGCAACCGATGCGCACCAGTCCAAGGCTCGCTTCCACTTGTTATCAGGTCTTAGAATATCAAATCCTTTGAACATGTTTAGTATACTTAAAACAACAACTGTATAACCAAGACTGTGATGATATACATTCCAGTACCTTCGAAACTTGTGCTCTTTCTTTGGCCTCAGGAGCAATGCAAAGACCTGCAATGTTCTGAATGCAAAAATTGCAATTCTGAGGCTTCGATGGCAGCGTTACACAAATATGAGACAGTGTTAAACAAAATAGGGAAGCAGTGTTAAAGCTGATGGTAGAACTATCACACAGTTAGGATTATGAGATTAGAATAGGGGATTCACCTCATAAGGATAGCAGGAGGTTATGAAATGGCTTCAAAGTTAGCAGTAGAGCATTTGGATCACGTTTCACAGAAGTTTGAGTTTAGCTTGAACAATATTGAATCTATGGTTTGTATCTAGCAGGTCAGACCAGAGAATATATGGAATATGGCAGAAAACGGTTATGGCAGAGAGCCCACAGAGTGCAGAAAGGAAAGGAAAAGAAGGAATATGGTGCAGAATGAGGAATAAAATGCTCAATTCTGATAAGCAGATAGGGTTGTCAAGAGCGCTGTTGGACTGGCAGAATCTGACCAATTTAAAGGCATATTTGATAGGTGTGGAAAAGAACTCAGCAAGATTCATGCTGAGAGATCAGATCCATAGGCTTGTGGCAAGGAAAATGGACAGATACCTTGTGAAATCTGCTTAGTAATGAAATTGGTATGTATGAACACAGTAAAACACTCTATAAGGTGGCGATTTTGATCAACTTTGATTAGGAGAAAGGCAGAACTGACATGTATATAGAGACCACAAAACAAGTGGCTCAAATTGGAGCAAGACCAGCAATCGCCTGCTCTGATACCATGTTAAACACACACATGGCAGAGACAAAATCTAAAGGATAAAACATGAGAATACATTGTTATTAACAAGAGATATACATTTATAGTACATAGTTTGACCGTTGGGTTCCACATCCCAAGGTCTCTTGGACTCCTTTTGTCTATTCGGCTTCCACACTAACCCATTGAGGATTAGGTGTCCAACAAGAATATTGAAAAGAAATTACTAAACTACTAAGTTATGTTGGTTTTATGAAGGATGAAAAGATTAAAATATGGATTTTTTAAATGGGTTTCCATCATTCTATGGTAACAATCAATCAATTACCATAGAAGCAATTCCCCTTAGTTCACTTTGGATTTGATGAGTTTGTTGATTTTCTTAGGATTTGCTTATGAAAAATGAAGGTTTATTATGACAAGAGGTGCATTCTATAGCCCAGTGTCAAGGCAATGTGTGATTTCGTCCATGCTCAACTTGGTGTTGACACATGTCGCTCTTAAAATAAAATTAAAATATTCTTTAAATAGAAACCAAAAGTCCGTTGTAATAAATAATAAACTTGCTACCACAAACTTGCTAATAGAGAGAGCAATGAGGAATCCCAAGGAATCAAAAATTTTCTCTTTGTTCTCTGTGTGATGAATGGAAATATCATTGTGCTCAATGCAAAGTACCACCAAGGCACATTGATAAAAATATTTTGTGCAATGAATTAGTTTGTAATTCATAAAACCCTTACTCCTTTACTTTCCCAGTAGTCTCACGTTTGCATTGACTATTAGTGATGGGTGTTTTGCATTGAACTTCTCTCCTCCTTAATGTGGGCTTCTCTTCATGGACCCTTCACAATAAGATGATGTGCTCTAGAAACTAGAGTCAGATCATTCATAATAAGCTAATGTTCGATCACAGTTTGTGAGACATTCATGGGCAGTTCCATGGTTTGTTGGAGTTGTTTTGTTTCAGTGGGAAGGCTCCTAATTCCAATCATTTATTCATGGGTGACCATGTAGATTAAGGATGGTATTATGTTGAGATAATGAATGACATTGCTAGGTGCTCTAAAAGTATGTTATAGAGATATAATTACTTTTCTTTGACTAGCTCCCTATGACAACTCTCATTGAAAACAATATTTTTAGTTGCATGGTGGCCTATTTCCATCATTAGACACACTCATGATTGTTCCAAATACTCTAATCTCAATAATCATAAACCCTTCAAAACTACAAATGGAGATTCCTCCCTAAACACTATTAATTTAAATATTTAATGACATTTAAAATAAGTAATCATATTATAAACACTATTAATATAAACATTTAATGAAATTTGAAATAAATAACAATCAAAACTGTTTATATATTTAAAAACACATTTTAAATAATAAAAAATAATACAATTTCATATATATATATATATATAACCAAATTCAGAAAATTTACCAAAACAGACCGTCCATAAATAACCATGAAAAACATTCTTCCTTCCAAAAGCATTGTTGACATCAGTTAACCTCTGCAAGCGTTATGTGTAATCAAAAGCTATTAAATGTAAAGCTATTTGTACCGTGCAAGAAATTAATTTTTTTTCTGTAAGGAACGATAATTATTTTATGACTTTTAAGCATTATTTCAATATACTTCAAATCATCGACATTTCATTTAAATAATAAAGTTCCGACCATCTGCGATCTGCCGATAAATGATACAGTGGTTTATAATAAAGATCTCAATATTTTGAATAGTTGGAATCTGCGCTCTGCTTGGAAAAGTGAGGGATTTATTAAAAAATTCTCAATATTTGGGTGGTTAGAGGTTAGTAGGCACTTAGAAGGAAGTGGCAGTTATTGCAATCCATTCCTTATCAGGCCAATGCAACAGACAAAACATAACATAGTTACAGATTTTGTTTTTTTAAAACAAAATAATAATAAATAAATAAATAAAATTTCCAATATTTAATAGTGGTATTTATTGGAATCTATTTCTTGTTTTTTTTTTTTTTTTTTTCGAGGAAAATAGAGTTCGTAATTTCTATTAAAAAGAAGATAATAGAGATTACATGTTGTTGATGCCAAGGCATATGCAGTAGTGTGGTTTTACCACTGTACAAAAGAAGTTTTACAATAAAAACATCCTGTAAGTCCAACTGAGGATACGGTGGATCTGTATCCATCCAAAAAGAAACAAAAACAGTGTTTCACATATAACCATAAATAGACAGAGTTGAGGTCTATGAGCCCTCATGCAGTAAAAAGAAGTATAGTGCCGATCAGTACAATGCTGAGTATATACAAAAATATGAACATGAAGATCAAAAATAATCTAGGTGGGGGGGATTTCCCCCTGTTGCTGGCCGTCGATATATGGTCGATGATAGAACCTGTGCATCCCTTCAGGAGTGTATTCTTCAATCAGCCAGTCTCCTATAGGGCGATCCGCCGCTTCTTTCGAGAGCCGGTCAGCAAGTGCATTTCTTTCCCTGTAGATGTGAGAAACAGTGATCTGGTCAAAATGTGTTTTTAAAAAAACAATTTCTTCCAAGATGTGTTTCAAAGAATATGCATGACATATAGATTTATTGTTTGCCCAATCAATCACAATCTTTGAGTCCCCAAAAATTTGTATTTGTCGGCAATGTTTGGATAGAGAAAAGAAGAGGAGATGTCTCAGTGTGATAAGCTCAGCATGGTTGTTTGAGCTTGTCCCAAGTCCCAATCTCAGGTGATAATAATGAGTTTCAGTGAGGTGAAAAACAATACCCCCCCCACATCCTTGCATTGGTGCTGCACCGTCAAAATAGGCCCAAGGCATGTCCTTGTTGATGTTTTCAGGCAGGATGTGCCTGGGTGTGTTGTTTTTATTCTCAAAGGGGATTTCTGTATAGGCCACGCAGATAGATGGCGGAAGAAGTTGCCAGTTGACTCTGTAATCCTCGAAGATTATAGCATTGCGTTTGTTCCAAATAAACCAGGACACCACAGGTGGTAGGTTCCTGGCCTTTTCGGAAGACACCGCAGACCACCAATGATCCCAGGCAGAGGGTATATCAGCACCGTGCCAGACTGTGCTAATGTTGAGGGCCCGTGTGACTTGTTGCCAAATGTCCTTTGTGACTACGCAGGTAAGGAATAAGTGAGGCGTTGTTTCCTCCTCTTTGTTGCATAGAACGCACCAAGTTGGTCCATTGAAAGCTCGCTTCTTGAGATTGGCACCTGTAGGAAGCTTATCAGCTATTATGTTCCACATTAGAAGTCTGGCTCGAGGCTGTGCTTGTAGCTGCCAGATGTCTCTCCACCAATTTTTTAAAATGTCAGGTTTCTTAGCTTCAATAAGCTTTAAGTAGCCGAGCTTTGGTGCATAAGAACCTGATTTAGCTGGCGCCCAAATTAGTTCATCATCCTCCTCATGTAGCTTAATGTGTGTTTCGGTAAGTGCCTGTATGTATCCTTGCCAATGTGCAGTCCAATCATCAGGTAGATGCCACTGCGGATCCGTGACCCATGCTTGTGTAAAGATAGTTGATCTATGTGGATCACCGATCTGTGCCAGATATTTAATGCCCCCGTTGTTGAGATGTCGGATCAAGCCATCCGGCAGAAGGTGAGCGTTCCCTGAACCAGGCCAAGGGTCTAAGCCGATGCGGACCTGTGCACCATTCCCAATTTTCCAAATCAGATTATCACGGATCAGAGGCATAGCTTTTAGTGTGGCCCTCCAGATCGCGGATATGCCCTGGTGGTTCCAAGTAGGTCTGCGAAGCCATTCAATAATGTTGGAAGGCCAAATATATTTTTGGTGAATTACTTCCGCCCATAAGCTGTCCATCTTGAGGAGTGACCAACCCTGTTTCGCTGTTAAAGCTTGTGCAAAATCAGAGAGGGATTTAATACCCCATCCGCCCCATCTCTTTGGCAAGGAAACGAGGGACCATCTGGTCCAAGCAAATATCTTTCCCTTTTTATTTCCATTCCACAGGAACCTATTACATATTTGTTGAATTTTTTGAAGGATGCCCTTTGGAATCCAAGTGAGTGACATCCAATAGACAGGGGTAGCCTCGAGAACAGATTTGATCAGTAAAAGTCTACCGGCTTTTGACAGTAGTCGATGCTGCCAGCATATGATCCTTTTTTCAATTTTATTGATGAGCCAAGACCAGTGTGCCACTCTATTTCTTGTTAATAATGAAACCAATCTAATATAATTACTAATTTTTTTAAATACAAAATAGTAATTAAATAAATAAAACTTTTAACATTTACAAGTTTTTAATTTGCAGATTCCAATGATATGATATCCCCCGTAAATGTGAATATTTTTTTTATTTACTGCATATTAAAACAAACTGAAACTGATTTAAGTTTTTAATAAATAGAATTTGTTTTAAATTATTAAAAGAAATGCAGTGCTGGAATTTTGGCAAGAAAGTGATTTAATATAATTTCATGAGAGGACATCTCTCAAAGGGTGATGGATGTAATTCTCAAGAAATAGTTAGGTTGGGAAGTTACCCAACCCTAACTACTCCTAAGAAAGATTTTATCCCAAAAGATCAAGAGGATGGGGATCATCTGCGATCAGGGAGAGATCGAGAAGGGAGATTAACTAAAGGAAGAAAAGCACTGCGATGTAAGGACGGGCAAGAACTATTGTAGTTAAGTCTGGTCAGGACCAGATAACTACTGCGTTTCAAGATCGAAACTTCTTGAAAAGAAGACCTGGAAATGGGCAGCTCGAAGGAAGATAGAGGCGTTGTAGCGCCAGTTTCAAGGTTGGGAGGCAAGTCAAGTTTAAAAGTTCTATCCTGATCAAACAACCAGATAAGTACAATCTAGTAAAAGCTACTTTGTTTAGCTGATAATGGAGCTATTTAAGTACTGGTGTTAGAATTTGCATGATTGCTCTATATCTGGTTAAGTAAACCATTATATATATATATATATATATATATATATATATATATATATATATATATATATATATATATATATATATATATATATATATATACTTTAAATATATGTGCATGTATATACTATTTAGGATTAAATGAAGAATTTTACTAGAGAAAGAAAATCTAAAGGTAACTTTGTTACACTTGAATGCAATATAAAATAACTAATTCTGAGTTGGATAAGTTAGATTAGAAAAGAACGACATTGAAACTAGATATTATTTCTTTAGGTAGCAAGTAAAACCTCCATTGGAGGTGCATAAATCAGAAATCACACATATATTAAACAGATAAATGGCCATGCTCAGATGTTCTGAGAGAACCTTAGCAGATAAATATATATCTTTATCTATATAAAAAAAGAAGAACATAACTTTGTCTTTAAATCGAGAGAATAACCCTTACTGGAAAAATCGTTAAACTATCTTTCCTGAAAATTTAATATAACTACTAGAAGATGCACAAAGAACTTTCAGATAATCAACCCCATCGACACTTTAGCAGAGGGCAAAAAGTTAATAACCCTTTGAAAATTAAAGAGGAACACAATAGAAAAACAAGGAAACATTTCCACAAAATGCATAAAGTAATTCTTGTAAATGTTCATAGTGCAACGTTTGCGAATATCAAATAGCACAGTTGGACTTCCGCGAGGATTCCTCACTTTAAACTTAAAATACATATAGTGACAATAAATTAGAATTTTTTCTCCAAAAACAGGACACATATGTGAATTACTCGGCGTAGACGAGACCTCGGTCGACAAACCCCCAAATCTTGCAGATATCGAATAAGTACAGTAGACCCTAGGTCATAGAATATATAAAAAACTATAACCGGACAAAAAAATCTAAAACCCTAAGGCCCAACCATAACAAATTAGAGCATTGTCTTTAGACAGATTAAAGAAATGCAGAGTCTCATCGAATGAAAGACTACATAATTCAAAACCCTGAGTCGGGCCTTTAGGAGAATTTCAACTCTACAAAATGACGTAGACCAAATAAACAAAATACAGGGACTAGAATATGAGAAACATGTAGCCCACAGACATTGAAACTAGTTTCACTGTAACTCATACCCATTCAAAGTCGAAGGATGAACCTGAATAAGGGATAGCCAGAGTCGAGCCACCTGGATCAAAACCTGCGAAACCTGGCAGCACAATACGATTTAGAGGTTAATAAACAGAATAGTAGGCAGTCACTTGAAATATAAAAACTCATATGAAGTCACTTACCCAAGCAGTCGTTGAGCACCTCTGGTTTGTCGAGAAGCTTCTCCGGCTTACCCAGAATAGCTCTTACAGCCATGGTAGAGACTGATGACGAGCAAAGACAGTAAGTTACAGCGAGGCCACACTAGAATCAACAAAGCTCTCAAGGATTAACAGATGCGAAGGGGCCGAGCAATACTTACAATGAAACCCTCTACTGAGATATGGAGACGAACCCCTCTACAATGAAAATGCAAACAGGAAAACCCCAAATTGGACCTAGCTATGGCATAAAGTCTTATGACACAACCTCCACCGTCGGATGATCATCAGCAAGGAGAGCCATTGATGGGGCACGATCAACCATGCAACTAGAGGCCAGTTTTATATCATAACGAAGTCTCGCAAAGGAGAGGCCTCTCTTGCCTAGGCAGGTGGCCAAACCCCATTAAAGTCTACCATAAAGGCAGTACGAGCTTGTAGCTTTATTATAGAGTATTAATAATTAACTGTGTAACGACTATGGTAAGAGTATATGCATTGAAATGAAATGATTTTCGAAGACAATTAAAATGTAATGACTATGATAATAATATTCAGTCATCAGAACTAAATGAGTTTCGTAGACCCTTATAATAATGAGAATTGTACCAAACACATAAACCGCATGCGGTAAGATTATAAACTCAATCTAGTTGTTTAATTGCCAATAGATGATGTATCTATTTACTTATGTTTACAATATTTTCTTTCAATGAATGATGTGTTTTATGTATTATTGATTGAATCTTGCACGATTATGTTGAATAAATTTTAATAATGTATGCAATGCATATTTAAGTACTTTCACGCAGACTCTGATGAATTCTCGGATGTTTATTAATAACTTAAGTAAACCTACATGAACCCTAATTTAGGACTGCTTTTGATGCGCATAAATAGATATATTGACTGTTAAAGGTCCAAAATGAGTAATCATAGAGCTTCACGAAGGTCTGAAGGCTATTTTACGGAATTGCAGCAGTGTGCCTTAGGAGTGTATCGATTTGCGTAAAGGTAGATCTGAGGTGCTAAAAGACATCACACTAGTATCTGGATGCAGAAACTTGGTTCTTGCATCCCCCCAAACTGCTTCAGGTGAGACTGCAGCCTATGCTACGTGGGTTGTTGCCTAAAGGGCCATTAGTGTAGGGATTTGTTGGTTGGATCAACTAACTCTGAACTTGGGTCAGGACCCCCTAAGACAACAAATACAACCATATACATATAAGATAGCTTCTCAATATAGAACATAACGATCAACCTCAGGCAATCATTCATAAACAAACATGACCTTACATTAGTCTTAAGCATAA
Organism: Pinus tabuliformis; assembly: GCA_031772625.1. Lineage (NCBI taxonomy): Eukaryota > Viridiplantae > Streptophyta > Pinopsida > Pinales > Pinaceae > Pinus > Pinus tabuliformis. Next base: position 511,694,984 of record CM062818.1, on the reverse strand, counting down.
CAAGGAATTTCACAATACATATTTCAAATATGCATCAGTAATTATTCTTATCTCTATCTTTTAAGATGGATGGCTACTAAAGGAGAGACTTCCACTCTCCACCCTATCATAGGCTAGCTACAATACGAATTTCTTGTAGTTGAGCACCCATCACCTTGATCCAAAGTCGAAGGAATTTCTTACTCAAGGAAACTTCACACCAATGTCTTTGCCATACACTTCGAAGATGGGCTCCATTATCGAGGTGGTTTTCTAGCTTCTCTTTGGAAGTAGGCACCATAGTGACCTACTCACTCCTCTAAGCTTATTCACAGGGCTTCACAAAGGGCTAGATGGAGTATTTCACATCCCGATATTTTAAATCCACTATCCAGGTGATTTATCAAATATATTTTCAGAGAAAGAAACACATGGGTCTGCAGTTTTCTATCTAGGTGGTTGTTCAACTACTCAACAAGGACAAACAAAAATTAGATTTCCTTGTACAAATGTTTTTTCAGCTATATAACAAGGGCCACAATGATTATGTCATCCATTGAGCCTCCCACTAACCACACATGCTTATTCTACCATTCCAATGGCCTCAAACAAATTCATGTGGAATATAATCCAAACTCATAGTAGTTCAATTCAAGCACAAGGCTAATCAATCAACTCCAATATTGTTTTTTTCCTACTATCATGCTTCATAGCTCCGCACACTCCTCTATTATACTCTCGAATACCCTTTGTTCTCATGAGAGAGAGAGAGATCACATACAAGATCTAGTGAAAGTCCCTTCAGTTATGTATTTTTCCTCTCCTATGCAATGTCTTCTTTTAGTTTCTCACTATAATTCCAATATTTCACTCCCTCCTCTTTTTTCTTTGTCTTCCGCCATTTTTTTAGGAGTAATATCCTCTTCCCAAACTCCTTTATGTTTTGGAGAGGCCGCTTGACTATCTCCTTGATTTACGAAGGGGAATGGGCCTTGTTCTCTCTCCTTGCTTCCCTAATCACATCTCATTAATGCACGTCAAGGGATTTGGATTTCTTGGCCTATAACCAACTTCATAAATTTAATCTATGCTAACATGTGGTTATTCAAGGAACATAACAAGATTTCCATCATACATAGGATCCATATGCATCCCTTCCTTCAGTTTTCCATCATAAAATTTAACATTTGAATTTAGGTTGTTTGTAGCATGCTTCCTTAGCTAGGTTTGGTTTCCATGTTGGCATTTCAATTTATAATTCAAATTAAAAAAATATGGGTAAAGTGATGGGTCTTACAAACCTACCCCTTTTATAGGAAAAATTTCCTCAATGCTCTATTGACAGAAGCAAAAAGACAAAATAAAAAACTAAGGTTTATAATCACAACATTTACATCTTTATGTACATTAAACAAAATTAGTAGAGTACCCTCATTTTTTCTACAATTTCTCAGGTTTCTTCATCCATTCCAAAGTTCTTCCATTGCACCTTTACCTATGCTATTACACAATTTTTACATGCAGTCTTTCTATGGTCCATGATGCATAGTGGTTCTAGATGGAATTCTCCCTTGAATTCCATATGTATCACTTACCAATAACCGTATGCTTAGTCTCGCCTGCATACTTTCTAAGAAGATAAATGTGAAATACAACACGTGCCTTCATTGTGGGTGGTAAGGCCAACCTATGTCTGTCTCTTTCCAAAATATGAAGTGCTCCACAAAATTTGGATGCTAAATTAGCATAAGGTCCCACTTTTAGTGAGCTCTCCCTTGGCCCGATGCGAAGATACACATGCTCTCCCACTTGGAATTATTTGTGGATTCTCTAGTAGTTGAGAAAACTCTTTTTCCCGTCCTAGATTAGCTTCAATTTTTGCCTGATATTAAGCATGTCTTGGTACATTTCTCTCAACATGTCTAGTTCACTAAATCAATCTATTCACTATTCCATACCAACCAATGGGAGTGTCACATTTTTTACTATACAATTCCTCAAAAGGAGTACTTATGTTCAACGATTGTTTATTCCCATTCTTATATGAAAATTAAACTAATGGTATAAATTATTCCCACCTCTTTGACTTATGCATTGCATGCATCCTCAACATGTCCTCTAGAATTCAGTTTACTCTTTAAGTTCGACCATCTATTTAAGGATGATATGTTGTACCAAAATTTAGCTGAGTCCCAAATCTAGAAACCAATTCCTTCCAAATATTTGATGTGAACTTGTTATTCAGATCTAAAATGATCTTCTTGGGTATGCCATGCAATCTAGATATTTCTTTCATGAAAATATGAGTTATGTCAATGGATTTTTGGGTGGACATGTCAAAGGAATTTTAATTTTAGGTATTCATATACATTTATTTACCTGTTTTTGCTATTTATAGGAATGTTAATAATTAAATTAGTGTTGACTAAGATCATTAGGTCAAAATTAGCCGTTAGCAATATAGCCGTTGGAATCTCTGCACACTCTATTTAATCAGCTAAGCCGGATTGGTTCTTCAACTTGTCCTGACGATGAACCACACTGGCTGGTTCGAAACGCGTCGACAAAAGATTGGTTATGTGATTTTGCCGAAGACTATCTAAACAATGTTATGGATCACAGAAGTCTAAATTCCCTAAATATAAAGAGAGTTTCCTTGATTAATTTTTCGACCAAAACCATACTGGAATCTTGATATTTAGATGTCTTTGGAAATCCTATTAATGTGATTCCCCACTTCCACTCAGGGATTGATATTGGATGTAACAATCTCATTGGGTGTCTGCATTCTACATTGACAGGTTGGAAATCCAGACACTTGGAAATATATTCAACTATCTCCTTCTTCATTCCTACACAATAATGCAATTGAATTATGGATGTTATTGTTTTCTAACAACCAGGATGACCTAAATAAGGTATTGTATGAAAATCATCCATTATGAGATTCTTCAAGTCAATCACGCAAGGTACATACCATCTATCATTGAATAGAAAATTATGGTTGTTAGTGACCTTCTAATTCATGCTCATTGACCCCTTTGGTTCTTGTTCGAAGAATTCATTAACATTATGGAAATTCTTATCATGTTGTAATGCCTCTTTGATCCTTTCTTTGTTATCCATTTCACAAGTTCTCATGGTTGTGGAGTGAGATACTTGTAGACTTATACTATGAGCATTTTCTACTCGGTTTTCCTTTCCGTTAATATGCTTGGTCTGAAAATAAGTTTTAATCATTAGAGAAAACCATCTCGCTTGTATAAAATATAACTTGTGTTGATCAAACAAGTATCTTAACCCTCCATGATTTGACATCAGCATGAACCTCCTCCCAAGTAGGTAGTGCCTCCATATATTTAGTGCATGCATGATTGCCACTAACTACAAGTCATGAATGACATAGTTCTTCTCGTTCTCATATAATTTTCTTAATTTGTAGCAAATTACATGTCCTACTTGCATATGGATTCCATCTAGTTGTTCCTTGAGATCATGTGTTCAAACTATAGAATCCTTTTTCGGGATCTTCTATTCTCACAATATGTGCATGTCTAATAAATTTCTTGAGATACATCAAACTAGTTGTGCACTCTAATGTCCAATTAAATTTCACTTCTTTTTTTTGTAAAGTTATGATTGGATGTCCAATATTTGAAAAATACTGAATGAGTTTCTGGTAGTATTTGGTCAATCCCATGAAGGATCTAACCTCCATGATATTTCAGGGAGATGGCCACTCTACTAGGGTTTTCGTCTTTTTGAGATCCACCACTACTCATTCCTTGACTTTCTACCTTTTACCCTATTGGTTTCCAACCCAAACTTCTAGATTTCATATGGGATTTTCTTGGATGTATTCATATATATATATATATATATATATATATATATATATATATATATATATATATATATATATATAGATATATCTATATATATAGTAGGCATCATTCTCATGTTTCTTTTGTCTTTGTAGATCTGACAAGCTTTACAAAATCATTTCATTCACCTATGATTTCATTTCTTACACTTTGGAAATGTTTTTGTTGTATGTCTTGCTACTCCTAAAATCAAATATTGATCTCAGGGTATCCATCCAAAGAGGAGAATTTCGTTTAGATCCAACTAAGTCTTATTCTTGATTAGGATGGTTTTGGCCCAGCTTGTCCTATACCATTCTGTTACTCATGCCTCTATTTTTTGTTGTAATTTGTGTCTTCCTATTTGATGTCACGCACACACACACACAACTATCAACTAATCAAGCATAAACATATTAATTCATAACCATGGCATGTCAGCATTGGAAATATAATTATACTGAGAGGTTGTGGGGTGAATCAATATAATATCCAATCATAACCAATCGAAACACTTTTAATACAAATATAAAAGGAATCGCATTAACAATAAGAGATACACCAAATATATGTGAAAATCATATTTTATTAATGAATGATATTATAGGCACCAACCCACTATTACAATGATTTTCTAGCATTAGCCAGAAGAAGACACCAACCCCCTAAACTTTTTCTCACACAAAATAGGAGGCACCCAACTCCTAAATTTTTTCTCACACATACTAAAAGGAGGCACCAACCCCCTAAGAAATACAAACACCAACTTGCTTAATGCTTAATATAATTCCTTGAGTATGAATCTTAGCTTTTTTTGTACTTCTCTATTTTATACCATATTTCCTGTTCTAAATCCTTAATGTAGCTTCGCAAACATCAACTAATATTTTTACTTTATTCTCTTCAACTATCACATGTCTTTTACAGACAGAATTCCCCTAAGTTGTTTTACATTTTTTTCTCCACAAAAGTATAGTGCATTGAAACTCCTCCTTTATTATCTCCACAATCCGATCGACACTCAACTGTAAAGTATTCTGTCTTATTTAAAGTTTTCCAAAGTAACCAACCAACTGACAATTTAAACAAACAACTTGTATTCGATTTTGTATTTCCTTGCTAGAAATTTGGTGTGGATAACCTAGATGCATCATGAATCAATGGATCCTTGGATCATTGGGGCTTAGATGATTAACCAATATTACCAACTAGTGGGAACATGGCCTTAACAATGCTTTCAATCATATCTAGAAATATGGCTCTTTAAGTATTAGCTGACACTATTGTATAGAATGACCTCTGAATGTCAAGATACCTTTTTCGCATGGAACCATGAATTCAGAACTTTGACCAAGATTATTTTTACAATTATATCCAGGTTCGAGTTTCAAGCATACGTGAAAGTTTCTTTCACCCCATAATAACGAATTCCTGAATATTTTTTTAAGCTACCTTTTCTTAATTAAATCCAAATGCTCTCCATTAATGCATGCACACTCTTGGATGCCAAGTAATAAAGATAGCTCACCACTGAGTGGAACCATATCCTTATGGAACTTTGACTTATACTTCTTTGCAATTATATCTGGATCTAGCTTTCAAGCATATGTGCATGTTGCCTGCACCTCTAGACCATTAGATGCCTGGATCACTTAGAATATCCTTGGATGTTGAATCCTAGATGGATCTTCACACTCCCAAATGGCTAAATAGGATAAGGGCCCCACTCCTAATTTTGGCACAATTCCTTATTCTTCACTATTTTTGGTGAAAATGAAATACATAGGAAACCTTCACCAAAATAGTCCTTGGTGTGAATCCCCATACTTTAGGAGTTTCCATGTTGAAGCTCCAAAAACCAATCAGATCTTTCCACAATATCTTATGCCACGTTTGATGTCGAATAAGGACATTTGTTCACCCAAAAAGTCTAAATCTATCTACCATATATCCACATCTCAGGGTGCCACGTTATCATATTTTGTCACCTAGTGTCATCTTTCATCCGACATCTATTTCCATGTAAGTTGGGGTCCACCTGTTGCCTACCAGTGAAATCTAAAAATTCATTGATTTTTTTAAATTTCTCTTTTTCCAAATCCATTAAGATTCAGATCTCACATCCAGAGGAATAGATCTACTATCCAACTAATAAATCCTTTTGGAAAAGGGCTAGGATGTTCGGATATGTGGAAGATGCCCGTGCATACTGAATGATTTTGGAAATACTAAAGAACCAGATATATTTAAGTAACTTAGATACACTATTGAGATATAGATATTACTTAAAGATTCAACTTTGACCAATCTTGGAACCTTGCATGACCTTTTCACTTCAACTTCATTTTTATCTTGATTCCTACAGAGATAGGAGAAGTGCCATATATTGTTGTGTTAACCAACTAAAAAATTTCTCTTGCAACAGGGGAGATATCACCCAATCAGGGTCCTAATTACACCCCTTTTCAATTGGCGTGGTGCTACTCACCAGAATATGGCCCATTTTTCTGTACTAATTTAACCTAAGAAATGACAAAAAATAATCTAAACCTAAAAAATATATTACATAAAAAATTTAAAAGAAATATTACACAAACTATACAAACTTTTTGTTTTATAGATGGATGTGTGTTATCTAATAATTAAGGGGAAGGGTGAAAGATTACTCAAATACAGACCTTTAAAATCTCTACAATTTCTTTGGATAGTAACATTTCTTATTGAAATGTGGCCTCAGTCAACCACCTAAGAAATTGTTTCTGCTAGTAAGAGAGATTTTAACACACACACACACACAAAAATTATTTATTTGCATGCAAATTCTAATCTATGTTTACTGGAAAAATGAAAAGTTATATTACGAGTAAGAGCAAGTCTCAAAACTAACATTTGAATATCATAAAGTGAAAAATGTATACACTTAAAAATTCATAATTAATCTAAATTCTTCAAATAACTCAAGGATTCATTTACATATTTCATTTCAAAATAAAATAAATAAAAATGTAATCTAATACTCTATTTCATGAAGTAATTCAATGAATGAAATACCATGAAAATGGAAACCATAAATTCATACAAGAAAATTATAAAACATATCATACTCCATTCATAGATATATTTGCAAATCAATTCCCATATCTTCAAAAATTCAAGTCCAATTCTGATTTAAAATACTTGTTTTTATTGTAGTTTAAATGATCTCAAATGCTTTCTCCAATGAAGAGATTTGTATAACAAAAACTAAAATAATAGATAATGTTTGTTTCCAAAAAATAGGAAAAGAACTTTGAATCTTGTGAGGAGATTTTCTTACTAATAAGAAGGGAAAAAATGTTTCATTGATTTGAATCTAGATGATTTTCTTTCTTTGATTACTACAAATCTTCTGCCATCTAATGTGATATATGTCTTGTATCTTATGTTGATTGTAAAGGATGTATCTCTCATTCTTTCTCGTTGATTATATGGACCACTAGTTATATTTATTGGATATTTGAGGTAAAAAGATAGGAATGACATTCTTGAGGTTGATATTGCACTAATTAATACATTTCATGATATATCTTTTCTTGCATTTGTATTTGAAATAAAAATTGGAAATTAACTTCATACATTCATATGGAAATTGGAAGAATTTTTTAATGTCATTGTTGTTCCAGTTAGTATATTTTTGGATTTCACTATTATTAGTATCACTATTATCATTAATCATTCGAATGAAAATGGATGAAGGTAATACTTTCTCAATTCCTCCTAAATGAGGCATATTGAATTCTTCAAAGACATCTAGTGCACTATCTCAAATGGAATCACACCAGTCAAAATATTCCTTGATCCATTCATTAATGATGAGGAATTCGGATTTCCTTTGATCTAGTGATACTGGCATCATTTTCTTGTCTTCCTTAGAGATTTTACCCAAGTTTATATTTTTCCATGTTTTCCCACATGACAATTTTGTGAAATTAATCTAGTAGCGCACTATCATCTTCCATATGAACATCAACTTGACATGTGAAGGTTATCAAAACATGATAAATATTATAATTTCTATTCAATTGGATATATATTTTTAACTCAACTTTCCTGATTTGATCATTAACAATAATAGCCTCATCTTTGAATATCTCCACTTCCATAGATTCTCTCTTTAATTAGTTTATCTTCTCTTCTAAAGACATAATATGAGGTTCAAAACACGTAAAATATATTTGATCATTTGATCCAAGTGGATCCAGAAACGCTTAGTGATCAAAGAGGGCACATGGAAGGCTAAAAAATGAAAGCTTTTCGATTGAAATGGAATCAGGGTCAGATCGAATATCTCATTGCAAGATTTCCAATGACACAAACGACACCTTAATCCGAGTTCGTATGTGAAAGTTATGCCGAGTCAAAGTTTTGGTCAAATTAGACCCATTGGCACCATTAACGAGGCAACAATTTGATGATTATCAATGAAAGATTTTGGAAGCCGGAATGGGAAAATTTGTGACTTCTTTAAATTGTCCAGTAACCCTTAAAAATCAGCCGAAATTTTTTCTGTGTTTTTAAAAATAAAAAATATATATTAATCATATATATAATTAATATGATTATATATGGCCACCACCCCCACCACCCCTCCCATCCATTTCCATATTAATCATAGATATAAAATATAGCCAAAGGTCGTTTAAACAAACCACACTCCCATTTGAAAATAGGGTCTATGGGATTTGAACTCAGGTGACCCTCCAACTTTAACTAACCGCCACCAATAAAAAAAAAACCAAAGCGACGAATTTTTTTTAAAGAACCGCTCTAATTCAAGCATCCCATAGGACTTGACCTTGGGATCTCCCCCAATAGCCAACTCTTATCAACCCTCTGTCAACCAAGTTTACAACAGAGCACTTTGTACAATCCGCTTGGGATAATTTTATATAAAATGAAATTTCATTCACCCAAAAAACTGGAGGAGCACAGATGGATGTCGAGGCAATGGAACCATGCCTAACATAGATTTCAAGAAAAATATTCTCTTATGCACGGGAGAAATCTTTAGATTCCCTTGGAGACTGATTTTTGACAGAGGCAGAAGTATATGAACTTTATGCTTATTTTCTCAGTTTTCCATAAGGAATCTGAAGGTGTAATCAGTTTCCTCATCTGAGCAACAAATTATTAGTCAACTTGTATAGAGGAGTCTTTGTGGAATCTTGAGTAATCTAAAAGATTCCATAACGGCCAATTTTTGACAGTTTTAGAACCAGACTGAGTTTATACTCAAACTACTTAGTTTTTTGTGAGGAGCACAATGATGAAGTTAGATTCATCATTTGAGTAGCATAAATCTAGAAAACCAGTGAGGGAATCTTTGAGATCCCGAGGTTCCAGATTTCGACAATGTCAAAAACAGGTCGAGTTTACAGTCATTTCACACGATTTTGCGCTAGGAACTCAACGATGTAGTCCATTTCTTCAGAAAATGTGTGAATTTTTTGGCCAACCCTGAAATGGAGGTATAAGGTGTCTTTGTACATGCACGTAATTTTATTTTGTTGCTAAAGATTCATGAAACTGACCTCCCCACTTTGAGTAGAGCCTGGAGACGTAGCCCACACTAGTGAAATCCATTATCAACATGTTGTGCTTTGTTCCTCATGATTGCCTTTCATTTCCGTTTATGTATATGTATGCATCTTGTGGTTACATGTTATTTTATATGCGATTTGGAATGCATCAATGTAGTAAAAAGATCTGGATCAACATTGATCTAAAACTCTTCTTTTAATATCTTGATTTCTCTATCTTTAGCTTATCTCAGATCCTGCATTTGTTTACCTTGCTTGTTTTCAATTTAAACAATTTATTTTCTTTACTACTCTTTTGTTTCAAATTTACCATTTTTATGCTTATCTTCTATTTTTTTTTTCCCGGCCATGGAAAAACCTTCTCGTAACATAGTGGCATGGGATTGACATTTTTTTCACATGGAAAATGATGTGTTTGCTAATTCAATCTACAATTATTTGATTTTATTCTAGCTCTTATCTAATTCATCAGATAATTCCTACACTAAGCACTGATTAGTTGAAGCAAGAGCCCCAATAGATAAGGATATTTCCATGGTTCAATTTTTAGGGTCATCTGTTGCTTGCCAAACCATTGTTGATGAAGTTTCAATCATAGATGGATTAAATTTCTTTTTCTTGATATTTGACAATTGATTAAGATTATTAGCTATAAAAGTAATATCCAAGAGACACTACCTTCTCTTTCATTAGTTCTACTTCATCAATGTGTCCAAAAAGAGAGGAATTTATGGAATATTTGTTGCCAAAGGAGTCATGAAAACTCCTTGAGAAATTACCTTTGTCATATGTATAGAGGAAACTAGGTTTTGGGAGATTTCTTGGGCTTGCTCCATTTGATGAATATTTGGTTGATCCATTGTTCCTTGTCCTATATACTTTTAATCAGTGTTTTTCTGATTACCATGCTTCTCAGTTTGACCTATTGAGTCTTCAATTTCCTCTATAATTTTCTTTTTTAGAGTAATTCCTTGTACTTCTAGTTCTTCTTTCTAAAAAGAATATTCAACCTATTTTTCTTAATGTTCTTTAAGATTTAGTTTTTATATGTCTTTCCTTGTTTTTTCTATTGTTTCTCTTCATTATTATCTGGCTAAATAGATTCTATTTGATGTGGTTGTTGAATATCCTCTTCTTGGTTGGATTGTTCAACTTGAAAATCCTGAATCTCCTTGGGTTCATTACTTCTATCTCTAGGAGATATTGTTATTCCTTTTGTCAATGAAAACTTATATAAAGGAATACTCTATATTTTACTCCTTTGTTGAAGATAATAGAGATAAGAATTTTGTCTAAAATTTTGTATATTTTGTATTTTCTACAAGTTCATCTAACAAGACAATCTATAAAATAACCTCATCAAACATATCAACTTGTCTAAAACCAAATTCAGAGATTAGTTCTTAATGGATATAATTCTTTTCATACATAGGAGACTTCATATGAACATTAAAAACAATGTGTGGATCATATTTGTAAAAAGGGAGAGAATGTAACTAATCTTCATGAAGCCCATTTACTTCAACCATTACATCTCCTATGTCTTTAAGAGTTATTTGACCAATTTTAATAGGAATATTTGGCCAAAGCTTCTTTAAATTTTTGTGTAGTAACATTTTGATTCCGTTAAGTGTTGTTTGATTAGCTATTTCCCTTTCTACAAGTCTTTTAGGAATAAATTTGGGAAGCACATGAGGACTAGTTTCACAACCATAAATTCTAAAATAAGAGAAATTTGCTTCCATAAATCGGTCCCCAATACCATGTAATCCTTATTGCATTTCTTTCCTAGTTCTAGGTGGTGACTTCGCAAAAAGAATTCGATAAAATTACACATGACATTGTCACAGATATCATAGAAGTGATTTTTATATTGTCTTTGATAGAGTATAGAGAAAAATGATGAATTTGGGATCATCACTAAAAGTTAAATTTCAATTTATCAATAGAAAGGGAACTAAAGCTATTACAATATCCATTAAGAAAGTCAACATATAAAAACCTATGCCAAATCCTAGTGTAGATGATTGTGAAAACTTGATGGCATTTGAGGGGTTATGTGACAAAATATTTTCCCAATTGAACCTCTTAGAATGGTTTATCGTGCCATAGACCAAGGGAACCCGTTCTAGCTTAAAATTTTCTAAATTTGATTCTCCATAAATTCTATATTACATTTTAACTAGAAATGTGTAAGGGTTCTTGAATTGTCCAATTGGGTAGAGTTTAGTTGACCTAGTATTAAAGGTTACATAGTCATCTACCAATTCTCTTATTTACCCAACCACATCAAGTTTCTATTCCTTTAATACAATTTTTTCAAAATCAATCATGTATTCCTTATCAAGATAAAATTCAGGAAGACTTAACCTGAACATTGATTGTAAAGCTTAGGCTTCCATGTAGTTATTACTTTGTTGGAGTGACTTACTATTGAACGTGTTTGAATATGAGCATGATATATAATCCAAATTACCATATCAAAATAAGGAAACATGGATGGTCCAGGTTCAAAGTTGTGTAGCTTGGTTTCCTTGATGAGTTCAAAATTACCTAAATCATGGGTAGAGTCACCTTTTGAGCTATTTCCCGTTGTATTTCTCCATCCATCATTTTCAAAAAATTCATGCATCTCCTACCATGAGATGGTTCTTGCTTATTAGGCCTTGAATGTAGTATGAGAGAAGAAGGTTGAAGTAGGATTGTTTTCCTCAGATGGTTCCTCTTTTAGTTTGATTAATTTTAGCTTGGATTTAATGTCTTTAACAACAAGCTTAGTGGCTTTTGATTTTCCTTTGTAGGCCGTTATATTAAAAAAAATGATATGCTTTATCCAATATAGTTTCTTTGAAGACATTTCAACTATTTTAAACATAGGAAACATAACAAATTCTCTAAATACTAAATTTCAATTAGAGTGTGAAGGTTTCTATGAGTTTTTTCAATAACATGCAAAAAAACCCCAAAAATTTACCAAGTAGAGATTGGTACCTAAGAAAAACGTTAATATCCATCATGCATGAATTAATTACCTATCAAAATGTCTTCTAAGGACAGAAATTTAGAAATCCAGATATTTGCGGTGTGAGAAATTTTTTATCAATATCATCAATTGCTTTAAACTAGATACCATATATGTTCCATGAAAATAATTTAAAAATGTTTTATTGTTGTTTTCTATATATTTTCATTATTTTAGAAATCCCAGCTACATACCATATATGTTCTATGAAAATAATTTAAAAATATTTTATTGTTGTTTTCTTTATATTTTCATTATTTTAGAAATCCCAGCTAGATACCATATATGTTTTATGAAAATAATTTAAAAATGTTTTATTGTTGTTTTCTTCATATTTTCATTATCTTAGAAATCCCAAAAATCTGGGCATCCATGCATTTGGGTCTAAAACAGTTTTGAACAAATATGTTTGGACCAGATGTATATATTTAAATAAATTAAAGTTTTCTTTTAAATTATAAATTGAGAAAACATTGTTCAAGATAAAACCAAGTTTTATTAAATCCACGATTTCACATGTATCTGAGAATTTAGGGCAAAAGAAGTGATGTACTTTTTTATATTAACTAGATTATATATATGAGTTAAAAAAGAAAATAATTAAACATTCCAAAAAATTAACATTATTAGAATGATTTGAGTATCTATGAAATTCAAGGTCTTTAACAAATCTCTTTGAACGAGATACCTGGATATATTTATTAAAAAAAATGAAGAAAAACCAATACATAAAGGATGTGCAAATAAAGAAATCAATTTTATTAAATTTAGATTATCTAGGTATCTAAAAGTATTGGGTGAAAAAATTTTGAACCTTTCATTTTCACCTCGATACGAGAAATAAACAGAAAAATATCAAAAAAACATTGGAAAAGGTGAACCAATTGAACAAATAAAAATTTATTGGAAAGAATTCTGAGAATCTGCGATAACTAGATGTGTGTGAAACTGTAACATGGCAAACCATCCAAATCCCTGTATATCAATATTAAAAGAAATTATGAAGGTATTATTATAAATAGCATGGTTATGTAGTGTTCATTGATACTTTTCTAAAAATATATTTTTCTCAGATAAATGCTTCTTGGAAGAGAAGTTGTGACCTTTTCAAAATCAAGATTAATTGGGAAAAAATTAAAAGGTCAAACTATAAGGCCAAAACCCAAAAATTGAACTTCTTAAATGTCATTCAAGTTCGAAGCAGATCCACCATTGACTCAACAAATCAATGGCCACAGTCCCAACAAATCAATGGCCACAGTCACAGAAGTAGCCACTGACTTTTCTTACGAATTGCGCGAGTTACGCGACACATTGAGAATTTAAGATGAGGACCGTTTCTTATCAGAAGGCTTTCTTCAACTTATTCATGCTGCATCACAAATCAGGTGACAGTAAAGCATGAGGAACTAAGCGTTTGTGTATTTCAAGCACATTGAGCATGCCAAAGCGGCCAAGGAGGGTCTGCAGGGCGCGGCCATGGGAGACAACTTTTTCAAAATCGAATTTGCCCGGGCGGTAAGGATTTTGCATTTCATTGCGCTTTGTCTGTTCGTCTGGTGGAGGTTTTTCTGTTAATTGTCCATAAACCCTTAGCTTTTCTCGATATGAGATTTTTGATCAATCTTCTTCAAACTTTTGATTATTTAATCGGAATACTTTGTTTCCTGGGGGATATTTTCAATTTTCCTTTAAACCTTTGCCTCTTTAAAGTGTATGGGTTGAGCTCTTTCAATTGCTTCTTTGGCTAAGAAGTTCTGCTATGTTTCCTCTAAGCGCTTGTTTGCAAGACAAATTTGGTTTATTTGCCTTAATTCCCAGATTTGTTTATTTACCTTCCTTCCCCGTTTCACTTAAGGGTTTTGTTCAGCTTTTCACCAAGAATTCGCTTGTTTTCCCCTATTTTTTAGATTGATGGAACTATTCAGTTTCCACCGCTTAGAGTTGAATTTCACCTAGTATGGATGCATTTCCAACGCATTTCAACATTAGCCCATGACTTTTAGGCTGTTATCAAATTTCCCTTATACCTTTGTCTGTGTAAAGTATTTTTGTTAAGCTCTTTCAATTGCTTGTTTGGCTTAGAAGTTCTGTTTAAGTTTCCTCTAAACCCTTGTCTGGGCGATGAATTTGGCTTATTTGCCTTTTTCCAGATTGGTTTATTTGCCTTCCTTACCCGTTTCACTTAAGGGTTTCTTTCAGCTTTTCATCAAGAATTTGCTTGTCTTCCCCTATTCTTTTGCCTGATGGAACTATTTGGTTCCTGCTGCTCAGAGTTGAATTTCACCTAGCATGGATGTATTTCCAGTGCATTTCGGCATTAGCACAGGACTTTCAGGCTGTTATAAGTTTCCGTGTCTGTCTAAAGTATTTTGGTTAAGCTCTTTCAATTGCTTGTTTGGCTAAGAAGTTCTGTTTAAGTTTCCTCTAAACCCTTGTCTAGGCGACCAATTTGGTTTATTTGCCTTCCTTTACCCGTTTCACTTAAGGGTTTCTTTCAGCTTTTCATCCAGAATTTGCTTGTCTTCCCCTATTCTTTTGCCTGATGGAACTATTTAGTTCCTGCTGCTCAGAGTTGAATTTCACCTATCATGGATGTATTTCCAATGCATTTCGGTCACAGCCTCTGGAGTGGAAAATTAGTGTTAACGAAGGGATGGAAGCGAATATCATCCAAGAGAACTTCTGCAACCGTGTGGTTAGGAGAATTTCTCAAGCTTTCCACCAATACAAAAGATCTGTCCTTTCTGTGAGCAAATGGGTTTGGCAGGTGGGTGCTGATCCTAGAAGAGTTATCCATTCAATGAAAGTTGGCCTTGCACTTTCTTTGGTCTCGATATTGGACTTCGTGAGGCCATTGTTTGACAGTTTTGGTGGAAATTCCATGTGGGCTGTCATGACTGTCGTTGTGGTCTTCGAATTCACGGTAGGTAATTATTCACCAAAATACCTCCAGTTTACGAGTATCTTCAAACATTTTGAATAAATTGGTAGGAGGATTTTATGACTATATAATATCATCTACACCAGCTATTGGGCTTTGACAATAATTAATTTAATGTTTTGCGCCTCAATTATATTATGCAGGTGCTACATTGGTCTGAGCAGATCTTTAGCCACACTGTTGGCAGGATTACTGGGAGTGGGGGTGAGCTATGTTGCAGAACTTACAGGGAAAAACTGCGAACGAGTTATACTGGGTGTCTCTGTTTTTGCGTTAGGTCGATATATTCTCCTTCCCATAATACAATTCTGCATGTCATATTCAATACTTCACCTTTCAGGGTTCTGATGTTTATTCTTCGGTGATCGATACAGGTACAACGTGCACATATTCGCGTTTCTTTCCAGTGATCAAGCAAAGATACGATTACGGGGTGGTCATCTTCCTTCTCACCTTCAATCTCGTTGCCATTTCTGGTTCTCGCGTTGAAAACATTTTAAAATTGGCATATCAGAGGATAGCTACGATAATCATTGGGTGTACACTCTGTTTCATAATAAATGTGTTTGCTTTTCCCATCGGGCTGGAGACGATCTTCACGATTTGATTATACATAACCTTGATGGATTGGCTGGATCTCTCCAAGGTAATTTGTCACACACAAAAACATTAAATCATTTATTATGAAACAGAGCGTACACCCAATGATTATCGTAGCTATCCTCTGATATGCCAATTTTAAAATGTTTTCAACGCGAGAACCAGAAATGGCAATGAGATTGAAGGTGAGAAGGAATATGACCACCCTGTAATCGTATTTTTGCTTGATCAGTGGAAGGAAAGGCGAATCCTTCGAGCCGTCGCCTGGTCTTGCACAACGCCAATAGAGCTATTGAATCTGGATAATAGTTAATACACGCAGGCAGTCCCAAAATGTCCAGTCGAGATGCTCTCCAAGTGACCATTATAATAGCATGGGTTCTATAGAAGGCCCTTGTTATATTCCTGTTCAACTCAAAGGGCAATGATCTATAGTCCATGCGGTTCTTCCCTCGCACTTGGCCAGGGCTTGCATGAATGGAGGCCTCTGCACCCCCTGCATTATATTGATGTTGACGACGTGAATCGAAGGCGAGTCGATGTCCAGCGCGTCGAGTATTGCCTGGTTCGCCGTCATACGCCAAGAGATTTCTTAAATGCGCCGCACTGGATTCGGTGACGCCTGTGTCGATGACACCCATCTGCTCAGACCTCTCAGGCCGCTCAGACTCTTCTTCTTCATCGTGAGAATCCGAAGAGCCGAGCATTTCCTTGAAAGATTTTATTTTCTTGCCTATAACGTTCCTGCAGTTTCTGTTGCTCCGATTGTTGCTGCCGTTGCATTTGTATTCTTCGTCTCGGTCTATAAATCTGCATTTGTATTGGCGAAATAACCTATGAAACGGAGTGTCAAATCTGCATTTGTATTAGCGGAATAACCTATGAAATGGAGTGGAACCACACAAGCTCTTCTGATGAAGCGTTGGCTTTCTGAACTGAGTCACATATGTTAGCTTGATGCAACATTTAAGTGGCGTGGTTAGGGATTGCATGCTATTTAATGGTGATAAAGGATGGAGTGGTAAGGCATGTGGCTCTCATGCTAAGGCCCGCATAGTCCACTAACTTCGTTTTTATTTTTATTTTATTCCACCCATTATATATATTTAAATTATCAGGTTGATACTCCTCCTTTACAAATATGCCTTTTTAAGTTTCTGTTTTTGCATACTCTCATTTCAATCTCTAAGCATTCTCCCGTTCTTGTTCTTCGTTTTGATTTTTTGATTTTTTCGTTGTCAAGCCATGAAAGGTAAAGCTCAATGAACTATGTTGATGGCATATTTTGGCTTCCCTAGATCCAACAAGACTGAGCAGGTAAGTTGATGAGCTTAGGCCTTTTTTCACTGTGCTTTTCATGCATTTTTACCCTCCTGTTTTGCTATGTTTAAGGTCCAATGTGATATTGACTTAAGACATCAAGGGTCATTGTGCATTCAATGGCAAAATATGGTTTCCCAAAAAATTTTGTAAGATTGTTAAGGCAATGTCTCTATTTCTGTTTTCGACTGTGGCTACCCTTTGTTTGTTGCAGGAGCTCTGGTATATTTCCAGCGTTCATAGTATTGGTCTTTTTATATCCCGCCGCTGGGCTAGGGTCGGGTATTGGACGTATTTCCACCAATGGTATTCATTGACAAATCATATAATAACTTTGTGTTTAGTTTTCAGTGGTGTCCTGTATAAAATGTTTTGAACCATCGATGAATAATTTAACGGGGGAATTGAAAAATACAAGCAAATGAAAACTAATGCAGGCTTAGCTTAATGATCATCACAGGCAGCTTCTTTTGTACAACCTTGAATGCTAAACTTCATTTTGTGCTAGCATGAGTTGGGTTCTCTTATGGACGTAGTTTCACCAATGGTCTTCATTCATAGAGCACATAACATTGATGCAAGTAGGAAACTAGAGAATGTCATATTCTGTTGGTTATTCTTTGCTGGATTTCAATTTTCTTGCAAGTTTGACATTTTTGAATTGCAAGTACCCAGATCCTTACCCTTTACCGAATCCTTACACAGTGGTTTGGCTTAAGCCTAGCCTTACAAATGATTTTGCATATTAGATTATCACATGCATGATAGATTTTGATATTTGAGCTGTATATTTGTTTAGTTGTATCTTTTAGATGTTACATGGTGCAAATCAGTTGGTTTGGATTTTGATTATCTGGTCCTTGCTTATTTTGTATGTATATTGAACAGCGACCAGCAGAGTAGCTGCAAAAGAGTTGGACCGTATAGATATCTTGTTTGGGAAATATGCGGGCAAGGATGCGACAAGGATGCAGAAGGCATAATAGGGTAAGTGATTATAATATTTGTTGAAACTTTATAGTAAATACATTGTGATTTTCTTAAATTACTAGTGATAATTGTTTTAACTGGTTATTGCTTTATTCAGTTGCTAGCTCTCTCAAATGTCTATTTAATGAATTTAGATTTTGGTTTGCAATTGCTAGGACTGGCAAATATATTTCATCAGGCCTTTTATCCAAACCAAAGTATAATTCAGTGGTTTAGCAAGAGCTGGACGCTGTCCTGTTTCACAAGTCCTTTCACAGTCTCGCGAAAATAACAAAGGAGCAGTAGGTGCTTCCAATGCATTGTTGAAATGTTTATATTGAGATGACAGTTTTGCAGAAACATTAGTCTCCTTGGCCACAAGAACCCATCGCTGTAGAGGCAAACAGTTACGGTGTACAATATGGCCTAGGCTGGCAAATCCTGCCGGTAAGTTAGTAGGCTTATAGAAAGTGGATCCCTGATCATACTGCCCTCCATCATAGCAACTCCACACCTTTTCAAATGTGGATACTTGAGCAACTTCAATCTCCCCCAAATAGATACTGCTCTTTGCAAATCCCATGCCTACAAAATCAAGGCATTGTATGTGGTTATTGCAAAAAAGAAAGTACATTCCAATTTGGAAGAGGGTTTTATCAGAAGACATATATTTATGCACAGCTACAAAGGCTAGTAGGTTTCTGAAAAATCAGTTGGAAGATGGACCATGAAGTTTAAATTGAACAAATGTGCTCTCCTTTTGGAAACACTGCAGATGTAGAAGAAAAATTTGAAAGCACTAGAATTTGAAAAAGGGTCTTTCTGTGAAGATAGATTTTTATTAACACAATGTACTTTCCTTTCCGTTTTTATTACTAGAATTCCATTTTCTGGTGGCTATTCTTTGCTGGATTTCAATTTTCTTGAAAGTTTGACATTTTTGAATTGCAGGTACCCAGATCCTTACCCTTTACCAGATCCTTACACAGTGGTTTGGCTTAAGCCTTACAAATGATTTTGCATATTAGATTATCACATGCATGATATATTTTGATATTTGAGCTGTATATTTGTTTAGTTGTATCTTTTTAGATGTTATATGGTGCAATTCAGTTGGTTTAGATTTTGATTATCTGGTCCTTGCTTATTCTGTATGTATATTGAACAGCGGCCAACAGAGTAGCTGCAAAAGAGTTGGAACGTATAGATATCTTGTTTGGGCAATATGCGGACAAGGATGCAGAAGGCATAATAGGGGTAGTGATTATAATATTTGTTAAATTTAATAGTAAATACATTGTGATTTTCTTAAATTATTAGTGATAATTGTTTCAACTGATTATTGTTTTATTCAGTTGCTAGCTCTCTCAAAAGTCTATTTAATGAATTTAGATTTTGGTTTGCAATTGCTAGGACTGGCAAATATATTTCATCAGGCCTTTTATCCTATCTTACAGAGCCCTACCATGAATGTCTATTCTGAGAAAAGAGTGAGAGCCCTTTCAGTTTGGCAATCTCATTTTCCCAGCTTCTATCTGTAGTCTACATTCATTATCTTCTGATTAGCCAGAGCCAGAGAGTGATATCAAAGAGAGCCTCAAGTTCCCACAGTTGGTTTTCTTGGATTATTTTATATTAAGATATTTCAAAAAGAAGATATGCTAATTACCAAATGCCACAGAATGTCAATAGCCTACTATTGGCCAGAGGCAATATTTTTTAGGAACCATTAGGAACCACCCATGTATATGTTGCATGCATTCCTGCTAAGCAGGACAACACCGTGAAGCTGTCTTTTCGTGTTTGATTTTGTATTTCATGCAATATAGGGAGGCTACTCCCAATTAGCATGCCAAAAGTTGGAGGTGACCTGTCATTGTCCACCACTCCATAACTTTTATTTGCAGAAAACTATATTTAAACAATGGGTCATAAACCATTTTTGGATTCAAAACCATTTTCACAATGCAACCACTGATTTTAGTTTTCACTGCTTTTCTTGTTCTCTCGAGAAGGCATTTTAAGGCAATCATCAAGTTTTCGGATTCAAATTCATCTTCAAAATGCAGACATTGATTTTAGTTCTACTAGCTTTTCTTATTCATCTCATAAAGGCATTTAAGACAGAGGTGAGGTTGCAGAAGGTCTTAGGTTAAGGTCGTGTTCTCGCTAGCCCAGGTACCAAACGTTAGCGCTACTACAAGTCTCCTTCTCTGCCATCAAATGCTAATGGTAAGGTAAAGGAAAACATGATATTCTCCCAGTAAGAGAATGTCCCAAGCCATTAAATCAAGGGCACCAGTGTCTACTTCTATTCAAACTCTCAGAGATTGAAACATCACAATCTGAGAAGTAAAGCTCATGTTGACCAGTAGACTGTCTGAAATCACAGAAAATTTTCAGCTGTTTATTCCTAGCAAATATTGGTCTTTCCAGAACATCTTGAGAAAAGGTAATTTCTCCTTTGTAATGGTTTCAAGCAAGTCAGTTGTTCTTATAGTCTCCACGAACAATTTCTGTGTATGATACATCTCTTTGTTCAATGAAGGCTGCATGTGGTGTTTCTACTTTGTTATGATAAGGTTTATTTTGGCAACCCTCTGACCATAGAATCAATCAAAAGGAGTGTCATCCACATTTCTTACTAAGAAGCAACATACTCCCTCAACTCATACACAGATAGCAAGTTGGTGAGAGTCAGATTGCTGAATGGTCTCTTTGACAACAGTCATGGGTGCAACGCATTGAGATGCTACATACACATACATGCAGATATAGATATCAGGGTCTAAATAGTGGAGACATGTAGAGCCAGAATACTGAGCCCCCTCTGATGAAGAGTTTACCATTTTGAGGGCTCATGTTTACCATGCCTTATCCTTCAATAGTTTCCTTAATAAATACTGAGCAGTGACAATAACATGCTCCATCGATGGTATCACTAAAGGCGAAAGACTGCAGGTACTTTCTTCCTGGACCAAGAATGGATTTAGGTTATGTATCAAAGTCCTTCCTATTTGTCATGTACAATCATGAGAAAGAACCCAAGATGGGTGTTGAAAGTTTCCATCTATATCCTCCTTAGACATCAGTAACATGGGAGAGATAGCCATAATTTGATGAGAGAAGGTGAGAATAGGTCTCTTCTGCTGAGCATGCATTTGCTCTTGAAAATAGAACAAATCATGCCCGAAATACCAAAATATCTTGGATAAGCAAGCTGAAAAACTCTATGGAAAGTGCCATATCCTAACCATATAATATGCTATAATCATTCATCAAAACATCCCTTGAAATCTTGGAAAAGTAAACTGAAAACAACTCTACAGAAGGTACCATTTCCCAGCCATGCAATCATTCATCATGATTACACTTGAATGAGGTTAGGGTTAGATTCTATAATTGGTAAAAATATCCCTCAAGTACTTAGCACGAGGCCAAGTTCTATGTATATGTGTAACCATATATCATTGTCAGATTTCAGGTGTACCTTACATTACAGAGCAGAAATAGCAACTCTGCCATTACAACCAGCTATTTGAAGTAACATATCATACTCAGATTTGAGGTAAAACCCGTGTAAAGATGCATGACAGGGTAGCACAGAGTAGGGAATAATTCTAATCAAAGGAAACATTCCCGTTGTCATACAATAAACTGATATGTTGCCAATACTATGCACAATTTTCTTTAGTACAAGCATGGTGAGGCAAATGCAGAAAACAAGTGAGAACAATCAGATTGCTATGGGGCTGGCTTGTATGCTGCCCCTAGCATCTACAAAATACATACAACATCCTCTATACCATCCTCTATACCAGGTATATGAGAACTTTAAGAATGATTGAGTAGAAAACAACTGAAATCACTCCAGATTCCCACTGCCAAATGCATTGGAATGAGGTGCCTACATTAACTGTACTTATGCATGGAAAAGTACTCATAATAGACAAAGGATCATGGGATTGCTATGCTGAGCTCTGTATGAACCCTACAAATTTGGCATTATATTTGGGCATTCCAAAGAAGATAAGTAGGAATTATCGAATTTAGAAATAGTCCATAAATACAACCATGAAGGCCATTATTAAAATAAGGACAACTAAGAATTGTTTGCCACACCTCCTTTTTAAAAGGAAGCAGCGGCAGTTGCTAAGAAGTGGGTATGATTGATAAAACACATACGCCCAGACTGAAGCAGGGTCCTTTTGTAATTTATCAAATAAAGCTACATGAATGAAGGTGCTATGTTGTATGAACCTGCTACCCAGACATAGACTCAGACATTTAATCAAACAAAGGAACCTGCATCTTGAGGCTCCTGCATATAGAGCTTTGGGGTTGATATTCATGTGGAGCTTCTGGGGTTGGGAAGGAGAGGTGGATAGATGTATGCAGTGTAACTTCTGAACATTCATTTGATGTTTTTCAATACACCAGTTTCTGAAATACCGCCCAGATTGAAGCAGGGGCCTTTTGTAATTGATCAAATAAAGGTACATGAATGAAGGTGCTATGTTGTATGAACCTCCTACTCAGACATAGACTCAGGCATTCAATCAAACAAAGGAACCTGCATCCCAAGGCTCCTGCATATAGAGCTTTGGGGTTGATATTCATGCAGAGCTTCTGGGTTTGGGAAGGAGAGGTGGGTCGATGTATGCAGTGTAACTTCTGAACATTCATTTGATGTTTTTCAATACAACAGTTTCTGAAATACCTTGATCTTAGAAACTTTGAAAAGCCAAGTAGGATGAAGGTGCTATGTTGTATGAACCTGCTACCCAGACATAGACTCAGACATTCAATCAAATTTCCATAACTTTTATTTGCAGAAAACTAAATTTAAACAATGGGTCATAAAGCATTTTTGGATTCAAAACCATTTTCACAATGCAGCCATTGATTTTAGTTTTCACTGCTTTTCTTGTTCTCTCGAGAAGGCATTTTAAGGCAATCATCAAATTTTCGGATTCAAATTCATCTTCAAAATGCAGACATTGATTTTAGTTCTACTAGCTTTTCTTGTTCATCTCATAAAGGCATTTAAGACAATCATAATACTTCTGTAATTGTTTAATTAACTTAAGTTTCTAGAGTATAATATAACCTAAAGGCTCAAATAGTACCAAAATAATTGTTTCATATCCTAGGCACAGTGACCTAGTTTTATTTTGAGAGAATTAATGTAATGCAGGGTGTTATAATATTGATTTAGCAGATTTGTGAAAATTATTTAGCTTGAATGCACATTTAGGTGTAGTAGTGAAAAATTCAAATTCTTGAAAATTTTGACTAACCTCCATTACACCAGCAGCAAAAATCTAGTGCTCCATCTGTTTGTATAAACCCCATCACCAGTGAAAAATCTAGTGCTCCATCTGTTTGTATAAACCCCATCACCAGTGAAAAATCTAGTGCTCCATCTATTTGTATAAACCCCATCACCAGTGAAAAATCTAGTGCTCCATCTATTTGTATAAACCCCAAAACACCATCACCAGTGAAAAATCTAGTGCTCCATCTGTTTGTATAAATCCCATCACCAGTGAAAATAGACATTGTTCGAATAGATGGTCCATGGTTTCTTCGCTAGCACAATTTGTCCATTCCAGGGTTCTTCAACCCCCATTTGCCTTGCGGCTTGGTCCTTGTAATTTGAGTCCACTTTATGAGCTTCACCCCGTCCGAGGACTGATTTATAGCCCATAAATATCTATAGTTGAGCTTCTTGATATTTTTTAGTATACCTTTTGGGATTGTCGGATAGGTAAATCCCTTCTGCGGATAGAAGCGATCCCACTAGCCCAATAGGGGTCTAGCGACAATCAATCAAAGCTACTACGCAGGTTCCTAACTGCAAATAACAAAAATAGGTAAAGAAGGACCTACTTGGGGTCCAACGCTAGTGTTGATGAAGCGGAGCCACTCTCGTTCCCTGGTCCTGGCCGGTCACAATCCTTCGCTATCCTCGCGAACGGACACCTGCACACATAAGGAACGATACAAACACAAGCGTGAAATCTGATATAGGCAATTATATGTCAGTCAGAAAGGACATAACTTTACATCAAACACCATGTAAACGATGAAAGTGGAACCATAATAGTAGTCTTCTATTATTAATGATAAAAAGAGAAGAGTACAACCAAGGTTCTGACGCTGAACCTCTCCTCTGTCTGGGCGGGCAGCTATGTGTGTCTTGCAATCGGCAGCATCACCTCTCTATGCTTCACTATCTCTAACTCAAGAACTCTAGCACTTCAGAACTCACTCTCAGAACTCAGAACTAGAACTTGAGCAATTAACTCCAAAAGACTAGCTTATCAAATGCATGAGGACAAGCTTATATAGACGAAGAAGGGAGGAGGATACAATGAACCGGGACACCCAATGTGAATTGGCAACATCCATGAAAAGATACTATGGATAGATATGATGACTCTCGAGCTTTATCAAATGGATTTTTCCTCAAAGGAGCTCATGATCTGGAAGGAAAAATCATACAGTCGTGCTTTTGGCAAAAAAACATTACTAAATTTGACTGGCGCGGGCATTGTTCTAAGACAGAGCGCCAATGGTCGCGCCCCCTTTTGAGGATCTTCATGATTGGCGCGGGTGAGACACTGGGAACTCGCGCCACTGGAAAAAGAGCACTTTTTAGGGGTGATTTGCAGAAGGTGTCTTCAGGGAACATGAAGTACACACTCAGGGGAACATAATGCAAGTGTTTTTAGACTTTGTCACTTCTTATAACTCCCGGGATAAGTCCTCCAAAGTACGACAAGAGGAGTAACAGGGATGGTGACAAATTATTGTGTAACAGATGCCCCCTAAAGCATGAGGTCCGAGAGGTAGAGAGGGGTGAAATGCTTTACAAGAACACACAAGAACACATATAGCTGCCACCGAGGATCTGCATTGAGAAATATGACTGATAGTTCAATTACATGATGTACATGGTATGGTCGCAGCCATCCATAAGAGAGTACATAAACAATCTAGATCCATAGTATGGACGCAGCCATCTAGTTAGGATCAATGAATTGACTCAGGTATGGTCACAACCATCTAGTGAATGAGTCATGTATCAAGAATCACGCCTGGATTACAACAGACACAATCCAGGGTCTTGCGCTCCATCTCGACCCGAACAAAAGTACAAGTTCAAGCATGCGAATATATGAGCTGAAGTTGAACATGCATGAACATCGTCTGATTACCAGTCAATAGTGGAAACTGTTAACAGACGTGAGAGGTACCACCAATAATGACAATGGCCCTCAAGGTACTATAGGTACAATCTACGGCGTGCGAATTAATGAGCTGATGTCGAACACCCGTAGAATCATTCGATTGGAGGCCAATGACGAAAACCTCACGTCGAACACGAAGAACCTGCCATTGAGGCATGCAGGCTCCAAGGCACCGGAAGGGAGTCTCTAGATCAGCTTCCTGGATAATGAGCTGGCGTCGACAGGAAGTGACCTTGATCGAAGGTGGGCCATAATGTTTCCCACATCATCGACACGAGACAGAGAAATAATGTTGTGAATCAAGATTATGTGAACTATCAGATGGAGGTTGTTTCTTTTCAGAGGTCAACTTCTCTTGAACATATCGGCGGCACGATATTGGAATTGGCAGTATTTGACATCAATGGATCAGAGGTCATGATGACGAGGCAATGAGCAGATGAGAGGTCAAATAGGATTACCCAAATCCATGGAAGCCAGTGAAAAATGAGATGAGATATCCCCACCCAGACACGAAAGCAGATGAGTGCCATGTTCAAGAGCGACATACTGCCGACACAACAATGGTTATGGTTCCAAAATTTTCTTTTCCCCCACCATTTCTGGCGAGTACCCCAGTTATTTTTAACAAGCTTGATGGGGATAGCATATGCTTGTGGTGTGTCATCCGACAAAATCCGATGTCATCAGGTTTTAACGAGTCTGACAAAGGAAGAACTTGGCATCTTTTCAAGTTTAGAGAGTTTGAAAAGACAGCGTAAAAGGAAACTCCAGGGGTGTCCTTTTTCGTAAAATTGTGTCTCCCGAGCCCGAAAAAGTATAAAACAATGCTCGAAAGAACCGCCCGACCATTACGATCGAGGAGTACTTTTCATAAATAGTGCTCCTGACCTGAAAAAGTAAAAAAGCGGTCAAAAACACATCGTTTCATGACCATTAACGAGTTTGAAACGACAAAAACCCGGTAATCTTTTTATGTTTTTAACGGTCGACAAAAAGAACTTAACACGACCGCCCCTTATTAACGTTTAACGAGTCAAGAGGAGTAACTCGGCAATCTTTTCTCTTTAAATGGTCAGAAAAAGAGCTTAAAGCGGACCTCCATTTTTATTCTCTTTAACGAGTCAAAAAGGAAAAATACTCGGCAATCTTTTCATATTTTACGAGTCAGAAAAGAGCGTAAAGGCGACTCTTCCTGAAGGAACGAGTGGTATAAAAGGTAGCAACTGGTTCCGGTAATGGTGGAACTGCTCAAAACATGTAACGGTCAAGAGGCTGGCTAATAAAACCACTCATCGCTGTGGTTCCTCAGGAAAGGATGAACAACCAAGTGAAAGCATATGATCGGCCAAAGAGACGGTGGTGATGGAATGAAACAACCAAGGCTCATCTAGCAGAACTTAGCAGATAAACGACAATCACAAGATGTGAATTGGGTGAATTGGGTATGGGTTCATGATCCAGGTGGATGTTGGTGGCCACCCACCTATCCCATTTGGACGCCCACAACTATCTCTTTCGGTTTTTCAGTTTCTTTAATTATAGCATAGTTTACTATTTTTAGCAGTTTTTCGGGTCCTGAACTTCCGGAGCCGTTTTGAGGCCCTAAACGACGTTTTTTGGGAAATCCACCACTAGCGATTTTTCTGATAAAAATCATCTTTTCTGTCGTAGTCCTCGGAGAGATCTTTCCAACGGCCTATCATGCGCGTCAAACGGAGATAGTACGACCAATTCGCGACCCCGGGAAGTTGATGTACCAACTTACCCAAAAACGGGGCCCACAATTTGGCGTTTCATCTTCTAGGGTTAGGTTTTGGAATGTGAAGGGTTTTCCATTGTTTCTCAACAATAAATAGGCCCTCGAGCCTCATTGTAACACAGTTCGAAACAGTTCAGAGGCATGTAGCCGACACATCTCTTCTCAGAGATAAGCTACCATCGCCCTAGCTGGTTTATTTCTATTTGTAAGCATATTTCAATATTCTCTATTAATGAAATGAAGTATTATTTCCGCTGCATCTCTATTTTTATGGTTATCGCATCTCTATATTTATGGTTATCTCTGTAATCTATTGCGTTCCTGTTTAAATCCGGATCAGTGGTATCAGAGCGGTCTGCTTTTTTCTCTGCTTTTCTTTGCATGTCCCCAACGAGGTCGGGATATAAGGAGTTAGGGCTTGAATTGGTCGAACCTTTGCAAGACCAGCCTCGAAAATCTCGACGACCTCCCATGGCAGATGAGAAGAAAGACGAGGGGGTAGGAGATCCTATCAGAATATTGCTCGAAGAAGCCCTCGAGCGATAAAGGAACGCGATGATGGACAACTTTGCCCAAATCCTTCAGCGGCTACCTAGAGGCGACGCATCGGCTTCCAACAGTTACTCTGGAAATGCCACACCATTTAAGGTACAAGTAAATTTTGAAATCCCCATCTTTGAGGGTCAAATAGATGCAGATGCCATAGATAAATGGTTAAATCTGCTCGATGGGTATTTTTCTGTTCATGAATTTTCAAGTCGGGAAAAGATTGTTTTCGCTCTTCTCAAAGCAGCCCCCCACGTCAAGGACTGGTGGGAAACCTACTGCGAACAGAAGGATGAAAGTACAGGCTCACTATTTTCAGCCGCACCCACTTGGAATGACTTCCGGGATGCCATCAAGGAGCAGTACTACCCTGTCAAAAGCTATGAGGACAAATACATCAAATGGACCACCCTACGGCAGGGACGAGACCAAGATGTGCCGGAGTTCACAAACATTTTTCATACCCTTCGCACACAATTGGGTATCAAAGATTCTGAGCTGCATCTGGTACTCAAATACCGTGGCTGCCTACATAGATACATCCAGGAAGAGATGGAGTTCTTGAACATCTCCTCACTCGGCACAGCATACCGATACGCTGTCAAAATCGAGCAAAAGTTCAAACAGAAGAAGCGAGACTTTGGATCTGCAAATCCAAAGCCCAAAGGACAAAGCCAAGGCGGGGTGACCCAAGACAACCCGTCAGAAAAGAACAACACCACGAAGCCGAAGAAGGACACAGGAAAGTGGTGTGAGTTCCACAAGAGTCCCACTCATAACACAAGTGAGTGTCGGACCAAGCAGTCGCTGGTGGCTGAGTTGAAGGCTTCCGAATCAGATGCATGTTCCGACTCTGAGTCAGAACCCGACAAGGGGAATGACAAAGAAAAGCAGATCATTGATGCGGATCCCAGCGCCACTGTTGCTACTGCCAAGATCCAGAAAAATGAGCCCGAAGATCCAGAGGAGGGGGAACGTCTTTTCCACTCACAGATGTGGGTGAAGGGTTCGTCGCTACAATTCATTGTCGACAGTGGCAGCCAAAAGAACCTCATTTCAGCAGAGGTCGTGAAGCGGTTGGGCCTACCAACTACACCACACCCACAGCCATACAGTATCGGTTGGCTTCACGAAGGACGAGATCTCAAAGTTCGCCAGCAGTGCCGCCTTCCCTATAGCATCAAGCCCTTCATAGATGAGGTATTGTGTGATGTTACACCTCTCGATGTTTGTGATGTACTATTAGGCCAGCCATACTTGTGGAGGCGACATGCTGTGTATGAGTCAAGGCCTCGCGCTGTCATCATTTCTTTGGATAATTCATTATACAGGATACCGGAGGTAGCCCCACCTACCGCCACCTCTTTGATTACTGCTAAGAAAGGCAGCAAGCTCATCTCACAGACTAGGAAATTTATTTTCTGTCTAGTTCGCTCCCAAAGTAAGGGGAAGATCGTTGCTACATCCATGACCCCCGCGAAGGGTTCCTCCACACAGCAGCAGCAACAGAGGGATACAGTCGTGACAGAACACAGGAACAACTTCTCCTTACCTGGAGGGGTACCACACAAGTTTCAGGTGGACGACAAAGTTTGGTTACATTTGCAGAGGGAGCGCCTTACCAGAACCCATCAGAAACTCAGACCACTTCGACATGGTCCTTACACCAGTAACAAGGATACAGGAAACAATGCTTTGAAGCACAACGTTCCTCCATTCCTTCGCTTGCACCAAGTGTTCAATGTGGACCGTCGCCGACCATGCTCCCCACCATTTCTGGACACATCAGAGATTGCAGAACAGCTTACCAGAGACCCAGCTCAGCAGAAGCTTCCTCATCTCAGGGAGGAACTCAACGCAATGGGGACCATTTCTTCCTAAGGGGGGAGGAATGATCCAGGTGGATGTTGGTGGCCACCCACCTATCCCATTTGGACGCCCACAACTGTCTCTTTCGGTTTTTCAGTTTCCTTAATTATAGCATAGTTTACTATTTTTAGCAGTTTTTCGGGTCCTGAACTTCCGGAGCCGTTTTGAGGCCCTAAACGACGTTTTTTGGGAAATCCACCACCAACGATTTTTTTGATAAAAATCGTCTTTTCCGTCGTAGTCCTTGGAGAGATCTTTCCAACGGGCTATCATGCGCGTCAAACGGAGATAGTACGACCAATTCGCGACCCCGGGAAGTTGATGTACCAACTTACCCAAAAACGGGGCCCACAATTTGGCGTTTCATCTTCTAGGGTTAGGTTTTGGAATGTGAAGGGTTTTCCATTGTTTCTCAACAATAAATAGGCCCTCGAGCCTCATTGTAACACAGTTCGAAACAGTTCAGAGGCATGTAGCCGACACATCTCTTCTCAGAGATAAGCTACCATCGCCCTAGCTGGTTTATTTCTATTTGTAAGCATATTTCAATATTCTCCATTAATGAAATGAAGTATTATTTCCGCTGCATCTCTATTTTTATGGTTATCGCATCTCTATATTTATGGTTATCTCTGTAATCTATTGCGTTCCTGTCTAAATCCGGATCAGTTCATTTTTACACAAGCTTGAACCGTGGAGAACTTTGCTTGGATTCAGTTTTATGTTTACACAAGCTTGAAACGAAAAACTATGCTTGTTAAAAAAATTGCATGCCCCCAGCATAATAATGCGAATCGAGATACATGCCCCCCAAGCTTCATGTCATTCACGGAGTGGATGGAATGAAGATTGAGTTGGAAAGACTCGATTTTGAAAAGGAGGATGCATGCCCCCCGGGCTTCAGTCACGCGCCCGGGTCGGCGACCGTCATCAGAATGGGGCATTTCCTATGGAAATAAGACCATTTAGGAAGGGTAAATGACTATACGTGAAGTGTGAATCGGGGAACGAAAGTTGGTCTATGACCTTGATCGTCCTTCCTTCGTGCGGAAAACACATCACTCTGAAGAGCGAGGACACAATCGCACGTATACGAAAAATATAGTCTCGTCCAAGGAGTAAATTGTAATCTAACGGACCTTGGATTACCATGACGCCCATTTGAACTGTCTTCCCTTCTAATGTAATGGGTACATTGGGAAGAAGTCCTAAAGGTCGAGTGGTTTCTCGATGGAAACCTGTAAGGTTTCTCACCTCAGGGAGAAGCAGTGGCGAACCAAGTGCTTCCCAAGCTGTTGAAGACAGGATACTCACAGGAGATCCTTCATCAATAATGGTACCGGCCATAACCATTCGGTAGACTTGAACTATAATTCGAAAAGGTATGGAAGCGGGTAACCGAGGATTGTCTAGTTGATCCCAATTGAAGGAAACAACAAGATTACTTGGAGGTGGAACCGGATAAACGGCCGGATACGACTCTGATAAACTTCCTTCTTGGTGCGAAGGAATGAGAGGGATGCTGACTTGATCATCTGTGTTTATGAATAGAATTTGGACGGTGTGGTCGTCATTCTTAGTGACAATATCATCTGAGGGTGGAACTTCTGAAGGCAAAACCGGGTCAACTGTTATCTGGACCTCTTGAAAGACCGGGTCACTTGTCATCTGGACCTTTGGACTTTCGTCTGGTTTGGATTCAGGTGGTTTATCCTTAGTGATAAAAACTCCCGGAACAAAGTGGTGGATAGACGATGAAGGTATATCAACACTTTTTCCGACCAGGGACTGGTCTAGAACGGGCTGAACACAGCCAGGTTCGGGAAGAGCAGGCGGAACCAAAGAGGAATCATGCTTGATCTCTTGGTTAGTGGAGAGATGCGGAAGAGCAGGCGGAACCAAAGAGGAATCATGCTTGATCTCTTGGTTTTTGGAAAGATGCGGAAGAGCAAGCGGAACCAAAGAGGAATCATGCTTGATCTCTTGGTTTTTGGAGAGATGATCTGCAGTTGCAGAAAGACGCTGGTATCCGGCAGGTAGTTGTGGTAAGGGAGTCGACAAACTTTCCAAAAGACGGGAGGCTTCATCCAGAAGTGGACAAAGACGAAGGAGATGATTACCTTGACAAAGCCGACAAGGGAAACGAACCTTTCCCTTTCCCTTACCAGTTGGTAAGGTATCGTCAATGTGCGACGAGGAGGGGCGAGTCGGGTCACGAGACCATATATCTAGGACCCTGGGAACCCCAGGACAATCAGTAAGGAAATGATCTTTCTTGCATAATTGACAAGGGAACTTAGCCTTCCGCGGAGGAGCAGAAGGTGGGTCTACTTGAGGTATACTCGAGGTAGATACGACCTTTCCTTTAGGAGACTTCTTCTTTTTGGTCTTCTTCTTCTTCTTCTTAGCCACCTGGTTACTTGAATCCAAAGTTTCACCAAGCGAAGTAGAAGATGAGGACGCAGCAGTAGGCGAAGAAGGAGAGGGGTCCACTTTGGAATCAACATGATGTTGTTCGGGTGTAGGAGGTGGTGGTGGAACAGGAGTTATCACACTCGAGACCACCGAGTTTGAAAACAACCATACGGGCAAACCGATGGTTATCCCAGGTAAAGACAAAGTTGCGATATACTGAACACCGACATTTCCACTAGAAGGAAGTGGACTAGGGTTTCCATCAGGGGGAACACCTTGGCCGGTGGACCGAGAGAAGGATGCCATTTTAGCGAGAAAAGAATCCTACTCAGACTAACGCACACAAAATCTAATTGGGCGAATGTTATCGTGGGCAAATAAATTTTAAGACATTAAACTTGACCTTTTCATTTTTTAAGAGTTGAGAAAAGGACAAAAGATGACTCTAGTCTCCTTCGAATGTTTAATGAGCACGAAGTGACAAGACGCTCATTGGCACCTTTTCATTTAGGGAGTCCGAAAAGGATCAAAAGTGACTGCTCTGGAATTCTAGGTAGAAGGTGTGCCAAACTTTTCGCAAAACCACAGAATACTTTTTAGGGTACGGGTGGTCAATCTTCGTGAATGCTGTGTTCACTGCATTGCGAATCGTAAGGCGGCAGACTCGGCTTCCTATGGATAAAGGTTAATAGCCTAGTGGGGTCCCCCAATATATACGCGACGGTACGTGGGAGCACAGTCCGTATTGGCACCTATCGTTTCACCGTGGAGGAATCACCCAACCACTCGACGATAAACTACCAGGTTTAAAGACGCCGGAACACGTCTCTACCTAGACCTCTAGAATGTTCACGTTAGGTTCCAATGCGTTGTTATGTTCAT
The DNA here is from genome assembly GCA_031772625.1 of Pinus tabuliformis. NCBI lineage: Eukaryota > Viridiplantae > Streptophyta > Pinopsida > Pinales > Pinaceae > Pinus > Pinus tabuliformis. The sequence continues at coordinate 511,661,978 of CM062818.1, read as the reverse complement.
TCAGTTGATTTTAAAGTTTATCTTGAATTATGTTTCAGTTTTTGGTCCTACCGTATGTGATCTCTCAGAAACTTGCTAAATGCAAACTACATGCCAAAAATAAATCATTCCATTCAATGAATCCTATCTACAGGAAAGTGGAGATTTTTTCACAAACGAAGTGATCACTCAGCAAAAACAAAGATCCTAATGCAGCTAATAACAAGGAATGAAAATCTTTCTTTTCTTTTTCTTTTTAAAAGCAATAAATCAAAAAAGCTAACTAATATAATGCAAAAGATTTTTTGTTTTTCCTTCCTTTAAGATGACATGATGCATGCAAGCAAATTTAAGAGATATTCACAAGTACAGATAAACAGAATTCACTTGATAGAAATATGATCAATTCTGAAACACCAAGACGAACTAAGGAAGAACACAAAGACTTTTCAATGGACCATGTGATGAAGTGGAGTAAGCTTCAAACAGGCTAGAAGTGAATCACTCAAACAACTGAAGGATCAAGGCACAACCAGTCAACCAGAGGTCCAACACACTTCCAGACACTGTAAAAAACCAACAATTTGAGCTAAAAGAGCTTCCAACCAATCATACAGGCAAAAACACAGAGCTGGCGCGACTGTCAGCTTGAAATTTGCGCTAACAGTCGATTGGCGCGACTGTCAGTCTGCAACCTGCGCCAACTGGCGCGACTGTTGGATGAAAAACCGCGCCAACTAAGTTTGGCAGCTTAAAAAATAAATACTACGACCTCAGGTCGGGCTGACAGTATTCAGATGGATCAAAAAGTAAAAAACAAGCTCACAACTAACCCAGAAAGCTCATAGGCTCACGCAAGCAAGAGAAAATTAACATGCAAGACAAATAGCTTACTCCCCAGCGGAGTCGCCAAATTGTCGGATAGGTAAATCCCTTCTGCGGACAGAAGCGATCCCACTAGCCCAATAGGGGTCTAGCGACAATCAATCAAAGCTACTATGCAGGTTCCTAACTGCAAATAACAAAAATAGGTAAAGAAGGACCTACTTGGGGTCCAACGCTAGTGTTGATGAAGCGGAGCCACTCTCGTTCCCTGGTCCTGGCCAGTCACAATCCTTCGCTATCCTCGCGAATGGACACCTGCACACATAAGGAATGATACAAACACAAGCGTGAAATCTGATATAGGCAATTATATGTCAGTCAGAAAGGACATAACTTTACATCAAACACCATGTAAACGATGAAAGTGGAACCATAATAGTAGTCTTCTATTATTAATGATAAAAAGAGAAGAGTACAACCAAGGTTCTGACGCTGAACCTCTCCTTTGTCTGGGCGGGCAGCTATGTGTGTCTTGCAATCGGCAGCATCACCTCTCTATGCTTCACTATCTCTAACTCAAGAACTCTAGCACTTCAGAACTCACTCTCAGAACTCAGAACTAGAACTTGAGCAATTAACTCCAAAAGACTAGCTTGTCAAATGCATGAGGACAAGCTTATATAGACGAAGAAGGGAGGAGGATACAATGAACCGGGACACCCAATGTGAATTGGCAACATCCATGAAAAGCTACTGTGGATAGATATGATGACTCTCGAGCTTTATCAAATGGATTTTTCCTCAAAGGAGCTCATGATCTGGAAGGAAAAATCATACAGTTGTGCTTTTGGCAAAAAAACATTACTAAATTTGACTGGCGCGGGCATTGTTCTAAGACAGAGCGCCAATGGTCGCGCCCCCTTTTGAGGATCTTCATGATTGGCGCGGGTGAGACACTGGGAACTCGCGCCACTGGAAAAAGAGCACTTTTTAGGGGTGATTTGCAGAAGGTGTCTTCAGGGAACATAAAGTACACACTCAGGGGAACATAATGCAAGTGTTTTTAGACTTTGTCACTTCTTATAACTCCCGGGATAAGTCCTCCAAAGTACGACAAGAGGAGTAACAGGGATGGTGACAAATTATTGTGTAACAGGGATCTTTACTAGTCTACCAGAAAATTGGTATGCTCTTCTAGCCTCCACTTTCTTAACTATCCATGGCGAGTTGGCAGAGTTATGTATTCAATTTTAGATAGAAACCCAAATATTTCAAATTGTCATGAGCATGAATCTTTCTAGTATGTGTGACCAAGAGAAGAAATGTTCCCTTTTGTTCTTGAAAGGAAAGTAAAAGGAGAATGTTGTCAATAAACAAAAGATGTCATATAAGAATATGTTTGGAAATATTAACACTAGGTAAATTGCCATTCGATATTGCATCTTTAACCAATTTGCTTAGGATTTTTGCGATGGGCAAAAGGATTAAAGGGAACAATGTGCATCCTTGTTGAAGGCCTTTGGATGTGAAACCTAGACTTCTTAAATAAACTAAATAAAATTCATATGTCCGCCCGCAATCATTCAGGAGAAATCAAGCCAACTTGAATTTCTGTGTCAGGGAATAGTCTCTTGCTTCTTTGTGAGGGCTTTTCATTGAATTTTGGGACACACACAATTCAGATTTGTTTCCAGAGTTATGAAGATGGTGATGCCGAGCATCCTCCACTCCAAATTTATCTCTCTATATCTCCTCTTGGAAGCTGGACAATATATCTGTTCTTTTCAAATGTTAATCAATTATATACACTATTTCAAAATATTCAATAGCTTAAAAAATCTCAGTGCGCTTGAATCTGTATTCTGTGTCGAGGCCCAGCGCTTCAATTTGGCTTTAATCTGGCCTTTGTTTTTTTTTTTTTTTTTTTCTTTGTTCCAAAGGAGGGTATGAATTTTTTTTCATCGTAAGTAGTATTTTGATTTGGAAAGTGCTAAGGGCCACTCTGATTGCAATGAGAAAAATGTTAGGAGGTAATGATTTAATAAGTAACTAGGGTTATCTGAATGATTATGGGAAAAATCTTGAGTAACTGAATTGGTTTACTCTTTGTTGAATGGTAAGTGTGGCTCCTTTGCATTGACAATCTATTATGAGCAGAAGGGGTTTTCTAAATTAGCTTTCCATGGTAATGTTGATGTTTAATATATCATGGGAACTCTGGCTTCTGAGTTCAGATTTGTTTCCAAAAGTTATGAAGATGGTGATGGCGAGCATCCTCCACTCCAAATTTATCTCTCTATATCTCCTCTTGGAAGCTGGACAATATCTCTGTTTTTTCCAAATGTTAATCAATTATATACACCATTTCCAAATATTCAATAGCTTCAAAAATCTGAGTGCGCTTGAATCTGTATTCTGTGTCAATGCCCAGCTCTTCAATTTGGCTTTAATCTGGCCTTTTTTTTGTCTATGTTTTTCTTTGCTTTCTTTGTTCCAAAGGTGGGTATATGCATTTTTTTTTCATCGTAAGTAGTATTATGATTTGGAAAGTGCCAAGGGCCACTTTGATTGCAATGAGCAAAATGTTAGGAGGCAATGATTTGAAAAGTAACTAGGGTTATCTAAATGATTATGGGAAAAATCTTGAGTAACTAAATTGGTTTACTCTCTGTTGAATGGTAAGTGTGGCTCCTTTGCATTGACAATCTATTCTGAATGGAAGGGGTTTTCTTTGCATTGACAATCTATTCTGAATGGAAGGGGTTTTCTTAATTGGCTTTCCATGGTAATGTTGATGTTTAATATATCATGGGAACTCTGGCTTCTGATTACTGCCCCCAAAATCAAAATCTTCCTCTAATAGCATCACGGAGAACTTTGTTAGATTCAGGTTGTTTCAACGCACTCTTATCAACGTTTTATGGATACACGGATCCTGATTTGGTTAAAAGAATTGGAGCTTCAGTGAAGATGACAGGAGTTTTGAAAAGCTACATCTGGGAAATTATGAGTGGTTAAGATATGGGCAAGCACTCGAGTGTGTTTGTCACTTTGCATCAGGTTTGGTAGAACTTGGTCATGAAAAAGGAGAGCGTGTCGCCATTTTTGCTGAAACTCGATTTCAGATTTTCAGATTTCTTGATTTATAGCAGGTCCTTTCCAGATGATATAACATGCTTTCTATTTGGCTTTGATCACTGTAATTAAGCTCATATCACTCTATTACAACATGTGTTTTATTGGTAGGGAATTGCTGCTTTGCAGCTTATCTTGTTAAAGTTTGAAACATGGTTGTGTTTCTATATGGAATAAGTAATGGGCGTCATAGCAAATTGATTGGAATATATTATGTGTGGTGGGACATTACATTAAAGTTAGGAGGTTGTATAATAAGTATGGCACATATGTTTGGAATTTGGGAATTTGAAAAATTCTTCGTCATATTTCATGCTCATGTATAAATTTAGAATGTGGTTGGGTTTTAATTATGTTTTATGTTAAATCTAGTATGATAAATGTGACACATTTCAAGGAATTTTTGGGATGTATGTAATACATATTGCAAGTGTTTAGCCTTAAGTAGGGCACTAATCAATTTTGTATTCAACTATGTTTTCCATTACTATTATGTTTGGCTAATTTGTTTCTTGCCTTGATTTGAACCTTGACTCGAGAGAATCTTATGTTGAATGAAGTGTTTGTTGCACTTGGATGATAGTTTTCACTCCACAAATTACAATATAAGAATCCTCGGCCCAAGTATGCTCAGTTCTTGTTTTCAATGAGGAAGAGATTTACTTGTAAAGTTGGATGATTGAATAGTTTCTCTCTATGGCTCTATCTAAACTTCATGCTAGGTTAACCCCCTCATTCATTATTTTTATTTTCTCCCATGTCCCTCTGTTGTGCCTGGTTAAGACCACCCTGCTCATGTTTTTCTTATTTGCAACTTTTTTTGTAAAAAATAAACATGAATCATGTTCCTTGAGGAAACCAAGTTAGATTATTGTTATATTTTGTCTAAAATTTTGTATAAAACAACCTTATGCAAGGCCACAACTTTCACACTTCTTATTTGAATTCCCATTTTGAGCTAGTTGTAGGGTTTTGACTCATCGCTATGATGCCCATGTTATCATTCCTGCATGTGATTTCCCTCTCACTCACTGGGTATCCCACTGTGAAAAAATTGTAGATAGCTTAGAGAGGGCTTCTCCCCCTGTTTTACTGGCCACCCCTTCCCTCTGCAATCCCAATTAATCAATTCTTCCTTTTATTGTTCTAAGTTTATTGTGCACCAACTATTACAACTTTTTATGATTGTTTGATTTTGTGGGATTAAAATGCAAATGGTTTTGTGATGCATCTTTACTTTCCTATCTAGGCTTCTGTGGTTATGATAAATGATATTATGATGAAAACTCTAGGTTTAAAGCCTCACAACTACTACAGTGCCCTTTGACATTTTCATGGTCCCTCCATACCATTTTTTCCTCTACATATATTATAATGTTCTTTTTGTGAGGGATTTTTTTTCTCAAGAATAAAGCAAAGTTACATATATGAGAAATTTATCTTATGAGTTATGTACACTCAACCTTAATTGATACGTTTCCCTTGCATAAGACATATCATCTAGTAAAAATTGATAAAGACAAGTAAGATAATAATCCCCCTTGTTAAACCCACTTTAATGCAAATTTTCAAATGCACTGGTCAATAAAGAGGTTTATAGGAAATTATCATTCACATTGGACATATTCCCGCAACCTACATTATTTCTATGTTCTTTTAAAACATTTCCCTACATGTTGATTAGTTATTAAATACGAAGGACCTTGGAAATGTTTGATTCCAATTTTAGAATGTTGATTGTCTTTAGTACATTTTACCTCACTATATTTTGTTATCTCAAAATAAATAGTACACACCCATTCCATCTCATGCCATATCGCATCACTTCTTTATACATATGCTCATTTCAAAAGAAAATAAAAAACGTTCTCAAGTTGGTACCTTATTAAGTCTAAAGTTTGTTTTACTTACAACTATAACTCGAATAGCCTACTTGTCAATGCAACTTGCTTACAACAATCACTATGTCCATTATTCATAAGATAGTTGTAAAAATGGATTCAAATTAGACATGCTCTTGTAGTTGTTGATATGTTGGTTCATTCATTAAGATATCATGTTGTAAAATATCATCCTCTTGTAGCTATATTCTTCACTTACATATGCTCAACAATCAATAAACCTAGATACATATACATCAACAAGACTTTTTGTTCATCTTTACCTCCCCATTTAATTGTGTTATTTCAAGCACCCAGATTGTTGTGTTAGGTAAGAGCTATGCTGATGACTTTATTTTTTTTTAGTTATCATGTAAATAAGGTGTATGATGTCATGACTAAATTTGTTATTTATAGGTATATGAGTTTCTTTAGTAGTGGTTCATGAGGAAATAGAAGGGGAAATGGAAGAAGAGCTAATGTGACTTGGCATGAAAGCGAAAACAAAAGAATTAAGTTTTCTATTTGTTTTGATGCAAATTTTGATGATTTTACTTAGCTCATTCCAACTGGCTACTTATACCTAGGAGGAACTCTTCCTAGCCCACATGTATCACATAATTCCCCTCAGCCACATCCCAACGTCATGGATATCCTTGAGCCTCGCCCATTCCCGTACCACCAACCCCCGCTACATGATGGATGGGAGCCTAAACATGTTATGCTAGCCTCTCATATTACTCATTGTCCTTCAAGTTCCCATCATTCCATCCACTTCCTGCTAGTGTACCTCAAATTCTTTCTGATTTATCAAATGTTATGCATTATCCTACACAACAACCATTGATCTCACCTACACAAACAAAAATAGGGAAGTTACGTCAATTACCTTACATTTTCCTTATGCCACTAAATCTACCTGTACCCATTATCACACAAGCATTCCCATAATTGATAATGCAGAAATTCAAAGAAATAGTTGACTATACAGTCTTATCTTTAATAAAAAATAGCTTATTGTCTACTTTATGATTCAACATATATCTCTTTATAGTTTATGCATAATTTCATAAAAAAAACAAAGTATATTTTTGACACTTGATGCTTTCATATTGGATGCCATGTGGCATATTTCTTACATGCTTGGTCCTATGGCCTACGATGCACACTTTTGAATCTGCAAATAATTTCTATTAATTTCATTGTGTATACGATAACTCTTGTTCAATTTTAACTTGTAAAACGTTATTCTTATATAAAAAAAATTGATTATAAATTTTGGTTTTTGTTGTTGTCTATAATTTTAATCTGTAACATATATTAACATAAGTAGGTATGGTTGTAAGCAACCAGGCTCTACACTCATTATCTCAGTTATCCCTACAACAATTGGAAATGTTGTAGGACGAGATTTTAAACTCCTCCCATTAATAGGTTTTAGCAACCTAGAGTTGTAAAATGAGTGGAAACAACTTAGAGTTGTAGAAATTATGTTCAAGTAGAGAGTTGCAGCAGATTGTCCTTGACAGTTGCAACACATGTTCCCCACATACACTTTCCACAACTGTTGAGAGAGTTGCAACACCCGTGTCCCATGGAGAGTTGAAACAACTATTGAGAGAGTTCCAACACCTATTCTCAAAAGGTACTTGTCTAGCTTCATTCATGTGTACCACACTTAGAACAAAAAGATAGCAATCTCCTAAAAATGTATAAGAATAAGTATTCAAATAACATATTAAGGGGATAATTTACCTTGACAAAAAATGCACCATTATGGATGAAAAGGGTATAAGAATGGCATGCAACCTGGATAAAGGTATAGAAAAAGGTATTCGATGGATGTTAAAAATATGTCAATTTGAGTACCTATAGCATTCCATTCATCATTATACCTTTCAGCCCCTAGAAATTGGCACATAAATTATTCCTTTGTACATAAGGATTCAATTATCTTTCACCTCATAATTCATGTTCTTACACACTAATTTGTGCCTTGTCCTTGGCTACCTATTCCATGTGAGCTACATAAATTTGGCAACATTTCATAATTTTTTTCTTCAATTGCATGACCAATATCTCCCTGATAGAAACTAGCCTTGGAGTCCCTTCCAATTGTCTTTGTCACCCTTCTTCATCAAGGCAAGTAAATTGCCTTATTATAACAATTTAGGAATGCATGGTTTTTTTCTAACCAAATTCATACCATTTAGACAATTATAATAACCCAATGGTATGATGTTCTAGTATACAATTGTACTCAACCCATTCATATTTATTTCACATTCCTTCACTAGTTAAATTATCCTTGTATTGGTCCCTATAGCTAACTGAAATAACCAAGTCCTACCATGTATAGATATTTTTAAATTAAATCATTGAACAAGTTTACGATCAAGATAACTATGACCAGATCCATCATGAATTAAAATTAGAATGGAATAGTTATTTATCTTACCTTTAAGCTTAATCATATGACCCTAATGGTAAGTCTACCTATTTTTCAACACTATATAAATTATGGGGATACTTCTACCCATGTCCTCCATTACACCGACCCCTTCAATGTGGTGTACAATCCTCATTTTATCTCCTTTGTGGGTGAATTCCATGTACATGTGTGATCCTTCCCAACCCCAACACATAATGATTTTAAATCTTGAAATTTTTCTTAATGAATAAGTTCCCCAATGTTCACTTTAGGTTAGATTAGTTTGTTGATTATCTTTGGATTTGCTTCTAAAAAATGAAGGTTTATATTAATTCCTCCTTTGTTCCACCTTGGACCTCTTCCTATCATCTAAGGTTTTCTATAAGGTTGGTTTAATTTTACCCTACCTATAAATTTTCTCTACCTTCCACATAGTTTCATCCAAATTCTTAGGCTCATCAAATATTATTTTTTCACCATGGAATGATGGAAGCCCATTTACAAATATATATTTTTAATCTTTTTATCCATCCTAAAACCAACATACCATATCAATTTAGTGAATTTTCTCTCATATTGCTTAGTTTTCATACCCCTTACCCTTAGTTCGAAGAACTATTACATTTTCCTTTCATAATAATACTCTCACAAGTACTTCCTTTGAAAGTATATTTTCAATTTTCATATTTAAAAATAATTTGAAATGGATTATCGTAATATTATCAATAAAAAATTCTACTCTTAATGGATCTTTTGTGAGGTCCTCCCTTCTCCTTGTTTTCCATATATAACTTCCAAGGGTGAAGGTGGAAAACATCCAAAGAAAGTTTCAAAATGTGAATTACTATTAGAAGTGTCGATTACACTATTATAAGAGTATTTTATATAGATTAAATTTTGATCAAAGGTATCTAGATGCTTCTAATTGTAGCCCCCAATTTTTTTTATAAAAATCCTATTGACTAATGGTGTCTTTCCATTTATTTGTGAAAGGAATGTTGTAGACCACCTCAACTTCATTTTATATTCAGTCATAAAATAGTCCAAAATCTATCGAGAAATATAGTTTCCTTATCTAAAATGATACTCGGTCTCCCAAAGTGAACCTAGACCTGTTTAACAAACACATATTTTGCTTCTTTCCCTTTGATGGTACTTTTATAGGGAATGTGAATGCACATCTTGGTGAACCTATTAGCTACCACAAACAAGTAGTCATGCTCCTTCCTGGTTATTAATATACCTCCCACAAAATCCATGGAAATGATTTTGCAAGGTTGAGTGGGTACATGTAAGGCCCATGGTATAGAATTTTCTTGTTTTTACTAGGATTGTTTGTACAATAAAATATGCATCCTCTAATGTAATATGATTTGTCTTCTTGGATTCTAGGATAATACATATACGTCTTTAAGTTGGATCTTCCAAACACCAAAATTCCATACAAACTTGGAGGTGTCAACCTCTCCGATAGGTTATAGTTACTCATATTTAGGAAGAAAAATATTGTCTAGCCTATAGAGTAACCCATTCTAGAGATAATTGTTAACTTTTCCATTAACACTTGTCACATGACTTTGGCCATATAGCTACTAAAAAACCTCCTTGAAGTTGTCATCTTTTATATATGTTTCTTTTTATGGATAATGGGTTAAAGTATCCATATGCATAAAATTTCAAAAAGTTATACTATTTGATATGGATGACCTTGAAAGAATTCTCCCAACCTATATTTTGTTCTCTTCTTGTATTTGGTGACTAGATGAAATTACTTTATTCAGTAGTTCATGAGGAAATTATTAGGACCTAGACATTTCCCATAATTCAAACATATTACATACATTATTAGGGGCTCGCAAAACCACTTCTATTCCATTACTATAAATTCCCGACCATTTGGGATCATCTCCTCTTTTTAGTATTTTTTATTTCTACTAAGCCTATTTTAGTAGGGGTGCACCTAGGATGACATGTGGTGCTAATCGAACTTGACTAGATGACCACATGGATACTTAAACCCCACTAATAATTCCTAACTCATTCCTAGTACCTCTTATAGTAATTCTACACTTTCTTTTTTTTAAATTTAGAAACGACCACATAACTCCACTCACGTATTGGTTATTAAATGGATTTTAGTTCTACTTATGGAGTCTTAATAGTTAGTTATTCCATGTGAGAGTTATTACATCAGTTATAATTAAATTGTAGGTCCACTTCAAATTAACTCTATCATTAGATATTCTTCTAATTTTCCTTGAACTTATTAGATAAATAGGAAAGTTATTTTCTAGTTAATTGTATCCATTAAAAACCTCAACCTAATTTGAATTGTTTCTTTCACCTAGAGAGTTGATATATTGTATTCATGTTCAAACATAATACACTAGATTTCAATAAAATTTCTCTTATGTAATTGAAATTCCAACTTTGGTTACCTACTCAATTTTAAAAGAAATTTTTCACTCTTCTCTCTTGTTTTAAAGTAGGTATTCTAGTATGATTTTACACCTAGATATTGAGCTTGCGTTTAAAATCCTACAGAGTATTAGAGCGAAAGTGTGTTTCCAAATAATATGGGTATGTTACTGAGAATTTGACAAATTAAAACCTCCCATGGAGAGAATGAGGGAAATCTTAGTAATCCTCACTCCATTCAACTACTTTAACTAGAAGCATGATATTATGATGTTTATGTACAACATGGGACTCTATAGGATCAAAATGGGGATAGAAACTAAGCCTTCACTAGCCATTGAGAAATTAAATTAATTCAAAAAAGTTAATGAAACCTATCAAATTCTCTATTTGTTAATCTCCAAACATTTTCTACTTCATGTAAATAAATGTAAAACTCCTAATGAAGTTTGGATTAAATTGAAGGAATTGTTTGGCAGGAAAATTTTGTTGAGAGGAGATAAACATGGGAATGAGCTTCTCATAATGGAACTATAAATTTGAGACCCTATTAGAATACTTATGTATATTCAAGACATTGATGAGTTAGGTAAAATATCGTGGCATAGATAAGAAAAAGGAACAACTCATTCATTTTGTGCTTTCTAAGCTAGGACTTGAGTACTTTATTTTTGTTTCTTCTCTCCATACCACAAAATTTTCTATGGGTAGAAATGGAAATATTCAATGTTTGGATGTGTTTATCAAGTCCTTAATATAATACTGGACTAAAATCATACTTATGTGGAATCTTAATTGTACCAAACCACATGCACTTGTAGGAAAAAAATCAAGAAAGAAGACTTAGTAGAAGAAAAATAATAAGAAGGAACCATATACAAGAAGAAAACCAAGAAAATTCTTGTTAATAAGGGTTTAAATTCCAAGGGAGGAAAGGGAAAGAACGAGAAGATGAAGTGAACATAATGTAATAAGGGGGTTCTATGACACCCTTGAGATGACTCCCATGTGTGATATACACAACATTCTTAGGTTGTTGAGTCAATGTCTACTTTTGGGGTTGGTGTTCCCATGTACATATCTATTTTAGGAAAATGTTTCTGTGTTTATATTCTTTGGTTCCATAGGGCCTAATTTTGTAAATATGAAATCACATGCATTAATAAAATACACCACTATTGTAGACCAAGTCAGAAAATAGAGTATGGGGTGTAAGATTCCATGATTATGAAAGGGGAGGGGTTGTGCGAACAGATATGTAATGAAGGACTATGGGTGTAGATAAGAGGGTGAAATACCTAGGTTGTGGGGTAGATGGTGATTGTGAGATTGTTGGTAGGAGGTTATTGGGTGTGGTACCTTGGCTTGGTTATGATGGTACTAGTTATATACCTACCTTGGAATACAATTTTACTCATGTGGAGTCAAAGATCCAATATGGGGGTGATTGGATGCTAATTTATTATGAGAAGTGTGGTTTACGAATGGGGTGAACATCTAAGGCTAGTAGCTAATCAATGCTTCCTTTCGAAAGATCACTATTTAACCTATGTTTAAATGATTCTATTGTAATTATAAATGTAATTTCATGTTATTGTTTGAATATCAATTAAACATGTGTTATTATATAATTAAATTCTTGTATATGAGTATGTTGCCTGATATAATGGATTAGCCATGTATTACCACTTGCAAAAAAAATTGGGATAAAGGGGAAACTTACAAAATAATTAGTTTACATGGATATTGATATGCTGCACAGAAATTGTTTGAAATTTTTTCAAAGGGAATGGAAATGGTTGATATTCTCAACTTGAGATGAAATCAACCAGGAATGAAAAATATGAAAGTTCAATTTATGGTTATGAGCTTAGAGATGCTAAAGTGATGTTTTAATTTAGCGATATAGCTACTAATTTCACACAGATAACTTTTTTGGAAAACAAACGTTACCGATGGAAAATTTAAGACGAAATGGAATTTAAAAGAAATTAAAAACTTCCACATTATGACATTAACAGTTAGGTGGAAATTCTAGGTGTAAGTGTTAGGTGATGGTTGAGTTGGCGTGTTGAGGAGGATATGTAGTAGAAATGTGGCATGACTAAATATTATAAGAAGTAGATGGGTTTCTAGACCCTCTTACACCTTCGAATCTAATATCAACATGTAGCTTTGGGTTTAATTTTGTGCATGTTTTGACTTAATATATGATATATACCATTACATGGGAGTAGACCGTGGCCTTGAGGTCCATTGGAGTTGCAACTTATTGTTAACCTCCTAGCATGTTGAAGCTCGATATGTGATTCAGATCATTTGTTATAGGGGATTATTGCAATCAGATCCATCAAGGTTCTTCTTACTATTGAAATCAAAGCATGTTGAAACCCAATATGAAATCTATACCATGACGGGAGTGGATGATGGCTATTGGATCCATCGGATGTGTAAATCCCTTATTACCTCCTTCCATGTTAGGATTTGATATAGATCTATAGCATCATATAAGGTTAGTCTCGACTGTTGGATCCTTTTGGAGTGTAGATCTCCATAAACTATCATGCATGTTATAACCTAATATAAAGTGTGGGATGTGGATATACCCCAATATCAATTATTGGATACGTATGTGATTCTTGCATGATGGGGAAATGTTTTGAAGTGGACCCCATATACAGTAAATAATAATAAAATAATGCCCCACAAAAAGGATGTAAATGAAGTGGGGCCCTTCCATATTCTTAGGGTTTGGTAAAGGCTCCACGTGAACCATGGGGTTTAAGTGTGGATCAAAAGGAAAGATAGGTAGCTAAATGTTTTCTAAGTTTTTAAGGGATGGTATTCAAACTCAGTTCATGAGTAATGAAAACTAAGGGGTGTATATATATATATATGTAGGTCCTTTCCAATAGAAGGGAAGTGCACAAACACTTTCCATATAATGGTATAATAGTTACAGAGTATATTTGTAGGTGGTTATGGTTGTTTGAGAGTACTAAAATAATGTAAAAATAAGTATAATTTAAAAAAAAAAAAAATTGTTTTTTCAAGTTATCAAAGTGCAGAGAATTTTGAGGACCTAAATGAAATTTTTGGCTAGAAAAAACCAACATCAAATATTTGTACCATTGTTACATATAGAGTTTGTATATTATGAAATAACTTGGAAAGAGCTTTCGAAAGACACATTATAACCGTGAAGCAAAGCTAATATGAGGAATTTATGGCTATAACAACATAGGGGAAAAAGAAGGTGTAAGTTCAATTCCAACAAGTAAAACTATATAATTAGAGCTTAGACTGGGACGAAAAGTTGTCAATATAAATATCAAGGACAACAAAACAAAACAAGGAGCCATATTTGAAAGTCATGTACATAAAATTCCAATAAATTAGCAACAAATTGTTGCAACAAAATAAGGAAAATTGGGTAAGACTGGCCAAAAATTTCCCAAGCTATAACTTTCAATCTAAATCTTGGATTTTGGTAAAAATATATTTAATAAAAAATTATCAAGGATAATAATACATCTGCAACCTAAAATTTCCGTTTAGGTTAGGAATTTTTTTAGAAAACTAAAAGAAGTTTGTCGATGGTTTACATGACTAGAATTAACATGAGGACCAAAAGTATGAAAGATGCTTATCGATAGTATAGTCATGCAAAGGAGGTCAAAGGTATCAATCAGGGAAAATTTTGGGGGCGAAATTTCACAAATGGGATATATTTTTGACTTTTTTTGAAAAACATATTTGCCAATTTCATTACAAAATTGCCTATTTTACATATATATGATTAAATGGATGAAATTTGCCAAAAATTTATCAATTTTAATAGTAATTTTTTTAAATATTCGCCTACATTCTATATGTATGAATGTTCAAACCAAAATAGTCACCGACAATATTATATATAGGAAAAATAGTAAATCCTTAAAAAATACTCTAGTATCAATATTAGCATGGGTAATGCTAAGATGAAGTAAAAGGACGTGGAAGGTGCAGGTCATATAATAGAAACATGGAAGAGACCATGAAGATTCTAAAAATGGAGGTGCTTGATTGCAAGGCTAGTAGTGAAAGGAAGACAAAGGAGCAACAACAATTTATAGAGCCTAAATAATTTACAAATGAGAATGGACAAGAAATCAGATTCAAGGAAACTAGAGAAATATGATTCACAAGTTAGAGGGGAGGATGTTGGAAATTCAAGGCATTATAAGAGTGTTTTTATGCAACAAAATCAATCACCAAGGAATCCAACCAAGAGAGCCTATGTGTGTTTAGATATGGGAGTAATCTAAGCATATCACTAGTGAGACAACAAAGAAGGAAACCTAACTTGGATAACTTGTAAGGAGAGCTTAGGAAGATTAAACCTAATGCATTTGATTCTGGGCATAATAAGGGAGATGAAGATGAATCTTGGTTGTTGGAGATAATAAAGTATCTCCAATTGTACAATTACTCATCCAACTTAGAGGCATGAATTCCAAATTACCACTTGAAGTGAAAACAAAATCTATGTTGGGAACAAATCAAGGAAGTCAAGCACGTAGATGAGAAGAAGATCTCATGGAAGAGATTTAAAAGATACTTTCAGAAGAAGTTCTTACCTAAGCACTATTATGTAAGAAAAATGTAAGAGTTCTTTGAACTCGGGCTAGGGAGTACGAAAATTGAGGAATAATGAAAGGAAGTTAGTAAACTACTAAGTTATGTTGGTTTTAAGATGGATGTAAAGATAAAAATATGGATTTTTTAAATGGGTTTCCATCATTCTATGGTGACAATGAATAAATTCCCATAGAAGCAATTCCTTTGCATTCACTTTGGGTTGGATGATTTTGTTGATTTTCTTTGGATTTTCTTATGGAAAATGAAGATTTATTATGACAAGAGGTGCATTCTATAGCCTAGTATGAGGGCGATGTGTGATTTTGTTTGTGCTCAACTTGGTGTTGACACATTTACCTCTTAAAGTAAAATTAAAATATTCTCTAAATAGAAATGAAATGTCGACTATAATAAAAAAACAAACTTGTTATCACAAACTTGCTAATAGACAGAGTGATGAGAAACTACGTTGAGAAATAGGAAACTGATAGAAAATGGTGTATGGTGTCCAAGTGGAATATGAAAGTAGCCACCAATATCCACTTGGATCATAGGAGGATTAGATCTTATCCAAAACTCTCTTCTATTAATATATTTTATTGAATGTTACACTTTTAGTTTTGGGTTTATGTAAGCTTATATCATTGGGTAATTTTATTTTTTAGTCATTAATGTCCTAATAGTTTTCCTAACATTGTGAGCATGCTATGGTGCCTAACTAAAAGAGAATTCCATTATGATTTGAAAATTTGAGAAAAAAATCCAATATTATTGTCTACTAGATCTTCCTTTTTCGTTAGGGTTTGGGTTTTTTATTTTGTAGAACATTGTAGGGTTGGTTTTGTTCTTTCTTGCATTATATCACGTATAAAGCTTCTATTGCTTTAAAAGAAACTTTTAAAGGAAGTACTTGTGAAAGAATTATTATGAAATGAAAATGTAAGAGCTCTTTGAAATCGAGCTAGAGAGTATGACAATTGAGTAAGGAGAAAAGATAAAACCATCCTACATCCATCTTAACCCCGAATCTATCTCGAGTTTCAAACCTCTTTCTTAAGTGCAAAACTTGAGGAAAGGTTTGCACCTTGAGAGATTTGATCCCTTTTAGCGCTTGATATATCCAAGGTTAAGATGGATCTCAACTGGTTTGAGTTGTGTGCGGTCATAAAAAAATTGTTGAATATATAATTATTTTGATCATTTCAAATATGCTAAATATGTCTATGATTAATTTGGTTAATTTCATTTTAAATTTTCTTAGTTACCTTAGTTTGTTGAGATGAGAGAGACTGTTAGTAACTTGAATGATGAAATAACAATTTTTAGTGCAAAGTGACAGTTTAACAATGTGGAATGATAGAAAATGTGAATCATAAGAATATAGTCAATTACAAACAATCTTCATTGTGATCAATTTGAAACTATTTTCTTCTATTGTTCTTATTGTCATGCCTATTAGTTTTTCCATTTGTTCATATCGATCATATGAAATGGGAAGTTGAAAACATACACCATTCAAATATTTAACTCGAGCTACTATAGTAAACATATGCTAGAATGAAATATATAATACTTCCTCCGATCAATCCTCTTCTCCCAAAACTAAAGAAAATATTTAAATATATAATTAAAATAATTAGAGGTTGTTACCTTGTAAACTACTTAAAAGAGGTTAGAAAAGTAGAAAGAGGCTTTTGAAGGAAACAATTTAAAAAAAAAGAAAAGTGAAGAGATTTATGCTACACTTTTGAGTTGTCATTATTTCTAACTATACTTTCCCATTTTTGAGTTAAAGGGCATAATATTTTTGTTGATAGCAAAAATAACTTGACGAGTGATACGGAAGGAGTGATTTGATCATTGAATATTTGATTTTTACAAGGTTTGTTTAGTCCTCTTGCATCTTATTGTACTATTAGAGGTTCTAAATTAATTTTTAGTGCTAATTAATTCATCTTTTGTAGAGAATTTGTTGTAACAATCTTATCAAAGGGGTCTAAGATACACATATTTATTCTTATTGTGCTTCTTTCATGGCACTAAGTTTCCATTTTATAGATACATAATATCTTTTTCAGAAATTCAAAGAAATAGATGACTATACACTCTTATTTTTAATAAAAAATAGTCTTTTCGCCACTTTACGATAACTCTTTTCCAATTTTAACTTGTAAAGTGTTTTTCTTATAAAGTTTGTTTTTATAAATTTTGGTTTTTCTTGTTGTTTATAATTGTAAAGTGTAACATATATTAACATAGATAGGTATGGCTATAAGCAACCAGGATCTAGAACAATTATCTTAGTTATCCTTACGACACTTGGAAATGTTGTGTGAAAAGCTTTTAAACTCCTCCCATTAATAGGTTTCAGCAACCTAGATTTGTAAAATGAGTGGCAACATCTTAGAGTTGTAGCAAATATGCTCAAGTAGAGAGTGACAACAGACTGTATCGATAGTTGCAACATGTGTTCCCCATAGAGACTTTCAGCAACTATTGAGAGAGTTCCAAAACCCGTGCTTTAAAGGTACTCATGTAGCTTCATTCATGTATACCAAACTTAGCACAAGGAGATAGTAATCTCCTAAAAATGCATAAGAATAAGTATTGAAATAACATATTAAGGGGATAATATACCTTGACAAAAAAATGCACCATTATGGATGAAAAGGGTATAAGAATGACATGCAACCAATAGAAATGTATGCTAAAAGGTATTCGATGGGTGTTAAAAATATGTCAATTTGAGTACATGTCACATCTCATTCGACACTATACCTTTCAGCCCCTGGAAATTGGCATCTAAATTATTCCTTTGCACATAAGGATTCCATTATCTTTCACCTCATAATTCATGTTCTTACTAAATTCTTGGTGCCTTGTCCTTGGATACTTCTTCCATGTGATCTACATAAATTTGGAACAATTTCATGAACTTTTTCTTCAATTGCATGACCAATATCTCCTTGATAGAAACTAGCCTTGGAGTCCCTTCCAATTGTCTTTGCCCCCCTTATTCATCAAAGCAAGTAAATGCCTTATTATAACAATCTAGGAATGCATGGTTTTTTTTCTAACCAATCCATTCAAATTATACAATTATAGGAACCCAATGGTATGATGTTCAAGTATACAATTGTGCTCAACCCATTCATGTCAATTTCACATTCCTTCACTAGTTCAATTATCCTTCTATTAGTCCATGTAGCTAACTGAAATAACCATGTCCTACAATGTTTAGATCTTTTTAAATTAAACCATTCAACAAGTTTAGGATCAAGATAACTATGACTAGCTCCAAAATCAATTAAAATGATAATGGACTGGTTGTTTATCTTACCTTTAATCTTAATCATATGACCCTAATGGTAAGCCTACATATTATTCAACGCTATATAAATTATGGGAATATTTCTACCCATTTCCTCCATTGTACTGACACTTTCAATGTGGTGTACAATCCTCATTTTTTATCCTTTGTGGGAGAAGTCCATGTGCATGTTTTCTCCTTCCAAACCCCAACACCTAATGGGTTTAAATCCTAATATTTTTCTCAATGAATATGTTCCCCATTGTTCACTTTGGGTTGGATGAGTTTGTTGTTTTTCTTGGGATTTGCTTCTAGCAAATGAAGGTTTATATTACTTCCTCAATTTTTCAACCTTGTACCTCTTCTTATCATCTAATGTTTTCTATAAGGTTGGTTTAATTTGACCCTACTCATAAAGGTTCTCTACCTTCCTCATAGTTTCATCCAAATTCTTAGGGTCATCGAATATAATTTTGTCACCATGGAATGATGGAAGCCCCTTTACAAATATGTTTTTTAATCTTTTAATCCATCCTAAAACTAACATACCTTAGTAATTTAGGGAATTTTCTTCCATATTCCTCATTTTTTGTACACCCTAACCTGAGTTCAAAGAACTCTTACATTTTCCTTTCATAATAATGCTCTCACAAGTAATTCCTTGAAATCATATTTTCAATTTCCATATTTAAACATACTTTGAAATGGATTATCGTAGTATTCTCAATAATTTTTTTTACTCTTAATGCATCTCTTGTGAGATCCTCCCTTCTCCTTGTTTTCCATATACAACTTCCAAGGGTGAAGGTGGAAAATATCCAACACAAGTTTAAAAATGTGAATTACTAATAGAAGTGTGGATTACACTATTATAAGTGTTGCATATAGATTAAGTTTTCATCAAAGGTATCTAGATGCTTCTAATTGTAGCCCCTCAAAAGTTGTATCAAAATATTATTGACTAATGGTGTCTTTCCATCTATTTGTGAAAGGAATTTTGGTGACCACTTCAACTTCATTTTTATATTCAGTCCCAACATAGAAAAAATTTACTGAGAAATATAGCTTCCTTATCTAAAATGATACTCAATAGTCTCCCAAAGTGAACCTAGAGTTATTCAACAAACACATCTTTTTCTTCATCCCCTTTGATGGTACTTTTATATGACATGTGAATGCACATCTTGTTGAACATGTCAGCTACCACAAACAAGTATTCATGCTCCTTCCTGGTTGTTAGTAAACCTCCCACAAAATCCATGGAAATGATTTTTCAAGGATGAGTGGGTACATATAAGGCCCATGGTATATAATTTTCTTGTTGTTTCTAGTATTATTTGTACAATAAAGAATGCATCCTCTAATGTAATGTGATTTTTCTTCTTCGATTCTAGGATAATACATATACCTCTTTGCGTTGTATCTTCCTAACACCGAAATTCCATACAACCTTGGAGGTTTGAGCCTCTGTGATATGCTATAGTTACTTAGCTTTAGGAACAAAATTTTTGTCTAGCCTATAGAGTAACCCATTCTAGAGATGATTGTTAACTTTTCCATCACCACTTGTCACATGACTCTGGCCCTATAGTTGCTAAAGCACATCCTTGAAGTTGTTATATTTTATGTATGTTTGTTTTTATGGATAATGGGTTAAAGGATCCATATGAATAAAATTTGCAAAATCTATACTATTTGATATGGATGGCCTTGAAAGAATTCTCTGAACTTATATTTTTGGCTTTTATTGTATTTGATGACTAGATGAAATTAATTTATTTAGTAGTTCATGAGGACATTATTGGGACCTAGACATTTCCCATAATTCAAACCTATTCCATACATTAGTAGGGGAACATATAACCAATTTTATTCCATTACTATAAATTCCCCACCAGTTGGAATCATCTCCTCTTTTTAGTATATTTTACTTCTAGTAAATCTATTTTAGTAGGGGTGCACCTAGGATGACATGTGGTGCTAATCGAACTTGACTAGATCATCACGTGGATACTTAAACCCATTAATAATTTGTAACTCATTCATAGTATCTCTTATAGTAACTATACACTTTTTTTTTAATTAATTTAGCAACTATTTTATTTCTACTTCTGGAGTTTTAATAGTTAGTCATTGCATGTGAGAGTTATTACATCAATTATAATCAAATTGTAGGTCCACTTACTTCAAATTAACTCTATCATTAGATATTTTTTTAATTTAGGGTCTCCTAGATTTCTTTTAACTCATTAGATAAATAGGAAAAGTTATTTTCCAGTTAATTGCATGCATTAAGAACCTCAACCTACTTTGAATTGTTTCTTCCACCTAGAGAGTTTATATATTGTATTCATGTTAAACAATAATACATTATACTTCGATACCATTTCTCTTCTGTACTTGTAATTTCCACTTTGGTTACTTACTTAATTTTCAAAGCAAATTTTCACTTTTCTCTCTTGTTTTGGAGTAGGTAGTCTAGTATGATTTTACACTTTGATCTTGAACTCGTGTTTAAAATCGTACAGACTATTAGAGCTAAAGTGTGTTTGCAAATAATATGGGTTTGTTACTAAAAAATTGACAAATTAAACATCCCATAGAGAGAATTGAGTAAATCTTAGTAATCCTCGCTCCTTTCAAGTACTTTGACTAGAAACATGAGATTATGATGTTCATGTACAACATGAGACTCTATAGGATCAAAATGGGGATAGATACTAAGCCTACACCAACCATTGGGAAGTTAGATTAATTCAACATAGTTAATGAAACCTATCAAATTCTCTATTTGTCAATCTCCAAACATTTTCTACTTCATGTAAATAAGTGTAAAACTCCTAATGAAGTTTGGATGAAATTGAAGGAATTGTTTAGCAAGAAAAATTCGTTGAGGGGAAATCAGCATGGGAATGAGCTTATAATAATGGAACCATACAAATTTGAGACCCTATAGGAATACTTATGTAGATTCAAGACATTGATGACTTAGTTAAAATATTATGGCATAGATAAGAAAAATGAACAACTCATTATTTCGGTGCTTTCTAATCTAGGACCTGAGTACTTTATTTTATATCCTCTCTCCATACCAAAAAAAAATTCTATGGGTAAAAATGGAAAGATTTCGTTATTAGATGTGTTTATCAAGTCCTTAATAAAAGAGTGGGCTAAACTCATACTTATGGGGACTCTTAATTGTACCAAACCACATGCACTTGTAGCAAAGGAATCAAGAAAGAAGATTTAGTAGAAGAAAAAGACTAAGAAGGAATTAGATACAAGAAGGAAACCAAGAAAAATCATGTTAAGAGGGGTTTAAATTCCAAGGGAGGAAAGGGAAAGAAGGAGAAGATGAAGTGAACGTAATGTTCTATGTCACCCTTGATGATCCGAACTTAAACATGAACGCAAAAACTTACATATATACTCATAAACACAGAGATGCATCAAAAAAACACTTCATTTCATTAATAGAAATATACTAAACTATGCTTAGAAATTTAATGGAAATAACATAGCTCGGGTGGTGGTAGCTTATCTCTGAGAAGATATGTGGTTGCTACATGCCTCTGAATTGAGTTACAATGAGGCTCAAGGGCATTTTTATTATTGAACAATAAGAGAAAACCCTAAACAACCAAAACCCTAACCCAAGGAGATGTAACACCAAGAGATTATGTGCCCTGTTTGGGTTAGTTGGGTAACCAACTTCCCAAGGTCGTAACGTGGTCATATTATCTCTGATTGATGTGTGTGATACCTCGTTGGAAATATATCTCCAAGGAATAAAACTATCAAAGTGATTACACAGATAAAAAAACATCGTTTAGGGCCTCAAAACCGCTCCCGAGGTTTAGGACCAGAAAAAGTGCCAAAAATAGTAAATTGTGCTACAATTTATGAAACTGAAAAATTGAAAGCAACAATGGTGAGGGTCTAAGTGGAATAGGTGGGTGGCCACCAATATACACTTGGATCAGTCCTCCCCCCTTAGGAAGCAATGGTCCTGATTGCGTTGATTTCCTTCATGAGATGAAGAAACTTCTACTGAACTTGGTCCCTTGTGAGCCATTTGCCTTGGTGAAGGAGTTAGCCTACTTTAACAACTCGATATAGTTGTATCCTATTTTTCCAGGTGTAGTTGATCTGTGTGTCCATGATCTAATCAATTGTGGCCTATTCCACACAGTCTAGGTTGAGCTCTGTTGGTGTGAACTATTCTAAAATGTGAGATGTGTCCAAGAATGGTGGAAAGTATGGCTGAAGGTGATCTACATTGAACACTAGGTGCAGACCAAGGAACGGTGGGATGCTGAGCTCGAAGGCATTTTCCCTAATGACCTTGGTGATGGTGTATGGCCCATATCGGAGAGGATGAAGCTTGCAGTGGGGTCCAGTAAGGCGATCCTTCTGCAAATATAGCTAAACTTTGTTGGTCACTTGGAATTTGTGTGACACTCGATGCTGATCATGGTGCTGCTGGTACTTAGCATTGGATCTATCCAATATATCATGGACCTGTTTGCGGATGTGTTGAATGCGCTCAATGAAGCTGTTAGCCCTTTTAGCTTCGGACTGTGCGTGAGTTGAATCTACCTAAGTGGCTGCAAACGGTATGGCCACATCAATGGGGCATAATGGTTGAAATTCCAACCCTACCTGAATGGGGTTGTGGCCTATTGAGCTGTGGAGACCTCTGTTGTAGTTGTGTTGGACATAGGGGAGACTTTCATCCCATGTGCGTGGATGCTTCGAGTTGTACATGCAGAGAATGTGTACGATTGTCCTATTGACAACCTCTATTTGGCCATTAGTTTGGGAATGGAAAGTCGTGGAATTAGTGAGTTTTGTATCCAACATCGACCAGAGACTTGACCAAAATGCACTCAACAATATGCTGTCCTGATTTAAGATAATGGATTGTGGGATCACAAAGTGTATCCACACTCGATCAAAGAAGAGCTTAGCAGTGGCCTCTGCTGTGATACTATTCTTACAGGCTGCCATGATCACCATCTTAGAGAATCTGTCGACGACCACTAAAACACAATCGTTGTTGTGCTTAGTAGAAGGAAGACCCAACATATAGTCCATGGAGATAGATTCCCAAGGCTAACGAGGAGTAAGCAAAGGAGTATACAGGCCTTGCTTCTTGATGGTTGGTTGGGAAACTGCACAGGTAGTGCAAGATCTAATGTACTTCCCAACATCCTAACAATGTTTCACCCAATAAAAATACTTCTGCAATACCGCCACAATTTTCTCTACTCTGAAATGTCCAACGACTTGACTATAGTGCGCCTCCCAAATCATCTTGGAACGCTCACTTGAAGGAACACATATGTGTCCCAAGTGGCAAAAAATTGTATCGTGAAGGTAAAAAATTGGAACTTTCTTCCCTTCCAGGAGTGTCTGGTATATGTTTCTAAATTCTGGATCGCTCTTGTAAAGATGCAACCACCTCGATGTCTCATGCCAATAAGAGTCAAGCATAATGATTAGTACCATGACCAGTGGTCGGATGAGGAATTCAACAACATTATTGGTGCTGCCCTTTTTATACTTAATGTTCAAATGGAACTGTCGCAGATAGGTGGACCATTTCTGATGATGATTGTTCTGCAATTTCCCTTGTGTTTGTATGAACTGTAGAGACTGGTGGTCTGTGTGAATGACTGTTTCCTTCCCTAGAATGTAATGCTTCCATTGATGACAGGCCTGCACAATGGAATACATTTCTTTGTCGTAAGTGGGGTACTTTCGGACTGTGTCTGAAACCGTCTCACTGTGGTGAGACACTGGATGCCCATGTTGAGTAAGAACTGCACCAATATCATAGTCGGGGGCATCTGTCTCAATCTCAAATGGTTGTTGGAGGTGTGGTAATGTGAGCACTAGTGCAGAACAGAGGTGATTCTTCAACTCGGAGAACACCCACTACTGGGTTTTGGACCAAAAGAACATGGATTTCGCTCTGCCATTGGTGACTTGGCTTAAAGGCCAGGCAATATGAGAGAACCCCAACACGAACCTACGGTAGAATATGGTAAGACCTAAAAAGCTGCGGAGCTCTGTTAGAGTGGTTGGGGGGGGCAATCCTGAATGACTTGTATCTTGGATGGGTCCACATGTACACCCTGATCATCAATGACGTACCCCAGATATTGAAGCTGGGTCAGGCCAAAGGTACATTTCTCCAAGTTATCACACAGCTTGTGTTGTCAAAGGGTTTGTAGGACCTGTCGAATACGGTGGAGGTGATCTTCCAAATTCTAGCTGAAGATCAAGATGTCATCTAAATACACCACCACAAATGCATTGGTAAACGGCCACAAGATGTCGTCCATCAGTCTCATGAAGGTTGTAGAGGCATTCGTCAATTCGAATGGCATGACCAACCATTCAAAAACACCCTCCTTAGATTTGAAGGTAGTATTCCACACATCGGTGAGTTCGATAGGCACCCGGTGATAACCTGATCTCAAGTCAATCTTGCTGAAATATTTGGCCCCCTTGAGCTAGTCCAAAAGGTCATTAATCCGCGGGATTAGGCACCTATTCTAGACAGTGATCTTGTTTTAGTGCTAGATAATCAATACAGAGCCTCCACGTCCCATCCTTGTTCTATACCAATACAATCGGTCTCCCACAGGGTGATGAGATGTGCCCTTTCTATAGTAGTTCCTGAATCTACCTCTTGATCTCATCGTTTTCCAGAATAGAACGTTGATAGATTGGTCTATTGGGTAGCAGTGTGCCTAGGGTTATATCGATGGAGTGCTTGACCTGACAGTGCAGAGGCACCCCTGTAGGTGAGGTGAAAATGTCTCTGTACACCGCAATAACCTTGTCCATCTATTGTTGTTGTGCAGAGGAGCCCTGCCTAGAAGTCGTGGACACAACCTTCTTCTTGCCTTGGAGGCAAATTATAAGGAAAATGAATTTCCTGGTATGGGAAATTATTTTACTGCATTTCTTTGTAGTGACCAAAGAGATGGCGGTAAGCAGGGCTATCTCTGGTATCCTATACAATGTATTAGCCAAAGTAATAATCAGAGAGCGAGGTCTAGACTCATATACAACATGTCGCTTCCACAAGTATGGTTGTCCTAACAATACATCAGAAACTTCATGAACAACAACGTCACATAATACCTCATCTGTGAAGGGCTTGATGCTATAGAGAAGGCGACATTACTGGCTGACGCGAAGATCTTGTCCTTGGTGAAGAGGCCCATTTGCTTCACGACTTATGTTGAAATGAGGTTCTTTTGGCTCCCACCATTGGCAATGAACTGAACTTAGTGGAGAACCCTTCACCCACATTTGTGAGTGGTAGAGGAATTCCCCCTCTGGATCTTCAGGCTCAATTTTCTAGATCTTTATGGTGGCCACAATGGCACTGGGCTCTGCATCAATGATCTGCTTCCCTTTGTCAGTCCCCTTATCAGATTTTGATCCAGAGTCAGAACTTGCGTCTGATTCATAAGCGTTCAGCTCCACCACTAGTGACTGCTTGGCCTGACACTCACTTGTATTATGAGTGGAGCTCTTATGGAACTCACACCTTTTTCCCATATCCTTCTTTGTCTTCATGGTGTTTCTATTTACTTGTGGCTTCAGCGGGTTGTCCTAAGTAGTCCCACCTTAGCTTGGTCCACTTTTCTATGGTTTGCGGGTGCCTTTTCCTTGCTTTGGATTTGTAGATCCGAAGTCTCACTTCTTCTATTTAAACTTTTGGTCAATCTTTACAGCATATCAATACGTCGTGTTGAGCGAGGAAATGTCTAGGAACTCCATCTTGTCCTGGATGTACTTGTGTAGACAGACGCGGTACTTGAGAACCAAACCCTACTATGTATCCTTGATACCTAGCTTCGTGTGAAGGGTATGGAAAGTATTTGTGTACTCCAACACATCTTGGTCCCTTCCCTACTATAGCATGGTCCACTTTATGTATTTATCTTCATAGCTCCCGACAGGGTAATACTGTTCCTTGATGGTGTCTCGGAAATAATTCCAAGTGGGTGCAGCTGAAAATATTAATGGTTCACTCTCGTCCTTTTTTCATAGTAGGTTTCCCACCAATCCTTGACGTGTGGGGTGGCTTTGAGAAGTGAAAACGTAATCTTTTCCTGATTGAAAAATTCATGAACCATAAAATATCCTTCCAATAGATTTAACCATTTATCTACAGCATCTACATTTATGAGGTCTTTGAATATGGGAATATCGAAGTTAACTTGTACTTTAAAAGGAGTGGCGCCTCTAAAGTGTTTGCTGGATGAAGATGCATTGCCCGTGGGTAGCCGTCGAAGGATCTGGGCAAAGTTATCCATCATTGCATCCCTCTGTCGCTTGAGCGATTCTTCGAGAAACATTTTGAAAGGATCTCCTACCCCCTCATCTTTCTTTTCTTCTGCCATGGGAGGTCATTAGGGTTTTGCAAGGCTGATCCTGCAATGGTTCAACCAGATCAAGCCCTAACTACTCATACCCTGACCTCGTTGGGGTCATGCAAAGAAAAATAAAGAAAGAGCAGACCGCTCTGATACCACTGATCCAAACTTAAATAAGAATGCAACAACTTATAGATATATTCATAAACATAGAGATGCAACAGAAAAACACTTCATTTCATTAATAGAAAAATATTGAACTATGCTTACAAAGAGAGTGGAAATAATATAGCTCAGGCTGTGGTAGCTTATCTTTGAGAAGAGATGTGGCATCTACATGCCTCTGAACTGAGTTACAATGAGCCTCAAGGTCCTTTTGATTATTGAACAATAAGAGAAAACCCTAAATAACCAAAACCCTAACCCGAGGAGATGTAACACGAAGCGTTTATGGCCACTGTTGGAGTTAGTTGGGTAGCCAACTACCCGGGGTTGTAACTTGGTCATATTATCTCCATGTAACACGTATGATACCTCATTGCAAAGATATCTAGTGAGCACCAATATTGCAGCAATAATGTTGCAACTCCTAGGCTGCCTACTTTACTCTTATCAACCCGGTAGTTTGTAACAAACTTGGAAGCATCAGTGCTGTATGCACAAGTACTAGTTCTTACTGCAGGTTGTCACTTGGCCAGTTGATGCAAGACCGCTAGGAGCTCAAGCCAACTTCTATGGATTCCAGAAGAAGATCTATATGTGATGGAAGGAAAGAAAGATAGATGCTATTCTAACTGCAGAAAGGAGAAAGATTGAAATGTAAAGCAAACCTAGAGAACCCTAATTAACCAACTAATTCTACTTTTGCAGAAAGCACTGTGAAAACCATGAAAGGAATTCCATTACCTACTCAAGGAAGTAAACAACATCTAACTATGCTATTTCTAGAAGTAAATAAGCAAAAAACATATTTTTGGATTTTTATGTGAATTTGACATGCATGTAATTTATTGTGGGTGAGTGTGGCAATGGATAGGTGGCGTTGGACGGTGGTTTTGGCATGTGAGAGGATGTAGGATGGTGTGGATGGGTCCTAGGAGGTCTTAGGTGGCCTTATGGAGGCTTTTCCCACACTCGTCTTTCAAAAGAAAACTTATGGGAAAAACTATAGGAGGACACAGGAAACTATAGTAGGAAAAACAATGTTCTACAGGAGGCCTACAGGAGGAGGACGAGAGAAATTTTCACTATTTTGAGGATGTGAGAGTGGGTGGAAAAGGTGGATAAAGGTTGGAATGAGGTGTTAGGGCACCTATGGTCTACCATGAACCACCAGGAGAGAGAAAGATGATTGGATTTTCTCGAGGAGAGAGGAAGAATTTCTATGGAAAATGCAGGAAACTAAGGCAGAATTGAGGTGAGACTTGGGCGAATTGTAGGGAATGGATCAGATGGAGGATGGGATGGCTGATAGGCAGGCCTGCTTTTAGAAGAGATATGCTGCAAATGGACTGACAGTCAACCAATAATATCAAACAAGCAATGAAATAAGTGCATCTAGGATAACAGAGTTTTGCATCAAACTAGTCTAAACTATGATCTATGAAAGGAAATTTTGTGAAATATTGTAGGAAAGGAAAGCATGAAAGAAGCCTATTGCAAATAAATAAGTGAGCTTGATGAAGAAGATCTAAAGCAAAGCAAAACTAAACTATTAACCTACTAAAAAGCTGCAAACACTAAAAGTCCTATGGAGGAGGAAAATCTGTGTTTTTGGAGCAGTAAGAGGGTCTTTGCCTCAAATCATGGTCCCAAAGGGAGGAAGAGAGGCCAAGGCACTGTTGCTAGCCTTTTGAATCTTTGCTGAACACTGTTTAACCTGCTATAGAAAGAACAATTGGAAGAAACAATTGAATCATCAAAAGCAACCTATTCTTAACCATAAAAGAAATACTTCTAACAACAAACTAATCTACCAACTGAAACAAAGCATACAGATACAGTAAAGAGGAGCTTGGCTACTTAGATTAGGCCCTAACCTAAGAGCTTCAGCCCTCTGAGGTAACTCAGTGCTAACTCAAAAAGGATTCCATTTTTATTTCCAAAACAATTAGCAAGATTACATGAAACTATCACAAAATAATAAGCTCGAAGTTGAGCAGAGTTTACATAAGCAAAAATCCAACAAAAATCCGACCCTAGTGAGGCCCTAGGCTTCTCTACTTATACAAATGAAGCTACCAATATCTTCCTTAAAATCAGGGAGGCTTGGCTCCCAAAACTTGAGATAATCATCAGTCATCCTTCACTTGCTCGGTTACCTCCTAGTGCATGATTCAGCTGCTTGTACTCTGAGCTGAATTAAGGGGAATTTGAAGTGAGGAGTAATAAATGAGTGGGATTCCCTCATAGAAGTCCTATCCTATGTCCACTTCGAATTATTATTTCCATTTTTGCACTGGATTCTTGACTTTGACTTTGAAAATCATCAATAATCTGCATTAAATACACATTAGACCATATGGCACAATAACTAACTCAACTCACTCTATAAGCATCAATATAATCAGAAAACCATTTAATAAGCTAAGAGAATGGTTGGTTTGATCAGGTTAGGAGGTAAAATTATCCCATATAATTACTCATTTATGAGGCTCATCATCACCCCTACTGAAAGTGTTTCTCATCCTCTGAGAAACTTAGTCCATCTCCTCATATTTTATGGCCCTGGTGGCCTCCCTAGCATCCCAAGCTTCTGATGTGGTCTGCTATTTCTTGTCATAGAATCCTGCCTTCCTGTCTATCTCTTCCCACTGCTCCTCCTCTTGTTCTTCTCTTCTTCCTTCCAACATGCCTAACAACAGTGGGGGACTCAGTTTAAGGCTAATCCAGTTGACCTTCAGCCTCTACATGGAGCACTTGTACATTGGCACTCTCCTTAGTGCCTCCTTCATCCTCATGGGGGAATGATATTCCCTGATCTACAAACTGTGTGGTAAGGTGTTCCATCTCCTCATGCATGCATGCACAGAGTCATCCCCAAGTAGCCTTTGGATATCTTCAAAGTGTGCAATGGCTTGTGCCTGATCACTTATATATCTAGCGGCAATCTGAGGTTTATTTACAATCAGATTGTGTGTGCTGATGAGTGCCATGGGATCTGATGGTTCAAATCTTATCATTAGTGGCTCATTCTGCTCTTTTATCATCAATTTTATTATTTCTGCTGCCCTCATCTCTTCATGGTTCATCCATGAGGCCATGGCCATTAGTTGCATGTCCCCTAGCCTGGCATTGGGGTCCCACACATTCAAGTCTGTGAGGGCCATGTTATGTAGGTAAAATTCTGCCATCTTTTCCTTATCCTCTGATGTGCTTTGGTCACACAGATCCATAAACCGTTTGTAATATTGGAAGGGAATTGTGCCTCTTTGTTCCAAATTCTTTATCTAGAATTGTAACCATTGGTCCCTAAGATATAGGCCATAGGATTTTGCTGGTGTTCTACATTGCAATGCCTCCATGGATAAGCTGGACATGCATGCCAGCTGAGTCTCCTTCTATTGTAGCTGCCTCCTTAACAATTCATTTTCAGTTTCAAGATAACTACTTGTAATTTCTTCCCTGTGTCTGATGGCACTCAACTCTCTACCCATTTATCTGAGTTTGTTTTCCATATGGCCAACATCCTCAACCCCTTTGGATTTGGCTATTTGCATCCACCTGTGTGTTCTTATTCTCTCTTTCTCTAATTCAAAGAATAGTGGAATTGCAAACTTTTGTGGGATTATCCTTCCTCCTTCAAGCATTTTGTAATAGGAAGTTAACTAGGCTAGGGATCAGGTTCTTGTATCTCTGGTTCTTCCTCCTTCCCCTGTGGCTGTTCTTCTATCCTTTTCTCAAACTATTGGGTTTCCTGTAGTTTTGACAATGCCTCCTGTAGAACTGTCTGAGCCTCCTGTAGGACTGTTTTTGGGTCTTGTAGTTATACCTTTTATTTCCATGTGGGAGATCTAGGAGTCCCCCTTTCATATGTGATAGGTGCCTTAGAAGGGGATTCTTTCCCTTTGGCAGAGGGTGAATCTTCGGTTGTAATTGGCACTTTTGAGGAAGGCTGAGGTTTGCCTGTTTTGATTCTTGTGCTCTTCCTATCCCTAAAATACATTGAGGCATGCCTCTTCCTCTTTTGCTTTGGCTTGATTGGTGTACTGAGGGCAGCTTCTGCCTCCCTTTCTAGAGTCTTAGGGGACCCTTCTCCTTGTTCTGCCTTTTCTGCTTCTTTTTCTCCTCCTTCTGTCTCTTTTTCTGTCTTTGTTTGCTCTGTTTCTTCAGCTTTCTCCTCCTCTATCTTAGTTTCTTCCTCCTTCCTTTCTTGTTATGCTAAGCCACTAGTGGCTTCACCTTCTCCCCCTTGCTGTTCTTCTTCCTCACTGCCAGTAGGACTGACATCATAAGTTAGGTCCTTTATGTCATCCTCAGCTGTCATGTTTCGGAAGACTCCCCATGCTATAGGGAGTGTAAATGTATGGAGGGATTCTTCCACTAAAATTTTGATTAACCCATGGTGAGACAGTTGCTCTGAATTCTCTGCTTGAACCTTAGTGCTGGATTCAATGAGGGAGTGCAGGAGGAAGTAGGGGATGTTGAGCTTCTGAGGTGCTGGAGTGTCCATGCCATACCTTAATTCATGAAGAATTCTAAAGTGATAACCATAGATAATGTTGTACCTCCCCTCACAGGAAATATATTTTATTATTTGGTAGCTAACCTCATCCCAAGGATATGGTATGCTAGACCTTCTAATGCCATTTTTATACTCTACAGGGGTTTCATTGTTTTGGAAGAAGCTTTTATAGGCAGCCTGGCCAATTGGTTTCTCATGCTTACTCCAAGGCAGCCCAAGAGGAAGGGTAGTGACCCTACTGATAAATTCAGGGGTTATCTCCATGAAAAGAGCTCTAAAGGTGACAATGGCATGTGTTCTTGTGTGAGGAACCAAAGAGTGGGAAAATTTTTGGGCAATATCCTCATCAAACCCTCAGATTTTTTCAAAAATGTCCATCCAATTTTCTCTTGTGAATATGTCCACTACTTGGGGATGTGCATGGAGCCTAGTGTTGTTTTTTTTATTTTTTTTATTTTTTATTTTTGTATGTATTTTCTCCTCCTAAAGGCTTACTTCCTCCTCCATTTGAAACCACTTCTCGCATATATTGATATTCAATGGGGTCATGCATGGAACCTACCTCCGCAGATCGAAAATCATGCCAAAACCCATGTACTTAGGGTAGCGAGGGCAGCTGTTGCCTCCCTTTCCAGAGTCTCAAGGGACCCTTCTCCTTGTTCTGCCTTTTCTGCTTCTTTTTCTCCTCCTTCTGTCTCTTTTTCTGTCTTTGTTTGCTCTGTTTCTTTAGTCTTTCTCCTTTTTGCAGTTAGAATAGCATCTATTTTTCGCTCCTTCAATCACATATAGAGCTTCTTCTGGAATCCCATAGAAGTTGGCTTGACCTCCTAGTGGTCTTGCGTCTGCTGACCAAGTGACAACCTGCAACAAGAACTAGTACTTGTGCATACAACACTGATGCTTCCAAGTTTGTTACGAACAAATGGGTTGATAAGAGTAAAGTAGGCAGCCCAAGAGTTGCAGCATTATTGCTGCAATACTAGTGCTCACCACTTTTTTGCGTCGTTGCCGGGGAAGCGTCAGAGTATTATGAGATTACTGCTTTCTTCTATTTTCTATTGCAACATTCTGCTAATAGTTTATTTTAGCAAAAGTGGATTAGTCATTTCTTTTCTTTCAAGTTCTGCATTTCCTTGCTTTCCTTTTCAATTTTGCAAATTTCCATTTCAACAAGTTCATTTCAGTTAGTTGAAATTTGTTTTGTTCAATCAATTTCAGTTTTGCAGGTACTATCAATGTGGGAAAAAAGAAACAAAAACCAACCAAAAATGTTTCCTTTCATGCCTTGTAGGAATAGAGATAACTCAGGAATTTTTTTTTCCCAACACCTCCACTGCTTCACATAGCCAACCTTCTCTCTTCTTCAGTGGCTGCGATGAAGAAAAACCTTTAGGTGAACCGCAAGACATATTTGAAGAACCTATTGGGGAAGAAGAAGAAGAAACATTCCTTTGGGGCCAATGGCTGAAAACAGAAATTCTAGGGGGAATGGAGAGAGAATAGAGGGTACCTTTCCCATTTGGGAGACCAATGGGGACATCAAAATGAAGAACATAAGCCCTTCTGCCCTACCTCATTTCCATGGTCTGACTACAGAAGATCTTGACACCTTTTTGTTCGAGTTTGTTGTTATTTGTCGAACCTATGACTATGCAGAAGATGAGAAAAAGTTGAAACTGTTCCATTCTACTCTCAACGATGCAACACTGTGCTGGTTCATGGGATTACCTAGAAATAGCATCACAACTTAGGCTTAGATGAAGCAATCCTTTAACAACAAGTATTGAGACTATTACCGGTCCAAAGATACTAAAGAAGAAATCTTCCGAATGACCACAGGAAGTGATGAGTCCCTGGAAGACTATGAAGAGAGGTTCCAGCTCAGTTACAAAAGGGTCGGGTGTACACTTGACCCTGAGTCTCTGAAGTTGGTCCTGCTCAGGGGAATCTGGGAAGATCTTCTAGACACCCTCCATCTGCTGGCCGAGGGAGACATCTACCAACTACCCTATGAGGACATAAAGACTGTTTTTAGAAATCATTCTAGGGCAGCTAGAAAGAAAGGTAGGGGGAGTCACCCCATAGCCAGTACCTCTTCCTCCAACTCATCCATTAAAGGAGAAATTGGAAACATGTCGGAAGACTTCAAGAGTGAGATGTTGCAGACTCTTACCATGCAAATGGACACCTTACATATAAAAATAAAACAAGAAAAAGCAGAGAGGGCTTTGGGCATTTTTTTCCCTAGATGCACCAGGAGGCATCCTAGGAATGAATTCCCATTGAACTCTATAGAGGTTTGTTCAGTCTGTGAAGAAAATAATTCTACAGATAAGTGCCCTTCCTTACCCAGACTTAAAGTTGTATATCAAGGGGTTGAGGGAGTCACTTAATAGCTCTACTACATAAAAAAAAGAAGGCCGCCTGGACCTAGACCATACTAGCAGGGGATGCAAGGGACATCTCTGGCATATTACAACCCCAACCAAGTTCCCTCCATACCTTCTTAGGGTTCCCGTGCACATCCTTCCTGGTCCAAACCACCTCCTTGGTCCTTCACATCTCAATATCATGCCCAACCAGCCGCTCATTCATTTCAATTCTATGCTCAGCCACGACCTTAGTGGAATGCATTTCATCAGGGGTGGAGGCCCCAATACAACTCTCTTCCTGCTCTTAGTCCTCCACCACCTTCCCAACCACAACTGTTACCTTCTGCTCCACCAAAACAACCCAAAATGCCTGCCCAGCTAAATCTGAACCTGAACAACAGACAGGCTCAACAAGTGTATAGTGGGGAACCATCATGCCCAACTTATGTTGTGGAGATTCAAGAAATCAACTTGTGATCTGGGAAAGTTCTCCCAGATAGACAGCCTACAACTAGGGTGGTTGAGGAAGATAAAGAGGAAAGCGAACCTAAAGAAAATCCACCCTTTACTGAGAGACTATCCGCGACAGTCCAACCTACCCCAAAAGAAACTAAACCCCTGGGAGAATTGAAACATTTATGTGTAAAGATACAACTTCTCCAAGCCATAAAAGATGAGCATATTTACAATAGGTTGATCAAAGAGAAGTGCTTTAGGCATCCAAGAAGGGGCAATAGAGATGCCCCAACCATCAATGTCATAGGACAACTGTCCGACCTAATGTTGGGGCAGGAAATCTTGTAGAAATTTTGAATAATAAACACTTATTCACAGAGATTATCCTGATTATACACTATTGCGGAATACATGCACAATACATAACCTCCTCTATGTTGATCATCAATTTAGTAGCATTAAAAACAATGAAACATCAATCGCATGCACACATTAACACAGTATGTAACCCGGGGAAAGCTTACAGCTGAAAACCACATACTATCTGTATATTAATGATTGAGAACATGTAACAATACATAGTACAATACTCCTCACAAGTACTCAGTACTATCTCCACGTGTTACACACAATACAACTCAGATCTGATCTCCAAATCTCCAATGCTGCTTTTCCTGCCTCCACTGCACAATCCTACAAGAGAATGAATGAATCCAAACTCGTTCCAAGTTCTATTTACCTTGGAAAATCACTCACACTGGAAATCACGTGAGCACAGGCTATATTACTGGGCATTCTCATGGGCATAATCAATACATTGCTTGTGCAAAGTCTCATGCACAACTATAGTCACAACTGATAGCAATCTCAACCTCTAACACCTGTCTCCACTGAATTGTACATGCACTGAGTTAACTGATGTATTTTTTAGTTGCATTATGAGTTAATAATTAGTGAATTAATTAATAACTAATTCACACAACTCATCACTTAGTCTATTGGCCAGTTAGACTAAATACAACTAGTTCAACTAAGTCAAACTGAACACAACTTCGTTAACTGCTCATCTAACTCCACAAAACTCAACCACATGAGTTCTAACTGATGTCCTACATGCAATAGCTCAAATGACTCATAAAGAAAGCGTATTTCCTTCTGACAGTTGCATGTGCCACATCTGTAGCTCAAACTGAAGTGCTCCAAGAGAATAAGATAAAGTTTATAGTCTAAATATTATTATGAGACAATAATATTTGACTTTTCTATTTTTGACTAGCAGTCTAAAAATAGACTATGATCACTCCTGCTGTGATCCAAAAATAGAAGTCCATCTATTTTTCCCAACATGACCAATCATCCATAAACAACGTCCTCCAACTCATAGACCATGATCCATATGTCTAAAAATAGACAGTCTAAAAGTAGACTTTGCGCAAAAACTTGCCTGTGGGACCACTTAGTGAAGGCGACTCCTTTCCACTAAGCTCCATCATCTTGTTGCATTCTCAACAAGCATTTCTTGTTGCACACTTTTCAACACTCCCTCTCAACAAGAAAGGCTTCCTCTCAAA
Source organism: Pinus tabuliformis (assembly GCA_031772625.1). NCBI lineage: Eukaryota > Viridiplantae > Streptophyta > Pinopsida > Pinales > Pinaceae > Pinus > Pinus tabuliformis. Next base: position 511,625,895 of record CM062818.1, on the reverse strand, counting down.
CCCGATCCTATAACTCTGGAATGTTTTGCATGCAACACATTTGCCTGGTCCACTTTGCTCCAACAACACTTGGAACAAAAACACTCCCAACTGACCATTTTATTGGGCTAGGAACATACTCTGATACTGAAGCTCTACCTGCTGTTGACAAGTGCTCCCTCTCTGACATCTGCGCTACTGCAACATCTCCATGCATCTCGCACCATTGCACACCTCTCTGTGCCACCTAGCACTGTGAAAACACTTGTGCCTCTCGCATTGCTGCAGCCTGCATGCTATGCACTGTCCTGGGATTCCCTACATTGTCGCTCTCTCTACTGCTCCATCCGCATCTATCTCTACCCAATCAGTCAGTTCTTGCTACTCCACATCGGGGCTCCCGTAGCAAGGTCTCATCTAAGAGGTTGGGTACCTCAAGGATCTTGCCCCTCCTCCTTGGGATGATCACTCTATATCACCCCACCTCCTACCTGGAGGTATGGCTACATGCGATCCCTCAACCCACCTGACTCGAAGTTTCCCCTACTGGAGGTCTCTGCATGAGTAGATGTCTCTACTCGATCTCCTCTCAACTTCCCTTGTTGTGGCTGCTCCACAACCTCCTAAAGCTGTTGCACCAATCGTGGCTCCTCCACAATCGTCTGAGACTTCTTCTGGCTCTACATGTTGAGAGGTAATATACCCTCCCTCTCAACCACCAAGTCTCCATCAGTTGCCTCGTTGCTCAAGGCTTTGCATGCATCTTGAACCTTAAGAGCATACAGGTTCTTGACCCGTGAACCAATCTGCTTCACCTGTCTAGTGATGATGTGTCTAAGGAAAACCTTTCCCTTACTGAGGACAACATCATATCCTCTGTCTTCGAGCATCGCGATCGACACCAAGTTTTTCTTCAGTCCTGGTACATACTTGACATCGGTCAAGGTAAGACGAGCTCCATGCTCCCTCTGAAAAATAACCGTGCCTTCACCTAAGACACTATACTTCTCATCATTACCCATCCCTATGAGTATCTGGAGATCTTTCTCCTCCAAAGTACTGAACAAACTTTTGTCATCGGTCATGTGGAAAGAAGCTCCACTGTCAAGAAACCAACCACTTCCCACCATGGATGAAACCATGCATGTGAAGAGTGTGAAGTCCAACTCAAACTGTGAAGCAAGTGAGGTTGCCTCACCTTCAGATCCTTCCCCCGATCCCTTCTTGGACTTATTCTTTGGGTAATTAGTAGCATAATGGCCCAACTCATGACAACGAAAGCATCTCACCTTCGACTTGTCAACCTTCTTCCCATCATTGGAAGAACTGGATTCGGAAAGAGAAACCTTCCCCTTCCCTTCTTCACCTTACTCACTAAGGCACAGTTCTCCTCATCATGCATAGATGAAGAACTGTCTCTGGTGCACCGTCTAATATCCTCTTGCACAAGATCCGACCAAAGTCTCTCCCATCCTGGCAATTTCTCCTTTCCATTCACCGGGTCCTGGTAGCTATGCCAACTCTTAGGAAGGCCAAGGAGTGCTAGACTCACCATATCCTCATCCTCAACAATTACCCCTACACTTCCCAGCTCATCCCAGCATTGGGTGAACTTCATGAGATACTGGGGCATACTGTCTCCATTCTCACACCTAATGTTTCTGAGTTTATCCTTGAGCGGCAACTTCCTCTGGTCGCTCTTGCTTTGGAATAATTCTGTCAAAGTTTTCCACATCAAATATAGAGAAGCCATTCCATGGAGGCTGGACACAATGTGATCCCTCATGCCCTCCAACAGAATCCTTCGACACTTTGCTATCTTCTTTTGCCAATCCCCGACTTGAGCAGCATCAGTAGGTTTTGGGACATTCACATCTATGAACTCATTCAACCCATTATCATCTAACACCGCCTCCATCCTATCCTTCCATGCAATATAGTTCGAGCTGCCCTCAAGGGCATACTCCAATCGCAATCCGTTGAAATACATTTCAACTTTGACACCAAGAAAACACTGCTGCAAATTCAAATTCCACGAGCTCAAAAAACTCAACCGCTTCTGAACTAAAATTCATGAGAACAAAGTATTTCTTGTACAGAGATCGACTGTATGGGCATTCACCGGATATCTCACCTTCCAAAAGAAGGATGAATCCAGAAGCTACCTGGCTTGATTACAGACACTGCTTGAAGAAATAAAATGTAAACACTTTCTGAATAATAGATCTGATGATCAATTCCGCTTTGATATCCTGTAGAACTTTTTCTACAAATCAACCAGCTCGGATACCATGTAGAAATTTTAAATAATAAACATTTATTCACAGAGATTATCCTGATTATACACTATTGAGGAATACATGCACAATACATAACCTCCTCTACGTTGATCATCAATTTAGCAGCATTAAAAACAATGAAACATCAATTGCATGCGCACATTAACACATTATGTAACCCGGGGAAAGCTTACAGCTAAAAACCCCACACTATTTGTATATTAATGATTGAGAACATGTAACAATACATAGTACAATACTCCTCACAAGTACTCAGTACTATCTCCACCTGTTACACACAATACAACTCAGATCTGATCTCCAAATCTCCTCATTCACACAACTCATCACTTAGTCTATTGGCCAGTTAGACTAAATACAACTAGTTCAACTAAGTCAAACTGAACATAACTTCATTAACTGCTCATCTAACTCCACAGAACTCAACCACATGAGTTCTAACTGATGTCCTGCATGCAATAGCTCAATTGACTCATAAAGAAAGTGTATTTCCTTCTGACAGCTGCATGTGCCACATCTGTAGCTCAAACTGAAGTGCTCCAAGAGAATAAGATAAAGTTTATAGTCTAAATATTATTATGAGACAATAATATTTGACTTTTCTATTTTTGACTAGTAGTCTAAAAATAGACTCTGATCACTCCTGCTGTGATCCAAAAATAGAAGTCCATCTATTTTTCCCAACATGACCAATCAACCATAAACAACATCCTGCAACTCATAGACCATGATCCATATGTCTAAAAATAGAATTTGCGCCAAAAATTGCCTGCGGGACCACTTAGTGAAGGCGACTCCTTTCCACTAAGCTCCATCATCTTGTTGCATTCTCAACAAGCATTTCTTGTTGCACACTTTTCAACAAATCTGTCCAAAATATTTGGACCCTAGAAGCCCAGTAGTTGATGTCCACATCAATGGCATAATGATCTTGCATAGCTTGATTGATCTGGGAGCTACCATTAATGTGATGACAAAGGACACAATGATCAAACTCAACCTCCAAGGCTCCTTGAGGAAGACCACGACAGTGCTACAACTAGCCGATTCCTCCATTGTGACCCCTGAGGGGATTGCAAAATATGTGATGGTCTCCATTGATTCTTGGGAGTACCCTGCCGATTTTGTAGTTCTCCAGCAAAAGGCGAAGCTCAATGGGTATCCTCTCATTCTGGGAAGACCCGGTTGGCTACAGCCGATGCCTACATCAACTGTTGAGATGGGATCATGACCATAAAGAAAGGGAACATGTCCAAGCAGTTAATCCTACACCCTCCTACCCAACCCTTGCTAGAACATGATCTACCTCTCTGGTTGGAGGAGGAAGCTGAGGATGATATGATCAAAAATTTGATCAGAATCCACCTCCCAATATATCATCCTTAGAATACATAGTAAGAGAAACCCAAAACAACCCCTCAAATGATCTCTGTGTGATCGATCCTACTCCTCCCTCTGTCAAAAATATAGAGTTCGGCCGAGAAAGTTCATTGAAAATCAATCCATCCCTACCTACTTCCCAGGAGAAGGAGCTATGCAGCCTGCTAAGAAAACATCTAGATGCCTTCACCTGGAGTTATAAGAAAATGAAGGGAGTGCACCCTTCAGTATGTACTCATCATATATACATAAAGAAAGATTGCAAACTAGTCAGGCAGCCTCAAAGGAGGATGAATCCGGCACTTAAATATATTGTTAATCAAGAACATAGAAATTGCTTGATGCAGGATTCATCTACCCCATCTCTGATAGTGAATGGGTCTCTCCTTTGGTGCTAGTGCCAAAGAAAAATGGTAGGTGAAGAATTTGTGTTGACTATCGGGAATTGAACAAAGCCACTAAAAAGGACCATTTTCCTTTACATTTCATAGATAATGTGTTAGACGGTCTGATAGGGAAAAAGTTTTTCTCTTTCCTTGATGGGTTTAGCAGGTACAATCAGATTCAAATTAGCCCGAAAGATGAAAATTAGACCACTTTCACTTGTCCTTGGGGTACCTTTGCGTATCGGGTCCTTCCTTTTGGTTTGTAGAATGCTCCAACCATTTTCCAAAGAGCGGTATTGAGTATATTTTCTAAACTGGTTCATGATGCAGTAGAGATATACATGGATGACTTTACTCCTTATGGCTCTGACTTTCAGGAAGCTTTATCTAACCTAGGAAAAGTTCTAGACAAATGTATTGAGGTGAACCTATCCCTTAGTCTAGAAAATGTGAATTTTTGATGACTGAAGGGACCGTGTTAGGTCATGCAATATCTCAACAAGGACTGCAAGTGGACCCCAAAAAAATTGCCAACATCCAAAGGGTCCCACCTCCTCAGAAGGTGAGAGATGTCAGAAGTTTCCTAGGTTTAGCCCGATATTACAGAAGATTCATTAAAGATTTCAGCAAGCTAGCCTCTCCTTTGTTTGGCCTCTTAGGCAAATATGTTGAGTTCATTTGGTTGGAAGACTGTCAAGAAGCCTTAGATACCTTGAAGAGCAAGCTAGTGATCGCTCCAATTCTGAGAGGCTCAAACTGGGCCCTAACTTTCCACATTCACACAGATGCTTCGAACAAAGCAATAGGAGTATCCTTAGGACAAATTGATGAAAATTTACCTTATGCCATATACTTTATAAGCAAAAACTTATCAAAGGCAGAGTTAAACTATACAGTGACTGAGAAGGAACTCCTAGCTGTCGTGCATTCCTTAAACAAATTTAGACATTAGAACATAGGCTATCAAACATTTGTGCACACTGATTATGATGCAATTAGATATTTAATGAACAAACTAGATGTAAATGCTCACATTATTAGATGGTTGCTTTTACTATAGCAATTTGATTTGACCATTATTGATAAGCCTGGTAAAGAAAATATTGTTGCTGACTTTATGTCTAGAATAAATTTGCTTGCAGGTGAAGAAGGAATGGTGGATGACCAAATGCCAGATGAACATCTGTTTCCTATCTCAGTCCTCTCTCCATGGTTTGTTGATATAGCACACTACTTGGTTTCAGCACAGTTCTCACCACACTTGTCCTCAAAAGAGAAGAGCAAGATAGTAAGGAAAAACGCCCCTTTCACCTGGATTGGGGGCAATCTCTTCAAACTTGGCCCGGATCAGATCTTGAGAAGATGTGTTAGGGAGGAGGAAGTCTTTGACATCCTCCTAACCTATCATGACTGGCCTTGTGGAGGTCACTTTGCAGCAAAAATAACTACCTTCAAGATATTCCAAGTAGGCTACTACTGCCCACTCTTCATCAGGATGTGAGGAGATATATCAACCAGTGTAATCGGTGCTAGAGGATGGGGAAACTTACTCCAAAGGATGAGATGCCCATGCAACCTCAAGTGACCTTTGAGCCATTTGAGAAGTGGGGCATGGAATTTGTCGGTCCTATCAACCCTCCTTCAAAGCAGAAAAAATGCATCATTGTGTGCACCAATTACCTGACAAAGTAGGCAGAGACAAAAGCAATCAATGCAATGATAGAGGAAAAAGTAGCTGAGTTTCTGAGAGAAAAAATATTCTACAAGTTCAGGTATCCAAGAGAGTTGGTCACAAATCAAGGCAATCAATTCACTTCCAATTTGATTGAAGACCTGCTCACACATCATAGAATCAAGCACATGACTTCCACCCCTTACCATCCACATGCCAATGGGCAGGTGGATGTCACTAACAGAGCATTGGAAGGGATCCTGACCAAAGGTAGTGAACAACAGCAAAAAACACTGGGTGGAAAGACTAGTTGAGGCCACTTGGGCCTACAACACAACGTGGAAGATCACCACAGGGTTCACACCCTATGAACTAGTCTATGGGAAGAAAGCTTTATTGTCAATAGAATTGGAATTCAATACTCTAAGGATGGCAGCTCAGCTAGACCTAGACCTCAGACATGCACAGAAAGAAAAATTATTTCAGCTCAATGGATTGGATGAACACAGATTGCATTCCCTTCTCCATACAACCGTAGTTCAACTTCAAAGGAAGATATGGCATGACAAAAATATCAAGGAGAAGCAATTCCAAGAGGGAGATTGGGCACTACTCTATGATTCAAGATACAAAGATTTCAAAGGCAATCTGATAACAAGATGGCTGGGGCCCTACACTGTGGAGAAATGCAATGACAATGGTTCAGTTTTGATCAAAACCATTGATGATGAAGCCATCCCCATGCTTGTCAATGGACATCGGTTGAAAGTCTACAAGAAACCCCTCTCCAAGCGAGAGTTCATTGAAAATTTGAATAAGACAGTGATGGTAGTGGAGCATGTCTTAGCCTCCACTTCACCCACTCACTAAAGAAAAAGAAAAAGAGAAATAAAAAATAAGGACTCAAGTGAAAACCTCCATGAGGCGCTTGAGTCCCATCATTGGGTTGAAAACCTCTTCTGAGGCGGCCCAATGATGTCAAAAAAAAGGAGAAAAGAATAAGATCCCTGGGTGAAAACCTCCCTTGGAGGCACCCAGGGCAGGCAATTAGGGTGAAAACCTCCCTGAGGCGCCCTAGTTGTTTTCAAAAAAAAAAAGGAGAAAAAGGGAAAAAGAAAAATGAGTTTTCATTTGCATTGCAGGTTTGCAGGAGGACTACAGGAAGCAGAAGAAGGTGCCAAGGGAACCCTGACATCCACACCAACACCTATCCTACCTTCTCAAAACTTTTCTCCATCATTTCCGATATTTCTTTCACCTCACTGTGTTTTTTTTCAAAAACTGTGTTTTCTACAAGAGGCTCTGTGTTTTCTACAGGAGGCTCCTGTAGAAATTACAGAGAGCCAGAAATGAATATAAAAGGCAGTTTGAGGGACAAGGAAGCTTCATGAAGAACCTATAAACCATCCTACAGTCTTCAAACCTCCTTGCCATCATTTCCAAGCCTACATCACACCCTAAGCATCATTCTTCTTCTTGTCCAAGAAAAACACAGGAAAAAACAGATTTTGGAAAAGGAGAAAAAAAACAAAAATAAGAGAGGAAGCAGCACCATCCACCTCACTTGAAGCCTACCCATTAAATCTCCATGTTTATCTACATCTCTGGCATCCTCCTCAAAGCTCCAAACACAAAAAGAAGCTGAAGTTTCAAGGGGAGAAACAACTACAGGAGCTCCTGTAGCAGCTGATCCCATCAAAACCCAGCACCAGCGGTAGAAGAATGCACACATGAAGGTTGAATAAGGAACTTGAAGCACAGACCCAGTCAGAGGAGAACCTACACAAGACATAGCCACACATCAACAAGCAGACATCATGCATCAAAAGAAATAAAGGCATGCAACAGAGAGGGAGCCACAACACCTCACAACAAATACATTCGGATCACAGGTAAGTAACTAACTCGCTCCTCTATTTGCATTTGTGTAACTAGAAGTCATGCAAAAGCAATGAGATGGTTGAGTTTTAACGAGGGAAAGGTGGCCAGTGAACTTGGCCACCTTCATCTAGTTAACTCCACTCATCCAAGATATCACCCACACGTGTGCACAGTCAATTCAAGAAAGAGGTCTAGGATAGGTAGTGGAGGAAGTGTGAACTCTGATGCAATCATGAGGGATGATTATAAGGAGGGGCCATGATGACAAGGCAAGTGGGGACCAACAGTCTGAATATAGCAAACTAATACTTTTATAGTTCACCCCCGATCACCGGAAATATCCATAAAGGGTAATAAGTACTCCTCCTTGAGCACTCTCACCACCTTTTCCTTCATTCTCTCCTCGTAACTCAGCTACAGCAGTGTCCTTGTGTCCCCACAGCCTTGTAACCATCATCCTCCATCAATCTATCCCATATTCTTGCTCTCAGAATTTTGCACAGGAGCACTTACAGGTTCTACAGGAGCACCTACAGGGATTCTATAGGAGGGATAATAGGCTTCTACAAGAGGGGCAGTGAGTTTTTTTTAAGGGAGAAAACACGGGTTTTGGCATGATTTTTGGTCTGAGGAGGTAGGTTCCATGTATGACCCCATTGAATATCAATATATGCAAGAAGTGGTTTCAAATTGAGGAGGAAATAAGCCTTTAGGAGGAGAAAATACATAAAAAAAAATTCTGCTGATTTAAAAAAATGGTCTCCTCTATTTCTTTCTTTTTCTCAAAAATTGTTGTCTCCATCTCCATATTTCCTTTCCCAAAAGAGTATAAAAAAAATTATAGGAGGGTTTATGAGGAAGGAACCCACCAAATCCACTAGGCTCCATGCACATCCCTAAGTAGTGGACATATTCACAAGAGCAAATTGGATGAACTTTTTTGAGAAATTCTGAGGGTTTGATGAAGAGATTGCCCAAGAATTTGCCACTCTTTGGTCCCTCACATAAGAACACATGCCACTGTCACCTTTAGAGGTCTTTCCATGGAGATAACCCTTGAATTTATTAGTAGGGGCACTACCCTTCCTCTTGGTCTGCCTTCGAGTAAGAATGAGAAACCAATTGGCCAGGCTGCCAATAAAAACTTCTTCCAAAAAAATGAAACCCCTGTAGAGGATAAAAATGGCATTAGAAGGGCTAGCATGCCATATCATTGGGATGAGGTTAACTACCAAATGATCAAATACATTTCCTATGAGGGGAGGTACAACATTGTCTATGGTTATCACTTTATAAACCTTCATGAATTAAGGTATGGCATGGACACTCCAGCACCTCAGGAGCTTAGCATCCCCTACTTCCTCCTGCAGTCCCTCATTGACTCCAACGCTAAGTTTCAAGCAGGGAATTCATAGCAACTAGCTCACCATGGGTTAATCAAAATTTTAGTGGAAGAAGCCCTCCATACATTTACACTCCCTATAGCATGGGAAGTCTTTTGAAACATGACAATTGAGGATGACATAAAGGCCCTAACCTATGATTTCAGTTCTACTGGCAGTGAGGAGGAAAAAAAGCAAGGGGGAGAAGGTGAATCCATTGGTGGCTTAGCAGAACAAGAAAGGAAGGATGAAGAAACTAAGATAGTGGAGGAGAAAGTTGAAGAAACAGAGCAGGAAAAAATAGAACAAACAAAGACAGAAGGAGGAGAACAAGAAGCAGAAAAGGCAGAACAAGGATAAGGGTCCCCTGAGACTCTAGAAAGGGAGGCAACAACTACCCTCACTTCCCTTAGTACACCAATCAAGCCAAAGCAAAAGAGGAAAAGGCAGGCCTCAATGTATTTCAGGGCTAGGAAGAGCACAAGAATCAAAACAGGCAAACCTCAGCCCTCCTCAAAAGTGTCAATTACATTTGAAGATTCACCCTCTGCCAAAGGGAAAGAATCCCCTTCCAGGGCACCTATCACATATGAAAAGGGGACTCCTAGATCTACCACATGGAAAGAAAATGTAGAACTACAGGACCCAAAAACAGTCCTATAGGAGGCTCAGACAGTTCTATAGGAGACACTGTCAAAACTACATGAGACCCAATAGTTTGAGAAAAGGATAGAAGAACAACCATAGGGGAAGGAGGAAGAACCAGAGATACAAGAACATGATCCCCAGCCTAGTCTGTCTTTCTATTACAATATACTTGATGGAGGAAGGAAAAGCCCACAAAAATTTGCAATTCCACTATTCTTTGAATTAGAGAAAAAAAGAATAAGAACACATAGGTAGATGCAAATAGCCAAATCCAAAGGGGTTGAGGATGTTGACCATGTGGAAAACAAACTCAGAGAAATGGGTAGAGAGTTGAGTGCTATCAGACACAGGGAAGCAATTACAGAAAGCCACCTTGAAACTGAAAATGAATTGTTAAGGAGGCAGTTGCAAGAGAAGGAGACTCAGCTGGCATGCATGCCCAACTTATCCATGGAGGCATTGCAATGTAGAACACCAGCAAAATCCTATGGCCTATATCTCAGGGACTAATGGTTACAATTCTAGATAAAGACTTTGGCACAAAGAGGCACAATGCCCTTCCAAGATTACAGACAGTTTATGGATCTGTGTGACCAAATCACATCTCAGAAACTCAGATACTTTTTCCTCTATCGCTGCTTTAATTGCTTTTGTCTCTACCCACTTTTTCAGGTAATCGGTGCACATAATGATGCATTGTTTCTGCTTTGAAGGAGGGCTGATAGGACCCACAAAGTCCATGCCCCACTTCTCAAATGGCTCAAAGGTCACTTGAGGTTGCATGGGCATCTCATCCTTTGGAGTAAGTTTCCCCATCCTCTGGGACTGATGACACTGGCTGATATATCTCCTCACATCCTAATGAAGAGTGGGCAGTAGTAGCTTGCTTGGAATATCTTGAAGGTAATTATTTTTGCTGCAAAGTGACCTTCACAAAGCCCATCATGATAGGTCAGGAGGATGTCAAAGACTTCCTCCTCCCTAACACATCTTATGAAGATCTGATCTGGGCCAAGTTTGAAGAGATTTCCCCCAATCCAGGTGAAAGGGGTGCTTTTCCTTACTATCTTGCTCTTCTCTTTTGATGACAGGTGTGGTGGGGATTGTGCTGAAACCAAGTAGTTTGCTATATCAACAAACCATAGAGAGAGGACTGAGATAGCAAACAAATGTTTATCTTGCATTTGGTCATCCACCATTCCTTCTTCTCCTGCAGGAAAATTTACTCTAGATAAAAAGTCAGCGACAACATTTTCTTTACCAGGCTTATCAATAACGGTCAAATCAAACTGCTGCAGTGAAAGCAACCATCTAATAATGTGAGCATTTACATCTGGTTTGTTCATTAAATATCTAATTGTAGCATATCAATGTGCACAAAGGTTTGATAGCCTGTGATATAATGTTTGAATTTGTTTAAGGAATGCACGACAGCTAAGAGTTCCTTCTCAATCACTGTATAGTTTATTTCTGCCTTTGATAAGTTTTTGCTTATAAATTATATGGCATAAGGTAACTTTTCATCAATTTGTCCTAAGGCTGCACCTATTGCTTTGTTCGAGGCATCTGTGTGAATGTGGAAAGGTAGGGCCCAGTTTGGGCCTCTCAGAATTGGGGCAATCACTAGCTTGCTCTTCAAGGTATCTAAGGATTCTTGAAAGTTTTTTGACCATATGAACTCAACATATTTGCCTAAGATGCCAAACAAAAGAGAGGCTAGCTTGCTAAAATATTTAATGAATCTTCTGTAATATCCAGCTAAACCTAGGAAACTTCTAACATCTCTCACCTTCTGAGGAGGTGGGACCCTTTGGACGATGGCGATTTTGTTGGGGTCCACCTGCAGTCCTTGTTGAGATATTGCATGACCTAACACGGTCCCTTCAGTCATAAAAAATTCACTTTTTTCCTGACTGAGGGATAGGTTCACCTCAATACACTTGTCTAGAAGCTTTCCTAAGTTAGATAAGGCTTCCTGAAAGTTAGAGCCATAAGGAGTAAAGTCATCCATGTATATCTCTACTGCATCATGAACCAGTTCAAAAAATATACTCAATACAACTCTTTGGAAAGTGGCTGGAGCGTTGCACAAACCAAAAGGAAGGACCCAATATGCAAAGGTACCCCAAGGACAAGTGAAAGTGGTCTTATCTTGGTCTTCCTAGCTGATTTGAATCTGATTGTACCCGCTAAACCCTTCAAGGAAAGATAAAAACTTTTTCCCTACCAGACCGTCTAACACTTTATCTATGAAGGGTAAAGGAAAATGGTCCTTTTTAGTGGCTTTGTTCAATTCCCGAAAGTCGACATCGATTCTCCACTTACCATTTTTCTTTGGCACTAGCACCAAAGGAGAGACCCATTCACTATCAGAGATGGGGTACATGAATCCTGCATCAAGCAATTTCTGTAGTTCTTCTTTAACAATATCTTTAAGTGCCAGATTCATCCTCCTTTGAGGCTTCCTGACTGGTTTGCAATCTTCCTTGATGTATATATGATGAGTACATATTGAAGGGTGCACTCCCTTCATTTCCTTATAACTCCAGGTGAAGGCATCTAGATGTTTTCTTAGCAGGCTGCATAACTCCTTCTCTTGGGAAGTAGATAGGGATGGATTGATTTTCAATGTCCTTTCTGGGCTGAACTCTATATTTTTGACACGGGGAGGAGTAGGATCGGCCACACAGAGATCAGTTGAGGGGTTGTTTTGGGTTTCTCTTACTATGTATTCTAAGGGTGATATACTGGGAGGTGGAATCTGAATCAAATTTTCGATTATATCATCCTCATCTTATGGTTTTCCCCCCTGGCAGTTTCTAATGTACAAAGTGGTGCGGAATAAACTTCGTCCTCATCTTCCTCGTCCAACCAGAGAGGTAGATCATGTTCTTGCAAGGGTTGGGCAGGAGGGTATAGGATTAACTACTTGGACATGTGCCCATTCTTTATGGTCATGTTCCTAGCTTGATAGCTGATGTAGACATTGGTTGTGGCCAACCAGGGTCTTCCCAGAATGAGAGGATACCCAGTGAGCTTTTCCTTTGGCTAGAGAACTAAGAAATCAGTAGGTTACTCCCGAGAATCAATGGAGACCATCACATCTTTCACAATCCCCTCAGGGTTCATGGTGGAGCAGTCAGCTAGCTGTAGCACTATCGTGGTCTTCCTCAAGGAGCCCTGGAGGTTGAGTTTGGGAATTGTGTCCTTTGTCATCACATTAATGGCAGCTCCCAGATAAATCAAGGTATGCAAGATCATTGTGCCATTGATGTGGACATCAACTATTGGGCTTCCAAGGTCCAAATATTTTGGACAGATTACCTGCCCCAACATCATGTCGGACAGTTGTCCTATGACATTGATGGTTGGGTCATCTCTCTTGCACCTTCCTGGATGCCTAAAGCACTTCTCTTTCATCAACATATTGTAGATAGGCACCTTTTTTATGGCTTGGAGAAGTGGTACCTTTACACATAAATGTTTCAATTCTCCCAGGAGTTTAGTTTCTTCTGGGGTAGGCTGGACTGTCGCGGATAGTCTCTCAGGAAAGGATGGATTTTCTTTAGGTTCACTTTCCTCTTTATCTTCCTCAACCTCCCTGGTTGGAGGCTGGCTATCTGGGAGAACTTTCCCAGATCACAAGTTGATTTCTTGAATCTCCACAACATAAGTTAGGCATGATGGTTTCCCACTATACACTAGCTGAGCCTGTCTGTTGTTCGGGTTCGGATTTGGTTGAGCAGGCATTTGGCATTGCTTTGGTGGAGCAGAGGGTAACGGTTGTGGTTGGGCAGGTGGTGGAGGCATAAGAGCGGGAAGAGAGTTGTATTGGGGCCTCCACCCCTGATGAGATGCATTCCACTGAGGTTGTGGTTGAGCATAGGATTGAAATGAATGAGCAGCTGGTTGGGCATGATATTGAGATGTGAAGGACCAAGGAGGTGGTGTGGACAAGGAAATATGAGCAGGGGGGCCCCAAGAAAATTTCCATCATCCAAAGGGTCCCACCTCCTCAAAAGGTGAGAGATGTCAGAAGTTTCCTAGGTTTAGCCGGATATTACAGAAGATTCATTAAATATTTCAGCACGCTAGCCTCTCCTTTGTTTGGCCTCTTAGGCAAATATGTTGAGTTCATATGGTCAGAAAACTCTCAAGAAGCCTTAGATACCTTGAGGAGCAAGCTAGTGACTACCCCAATTCTAAGAAGCCCAAATTGGGTCCTACCTTTCCACATTCACACAGATGCCTCGAACAAAGCAATAGGAGCAGCCTTAGGACAAATTGATGAAAATTTACCTTATGCCATATACTTTATAAGAAAAAACTTATCAAAGGAAGAGTTAAACTATACAGTAACTGAGAAGGAACTCTTAGCTATCGTGCATTCCTTAAACAATTTCAGACATTATATCACAATCTATCAAACTTTTGTGGACACTAATCATGTTGTAATTAGATATTTAATGAACAAACCAGATGTAAATGCTCGCATTATTAGATGGATGCTTTTACTGCAGTAGTTTGATTTGACCATTATTGATAAGCCTGGTAAAGAAAATGTTGTTGCTGACTTTTTGTCTAGAGTAAATTTGCCTGCAAGTGAAGAAGGAATGGTGGATGACCAAATGCTAGATGAACATCTGTTTTCTATCTCAGTCCTCTCTCCATGGTTTGCTGATATAGAAAACTACTTGGTTTCAGCAAAGTTCCCACCACACCTGCCCTCAAAAGAGAAGAGCAAGATAGTAAGGAAAAGTGCCCATTTCACCTGGGTTGGGGGCAATCTCTTTAAATTTGGCCCAGATCAGATATTGATAAGATGTGTTAGGGAGGAGGAAGCCTTTGACATCCTCCTGACTTGTCATGACGGGCCTTGTGGAGGTCACTTTGCAGCAAAAAGAACTGCCTACAAGATATTGAAAGCAGGCTACTACTGGCCCACTCTTCATCAAAATGTGAGGAGATATATCAACCAGTGTGATCGGTGCCAGAGGATGGGGAAACCTACTCCAAAGGATGAGATGCCCATGCAACCTCAAGTGACCTTTGAGCTATTTTAGAAGTGGGGCATGGACTTTGTGGGTCCTATCAGCCTTCTTTCAAAGTAGAAACAATACATCATTGTGTACACCGATTACCTAACAAAGTGGGCAGAGACAAAAGTAATCAAAGCAGCAACAGAGGAAAAAGTAGCTGAGTTTCTAAGAGAAAAGATATTCTACAAGTTCGAGTATCAAAGAGAGTTGGTCACAGATCAAGGCAGTTAGTTCACTTCCAATTTGATTGAAGACTTTCTCACACATCATATAATCAAGCACAGGACTTCCATCCCTTCCCATCCACAAGCCGATGGGCAGGTGGAGGTCACTAATAGAGCATTGGAAGGGATCCTGACTAAGGTAGTGAGTAGCAATAGAAAAGACTGGGCAAACTGATTAGTTGAGGCCACTTGGGCCTACAACACAACATGAAAGACCACCACAGGGTTCACACGCTATGAACTAGTCTATGGGAAGAAATCTTTGCTGTCAATAGAATTTGAATTCAATACCCTAAGGATGGCAGCTCAGCTAGACCTATACCTTAGCCATCCACAGAAAGAAAGATTATTTTAGCTCAATGGATTGGATGAACACAGATTGTAGGCCCTTCTCCATACAGAGGTAGTTCAGCTTCAAAGGAAGATATGGCATGACAAAAATATCAAGGAGAAGCAATTCTAAGAGGGAGATTGGGTACTACTCTATGATTCAAGATACAAAGATTTCAAAGGCAAGCTGAGAACAAGATGGCTGGGACCCTACATTGTGGAGAAATGCAATGACAATGGTTCAATTTTGATCAGAACCATTGATGATGAAGCCATCCCCATGCTTGTCAAATGGACATCGGTTGAAAGTCTACAAGAAACTGCTCTCCAAGTGATATTTCATTGAATATTTGAATAAAACATTGATGGTAGTGGAGCATATCTTAGCCTACACTTCACCCACTCACTAAAGAAAAAGAAAAAGAGATATAAAATAATAATGACTCAAGTGAAAACCTTCATGAGGCGCTTGAGTCCCATCATTGGGTTGAAAACCTCTTCTGAAGTTGCCCAGTGGTGTCGAAGAAAAAAGGAGAAAAGAATGAGATCCCTGGGTGAAAACCTCCCTTGGAGGCACCTAGGGCAGGGAATTAGGGTGAAAACCTCCTTGAGGTGCCCTGGTTGTTTTCAAAAAAAAAAAAAAGAGAGAAAAAGGGAAAAAGAAAAATGAGTTTTCATTTGCATTGCAGGTTTGCAGGAGGACTACAAGAAGTAGAAGAAGGTGCCAAGGGAACCCTAACATCCACACTAGCACCTATCCTACCTTCTCCACACTTTTCTCCAAAATTTCTAACATTTCTTTCACCCCACTGTGTTTTTTTGAAACATCGTGTTTTCTATAGGAGGCTCCTGTAGAAATTACAAAGAGCCAGAAATGAATATAAAAGGCAGTTTGAGAGACAGGGAAGCTTCATGAAGAACCTATAAACCCTCCTACAATCTTCAAACCTCCTTGCCATCATTTCCATGCCTATATCACACCCCAAGCATCATTCTTCTTCATGTCCAAGAAAAACACAGGAAAAAACAGTTTTCAGGAAAAGGAAAAAAAACAAAAATAAGAGAGGAAGCAGCACCATCCACCTCACCTGAAGCCTACCCATTAAATCTCCAACTCTATCTACATCTATGGCATCCTCCTTAAAGCTCCAAGCTTAGAAATAAGCTGAAGTTTCAAGGGGAGAAACATCTACAGGAGCTCCGGTAGGAATTCTTGTAGTAGATGATCCCATCAAAACCCAGCACTAGTAGCAGAAGAATGCACGCATGAAGGTTGAAGAAGGCACCTGAAGCTTAGACCTAGCCAGAGGAGAACCTGCACAAGACACAGCCACACATCAACAAGCAGACACCATGCATCAAAAGAAGTAAAGGCATGCAATAGAGAGGGAGCCACAACACCTCACAACAAATACATTCGAATCACAGGTAAGTAACTAACTCGCTCCTCTGTTTGCATTTGTGTAATTAGAAGTCATGCAGAAGCAACAAGATGGTTGAGGTTGAATGAGGGAAAGGTGGTCAGTTAACTTGGCCACATTCATCTAGTTAACTCCACTAATCCGAGATGTCACCCACACGTGCACACAATCTACTCAAGAAAGAAGTTAAGGACAGGTAGTGGAGGAAGTGTGAACTTCGATGCAATCATGAAGGATGATTACGAGGAGGGGCCATGATGACAAGGCAGGTGGGGACCAATGGTCTGAATATGGCCAACGAATACTTTGCCAGCTCACCTCCCATCACTGGAAATATCCATAAAGGGTAATAAGTACTCCTCCTCGAGCACTCTCACCACCTTTTCCTTCATTCTCTCCTCGTAACTCAGCTACAACAGTCTCCTTGTGCCCCCACAGCCTCGTAACCATCGTCCTCCATCAATCTCTCCCATATTCCTGCTCTCAGTGTTTTCTACAGGAGCACTTACAGGTTCTACAGGAGCACCTACAGGAATTCCACAAGTGGGATAGCAGGCTTCTACAGGAGGGGCAATGAGTTGTTTTGAAGGGAGAAAACACGGTTTTGGCACGATTTTCAGTCTAAAGAGGTAGGTTCAATACATGACCCCATTGAATATCAATATATGCAAGAAGTGGTTTCAAATTGAGGAGGAAATAAGCCTTTAGGAGGAGAAAATACATTAAAAAAAATTCTGCTGATTTAAAAAAACAAAAGTCTCCTCTGTTTCTCTATTTTTTTCAAAAAATTTTGTCTCCATCTCCATATTTGGTTTCCCAAAAGAGTATAAACAAAATGATAGGAGAGTTTATGAGGAAGGAGACCACCAACTCCACTAGGTTCCATGCAGATCCCCAAGTAATGGACATATTCACAAGAGCAAATTGGATGAACGTTTTTGAGAAATTTTGAGGGTTTGATGAGGAGATTGCTGAAGAATTTGCCCACTCTTTGGTCCCTCACATAAGAACACATGCCACTGTCACCTTTATAGGTCTTTCCATGGAGATAACCCTTGAATTTTTTAGTAGGGTCACTGCCCTTCCTCTTGGGCTGCCTTGGAGTAAGGATGAAAAACCAATTGGCTAGGCTGCCAAGAAAAACTCTTCCAAAAAAATGAAACCCTGGTAGAGGATAAAAATGGCATTAGAAGGGCTAGCATACCATATCCTTGGGATAAGGTTAGCTACCAAGTAATCAAATACATTTCCTGTGAGGGGAGGTACAACATTGTCTATGGTTATCACTTTATAATCCTTCATGAATTAAGGTATGGCATGGACACTCCAACACCTTAGAAGCTCAGCATCCCCTACTTCCTCCTGCAGTCCCTCATTGACTCCAACACTAAGGTTCAAACAGGGAATTCAGAGCAACTAGCTCACCATGGGTTAATCAAAATTTTAGTGGAAGAAGCCCTCCATATATTTACACTCCCTATATCACGGGAAGTCTTCTGAAACATGACAGCTGAGGATGACATAAAGGCCCTAACCTATGATGTCAGTCCTACTGGCAGTGAGGAGGAATAACAACAAGGGGGAGAAGGTGAAGCCATTGGTGGCTTATCAGAACAAGAAAGGAAGGAGGAAGAAACTAAGATAGAGGAGGAGAAAGCTGAAGAAAAAGAGCAGGAAGAAATAGAGCAAACAAAGACAGAAGGAGGAGAAAAAGAAACAGAAAAGGCAGAAAAATGAGAAGGGTCCCCTGAGACTCTGGAAAGGGAGGCAGCAGCTGCCCTCGCTGCCCTCAGTACACCAATCAGGCCAAAACAAAAGAAGAAAAGGTAGGACTCGATGTATTTTAGGGTTAGGAAGAGAACAAGAATCAAAACAGGCAAACCTCAGCCCTCGTCAAAAGTTCCAATTAGAATTGAAGATTCACCCTCTACCAAAGGAAAATAATCCCCTTCCAAGGCACTTATCACACATGAAAGGGGGAGTACTAGATCTCCCACATGGAAAGAAAAGGTAGAACCACAGAACCCAAAAAAAGTCCTATAGGAGGCTCAGACAGTTCTACAGGAGACACTGTCAAAACTATAGGAGACCCAACAGTTTGAGAAAAGGATAGAAGAACAGCCATAGGGGAAGGAGGAAGAACCACAGATACAAGAAAATGATCCCCAGCCTGGTCTAGCTTCCTATTACAATGTGCTTGAGGGAGGAAGGATAATCCCACAAAAGTTTGCAATTCCGCTATTCTTTGAATTAGAGAAAGAGAGAATAAGAACACATAGGTGGATGCAAATAGCCAAATCCAAAGGGGTTGAGGATGTTGGCCATATGGAAAACAAACTCAGAGAGATGGGCATAAAGTTGAGTGCTATCAGACACAGGGAAGCAATTACAAGAAGCTACCTTGAAACTGAAAATGAATTGTTAGGGAGCCAGCTGCAAGAGAAGGAGACATAGCTGGCATGCATGGCCAACTTATCCATGGAGGCATGGCAATGTAGAACACCAGCAAAATACTATGGCCTATATCTCAAGGACCAATGGTTACAATTATAGATAAAGACTTTGGGACAAAGAGGCACAATGCCCTTCCAAGATTATAGGCAGTTTATGGATCTGTGACCAAATCACATCAGAGGAAAAGGCAATGATGGCAAAATTTTACCTACATAACATGGCCCTCACAGACATGAATGTGTGGGACCCCAATACTAAGCTAGGGGACATGCAACTAATGGCCATGGCCTCATGGATGAACCATGAAGAGATGAGGGCAGCAGAAATAAGAAGATTGATTATAAAAGAGCAGAATGAGCCATTAATGATAAGAGTTGAGTCATCAGATCGCATGACACTCATCAACACACACAACTTGCTTACAAATAATCCTCAGATTGCCCCTATATATATAAGTGATCAGGCACAAGCCATTTCACACTTTGAGGATATGCAAAGGCTACTTGGGGATGACTGTGTGCATGCATGCATGAGGAGATGGAACACCTTACCACACAGTCTGCAGATCAGGGAATATCATTTCCCCATGAGGATGAAGGAGGCACTAAGGAGAGTGCCAATGTACAAGCACTCCATGCAGAGGCTGAAGGTCAACTAGATTGGCCTCGAACTCAGTCCCCCACCGCTATTAGGCATGCTGGAAGGCAGAAGAAAAGAAGAAAAGGAGGAGCAGTGGGAAGAGATAGACAGAAAGGTAGGATTCTATGACAATAAAGAGCAGACCACATCAAAATCTTAGGATGCTAGGGAGGCCAACAGGGCCATAAAAGATGAGGAAATGGACTAAGTTTCTCAGAGGATGAGAAACACTTTCAGTAGGGGGTGATGATGAGCCTCATAAATGAGTAATTATATGGGTTCATTTTACCTCCTAACCTAGTCAAACCAACCATTCTCTTAGCTTATTACATGATTTTCTAATAATATTCATGCTTATAGTGTGAGTTGAGTTAGTTATTATGCCATATGGTCTAATGTGTATTTAATGCAGATTATTGATGATTTTCGAAGTCAAAGTCAAGGATCCAGTGGACAAATGGTAGCAATAACTCAAAGTGGACAGAGGAGAGGACTTCTAGGAGGGAATCCCCCTCATTTATTACTCCTCACATCAAATTCCCCTTCATTCAGCTCGGAGTACAAGTAGTCAAATCATGCACTAGGAGGCAGCCGAGCAAGTGAAGGATGACTGATGATTATCTTAAGTTTTGGGAGCTAAGCCTCCCTGATTTTAAGGAAGCAGTTGGAAGCTTCATTTGTATAAGCAGAGAGGCCTAGGGCCTCACTAGGATTGAATTTTTGAGGGAGTTTTGCTTATGTAAACTCTGCTCAACTTCGAGCTTATTATTTTGTGGCAGTTTCATGTAATCTTGCTATTGTTTTGGAAATAAAGATGGAATCCTTTCTGAGATAGCACTGAGTTACCTCAGAGGGTCAAAGCTCTTGGGTTAGGGCCTAATGTAAGCAGCCAATATCCTCTTTGCTGTATCTGTATGCTTTGTTTTAGTTAGTAGATTAGTTTGTTGTTAGAAATATTTATTTTATGGTTAAGAATTGGTTGCTTTTGATGATTCAGTAGTTTGCTTCCATTTTTTCTTTCTATAGCAGGTTAAATAGTGATAAAAAAAGATTCAAATGGCTAGCAACAGTGCCTTGGCCTCTTTTCCTCCCTTTGGGACCATGATTTGAGGCAAAGACCCTCTTGCTACCCCAAAAACACAAATTTTCCTCCTTCATAGGACTTCTAGTGTTTGCAGCTTTTTAGTAGATTAATAGTTCAGATTTTCTTTGCTTTAGATCTTCTTCATCATGCTCAACTCTTGATTTGCAATAGAATTCTTTCGTGCTTTCCTTTCTTACAATATTTCACAACATTTTCTTTCATAGATCATAGTTTAGACTAGTTTGATGCAAAACTTTGTTTTCCT
This sequence comes from Pinus tabuliformis, assembly GCA_031772625.1. Lineage (NCBI taxonomy): Eukaryota > Viridiplantae > Streptophyta > Pinopsida > Pinales > Pinaceae > Pinus > Pinus tabuliformis. The sequence goes on along the minus strand of CM062818.1, from coordinate 511,604,811 downwards.
AAATGCACTCATTTCATTGCTTGTTTGATCTTATTGGTTGACTGTTAGTCCCTTTGCAGCAGATCTCTTCTAGTAGCAAGCCAACCTATCAACCATCCCATTCTCCATCTGATCCATGCCCTACAGGTCGCCCAAGTCACACCTCATTTCTGCCTTAGTTTCCTGCATTTTCCATAGAAATTCTTCCTCTCTCCTTGAGCAAATCCAATCATATTTCTCTCTCTTGGTTGTTCATGGTAAACCATAGGTGCCCTAACACCTCATTCCAAACTTTATCCACCTTTTCCACCCACTCTCACACCCTCAAAACAGTGAAGACTGCTCTCGGCCTCCTCCTGTAGGCCTCTTGTAGAACATTGTTTTTCCTTCTGTAGATTTCATGTGTCCTCCTGTAGATTTTCCTATGGGCTTTCTTTTGAAGGCTGAGTGTAGAAAAAGACTCCAAAAGGCCAATTGAGATCTCCTAGGACCCATCCACACCATCCTACATCCTCTCACATGCCAAAACCGCCTTCCAACACCACCTATCCGTTGCCACGCTCACACACAATAAATTACATGTATGTCAAATTCACAGAAAAATACATACAAATCCAAAAATATGTTTTTTTGCTTATTTACTTCTAGAAATATCATAATTAGATGTTGTTTACTTCCTTGGATAGGTAATAGCATTCCTTTCATGGTTTTCATAGTGTTATCTGCAAAAGTAGAATTCGTTAGTTAATTAGGGTTCTCTAGGTTTGCTTTACATTTATGTCTTTATCCTTTCTATAGTTAGAATAGCATTTATCTTTCTTTCCTTCCATAGCATATAGAGCTTCTTCTAGATTCCATAGAAGTTGGCTTTAGCTCCTAGTGATATTGCGCCGGTTGACCAAATGATAACCTGCAGTAAGAACTAGTACTTGTGCATACAACACCGACGCTTCTAAGTTTGTTACAAACTACCGGGTTGATAAGAGTAAAATACGTAGCCCAGGAGTTGCAGCATTATCGCTGCAATACTGGTGCTCACCACTTTATCGCGTCATTGCCAGGGAAGCGTTAGAGTATTCTATGATTACTTCTTTCTTCTATTTCCTATTGCAACATTCTGCTAATAGTTTATTTTAGTAAAAGTAGACTAGTCTTTCAAGTTCTGCATTTCCTTTCTTTCCTTTTCAATTCTGCAAATTTCCATTTCAGCAAGTTCATTTCAGTTAGTTGCAATTTGTTTTGTTCAATCAATTTCAGTTTTGCAGGTACTATCAGTGTGGGAAAAAAGAAACAAAAACCAACCAAAAATATTTCCTTTCATGCCTCGTAGGAATAGAGATAACTCAGGAAAAATTTTGCCCAACACCCCCACTGCTTCACACAGCCAACCTTCTCTCTTCTTCGGTGGCTGCGATCAAGAAGAACCCTTAGGTGAACAACAAGACATATTTGAAGAACCTATAGGGGAAGAAGAAGAAGAAAACATTCCTTTGGGGCCAATGGCTGAAAACAGAAATGCTAGGGGGAATGGAGAGAGAATAGAGGGCACCTTTCCCATTCGGGAGACCAATGGGGACACCAAAATGAAGAACATAAGCCCTTCTGCCCTACCTCATTTCCATGGTCTGACTACAGAAGATCTTGACACCTTTTTATTCGAGTTTGCTGGTATCTGTTGAACCTATGACTATGCAGAAGATGAGCAAAAGTTGAAACTGTTCCCTTCTACTCTCAAGGATGCAGCATTGTGCTGGTTCATGGGATTACCTGGAAATAACATCACAACTTGGGCTCAAATGCAGCAAGCCTTTAACAACAAGTATTGAGACTATTGTAGGTCAAAAGATACTAAAGAAAAAATCTTCCGAATGACGATAGGAAGTGATGAGTCCTTGGAAGACTATGAAGAGAGGTTCCAGCTTAGTTATAAAAGGACCAGGTGTACACTTGACCCTGAGTCTCTGAAGTTGGTCCTGCTCAGGGGAATCCGGGAAGATCTTCTAGACACCCTCCATCTGCTGGCCGAGTGAGACATCTACCAACTACCCTATGAGGACATAAATATTGTTTTTATAAATCATTCTAGGGTAGCCAAAAAGAAAGGTAGGGGGAGTCACCCCATAGCTAGTACCTCTTCCTCCAACTCATCCATTAAAGGAGAAATTGGAAACATGCTGGAAGACTTCAAGAGTGAGATGCTGTAGACTCTTGCCATACAACTGGACACCTTACATATAAAAAGGAAACAAGAGGAAGCAGAGAGGGATTTGGCCATTTTTTGCTCTAGATGCACCAAGAGGCATCCTAGGAATGAATTCTCATTGAACTCTAAAGAGGTTTGTTCAGTTTGTGAAGAAAATAATTCCACAGATAAGTGTCTTTCCTTACCTAGACTTAAAGTTGTATATCAAGGGGCTGAGGGAGTCACTGAACAACTCTACTACATAAACCAAAGAAGGCCGCCTGAACCTAGACCATACCAGTAGAGGATGCAAGGGACATATCAGGCATACTACAACCCTAACCAAGTGCCCTCCATACCTTCTTGGGGTCCCCCTGCTCATCCTTCCTGGCCCACACCACCTCCTTGGTCCTTCACGTCTCAATATCATGCCCAACCAACGGCTCATTCATTTCAATCCTATGCTTAGCCACAACCTTAGTGGAATGTATATCATTAGGGGTGGAGGCCCCAATACAACTCTCTTCCCCTTCTTATGCCTCCACCACCTTACCAACCATAACCGTTACCTTCTACTCCACCAAATCAACCCCAAATGCCTACCCAGCCAAATTTGAACCCAAACAACAGACAAGCTCAACAAATGTATTGTGTGGAACCATCATGCTCAACTTATGCTGTGGAGATTCAAGAAATCAACTTGCTATTTGGGAAAGTTCTCCCAGTTAACCAATGTCCACCTAGGGAGGTTGAGGAAGATAAAGAGGAAAGTGAACTTAAAGCAAATCCACCATTTCTTAAGAGACTATCCGTGACAGTCCAGCCTCCCCCAGAAGAGACTGAACTCTTGGGGGAATTGAAACATTTATGCATAAAGATGCCACTTCTCCAAGCCATAAAAGATGTGCCTATCTACAATAGGTTGATCAAAGAGAAGTGCTTTAGGCATCTAGGAATGCACAAGAGAGATGCCCCAACCATCAATGTCATAGGACAACTATCTGACTTGATGTTGGGGCAAGTAATCTGTCCAAAATATTTGGACCCTAGAAGCCCAGTAGTTGATGTCCACATCAATGGCACAATGATCCCGCATACCTTGATTGATCTAGGAGCTACCATTAATGTGTTGACAAAGGACACAATGCTCAAACTCAACCTCTAGGGCTCCTTGAGGAAGACCACGATAGTGCTACATCTAGCCAATCACTCCCCCGTGACCCCTGAGGGGATTGTGGAAAATGAGATGGTCTCCAATGATTCTTGGGAGTACCCTGCTGATTTCATAGTTCTCCAGCTAGAGGCAAAGCTCACTAGTTATCCTCTCATTTTGGGAAGACCCTGGTTAGCTACAGCCGATGCCTACATCAGTTGTTGAACTGGAAACATGACCATAAAGAATGGGCACATGTCCAAGCAGTTAATCCTATACCCTCCTACCCAACCCTTGCTAGAACATGATCTAGCTCTCTACTTGGAGGAGGTAGATGAGAATGAAGTTTATTCCACACTACTTTGTACATTAGAAACCACAATAGGGGGGAAACACAAGATGAGGTGATATGATCGAAAATTTGATTCAGAATCCACTTCCCAGTATATCACCCTTAGAAGACATAGCAAGAGAAACCCAAAACAACCCCTTAACTAATATCTGTGTGGCCGATCCTACTTCTCCCCATGTCAAAAATATAGAGTTTGGTACAGAAAAGACATTGAAAATCAATCCATCCCTATCTACTTCACATGAGAAGGAGCTATGCAACCTGCTAAGAAAACATCTAGATGCCTTCACCTGGAGTTATAACGAAATGAAGGGAGTGCACCCTTCAGTATGTACTCATCATATATACATCAAGGAAGATTGCAAACTAGTCAGACAACCTCAAAGGAGGATGAATCTAGCACTTAAAGATATTGTTTAGGAAGAACTATAGAATTTGCTTAATGTAGGATTCATATACCCCATCTCTGACAGTGAATGGGTCTCTCCTTTGGTGCTAGTGCCAAAGAAAAATGGTAGGTGGAGAATTTGTGTCGACTATCAGGAATTGACCATTTTCCTTTACCTTTCATAGATCAAGTGTTAGATGGTCTGGTAGGGAAAAGGTTTTTCTCTTCCCTTGATAGGTTTAGCGGGTACAATGAAATTCAAATCAGCCAGGAAGACCAAGATAATACCACTTTCACTTGTCCTTGGGGTACCTTTGCATATTAGGTCCTTCCTTTTGGTTTGTGCAACGCTCTAGACACATTCCGAAGAGCGGTATTGAGTATATTTTTTGAACTGGTTCATGACGCAGTAGAGATATACATGGATGACTTTACTCCTTATGGATCTGACTTTCAGGAAGCTTTATCTAACCTAGGAAAAGTTCTAGACAAGTGTATTGAGATGAACCTATCCCTCAGTCCAGAAAAATGTGAATTTTTGATGACTGAAGGGACCGTGTTAGGTCATGCAATATCTCAACAAGGACTACAAGTGGACTCCAACAAAATTGCCATCATCCAAAGGGCCCCACCTCCTTAGAAGGTGAGAGATGTCAGAAGTTTCTTAGGTTTAGCCGGATATTACTGAAGATTCATTAAAGATTTCATCAAGCTAGCCTCTCCTTTGTTTGGCCTCTTAGGCAAAGATGTTGAGTTCATATGGTCGGAAAACTATCAAGAAGCCTTAGATACCTTGAAGAGCAAGCTAGTGACTACCCCAATTTTGAGAGGCCTAAACTGGGCCCTACCTTTCCACATTCACACAGATGCCTCGAACAAAGCAATAGGAACAGCCTTAGGACAAATTGATGAAAAGTTACCTTATGCCATATACTTTATAAACAAAAACTTATCAAAGGAAGAGTTAAACTATACAGTGAATGAGAAAGAACTCCTAACTGTCATGCATTCCTTAAACAAATTCAGACATTATATCACAGGCTATCAAACCTTTGTGCACATTGATCATGTTGCAATTAGATATTTAATGAAAAAACCAGATGTAAATGCTCACATTATCAAATGGTTCCTTTTACTGCAACAGTTTTATTTGACCATTATTGATAAGCCTGGTAAAGAAAATGTTATTGCTAACTTTTTGTCTAGAGAAAATTTGCCTGTAGGTGAAGAAGGAATGGTGAATGACCAAATGCTAGATGAAAATATATTTGCTATATCATTCCTCTCTCCATGGTTTGCTGATATAGCAAAACTACTTGGTTTCAGCACAATTCCCACCACACCTGTCCTCAAAAGAGAAGAGCAAGATAGTAAGGAAAAACACCCCTTTCACCTAGATTGGGGGAAATCTCTTCAAACTTGGCCCAGATCAGATCTTGAGAGGATGTGTCAGGGAGGAGGAAGTCTTTGAGATCCTCCTGAATTGTCATGAGTGGCCCTGTGGAGGTCACTTTGGAGCAAAAATAACTACCTTCAAGATATTCCGAGCAGGCTACTACTGCCCACTCTTCATCAGGATGTGAGGATATATATCAGCCAGTGTGATCGGTCCCAGAGGATGGGGAAACTTACTCCAAAGGATGAGATTCCCATGCAACCTCAAGTGACCTTTGAGCCATTTAAGAAGTGGGGCATGGAATTTGTGGGTACTATCAGCCCTCCTTCAAAGCAGAAACAATGCATCATTGTGTGCACCGATTACTTGACAAAGTGGGTAGAGACAAAAGCAATTAAAGCAGCGATAGAGGAAAAAGTAGCTGAGTTTCTAAGAGAAAACATATCCTACAAGTTTGGGTATCCAAGAGAGTTGGTCACAGATCAAGGCAAACCGTTCACTTCCAATTTGATTGAAGAGCTGCTCACACATCATAGAATCAAGCACATGACTTCCACCCCTTACCATCCACAAGCCAATGGGCAGGTGGAGGTCACTAACAGAGCATTATAAGGGATCCTAACCAAGGTAGTGAACAACAACAGAAAACACTAGGCGGACAGATTAGTTGAGGCCACTTGGGCCTGCAATACAACATGGAAGACCAACACAGGGTTCACACCCTATGAACTAGTCTATGGGAAGAAAGCTTTGCTGTCAATAGAATTTGAATTCAATACCCTAAGGATGGCAGCTCAGTTGGACCTACACCTCAGCCATGCAAAGAAAGAAAAATTATTTCAGCTCAATGGATTGGATGAACACAAATTGCAGGCCCTTCTCCATATAGAGGTAGTTCAGCTTCAAAGGAAGATATGGCATGACAAAAATATCAACTAGAAGCAATTCCAAGAGGGAGATTGGGCACTACTCTATGATTCAGGATATAAATATTTCAAAGGCAAGTTGAGAACAAGATGGCTTGGACCCTACACTGTGGAGAAATGCAATGACAATGGTTTAGTTTTGATAAGAACGATTGATGATGAAGCCATCCCCATGCTTGTCAATTGACATCGATTGAAAGTCTACAGGAAATCCCTCTCTAAATGAGAGTTCATTGAAGATTTTAATAAGACAGTGATGGTAGTGGAGCATGTATTAGCCTCCACTTCACCCACTCATTGAAGAAAAAGAGAAAGAGAAACAAAAAAATAAGGACTTAAGTGAAGACCTCCATGAGGCACATGAGTCTCATCATTGGGTTGAAAACCTCTTCGGAGGCAGCCCAGTGATGTCAAAAAGAAAGGGAGAAAAGAATAAGATACCTGGGTGAAAACCTCCCTTGGAGGCGCCTAGGGCAGGAAATTAGGGTGAAAACCTCATTGAGGCACCCTAGTTGTTTTCAAAAAAAAAGAAAGAGAAAAAGGAAAAAGAAAAATGAGTTTTCATTCGCATTGCAGGTTTGCAGGAGGACTACAGGAAGAAAAATAAGGTGCTAAGGGAACCCTGACATCCACACCAGCACCTATCCTAACTTCTCCACACTTTTCTCCATCATTTCTAACATTTCTTTCACCCCACTGTGTTTTTTTCAAAAATTGTGTTTTCTACAGGAGGCTCCTGTAGAAATTACAGAGAGCCAGAAATAAATATAAAAGGCAATTCGAGGGACAAGGAAGCTTCATGAAGAACCTATAAACCCTCCTATAGTCTTCAAACCTCCTTTCCATGATTTCCAAGCTTACATCACACCCCAAGCATCATTCTTCTTCTTGTCCAAGAAAAACATAGGAAAAAACAATTTTCAGGAAAAGGAAAAAAAAAACAAAAATAAGAGAGGAAGTAGCATCATCCACCTCACCTAAAGCCTACCCATTAAATATACATCTCTATCTACATCTCTAGCATCCTCCTAAAAGCTCCAAGCATAAAAAGAAGCTTAAATTTCAAGGGGAGAAACAACTACAGGAGCTCCTGTAGGAATTCCTGTAGCAGTTGATCCCATCAAAACCCAGCACCAACAGCAGAAGAATGCACACATGAAGGTTAAAGGAGGCACCTAAAGCTCAGACCCAGCCAAAGGAGAACCTACACAAGACACAACCACACATGAACAAGCAACCACCATGCATCAAAAGAAATAAAGGCATGCAATAGAGAGGGAGCCACAACACCTCACAGCAAATACATTCGAATCACAGGTAAGTAACTAACTCGATCCTCTGTTTGCATTTGTGTAATTAGAAGTCATGCAAGAACAACGAGATGGTTGAGGTTGAATGAGGGAAAGGTGGCCAGTTAACTTAGCCACCTTCATCTAGTTATCTCCACTCATCCGAGATGTCACCCACACGTGCACACAGTCAACTCAAGAAAGATGTCAAGGACAGGTAGTGGAGGAAGTGTGAACCCCCATGCAATCATGAGGGATGATTACGAGGAGGGGCGATGATGACAAGGTAGGTGGGTACCAATGGTATGAATATGGCCAGTGAATACTTTGCCAACTCACCCTCCGATCACCGGAAATATCCATAAAGGGTAATAAGTACTCCCCCCCGAGCACTCTCACCACCTTTTCCTTCATTCTCTCCTTGTAACTCAGCTACAACAGTCTCCTTGTGCCCCCACAACCTCATAACCATCGTCCTCCATCGATGTCTCCCATATTCCTGTTCTCGGTGTTTTCTATAGGAGCACTTACAGGTCCTATAGGAGCACCTATAGGAATTCTACAAGAGGGACAACAGGCTTCTACAAGAGGGGCAGTGAGTTTTTTTTAAGGGAGAAAACACGGGTTTTGGCATGATTTTTGGTCTGAGGAGGTAGGTTCCATGTATGACCCCATTGAATATCAATATATGCAAGAAGTGGTTTCAAATTGAGGAGGAAATAAGCCTTTAGGAGGAGAAAATACATAAAAAAAAATTCTGCTGATTTAAAAAAACATAGTCTCCTTTGTTTCTCTATTTTTCTCAAAAATTGTTGTCTCTATCTCCATATTTTCTTTCCCAAAAGAGTATAAACAAAATGATAAGAGAGTTTATGATGAAGGATCCCACCAACTCCACTAGGCTTTGTGCACATCCCCAAGTAGTGTACATATTCACAAGAGAAAATTGGATGAACTTTTTTGAGAAATTCTAAGGGTTTGATGAGGATATTTCCCAAGAATTTACCTACTCTTTGGTCCCTCACACAAGAACACATGCCACGATCACCTTTAGAGGTATTTCCATGGAGATAACCCATGAATTTATTAGTAGGGTCACTACCCTTCCTATTGGGCTGCCTTGGAGTAAGGATGAGAAACCAATTGGTCAGGATTGCAAGAAAAACTTTTTCCAAAACAATGAAACCCCTGTAGAGGATAAAAATGGCATTAGAAGGGCTAACATACCATATCTTTGGGATGAGGTTAGCTATCAAATAATCAAATACATTTCCTGTGAGGGGAGGTACAACATTGTCTATGGTTATATATCACTTTAGAATAGTTCATGAATTAAGGTATGGCATGGACACTCCTGCACCTCAAAAGCTCAGCATCCCCTAATTCCTCCTGCAGTCCCTCATTGACTCCAGCACTAAGGTTAAAATAGGGAATTTAGAGAAACTAGCTCACCATGGGTTAATCAAAATTTTAGTGGAAGAAGCCCTCCATACATTTACACTCCTTATAACATGGGAAGTCTTTCGAAACATGATAGCTGAGGATGAAATAAAGGCCCTAACCTATGATGTCAGTCCTACTGGCAATGAGGAGGAAGAGTAGCAAGGGGGAGAAGGTGAAGCCACTAGTGGCTTAGCATAACAAGAAAGGAAGGAGGAAGAAACTATGATAGAGGAGGAGAAAGCTGAAGAAACAGAGCAGGAAGAAACAGAGCAAACAGAGACAGAAGGAGGAGAAATAGAAGCATAAAAGGTAGAAAAAGGAGAAGGGTCCCCTGAGACTCTAGAAAGGGAGGCAACAGCTGTGCTCGCTACCCTCAGTACACCAATCAAGCCAAAGCAAAAGAGGAAAAGGCAGGCCTCCATGTATTTCAGCACTAGGAAGAGCACAAGAATCAAAACAGGCAAACTTCAGCCCTCCTCAAAAGTGCCAATTACAATTGAAGATTCACCCTCTGCCAAAGGGAAAGAATCCCCTTCCAAGGCACCTATCACATATGAAATGGGGACTCCTAGATCTCCCACATGGAAAGAAAAGGTAGAACTACAGGACCAAAAAACAGTCCTACAGGAGGCTCAGACAGTTCTACAAGAGACACCGTCAAAACTACAGGAGACCCAACAGTTTGAGAAAAGGATAGAAGAACAACCACAGGCGAAGGAGGAAGAACCAGAGATACAAGAACCTGATCCCAAGCCTAGTTTGACTTCCTATTACAATATACTTGAGGGAGGAAGGATAATTCCACAAAAGTTTGCAATTCCACTATTCTTTGAATTATAGAAAGAGAGAATAAGAACACATAGGTGGATGAAAATAGCCAAATCCAAAGGGGTTGAGGATGTTGGCCATATGGAAAATAAACTCAGAGAAATGGGCAGAGAGTTGAGTGCTATCAGACATAGGGAAACAATTACAAGAAGCCATCTTGAAATTGAAAATGAATTGTTAAGGAGGTAGCTACAAGAGAAGGAGACTTAACTGGCATGCATGGCCAGCTTATCAATGGAGGCATTGCAATGTGGAACACCAACAAAATCCTATGGCCTATATCTCACAGACCAATGGTTACAATTCCAGATAAAGACTTTGGCAGAAAGAGGCACAATGTCCTTCCAAGATTGCAGGTAGTTTATGGATCTGTGTGACCAAAGAACATCAGAGGATAAGGAAAAGATGATAGGATTCTACCTACATAACATGGCCCTCACAGACATGAATGTGTGGGACCCCAATGCTAGGCTAGTGGACATGCAACTAATGGTCATGGCCTCATGGATGAACCATGAAGAGATGAGGGCAGTGGAAATAAGAAGATTGATAATAACAGAAAAGAATGAGCCATTAACGATAAGAGATAAGCCATCAGATCCCATGGCACTCATTAGCACACACAACCTGCTTGCAAATAATCCTCAGATTGCCCTTGGATATATAAGTGATCAGGCACAAGACATTGCACACTTTAAGGATATGCAAAGGCTACTTGGGGATGACCGTGTGCATGCATGCATGAGGAGATGGAACACCTTATCACACAGTCTGCAGATCAGGGAATATCACTCCCCCATGAAGATGAAGGAGGAACTAAGGAGAGTGCCAATGTACAAGCGCTCCATGCGGAGGTTTAAGGTCAACTGGATTGGCCTTAAACTAAGTCCCCCACTACTATTAGGCATGCTGGAAGGCAGAAGAGAAGAAGAAGAGGAGGAATTGTGGGAAGAGATAAACAGGAAGGCAGGATTCTATGACAAGGAAGAGCAGACCACATCAGAGGCTTGGGATGCTAGGGAGGCGACTAGGGCCATAAAATATGAGGAGATGGACTAAGTTGCTCAGAGGATGAGAAACACTTTCAGTAGGGGGTGATGATGAGCCTCAGAAATGGGTAATTATATGGGCTCATTTTACCTCCTAACCTAGTCAAACCAACCATTCTCTTAGCTTATTACATTATTTTCTAATTATATTCATGCTTATATAGTGCGTTGAGTTAGTTATTGTGCCATATGCTCTAATGTGTATTTAATGCAGATTATTAATGATTTTCGAAGTCAGAGGATCTAGTGGACAAATGGCAGAAATAACTCAAAGTGGACAGAGGAGAGGACTTCTAGGAGGAAATCCCCCTAATTTATTACTCATCACTTAGAATTCCCCTTCATTTAGCTTGGAGTACAAGCAGTCGAATCATGCACTAGGAGGCAGCCTTGAAAGGGAAGGATGACTGATGATTATCTCAAGTTTTGGGAGTCAAACCTCCCTAATTTTAAGGAAGTTGTTGGTAGCTTCATTTGTATAATTAGAGAGGCCTAGGGCCTCACTAGGGTTGGGTTTTTGTTAGATTTTTGCTTATGTAAACTTTGTTCAACTTCGAGCTTATTATTTTGTGACAATTACACGTAATCTTGCTATTGTTTTGGAAATAAAGATGGAATCCTTTCTGAGTTAGCACCGAGTTACCTCAGAGGGCTGAAGCTATTGAGTTAGGGCCCAATCCAAGTAGCGAAGCCCCTCTTTGATGTATCTGTATGCTTTCTTTCAGTTGGTAGATTAGTTTGCTGTTAGAAGTATTTCTTTTATGGTTAAGAATAGGTTGCTTTTGATGATTCATTAGTTTACTTCCATTTGTGTTTTCTATAGTAGGTTAAACAGTGATCAAAAAAGATTTAAAAGGCTAGCAACAGTGCCTTGGCCTCTCTTCCTCCCTTTGGGACCATGATTTGAGGCAAAAACCCTCTTGTTTCCCCAAAAACACAGATTTTCCTCCTTCATGGGACTTCTAGTGTTTGCAGCTTTTTAGTAGGTTAATAGTCCAGTTTTGCTTTGCTTTAGATCTTCTTCATCGTTCTCACTTCTTGATTTGCAATAGACTTCTTTCATGCTTTTCTTTCCTACATTATTTCACACCATTTCCTTTCATAGATCATAGTTTAGACTAGTTTGATGCAAAACTCTGTTTTCCTAGATGCACTCATTTCATTGCTTGTTTGATCTTATTGGTTGACTGTCAGTCCCTCTGTAGCAAATCTCTTCTAGCAGCAGGCCAGCCTATCAGCCATCCCTTTCTCCATCTAATCCGTGCCCTATAGGTCACCCAAGCCTCACCTCAATTCTTCCTTAGTTTCCTGCATTTTCCATAGAACTTATTCCTCTCTCTTTGAGCAAATCCAATCATCTTTCTCTCTCCTGGTGGTTCATGGTAGACCATAGGCACCGTAACACCCCATTCCAACCTTTATCCACCTTTTCCACCCACTCTCACACCCTAAAAATAGTGAAAACTGCTCTTGGCCTCCTCCTGTAGGCCTCCTATAGAACCTGCAAGTGCTCCTGTAGAAAACGCCGAGAGCAGTAATAATGCTGCAACTCCTGGGTTGCCTACTTTACTCTTATCAACTTGGTAGTTTGTAACAAACTTGGAAGCATCAATGTTGTATGCACAAGTACGAGTTCTTTCTGTAGGTTGTCACTTGGTCAGCCGACGCAAGACCATTAGGAGCTCAAGCCAACTTCTATGGATTCCAGAAGAAGCTCTATATGTGATGGAAGGAAAGAAATATAGATTCTATTCTAACTGCAGAAAGGAGAAAGAAAGAAATGTAAAGCAAACCTAGAGAACCCTAATTAACCAACTAATTCTACTTTTGTAGAAAGCACTATGAAAACTATGAAAGGAATTCCATTACCTACTCAAGGAAGTAAACAACATCTAACTATGCTATTTCTGGAAGTAAATAAGCAAAAAACATATCTTTGGATTTTTATGTGAATATGACATGCATGTAATTTATTGTGGGTGAGTGTGGTAGCGGATAGGTGGTGTTGGAGGGTGGTTTTGAAACGTGAGAGGATGTAGGATGGTGTGGATGGGTCCTAGGAGATCTCAGGTGGCCTTATGGAGGCTTTTCCCACACTCGGCCTTCAAAAGAAAGCCTACAAGAAAAATTTACAGGAGGACAGAGGAAATCTACAAGAGGAAAAACAACGTTCTATAGGAGACCTACAGGAGGAGGCCGAGAGAAGTTTTCGTTGTTTTGAGGGTGTGAGAGTGGGTGGAAAAGGTGGATAAAGGTTGGACTGAGGTGTTAGGGCACCTATGGTCTACTATGAACAACTAGGAGAGAGAAAGATGATTGGATTTGTTCAAGGAGAGAGGAAGAAGTTCTGTGGAAAATGCAGGAAATTGAGGCAGAATTGAGGTGAGACTTGGGCGACCTATAGGAAATAGATCAGATGGAGGATGGGATGGCTAATATGTGGGCCTACTGCTAGAAGAGATCTGCTGCAACGGGGCTGATAGTTAGCCAATAAGATCAAACAAGCAATGAAATGAGTGCATCTAGGAAAACAAAGTTTTGCATCAAACTAATCTAAACTATGATCTATGAAAGGAAATGCTGTGAAATACTATAGGAAAGGAAAGCGCAAAAGAATTCTATTGCAAATCAGGAAGTGAGCTTGATGAACAAGATCTAAAGCAAAGCAAAACTAGACTATTAATCTACTAGAAAGTTGCAAACACTGGAAGTCTTATGAAGGAGGAAAATCTGTGTTTTTGGGGCATCAAGAGGTTGTTTGCCTCAAATCATGGTCCCAAAGGGAGGAAGAGAGGCCAAGGCACTATTGATACCCTTTTGAATCTTTGTTGATCACTGTTTAACCTGCTATAGAAAGCACAAACAGAAGCAACTACTGAATCATCAAAAGCAACCTATTCTTAACCATAAAAAAAATACTTCTAACAAAATACTAACCTACCAACTAAAACAAAGCATATTGATACAGTAAAGAGGAGCTTGGCTACTTGGATTGGGCCCTAGCCTAAGAGCTTCAGCCCTCTGAGGTAACTTAGTGCTAACTCAAAAAGGATTCCATCTTTATTTCCAAAACAATAGAAAGATTATATGAACTGTCACAAAATAATAAGCTCGAAGTTGAGCAGAGTTTACATAAGCAAAAATCCAACAAAAATCCGACCCTAGTGAGGCACTAGGCCTCTCTACTTATAAAAATGAAGCTACCAACAACTTCCTTAAAATCAAGGAGGCTTGGCTCCCAAAACTTGAGATAATCATCAATCATCCTTCACTTGCTCTGCTGCCTCCTAGTGCATGATTCGGCTACTTGTACTCCGAGCTGAATGAAGGGGAATTGGAAGTGAGGAGTAATAAATGAGGGGGATTCCCTCCTATAAGTCCTCTCCTCTATCCACTTCGAGTTATTGCTGTCATTTGTCCATTGGATCCTTGACTTTGACTTCGAAAATCATCAATAATCCACATTAAATACACATTAGACCATATGGCATAATAACTAACTCAACACACTCTATAAGCATCAATATAATCATAAAATCATGTAATAAGCTAAGAGAATGGTTGGTTTGACTAGGTTAGGAGGTAAAATGAGCCCATATAATTACCCATTTATGAGGCTCATCAATATCTCCAAGGACTACAATTTTCGATGTGATTACCTACATAATAGGAGGCATATACGTAGATAAATGGTTAAATCTATTGTAAGGATATTTTTAATTCATGACTTTTCCAATCAGGAAAAGATTACGTTTGCACTTCTCAAAGCCGCCCCACACATCAAGGACTGGTGTGAAACCTACTATGAAAAAAAGGACGAGAGTGAGCCCTCACTATTTTCAGCTGCACCCACTTGGAATTCTTTCTGAGATGCCATCAAGGAATAGTATTACCTTGTCAGGAGCTATGAAGATAAATAAATAAAATGGACCACGCTATAGTAGGGAAGGGACCAAGATGTGTCTGAGTTCACAAATACTTTCCATACCCTTCATACGAAGTTGGGTATAAAGGATACTATACGGAATTTGGTTCACAAGTACCACCACTGTCTACACAAGTACAACCAGGATGAGATGGAGTTCATAGACATTTCCTCGCTCGGCATGGCGTATCGGTATGTTGTAAAGATTGAGTAGAAGTTTAAATAGAAGAAGCGAGACTTTGGATCTACGAATCCAAAGCAAGGAAAAGGCTCCCCCAAACCATAAAACAAGGGAGCAAGCCAAGGCGGGACTACCCAGGACAACCCACCGAAGTCACAACTAAAGAACAACACCACGAAGACCAAGAATGATACTGGAAAATTGTGTGAGTTCCACATGAGCTCCACTCACAATACAAGTGAGTTTCGGGCGAAGCAGTCATTGGTGGTAGAGCTGAAGGATTTCGAATCAGACGGAGGTTCCGAATTTGAATCCGAACCTGATAAGGGTACTGACAAAGGGAAGCAGATCATTGATGCAGAGCCCAATGCCACTGTGGCCACCACAAAGATACAAAAAATTGAGCTTGAAGATCCAGAGGAGGGGGAATGACTCTTCCACTCACAAATGTGGGTGAAGGGTTCTCCACTGTAGTTCATTGTTGACAACAGGAGCCAAAAGAACCTCATTTCAACAGAAGTCATGAAGCGGCTGGGCCTAAAGACTACAACACATCCACTGCCGTACACCATCGGGTGGCTTCACTAAGGATGAGATCTTCGCGTTAGCCAGCAGTGTCACCTTCCTTATAACATCAAGCCCTTCACGGATGAGGTATTGTGTGACATTGCTCCTCTTGAAGTTTCTGATGTATTGTTAGGACAACCATACTTGTGGAAGCGACATGTTGTATATGAGTCTAGACCTCACTCTGTGATAATTACTTTGTCTAATAAGTTGTACAGGATAACCGAGGTAGCCCAGCCTACCGCCATCTCTTTGATCACTACAAAGCAATGCAGTAAGATCATTTCCCAGACTAGGAACTTATTTCTCCTTATGATTGTCCTCAAAGGAAAGAAGAAGGTTATGGCCACGGCTTCCAGGGAGGGCTCGTTTACACAACAACAATAGATAGACAAGGTTGTGGAAGAGTACAGGGACATTTTCACCTCACCCACAGGGGTACCTCTACACTGTTAGGTCAAGCACTCCATCAATCTAACCATCGACGTGACAGTACCCAATGGACCCATCTATCGACGCTCTGTTCTAGAAAATAATGAGATCAAGAGGCAGATTCAGGAACTACTACAGAAAGGGCACATTAGGCCAAGATCATCACCCTTTGGGAGCCCGATTGTATTGGTACAAAAGAAGGATGGGACCTAGAGGCTCTGTATTTACTATTGGGCGCTAAACAAGATCACTGTCCTGAATAAGTACTCAATCCCATGGATTGATGACCTTCTAGACTAGCTCAAGGGGGCCAAATATTTCAACAAGATTGACTTGAAATCAAGTTATCACCAGGTGCCTATCAAACCCTCCGATGTGTGGAAGACTACCTTCAAATCCAAGGAGGGCCTTTTTGAATGGTTGGTCATGCCATTTGGATTGACGAAAACTCATGCAACCTTCATTAGACTAATGGATGAAATCTTGTGGATCTTTACCAATGCATTGGTCGTGCTGTATTTAGATGACATCTTGATCTTCAATCAGAGTTGGGAAGAGCATCTCTACCATATTTGACAAGTCCTTCAAACCCTTTGACAACACAAGTTGTGTGCTAACTTGTAGAAATGCACCTTTGGCCTGATCCAAGTTCAAAATCTAGGCTACATCATTAATGATCAGGGTGTACATGTGGACCCATCCAAGATACAAGTTATTCGGGATTGGCCAACTCCAACCACTTTAATAGAGCTCTGTAGCTTTTTGGGTGTTACCAATTTCTACCATAGGTTCGTGTTGGGGTTCTCTCATATCGCTTGTCCTTTAAGTCATGCCACCAAGGGTGGAGTGAAAGCCAAGTTCTTTTGGCTGGAAACCCAACAACAAGCATTCTCTGAGTTGAAGAATCGCCTCTGTTCTGCACCAGTCCTCACATTACGAGACCTACAAAAACCATTTGAGATTGAGACAAGCGCCTCCGACTATGATATTGGTGGATTTCTTACTCAACATGGGCATTCGGTGGCTTACTACAGTGAGACACTTTCAAACATAGTCTGAAAGTACCCCACTTATGACAAATAAATGTATTCCATTGTACAGGCCTGCTGTCAATGGGAGCATTACATTCTGGGGAAGGAAACAGTCATCCACACAGACCACTGGCCTCTACAGTTCATACAAACATAAGGGAAGTTGCATAAAGATTGTCATAAAAAATGGTCCACCTATCTACAACAGTTCCATTTGAACATTAAGTATAAGAAGGGTAGAACCAATAATGTCGCTGATTGCCTCCACTGACTATCAGTCATAGTGCTAATAACTGTGCTCAAATCCTGTGGGCACGAGACATCAGGGTGGCTGCTTCTTTACAAGAAAGATCAAGAATTCAACAGCCTATTGATCCGGATCTTGGGAGGAGGCCCCCAAGATCTAAAAGATTGAAATGGATCTTGGGAGGAGAGACCCCCAAGATCTGAAAACTTGCATTGCCAGAAGAAAAATAGGAGAATGCCCAATAAACAAAACCACAAAGAAACTTTTTTATTAAAACCGATAATAACTTTAAAGGCTACATTGTGGCGGACAATCTCTCCTTTTACAAAATGTGACTTGTTACTTATAGTATTTTTCAGTTACAATACCACGGGTCAATTCCATGGGTGAATGAATACCATGGGTGGATTTTACAATACCACGGGCAGATGCCATTTACAATACCATGGGTAAATTCCATGGGTGAATGAATACCATGGGTGGATTTTACAATACCACGGGCAGATGCCATTTACAATACCATGGGTAAATTCCATGGGTCGATGAATAATATGGGTGGATGAGTACCATGGGTTGATTCAATTTTCCATTCAGATCATTCCTCCCTCCTTAAGAAGCAATGGTCCCCATTGCGTAAAGTTCCCTCCTGCAAAGCCTTTGTTGAATATGAAGATCCACTGAAGATAAGGGTTTTACGTGGTTAACCCAAAACCCTGATAAATGAAGATCCGAGGATAGAGATACCCTGTAATGCTTGTGACCAACTGTGATTCTGACAGTGTATGGCCGAGCAAATGGACTTCGATGAACTGTGGGTTTGTGGATGACCCATAACCATGAAGAACGAAGATCCGAGGATAGAGATACCCTGTAATGCTTGTGACCAACTGTGATACTAACAGTGTACTGCCTAGCAAATGGACTTCGATGAAGTGTGGGTTTGTGGATGACCCACAATCGTGATGTTGGTTGCTGATGAAGTAGCAGGTGCCTACATAGCCTGGGGTGGGAGGGCACATCTCCAAATAACCCAAGCCGATTGTTGCTATGTTGAAACTGATGAATGTGAAGCAGGTGCCTACTAAAGTGGGGTGGGAGGGCACGTCTCCAATGGAAACCCACTCCGAATGCTGCTCCAGAATTAAAATGGACATAACTCGGCCAATATAACTTAGAATATTTATTATAACATGTTTTTGGAAGCAGAAGGACCATTTTGCATCTTCCTATGTGATGGAAATCCTTATCTGGGCACTCTGAGATCTCAGATTTGTGCTGCAACAGTTTCGCCGTCAGAAAAATTCTGATAAAATAGCGGATTTTAAATCAGTGATATCTCCCACATCCGGACTCCGATTTGACCCATTTTTTTTTTGAAATTGGGTGATTTTTCGAGAGGAATCCAGATCTGGTATTTGATTTTGTAAATTTTGTACCAAATGTTTCAGATCTGATCTGCAAAGTCGCCGCCCAAAAAAAAAAAATCCTGCAAAAAAATGAAAAAAGAAAAATTCTTCCTGCTTGACCCAAGAAAGTGCTCTGTGGAGGTTGTAGCACATGCCTGAAGTTTGTTGAATATTGCTACAAAATTTGAAACTGAAACATGCATCAAACCCTCGTTCCCATGGAATCATAACCTGCTCTGATACCACTGATCTGGATCTTGGGAGGAGGCCCCCAAGATTTAAAAGATTGAAATGGATCTTGGGAGGAGAGACCCCCAAGATCTGAAAACTTGCATTGCCAGAAGAAAAATAGGAGAATGCCCAATAAACAAAACCACAAAGAAACTTTTTTATTAAAACTGATAATAACTGTAAAGGCTACATTGTGGCGGACATTCTCTCCTTTTACAAAATGTGACTTGTTACTTATAGTATTTTTCAGTTACAATACCACGGGTCAATTCCATGGGTGAATGAATACCATGGGTGGATTTTACAATACCACGGGCAGATGCCATTTACAATACCATGGGTAAATTCCATGGGTGAATGAATACCATGGGTGGATTTTACAATACCACGGGCAGATGCCATTTACAATACCATGGGTAAATTCCATGGGTCGATGAATAATATGGGTGGATGAGTACCATGGGTTGATGCCATTTTCCATTCGGATCACCTATACCAGACACTCCTGGAAGGGAAGAAAGTTCCAAATTTTTACCTTAAGGATGCATTGTTATGCCACTTGGGACACATATGTGTTCCTTCAAGTGAGCGTGCCAAGATGATTTGGGAGACACACTAATCGGAGTAGAGAAAACCGTGGCGGTATTGCAGAAGTATTTTTATTGGGCGAAACTTTGTCAGGATGTTGGGAAGTACATTAGATCCTACACCGCTTGCGCCATTGCTAAACCAACCATCAAGAAGCAAGGCCTGTATACTCCTCTACCTATTCCTAGTCGGCCTTGGGAATCTGTCTCCATGGATTATATGTCAGGCCTTCCTTCTACTAAGCATGGAAACAATTTCATTTCCATGGTTGTCGACAGGTTCTCTAAGATGGCCATCATGGCGGCCTGCAAGAAGAGTATCACAGTAGAGGCCACTACTAAGCTCTTCTTTGAGTAAGTATGGGTAGAATTTGGGATCCCGCGGTCCATTATCTCAGATTGGGACAACATATTCTTGAGTGCATTCTAGTCAAGTCTCTTGTCAATGCTTGATACAAAACTCACTAAGTCCACGGCTTTCCATCCCCAAATGGATGGCCAAACTAAGGTTGTCAACATGATGATCATACACATTCTGTGCATGTACAACTCGAAGCAACCACACACATGGGATGAAATTTTCTCCTATGTCCAACACAGCTACAACAAAGCTCTCCACAACTCAATAGGCCACAACCTCTTTCAAGTAGGGCTAGGATTTCAACCATTATGCCCCATTGATGTGGCCATACCATTTGCAGCCACTAAGGTAGATTTGGCTCATGTGAAATCCGAAGCTGAAAGGGCCAACAACTTCATTGAGCGTATTCAACACATCTGCCAACAGATCCATGATATGTTGGACAAATCTAATGCTAAGTACAAGCAGCGCCATGATCAACATCGAGTGCTGCACAAATTCCAGGTGGGCGACAAATTTTTGCTACATTTGAAGAAGGAGTGCCTTGCTGGACCCCACCGCATGCTTCACGTGCTCCGATATGGGTCATACACCATCACCAAGGCCATTTGGGACAATGCCTTCGAGCTTAGCATCTCGTCGTTCCTTGGTCTGCACCCAGTGTTCAATGTAGATCACCTTCGACCATACTTTCCACCATTATTGGACACATCTGTCATTTTAGAACAGCTCACACCAACAAAGCTTAACCTGGACTGCATGGAACAGGCCGCAACTGATCATATCATGGACACACAGATCAAGAATTCTCGGCAATAGAGGATACAACTATATTGACTTGTCAAAGCATGCCAACTCCTTCACCAAGGCAAATGGCTCACCAGGGACCACATTTAGCAGAAGTTTCCTCATCTCATGGAGGAACTCAACGCAATGGGGACCATTGCTTCCTAAGGGGGGAGGACTGATCCAGGTGTATATTGGTGGCCACCTGCCTATTCTACTGGGACCCTCACCAGTGTTGCTTTCAGTTTCCTTAATTGTAGCACAATTTACTATTTTTGGTAGTTTTTCGTGTCCTAAACTTCCAGAGCTGTTTTGAGGCCTCAAATTAAAAAAAAAAAAAAAAAAAAAAACGTCGTTTAGGGCCTCAAAATGATGCCATAAGTTTAGGACCCAAAAAACTGCCAAAAATAGTAAACTGTGCTACAATTAAGGAAACTGAAAAACTGAAAGCAACAATGGTGAGTGTCCATGTGGAATAGGCGGGTGGCCACCAATATACACCTGAATCACTTGAGATGGCTCCATTGTGTGATATACACATCATGCTTTGGTTGTTGAGTCAAAGAATAATTTGCGGGTTGGTGTGCCCATGTACATATGTGTTTTATGAAAATGTGTTTGTGTTTATATTCTTTGGTGCAAAAGGGCCTAATTATGTAAATATGAAATCACATGCATTAATAAAAAACACCACTGTTGTAGGCCAAGTCAGAAAATAAAGTCTAGGGTGTAATACTTCATGAGTATGAAAGGGGAGGGGGTGTGCGAAGGGATATGTAACGAAGGCTTATGGGTGTAGAGAAGAGGGTGAAATATCTAGGTTGTGGGCTTGATGAGGATTGTGAGACTGTTGATAGGAGGATATTGGGTTTGGTATCTTGGATTGGTTATGGCTGTACTGGTTATGTACCTACTCTCGAATAAGTTTTTACTCATGTGGATTCAAATCCCCATCATCGGGGTGATTTGCTACTAAGTTATTATGAGTAATGTGGTTTACGACTGGGGTGAACATCTAAGGTTGGTAGCCAATCAGTGCTTCCTTTGAAAAGATAAGTATTTAATTTGTGTCTAAATGATTCTATTGTAATTATAGATGCAATTTTCATGTTAGTGTGTGAATATCAATTAAACATGTTCTATTATCTAATTACATTATTGTATATGAGTACATTGCATGATATAATGGATTAGCCATGTATGACCAATTACAATAGAAAATGGAATAAAAGGGAAAATTACAAATTAATTAGGTTACATGGATATTGATATGCCTTATTATTTATTTGGTGTCATTACAAATGGGTACAAGAGCTCAAGTTACAACACTTGGTCCATACAGGTCCAACTCCACTTATAAAGGAAAATCACAAGTTGCACAAAAATTGTTTGAAAAAATTTCGAAGGGAATGGAGATGGATGATATTCTCAACTTTAGATGAAATCCACTAGGAATGAAAAATATGAAGGTTTAATTTATGGTTATTATATTAGAGATGCTAAAGGGATGGGTTGGTTTTAGCGATAAAGCTACTAATTTCAGGCAGATAATTTTTTTGGAAAACAAATGTTACTGATGGAATTTTAAGAAGAAATATAATTTAAAAAAATTTAAAGACTTTCACATTATGACATCAAAAATGAGGTGGAAATTCTAGGTGGAAGTGTTAGGTGATGTTTGAGTTAGTGTGTTGAGGAGGATATGCAATAGACATGTGGCATGACTAAATATTATAAGAAGTAGATGGGTTTCTATACCCCTTTACAAATTTGAATCTAATATCAACATAGGTAATTGGTTTGCTCGGATGTCATCCCTCAAATCCATCAACATGTAGCTTTGGGTTAAATTTTGTGCATGTTGAGACTCAATATATGATATATATCATTACATGGGAGTAGATTCTGACCTTCAGGTCCACTAGAGTTGCAGCTTACTGTTAACCTCCTAGCATGTTGAATCTCAATATGTGATTCAAATCATTTGATGGGGGGATCATGGCAATCAGATCCATCAAGGTTATCCTTACTATTAAAACACAAGCATGTTGAAACCTAATATGAAATCTATACCATGATGGGAGTGGATGATGACTATTGGATCCATCGAATGTGTGAATACCTTGTTACCTCCATGAATGTTAGGATTTTATATAGATCTAGACCATCATATAAGGTTAATATTGATTGTTGGATCCATTTGAAGTGTAGGTCACCATAAACTATCATGCATGTTATAACCTAATATGAAGTATGGGATGTGGATCTACCCCAATATCAACTATTAGATACGTGACTATGTGATTCTTGCACTATGGGAAAATGTGGTGAAGTGGACCCTATACAAAATAAAAACTAATAAAATAATGCCACAAGGAAAGGATGCAAATGAAGTGGGACCCTTCCATATTGTCAGGGTTTGGTAAAGGTTCCACATGAGCCATGGGGTTTAAATGTGGATCAAAAGGAAAGAAAGGCAACGAAATGTTTGCTATGTGTTTAAGAGATGGTATGTAAACTTAATTTGTGTGTAATGAGAACTAAGGGGTGTATATATACATGTAGGTACTTTCCAATAAGAGGGGAGTGCACAAACAATTTCCATATAATGGTATAGTAGTTACGTAGTATATTTGTAGGTGGTTATGTTTGGTTGAGAGTACTAAAATAATGTAAAAATTAGTAAAAATAAAAAAAAATCATTGTTTTTTCAAATTATCAAATTGGAGGGAATTTTGAGGCCCTAAATAAATTTTTTGGGTAGAAAAAACCAAAATCTAATATTTGTACCATTGGTACATATCATGTTTGTATATTATGAAATAAATTGGAGAGATCTTTCCAAAGACACATTATAATTGTGAAACAAAGCTAATATGAGGGTGTTATGACTATAACAACATAAGGGAAAAAGAAGGTGTAAGTTCACTTCCAACAAGTACAACTATATAATTAGAGCTTAGACTGGGATGAAAAGTTGTCAATATAAATATAAGGGACAAAAAAACATTAACAGGGAGCTAGATTTGAAAGTCATGTACATAAAATTCAAAGAAATTAACAAAATATTGTTGCAACAAAATAAGGAAAATTGGGTAAAATTGGCCAAAACTTTCATAAGCCATTACATTCAGCCTAAAGATTAGATTTTGGTAAAATATATTTAATAAAAATTTATCAAGGATGGTAATACATCCATCAACCTAGAATTTCAGTATAGGTTAGGAATTGTTGGTGGTTTACAAGACCAGAATTAACATGAGGAACAAAAATATGAAATATGTTTATGAGTCCTATAGTCATGAAAAGGAGGTCAAATGTATATACTATCAATATTAGCATGGGTAAATCTAAGATGAAGTAAAGAGGGATGGAAGATGCAGGTCATATAACAGAAACATGGAAGAGACCATGAAGATTCTAAAGATGGAGGTGCTTGATTGCAATGATAGTAGTGAAAGGAAGACAAAGGAGAAACAACAATTAATGCTCATATTTTATAGAGCCTAAATAATTTACAAATGAGAATGGACAAGAAATGTAATTCAAGGAAGCTAGACAAATATGATTCACAGGATAGAGGGGAGGATGTTGGAAATTCAAGGCATTATAAAAGTGTTGTTATGAAAGAAAATCAACCACCATGGAATCCAACCAAGAGAGCCTATGTTTTTTTAGATCTAGGAGTAATCTAATCATATCACTAGTGAGGCAACAAAGAAGGAAAACTAACTTAGATAACTTGTAACGAGAGCTTAGGAAGATTAAACCCACTGCATTTGATTGTGGTCATAAGAAGGGAGAGGAAGATGAATCTTGGTTGTTGGGGATAATAAAGTATATCCAATTGTACAATTACTCATCCAACTTAGAGGCATGAATTGCAAATTACCACTTGAAGGGAAAAGAAAAACTATGTTTGAAAAAACTCAAGGAAGTAAACCACTTAGATGAGAAGAAGATCTCATGGAAGATATTTAGAGATACTTTCAAAATAAGTACTTACCTAAGAATTATTATCTAAGAAAAATATAAGAGTTCTTTGAACTTAGACTAGGGAATACGAAAATTGAGGAATATTGAAAAGAAATCACTAAACTACTAAGTTATGTTGGTTTTATGATGAATTAAAAGATAAAAATATGGATTTTTTAAACCGTTTTCCATAATTCTATGGTCACAATGAATCAATTCCCATAGAAGAAATTCCCCTTGGTTTAGGATGGATGAGTTTGTTGATTTTCTTTGGATTTTCTTATGAAAAATGAAGATTTATTATGAGAATACGTGCATTCTATAGCTTAGTATGAGGGTGATGTGTGATTTTGTTTGTGCTAAACTTGGTGTTGACACATTTCCATCTTAAAATAAAATTAAAATATTATGTAAATAGAAATGAAATACCAACTATAATAAAAAAATAAACTTTCTATCACAAGCTTGCTAATAGAGAGAGTGGCAAGAAACTATGTTGAGAAATAGGAAACTGATAGAAAATGGTGCATGGTGTCCAAGTGGAATAGGAGGGTAGCCACCAATATGCACTTGGAGCATAGGAGGATTATATCTACCTTAGATATTATATAAAACTATCTTCTATTAATAGATTTTGTTGAATCTTGCACCTTTTTTTGGGTTTATGTAAGGTTATATCATTGGTTAATCATATTTTTTTGTCATTAATGTCCTAGTAGTTTTTCTAACATTGTGAGCATGATATGGTGCCTAACTAGCATTTTTTTCCATTCTCGTTTGAAAAGTTAAAAAAGAAAACCAACATTATTGTCTACTAGATATTGCCTTTTTTTAGGGTTTGGGTTGTTTTTCCTTTGTAGAACATTGTAGGGTTGGTTTTGTTCTTGCTTGCATTATATTACATATAAAGCTTCTATTGTTTTAAAATACACTTTCAAAGGAAGTACTTGTCAAAGCATTGTTATGAAAGAAAAATGTAAGAGTTCTTTGAAATCAAGCTAGGGAGTATGACAATTGAGGAATATGCATATAAACTCACTAAATTACTAATGTAGGTTTGTTTAAGGAAGGAGATAAGATAAAACCAACCTAGATCCATCTTAACCACGGATCTATCAAGCGTTGAGAGGGATCAAATCTCTCGAGGTGAAAACGTCTTTTTTGAATGCAAAACTTGAGGAAATGTTTACACCTCGAGAGGTTTGATCTCTCTCGGTGCTTGATAGATCCAAGTTTAAAATGGACCTTGTCTTCTTTAAGTCACGTTCAGTCATGCAAAATTTGTCGAACACCTAATTATTTTGATCATTTTAAATATGCTAGATATGTCTAAGATTAATTTGGTTTATTTAATTTTAAATTTGCTCAGTTACCTCAATTTGTTGAGATGAGAGAGACTGTTAGTGACTAAAATGATGAAAAATGATGGAATAAAAATTTTGAGTGCAAAGTGATAATTTAACAATGTTGAATGATAGAAAATGTAAATAACAAGAATACAGCCAATTCCAAACAATCTTC
Source organism: Pinus tabuliformis (assembly GCA_031772625.1). Taxonomy (NCBI): domain Eukaryota; kingdom Viridiplantae; phylum Streptophyta; class Pinopsida; order Pinales; family Pinaceae; genus Pinus; species Pinus tabuliformis. The sequence goes on along the minus strand of CM062818.1, from coordinate 511,578,576 downwards.
ATTGTGATGAATCTTAAACTATTTTCTTCTACTGTTCCTATCGTCATGCCTATTAGTTTTTCCATTTTCTCATATCGATCATATGAAAAGGGCAGTTGAAAACATAGACCATTCAAATATTTAACTTGAGCTACTATAGTAAACATCATATGTTTTCTCTGTTACTCTCCAATATTAATAGTAGTTTTCTCCTAAGTCAATCATTCTACCTTATGGAGTTTTAAACCACAAATAATTTTCAACGGAAGTTATCTTCTATTACCATGTTTGAATGCAAAGTGATTAACAATGTTGAATGATGGAAAATGAGAATAATAAGAATGCAACCAATTCCAAATAGTTTATAGTTTCAGGAAGCAAACGTTTCAGGTAAGTGAACATTTTATTTAGGATGAAAATTCAACTATTTTATTTAGGGTTGAATCACTGTAACACTGAAGTCAGTGTACGTAATGAACAATTTTTGTGTTCCTACACTAAGAGAGTGTGTATGTTTTGGGGGTGAGAAGGAGAGACAAGGGGATATAGAGTTATAGATGGTGGGGGAGAGAGGGAAGAAGAGAGAATAAAAGACAGAAAGGGAGGAAGAGATATAGATATGGGGAGAGAATTTTTAGAGAGAGAGAGTGGTACTTGTAATGTTTGTATATTATGAAATAATTTGGAGAGAGATTTCCAAATAAACATTATAATTGTGAAAGAAAGGTAATATGAGGAAGTTATGATTATAACAACAAAGGGAGAAAATAAGGTGTAAGTTCATTTCCAGGAGTTACAACTCTATAACTAGAGCTTAGATTGGGACCAAAAGTTTTCAATACAAATATCAAGGACTACAAAATATAAACAAGGAGCTAGATTTTAAATGCATGTACATAAAATTCTAAGAAATTAGCAAAAGTTTTTTGTAACAAAATAAGGAAATTGGGTAAAATTGGTCAAATATTTCACAAGCCATAACTTCATCCTAGAGCTTGGATTTTGGTAAAAAAATATTTAATAAAAATATATCGATGATGATAATATCCAAGAATTTTGGTCTAGGATAGGAATTTTTTTAGAAAATTAAACGAAGTTTGTTGGTGGTTTACATGACTAGAATTAACACGAAGACCGAAAATATGAAAGATGCTCAAGGGTCCTACAATCATTAAAAGGAGGTCAAAGGTATCAATATTAGCATGGGTAATGCTAAGATGAAATCAAATGGACATGGAAGGTGCAAGTCATATATTAGAAACATGGAGGAGACCATGAGGATTATAAAAATGGAGGTGCTTGGTTACTAGGCTAGTAGTGAAAGGAAGACGAAGGAGTAAAAACAATTAATACTCAAATTTTATAGAGCCTAAATAACTTACAAATGGGAATGGACAAGAAATCTAATTCAAGCAAGATAAATATGATTCACAATTTAGAGGGGAGGATGTCAGAAATTCAAGGCACTATATGCGTGTTTTTATGCAACAAAATCAATCACCAATGTATCCAACCAAGAGAGCCTATGTTTCTTTAGATCTAGGAGCATTCTAAGCATATCACTGGTGAGACAACACAGAAGAAAACCTAACTTGGATAAATTGCAAGGACATGTTAGTAAGATTAAACCTACTGCATTTGATTGTGGGCATAAGGGGGAGGAAGATGAAGCTTGGTTGTTGGAGATAATAAAGTATATTTCCAATTGTACAATTACTCATCCAACATAGAGGCATGAATTAAAAATCACCACTTGAAGGGAAAAGCAAATCTATGTTGGGAACAACTCGTGGAAGTCAAACACTTAGATGGGAATACCTCATGGAAGAGATTTAAAATATACTTTCAAAAGAAGTACCTACCTGAGCATTATTATGTAAGAAAAATGTAAGAGTTCTTTGAACTCAGGCTAGGGAATATGAAAATTGAGGAATATTGAAAAGAAATCACTAAACAACTAAGTTATGTTGGTTTTATGAAGGATAAAAAGAGAAAAATATGGATTTTTTAAAAATGGGTTTCCATTCCAATTAAAGCAGTTTCCCTTGGTTCACTTTGGATTGGATGAGTTTGTTGGTTTTCTTAGGATTTGCTTATGAAAAATGAAGGTTTATTATGACAAGAGGTGCATTATATAGCCCACAATGAGGGCAATGTGTGATTTAGTCCATGCGCAACATGGTGTTGACACATGTCCCTCTTAAAATAAAATTAAAATATTCTCTAAATAGAAACAAAAGGTCGACGATAATAAATAACAAAATTGCTATCACAAACTTGCTAATAGAGAGAGCAATGAGGAATCCCAAGCAATCACAAACTTACTCTTTGTTCTATGTGTGATGAATGGAAATATCATTGTGCTCGATGAAAATTACCACCAAGGCACATTGATAAAAATATTATATTTAGTCTGTAATTCCTAAAACCCTTACTCCCTTACATTCCCAATAGTCTCACATTTACATTGACTATTAGTGATGGGTGTTTTGCACTAGACTTCTCTCCTTCGATACTTCACAATAAAATGATGTGCTTTAGAAACTAGACTTAGACCATTCACAATAAGCTAATGTCCAATCATAGTTTGTGGAGACATTCATGGGTAGTTCCATTATTTGTTGGATTTGTTTTGTATCGGTGGGAAGGCTCCTAGATCCAATCATTTATTCATGGGTGATCATGTAGATCAAGGATGGTATTATGTTGAGATAATGACACCGCTAGGTGCTCTAAAAGTGTGCTATAAAGATAGAATTACTTTTCTTTGACTAACTCTCTATGACAACTCTCATTAAAAACAATATCTTTTGTTGCATGGAGTCCTATTTCCATCATGAAGCACACTCGTGATTTTGGACATTGTTCTACATATTCTAATCTCAATAATCACAAACCCTCAAGACTAGAGATAGAAATGGCTCCCTAAACACTATTAATTTAAATATTTAATCACATTTAAAATAAATTATCATATTATAAACCCTATTAATATGTACATTTAATGACACTTAAAATAAATAATCATCAAAAACATTTATATATTTAAAAACACATTTTTAAATAATAAAAATAAAATTCAGAAAAATTACCAAAACACACGGTCCATAAATAACCGCTAAAAACGTTCTTCAGTCCAAAAGCATTGTTGACATCAGTTGACATGTGCAAGCGTTATGTGTAATCCAAAGCTATTAAATGTAAAGCTATTTGTTTGTGTTGGATTAAATATGCGAAACCACTGTAACTTATTCCATTTTATTTGGATTGGTTTTATGAAGGATGAGAAGATAAAAATATGGATTTTTAAAATGGTTTTCCATCATTCTATGGTTACAATTAATATTCCCATAAAAGCAATTCTCCTTGGTTCACTTTAGATTGGATGATTTTGTTGATTTTTTTAGAATTTGTGTATGAAAAATGAAGGTTTGTTATGACAAGAGTTGTATTTTATAACTTAGTTGAGGGTAATATGTGATTTTGTCTATGTTTAACTTGTTGGTGTTGACATATGTCCCTCTTAAAATAAAATTAAAATATACCAAGTTGACATATATCCCTCTTAAAACAAAATTAAAATATTCTTTAAATAGAAACGAAAAATTGGTTATAATAAATAACAAACTTGTTATCACAAACTTGCTAATAGAGAGAACAATGAAGAATCCGAAGAAATCACAAACTTTCTCTTTATTCACTATGTGATGAATGGAAATATCATTGTGCTCAATGCAAAGTACCATCGTGACACATTTATAACAATCTTCTATACAATGAATTAGTGTGTAATTCCTAAAACCCTTACACCCTTACTTTCCCTTTCCCGGTAGTCTCACGTTTACATTGCCTATTAGCGATGGGTCTTTTGCACTTGATTTCTCTCTTCCTTATCGCAGTCTTCTCTCCATGAACCCTTCACAAAAAAAATGATGTGCCCTAGAAACTACACTCACACATTCACAATAAGCTAATGTCTAATCACAATTTGTTGAGACATTCATGGGCAGTTCCATTATTTGTTGGAGTCGTTTTCTATGGGAAGGCTCTTAGATCCAATCATTTATTCATGGGTGATAATGTAGATCAAGGATGGTATTGGTATTATGTTGAGATAATGACACTGTTAAGTGCTCTAAAAATGTGCTATATGGATAAAATTATTTTTGTTGAATTGAAGTTTCTGTGATCCATATCAAGTTTACGATAGATTTTTCAGCGTAAATCACATGGTATTTCATTTGTCGACGCATTTTGAACCAACTAGTGCGTTTCATCGTCAGGACAAGTTGAGGAGAAAATCAAGCTATCCATGTTAAATAGACAGAGCAGACCTCCAACGATTATAATTCAAGATCAGGCAACGGCTATAACGGCTAAATTTCACTGGGGAGTAGTTAGATGGACTATAATCAGCGGGATAAAAAGAAGTTAATTTAATTTATCAAATCGAAAGTTATATAATCATAAAAAGTCAAAGGGGCATATGAAATATATATAGATAGGAAAAAATGATTATTAAGTTATTAGTTAGTTATAAAAGGTATTAAATAAATAAATATATAAAATATAAAAGTCCAATAAAAAGCATAAGATTTTTAATTCTATATATATATATATATATAGTAATTTTAAATGATTATTAAGTTATTAGTTAGTTATAAAAAGCATTAAATAAATATATAAAATATAAAAGTCAGGTGTTAGGATCATATTTTAATAAAAATAATTATTTATCTAATTAACCTAGAGGTTGACATATTCAATCAATTATCGAGATTTAATCCAACGTTTATATGAATTTACATAAAGATTTTAACTACTTTACAATGAAATTTTATTGTTCTAAAATGAATTGAAAATAATATTTTAAATATCCATAAATAATTAATTTTATATCTAAATGTTAAATTAACTGATTATTATATAATGGTACAGGTAATAAAAACTATCTATTAGTTAAAATTATTAGGACACGATATAATAAGAACCAGCAAAAAAATGAGGGAGGGAAGAGACAAAAGCGACTAGGAAGAGAGTGTTGGGACCTAGCAACTACTAATTTTCCAACCATTTTCTCTATTGAGATTGCTCGGCCTTTTTCCAATCTCAAGGGCTTCCCTAAATTTCTTTGACTAACTCCCTATGACAACTTTCATTAAAAACAATATTTTCGATTGCATGGTGGTCTATTTCCATCATTGGGGGCATTCTTGATTTTGGACATATTGTTCCAGATACTTTAATCTCAATAATCGCAAACCTTTCAAGACTGCTGATGGAAATTCCTCCCTAAACACGGTTAGTTTAAATATTTAATTACATTTAAATTAAATAATCATATTATAAGCACTAGTAATATAAACAACACTTAAAATAAATAATCATCAAAACCATTTATATATTTAAATAAACATTTTAAATAATAAAAAATAAAACAATTTCATAAAATAAAAAAAATATTATATCACCAAATTCCGAAAAATTACCAAAAGGACTCTCCATAAATGGAGTAGTCTACCTAGGCGGAGGAATGGGCCGGTTTTCGTCACCGCCCGGAAAAACCTCCGGCTCCGGCCGCCGGAAATTCCTCCGCCCAGCTCCGCCACCCGCCGCGAGCTCCGCCCAGCGCCGCCGCGAACTCCGCCCAGTTCAATTTCGTAGACTTCCACATACTAATAAACATGGATGCGTGGCGCAATGGTAGCGCGTCTGACTCCAGATTACAAGGTTACGTGTTCGATTCACATCAGGTTCGATGTTGTGAGTTCGTTTATTTTTGGTCCAGATGTTCTATGGAAAATAATTACCAGGCTGTTCCAGACAGGCTCTGTAAACAGTTCGTTCAGCTGCTGTTCAAATTGGTTTTCTTGAGCCCTAAGATTGTCGCTAGATGTCTCAATTGACCTCTGAGAACTCATGAGCCTATTCTTCAAATCGTAAAGACGGGTACTCGCCACCTTCAATTCTTTTTCAGCGGCCAAAGCTTTACCTTGATATTTAGAGACTTCATGTACAAGCTTTTTCATTTCCTGTTGGGCAAGCAGCCATGCTACCCATCGTTTCTCCAGGTTATTCTCTAAATTTTTTATCTTGCCCTCTTCTTCCTTTCTTTTCTTCTCGGACTTCATCAAATTATTCTCCCTCTGTACCAGTACCAACTGCAACTGCTTGATCTCGTTCTGTTGCTTGATGATCACTTGATTTGCCTCGATCAAAAGATTGTCTTTAGCCCTCAAATTTAGATTAGCTTGAGCTAGCTGCTCATCTTTTTCTATCACTTCCCTGCTCAGCATTTCTAACTCCGCCTCTTTCGATGCCAAGGCCTGTTGTGTGCGGAAAATTTTTTGTTCCCTTTCCATTAGAGCAAGCTTAGTCTTAGCCAACTCTGAAGACAGAGCATAAAACTCTCTTCTGGATTTTTTCAATTCTTCTTCAAGCTTGTTCTGCAGGACAAGGGCAATCACAATCTTTTTTTCGCGCTGGCCCAAATCAGTTTGGAACCTATTGACCTTACCCACATACAATGTCAGGTCTCTCTCTGCAGCTGTCAACTGTTCCTCTTTTCCTTCTAGAGCTTCCCCATTAGCCTGGAGATCTGATTCGAGGACACAAAGGTTGATATCTCTTCTATCTGTCATCTTCTGTTCAGGCTTCTGTGCCGGCAAAAACAATCCATCTAGAGCAAGCCCGACAGGATCCTTCAAGGCGTTGTTAGGATCATTACTGTGAGTAGTCTACCTAGGCGGAGCAGCCTGGTAATTATTTTCCATAGAACATCTGGACCAAAAATAAACGAACTCACAACATCGAACATGATGTGAATCGAACACGTAACCTTGTAATCTGGAGTCAGACGCGCTACCATTGCGCCACGCATCCATGTTTATTAGTATGTGGAAGTCTACGAAATTGAACTGGGCAGAGTTAGCGGCGGCGCTGGGCGGAGCTCGCGGCGGGTGGCGGAACTGGGGGGAGGAATTTCCGGCTGCCGGAGCCGGAGGTTTTTCCGGGCGGTGACAGAAACCGGCCCATTCCTCCGCCTAGGTAGACTACTCCGTCCATAAATAACCGCAAAAAACGTCCTTCCTTCCAAAACCATAGTTGACATTGATATCTGCAAGCGTTATGTGTAGTGAAAAGTATGAATATTAAATGTAAAGCTATTTGTGGAATCCATAACAAACATTTTATTATGGAAGCGTAAATTCTTCGTGCTGCGCAAGAAATGATTTTTTTCCTGTAAGGAACGATAATTATTTTATGACTTTTGAGCATTATTCCGAAGTTAAATTTCAAATTGTAATTCCACCGAATCAAAACTGCGGTTCGGTGAATTTCAATTTGCAATTTAATATTTTCGGAACATTTTAATAGACTTCAAATCATCACCATTTGATTTAAGTAATAAAGTTCCGACTATCTACCGACAAATTATACCGTGGCTTATAATAAAGATCTCAATATTTGGAATTCATTAAAAAATTCTAAATATTTAGGATGCTAGACATCAGTAGGCACTTAGAAGTTACACCGGCGGTTATTGGAATCTTATGAGGATAATGGAACAAAAGCAGATTTTTTTAAATTCAAAATAATAATAAATTAATTAATTAAATTTAGACACTTAAAGTTAGAGTGATAGTTATTGGAATTTACTTAATGAAACAAACCCAGCATAGTTGCTAATTCCATTGAATACAAAATAATAATAATAAATAAATAAATAAAATTTTGTACATTTAAAAATCTTTGATCTCCACATTCTTAAGAAAGAGATGTTTATTTATTTGAAACTGCAGGTTACAAAATTTGAAAAGCTTCCAACCTTTTTTATAGTAAAAATTTAAAATTAAATTTGTAACCGGAATGAAAAAAGGTATTTTAGCTAATTGATAGATGATCTTACATTTTTTTATGTACATTATCTGATCTCATCAAAATCAATTTTAATAACAAGTTTAATCAGGAAAATTTTTTAATTTTTATTTATTTATTTTTGTTGGAATTTAGTTATATGTTTTTTTTATAAAATTGTGTGTTTGTTGCTTAAAACATGTTCTTGAATGTATAAATGGATGTCTTCAAAAATTTGTGGAGCACTTGTAATGTGTAGATTATAGAGTACAAATTTACTATTCTAAATAATGATACCTTATTTTGGACAAAATTGACCAAAAATATTACCCGAAAAAATCAGAAGTAATTAAGTGGATTTTACCATGCTTTATCTTCAATTTATTATATATAAAAATGTGAGATGAATTTTATAATTTAGTATTGAAGAGAATTTCTAAAATATCATGGGATGAAAAAGTTTGGTCCCCTTGTGACATTAAGAAGATGAAGGATGAATAGCAATTTTTTTTTAATTGTTGATCTTTTGCTCAAAATCAATTTAATCTTTAAAATACTTATCATATTAAACTTTAAATAAGTAAAATCATGTACTTTTGAACATAAAAATAAAAAGTTAAAAAATTACTTATAGTCCTCTATATTTTTATATTCTTAAATTTTGATAGACCATAGTGATAGCAGTAAACATTAGTCATTATCATCATCATTTTATTTTTTCTTAATAATTTTTTTTTGATTTATAAATATCATTTAAAATATATCTACTTTCAAATTTAATATAAAATTAAAACAAAAATAGAATATATAAAATATATAAATTAACATATTTAATTATTTGAAATTTGAAATTGGTTTTGCAATTATTTTTATATTTTGTAGGTATAAAAGTATAAAATAAATATTATTTTTTGTTAATTTAAGTGGAGATTATATAATTTAAAATTTATAAAAATTAATAAACACCTCAATATGAAACCCTAGTATGAAACATGGTGTAAATAATGACATTCAAAATACAAATCCTCATGATTTGAGCGCGAATAATATATATATTATTGTTTAGAGATTTAAAAATTTATATTTAATTTTCTTTTCGAAATATTTATAAAATCAAATGTAAAAATATGTATATATTAAAAAATACATTATTAACGATGCAAAATATATATAAACAATATAATTTTAATTAATTACTTTTCATTCCCTAAATAACAAATATAACTTCTTTATATTCATAAATAATAATAATAATTTATATGTAAAATTTAATTTATTGAAAGAAAATTAAGTTTAAAATTTGTATTGATCAAATAAAAAAATTACATTATTTATTATTGTGGTTTTTTCACAATTTACTTTATATTAGTTTTATCAAAATACAAAAAAATGGTAAATAAAATAGCTAATTAGGAGAGAATCACCCAAATTTGTGTTAATTCTCAAGGCAACTTTTTTTTTCAAAACCTTACCCATCTTTAAGAAGGAAATTTCATCCAATCCATTTACAAATAACACCCAACCTCATAAATTATAATAAATTATATTAAATTTTGGACTAACATATAAATAATAATATTATTTCTTTATATGGGAATCTCTAGGTGTAATTTAATTCAATAGATGTCAAACTATGAACTAAGATGTTTCCATAATGTACCAAATAATGACATTGAAATATAATTCATTTCCTAAGGATCTAAGCCACATTAAATATTAAAAGCACAGTTCTGATATAACTAAGGTCTCGACATCCATGATTTAATAACCCCGGTCATTAATTAACCTGGAAAACACTCAAGGAACTCTCTAGAGACCGCCTGTCATGCCCCTACACTGGTGGTAATCTTCCAACTGCGCTATAGCGAGGTGCGGCACCACCGACCCTTTTCTTTTCACCAATACTCACAGTCATGGACTACGCCTAACATTCGTACTTAGTTTATTTATTCATTACCAAGTATTAAGTTATCCCTTATACACGATGAAAACCATAAACATTCATCATAACAACATTAACATGTATAAATGCACAACAGTATAAAGGGAGGGACAACTCCCTGATGTGAGTCTGCCCGTATATAAATATATATAAAGTTTATGTACAAGTTAAATCTTGGAGGAAACCCCAAATTTACACTTAGCCATTTTTACAACTTTCGGCAAACTCCGCTGCCTAGCTCGTCGGCACACCTGAACAGTCGCCGCATGACTCGTCCAACTCTCTGTTTACACCTGAACATGTTCGTTCATCCTCCGTGTCATTTTTCCAACTTGGGCGCTGGCTACCCATGTCATCGTGTCAACTCGGGTACCTCTGCATGACGGTCGCACCTTCGTTCTCAACCCAACACTTCATTCCACCTTTCCACCATTTGGTGGGCACACCTCCATGTCGCCCTGCACGAACCGTTGTTCAACCTTGAACGATCCTCCCGAATGACTCCTGAGCGACGCCCTGAATGGTCTGCACGAGCGCCCAAAACGGTCTGCACGAACACCCTGAACGGCCTACATGAATGCCCTAAACGGTCTGCATGAACGCCCTCCAACGCCCTATTCGGTTCACCCGCACACCGCCCGTGCACCCTGGCATGCCCTGCAGTGCCCTGCGGCCTGCACGAGTCTACCTAGTTTGATGTAGGTGCTACGGCCTGCAACTACCTGCACCACGCCTTCACCAATTCACCAACTTCGCACTTCTCTTTCTCCTCCACACTTGGATGCATTAGAATCTCATTGATTTTGATGAAAAGGTAGTCTTGGATATTACCTAAAATCCCCTTTTCTTAATAAAAATCGGCCCTTGACTTGTGGTAACAACCTACAGGCTTTATCAGAAGCGCTTAAGGCTTTAAGCCTTTTATGACCATGGACATATGAGGAATCAAAGCCACCTTTTTATCGGCGCTCTTAATCACCCATCATAAGCCACCACCCGAGCTTTAAAGCTCGCAAGCACCATATTACATGAATCAGGAATGACCCATCATAAATACATGGGAATCATATAAACTATATGGAAACATACAAAAACCCACTTTTTGTTTTTAAAACGCCCGGACTTCAAATTATATATATACCTTTGCAATTTTCGCCAGGTCCGATATCGGCTGTTACAACCATAAACACATGCCGCAGTCCCGATGACCCCGATGAGGTTGCGGACCCGATCTCCACTTTGCCACAGTTAATGGTTCTATCGCATCCACCTCCGCCCAATAATATTTCATCGCGATCGGCGATCGCTCGACGCGCTATACACATATATGCATCTGCCGATATAGATCCAGACCCGATCTAGCAATTTAACCCGATATATATTATATCGGGTCCGCACTCATCGCTTAAAGGTTCCGATATGATATCGCTCCGTCATCGCCGATATGCCGATGCAATGGTAATTCCGGACCTGAATTGGTGCACAATCAATCTGAATAATCTTTCAAGTCCGCCCAGTACTCCGTTAAGGGGGTTCCGGCGTCAATTCGCAGTGTAAATGGGCCTTTCCGTTTGCGGACTCTAATTAACTTGGATTTGCTTTGAGTACAAGAATTCTTTACAATTTATTAATAACGATACAAGCAGATCGCATTGTATGGAGAACAAAAAAACAATCAACATACAAAGCCTTCACGGCCGCATAAACAAAGCATTGCACAAACACTGGATTATTTCATATATAAAATACAGCGTCTCGGCCTTGCCAGATTACACTGTAGTGATGACCTCTGTTTTGATACAATCCAAAATACACTTTGAGCTTTTTGCTCCACACCAAGCCTCACTCTCTCTCCCCTACATGATTATATTTTCCCCTTTTTAACTCCATAATTTCTCTAACAAAATCTAACAATAATATTCTATTTCTAAGAGATCTAACAGCAATCTTCTATCTCTTAGCTTTCATGCACACTTAAGCTAACAAATCTTATCCCCAATCTAAATAAAACAATGCCTTATTTATTACAATAACTAACAATTTGAGAAGTCATCCTTCTCGGTAACACCAAATGAATTTAACTGTGATTAGCCACAACATGTGGACAATCCTCCACATTGTTGGCTAATGTCGATGCTCCTGCATCAGACTCCCGGGGAAGAAAATATTTGTCCTTCAAACCTTCAGGACTCACTCCATATTTCTGTAGTTCAGCTGTTGTCAACCAACTAGAATCTTCCACTGGCTGCTCCTTCCACTTGACTAGATATTGGAAATATGTCTGCCCTTTGGTTTTCTTAGATACTCTTCGGTCTAAAATAGCTTCAACTTCTTTTTGAGATGCTTTTGGTACTTGTTCCTCCCAATCCACAGTTTGAATTTCATCACCTGTGACTTCTTTCTGCAACTTTGTTTCTGCCTCTCTGAATGGATACAAGTCTGCAATATTAAAAATGGGGGATATTCCGATCCCTTCTGGTAGCTCAATCTCATATGCATTAGCTGAAAATTTCCTTTTGATTTTACAGGGTCCTATTTTCTTCAGTTTCAGTTTATTATAAGTCCTTGTAGGAAATCTCTCCTTCCTCAAATATGCCATGATTAAATCTCCTACTTGAAATTCTTTTTCTCTCCTTTTCAGATTTGCTCTCTGTTTATATCTTCTGCTGCTTTCCTGTAATTTATCTTTGACTTCTTCTTGTAGCTTTTGCATTTGTTCAGCAAAATCTTCAGCACTTGCACTTCTGGCTTCCTGTTTTCCCAAATCTCTGAGTTCATATACTCCTCTTGGATGCATCCCAAAGACAATCTGGAATGGGCTCATTCCTGTGCTCCGGTTTGGTGTGTCATTGTAAGCAAATTCAGCTTGAGCTAATGCTAAATCCCACTGTTTGGGATTCTGATGAACCAAGGTTCGTAATATATTTCCCAAGCTTCTGTTCACAACTTCAGTTTGTCCATCGGTCTGAGGATGGTAGGCTGAACTAAAACTGAGTTTAGTTCCCAGCTTCTTCCAAAGTGTTCTCCAGAAATGCCCTACAAATTTTGTATCCCGATCTGATACAATGCTCACAGGTAAACCATGCAATCTTACAATCTCAGAAAAGAACAAATTGGCTATGTGTGTGGCATCGCTAGTCTTCTTACAAGCAATAAAATGGGACATTTTTGAAAATCTGTCTACAACAACATATATAGAATCATTTCCTCTCTGAGTTTTTGGTAAACCCAGAACAAAGTCCATACTCACTGCATCCCATGATCGATCTGGTATGGGCAATGGCTGATATAGACCTATATTTTGACTCCTTCCTTTGTCATACTGACATACCCTGCATTTCTCAACAAACTTTTTCACATCAGTTTGCATTTTGGGCCAATAATAAAAATCATTTACCTGAGCGAAAGTCTTGTCTTGTCCAAAATGACCAGACAATCCTCCACTGTGCTTTTCTTTAATGATGCTTTCTCTCATTGAACATTTAGGAATGCATAATTTGTTGCTCTTAAATAACAGGCCTCCTTGAATAAGGTAGCCCATCCATTGACTTCTGTTATGGCTCATTGGATTCTGCACTGTCGTGTAGATATCCCTAAAATCCTCATCATCATGATACATTTCTATCATCTCATCAAAACCTACAACACCCACTTTGAATTCTTGCAAAAGAAAACTTACCCTGCTCAACGCATCTGCCACTTTATTAGACTTACCGCTTTTGTGCTTTATTACAAAAGTGAAACTTTGTAGAAATTCTACCCACTTGGCATGCTTCTGATTTAACTTTGGCTGATTATTAATGAACTGCAAAGCATGATTATCTGAATATAAAATGAATTCCTTTGGCAGTAAGTAATGCCTCCATTTTTTTATCGCCTGCACAATAGCGTAGAATTCTTTGTCATAGGAAGAATACCTCCTTTTCGCATCATTTAGTTTCTCGCTAAAATATGCTATCGGTCTTTGCTCTTGGCTCAACACCGCTCCAATTGCTTCCCCACTTGCATCAGTTTCCACTTGAAAGACTTTCTCGAAATCTGGCAATGCTAGAATAGGCTTTTCTGTTATTTTTCTTTTCAACAAATTAAAATTCCTATCGGCTGCTTCTGTCCATTGAAATGGCTGATTGACCTCCCTGATGGTCTCAAGGATTGGTGCACAAACTTGACTGAACCCTTTTATAAACTTCCTGTAAAAACTAGCAAGTCCATGGAAACTTCTTACCTCGAATACACTCCTGGGAGTAGGCCAGTTTCTGATTGCTTGTACCTTTTCCGGATCCATTTTTAAACCTTCTCTGGAAATCACAAACCCCAAATATACCAGCTCCTCTTTCATGAAACTACATTTCTTCAAGTTAATTAGTAGTTTTTCCTTTTGCAGTGTTTTCAAGACTAACTTCAAATGTTCCAAATGTTCCTCTTTACTTTTGCTGAAAACCAGAATATCATCAAGGTAAACAACAACAAATTTACCTGTATATTCTTTCAGGACCTCGTTCATTAGTCTCATGAATGTGCTGGGCGCATTAGTGAGCCCAAAAGGCATCACTAACCACTCATACAATCCACTATTTGTTTTGAATGCTGTCTTCCATTCATCGCCTTCCCGAATTCTAATCTAATGATACCCGCTTTTTAAATCTATCTTTGTAAAATACCTGGATCCACTTAAACAGTCCATTAAATCATCCATTCTGGGCAAAGGAAATCTATACCTGACTATTATCTTATTGATAGCTCTGGAATCGGTGCACATGCGCCATTCTCCTCCCTTTTTTGGACTAAGCACCGTTGGCACAACACACGGACTCAGACTTTCTCGGATCAGTCCCTTGTCCATCAGCTCTTGAACCTGTCTTGCAACCTCTGCATTTTCCTGAGGAGTTAATCTATAGGCAGCTTTATTAGGTAGACTTGATCCTGGTATTAAGTCGATATGGTGACTTATACTTCTAATCGGTGGTAATTCATTTGGAAATTCATCCACAATGATATCCATGTAACTATTTAACACAGATTGAATTTCTTCAGGCAAATCATTTAAATTGGTGGAGGTTAAAATTACCTTTGGCCTTCCTACAATAGCGAAATGCACCTCTTCGCTTTTATCAACCTCTTGTAGCAGTTCCTTGCCACTCATCAACATAATACTATTTTCAGGCAGCTCTTTGTCAACATCATTCTTTACTGGCAGCAACGTATGTTTAACTCCGTCCTTCTCTATGGTATATGTATTCCTTCTCCCATCATGAATCACCTTCCTGTCAAATTGCCACGGTCTTCCCAATAACACATGACATACATCCATGGGCATTATGTCACATAAGATTACGTCTTTGTATGTGCCGATCTGCATTTCCACATTACACTGCTCTGTCACAATGACTTGATGACCCTTCTGTAGCCAAGATACTTTGTAAGGTGTAGGATGCGCTTTCCTTGTTAATCCGAGCTTTTCCACCATCTTTGTAGACACAAGATTGTCAGTACTCCCGCTATCAATTATAACCTTACAACACTTACCCTTTGACTTGCATGTAGTCCTGAACAAGTTCTTCCTTTGCGCAGGTTCTCCAATCTCCTTTTTTGATCTTAACAAAGTTCTTCTAAGCATCAATGCTTCACCTTCTTCCGGTGGTCCTTCTACAAGTCGAGGTGGTTCTGGCTCTGCCTCAGCCACATTTGCACCCCTCTGGCTTGCTGACTTGTTACGAGGACAATCTCGTGACATATGTCCCCATTCTCCATAGGTATAACACCTAACATCTCTTCCTCGCCCTCTTCCTCTGGGTGCAAATCTCCCTCTACTAGATTCACCCATCTGTGGTGATCTACTGCTTGAACTCCCTGTGTCAATTTGATGCTGTGTTCCTCTAGATCGGCCATCTCCTCTACCTCTTGCTGAGCTCTTTCCTCTGTTCCTTTGACTTTGTTTTCTTAATATCTTCTCTTCTGCCTTCAATCCTGCTTGATAGGCATCCTCAACAGTTTTCAGACTTAACAGACCAATCTCATCTTGGATCTCATACCTTAGCCCATTAACATATCTAGCTACTTTTTCCAAATCATCCTCTACATGCCCTGTTCTGATACTTAATCTGTAAAATTCTTCAGTATATTCTTTAACAGACATTCCTTTTTGCTTTAGATTTTGCATCTGCTTAAAAAGATTCAAATGATAATCTTTCGGCAAAAACTTGGCTTTCAGTTTACTTACCATTTTATCCCACTGCTTGATCTTAGATTTCCCTTTTCTCGTTCTTGATGTCTGTACCTCGTCCCACCAGATGGCTGCATGACCTTTCAATCTAGTGACTGCAAATTTTACCTTCTTGTTCTCTTCAACCTCTTCATAATCGAAGTACTGATCTATGGATCTGATCCAATCCATGAGCTCCTCGGCATTCAGACTCCCTTCATACATAGGAATCTCCATTTTAGGTTTGCCTCCAACCTTTGCCAGCATCTTCAGGATTTTGATATTTTCATTCTCTTCTTCTGCTTCCACATCTGTATCAGATTCTTCTGCAGGACTCTCAGCTCCCTCGTCAGGCGCTCTTCTTTGGGTTGTCTCCATTGCCTCCATTCGTGCACGCAAACTCCGCACTTCTTCTATCAAAACTACATTTGGTTCTGGTCTCCCTCGACCAATTCCTCTCCTTGGCGGCATCTTTACTGTAAACACTATCTCTTCTGCTCTGATACCAAAAATTGATGAAAAGGTAGTCTTGGATATTACCCAAAATCCCCTTTTCTTAATAAAAATCGGCCCTTGACCTGTGGTAACAACCTACAGGTTTTATCGGAAGTGCTTAAGGCTTTAAGCCTTTTATGACCATGGACATATGAGGAATCAAAGCCACCTTTTTATCGGTGCTCTTAATCACCCATCAGAAGCCACCAGCCGAGCTTTAAAGCTCGCAAGCACCATATTACATGAATCGGGAATGACCCATCATAAATACATGGGAATCATATATATATAAAACCCCTTTCTATACCCGCGCCCACATATATATAAAACTATATGGAAACATACAAAAACCCGCTTTTTGTTTTTAAAACGCCCGGACTTCAAATTATATATATACCTTTGCAATTTTTGCCAGGTCTGATATCGGCTGTTACAACCATAAACACATGCCGCGGTCCCGATGACCCCGATGAGGTTGCAGACCCGATCTCCACTTTGCCACAGTTAATGGTTCTATTGCATCCGCCTCCGCCCAATAATATTTCGTCGCGATCGGCGATCGCTCGATGCGCTATACACATATATGCATCTGCCGATATAGATTCAGACCCGATCTAGCAATTTAACCCGATATATATTATATCGGGTCCGCACTCATCGCTTAAAGGTTCCGATATGATATCACTCCGTCATCGCCGATATGCCGATGCGATGGTAATTCCGGACCCGACTTGGTCCACAATCAATCTGAATAATCTTTCAAGTTCGCCCAACACTCCGCTAAGGGGGTTCCGGCGTCAATTCGCTGTGTAAATGGGCCTTTCAGTTCGCGGACTCTAATTAACTTGGATTTGCTTTGAGCACAAGAATTATTTACAATTTATTAATAACAATACAAGCAGATCGCATTGTATGGAGAACAAAAAAACAATCAACATACAAAGCCTTCACGGCCGCATAAACAAAGCATTGCACAAACACTGGATTATTTCATATATAAAATACAGGGTCTCGGCCTTGCCAGATTACACTGTAGTGATGACCTCTGTTTTGATACAATCCAAAATACACTTTGAGCTTTTCGCTCCACACCAAGCCTCACTCTCTCTCCCCTACACGATTATATTTTCCCCTTTTTAACTCCATAATTTCTCTAACAAAATCTAACAATAATATTCTATTTCTAAGAGATCTAACATCAATCTTCTATCTCTTAGCTTTCATGCACACCTAAGCTAACAAATCTTATCCCCAATCTAAATAAAACAATGCCTTATTTATTACAATAACTAACAATTTGAGAAGTCATCCTTCTCGGTAACACCAAATGAATTTCACTGTGATTAGCCACAACATGTGGACAATCCTCCACATTGCTGGCTAATGTCGATGCTCCTGCATCAGATTTGATGATCCAATTCCAAAAATCCACTGCCTATTCATATGCGTTCACTCCATATCGTGGGGTGCCCAACTGACCCACCAACGGATATGCAACCGTCGGCCCGTTTGCTGTTTCACCCATCGGCCCACCCATTGGCTCGCTCGAGACCACCCACTCGTGTGTTGGTTCACCCATCAGCGTGCGCGCTCATCGGGTCGCCCTAGACCGCCCACACGGTATAAACATACCAAACTCCCAAACTTCGCATTTTTCACATGTTTCCTTCATGCGACCTGTGGCTCGTCTCACTCGTCTGCGCCCTCGCCTGGTGCACCCTTGCTCATCCGCCAACCGCAGCTCATGGGTATTACATTCTCCCCCACTTGAAATCATTGTCGTCCTCGACAATCTCTCATCCCGACAATCATCCGTCACCAAGATATCCATACCAAGGCATATAATCCATCAGTATGTCATACATCAGAATGTCTACTTAATCCATGATCATCAACCACATCCATCGCAATCTCCACATGCTGCTCCCACCGTGGAAGGTTGGCCCCTCCATCTCAAGCTACATGCCTACTACAACATGTAGAATTTTTCTACAAATCAGCTAGCTCTGATACTATGTAGAAATTACCACTATAGATCACCTAATTATGTAATACACTAAAGCAAAATACTTGATCCACTTCTACAAACAATTTAGCGGAAGCTTAATCGAACATGAGCAACATCAATAAGAACAAATATAACTGATATGGAGAAATCAATCACACATAACACAGAAGATATAACTAGGGGAAAGCACCAGCCTAAAACCCCATCTCTGTATTATCATACAAGTGGAAATATAGCCATTATTACAAAAAGAATCAGCTCAAGATCTGTCCTTCTCTCTCTGCAACACCTCTATTGCTCATAGACAGTCAAAGGCCTCTATCTAACCTCTGGTCTACCCTCCAAGCCTCCTATCTCTTTGCACAATTGTAATTGGGGTCCAGTGCAACCACTAGTGTGAATTGGCCTCTTCACACACTCACTAATATCTGATCCAACTACGCAGTCCTGAAGGAGATAAATCCTCATCATGGATGAGGTTCCTTTATAGGAAAAATAGTCATCCAACTGATAGTACACTGTCCCTTCTTTGATCTGAACTGGGTCTCTGTCTGAACTGACATGCATGAGTTATCCATGAGTGAATAGTTAGTTATCTAAAATACAATAGTTACATGCATGCAAACATTAACTGACTAAACTCTCATTAATTTAAAAAACTATTAAATTAATCTAATTCGACTTGAATCAGTTAACTAAGCCAACTAATTACAAATCAATATTACAACTCACTCTTACCTCTTTAACTGATGGATAAATTCATCAATTAATAGATAAATTGTTGCATGTCCTCAAATAGACTTCAAGTTCATAATTCCTTAACTAATTAACTCAATTTGAATTAATTAATTAATTTAAAAACTGTTGTTAATATCAAATTTGAATTTGAATTACTATTTCTAGTCCAGGGACTGACTAAAAATAGGAATCCATATGAACTGCTAAAAATAAAACTTCTATTTTTAGCACTTCCATTTTTCATTCCCTTTTGCCCAATCCAGCACTGGTACCCAAACTGCTATTTTTAACACTTCTATTTTTAGCATTTCTTGTTGCCATTTTTCAACACTCCTTCTCAACAAGAAAGGCTTCCTCTTTAACCCAATCCCGTACCTCTAAAATGTTCTGCATGCAACACTCCTACCAAGTGTGGTTGCTTCAGCAACTCTCGGAACAAAAAAACTCCCAACTGACCTCTCTGTTGGGCTAGAAACATACTTTGATGTTGAAGCTCTACCTGATGCTGACAAGTGCTCCCTCTCTGACCTCTGAGTTGCTTCAACACTCCATGCATCTCGCACCATTGCACACCTCTCTGTGCCATCCTGCACTGGTGCAACACTCCCGTGCCTCTCACATTTGTTGCAGCCTGCTAGCTCTACACAGTCCTGGGACTCCTGCACTATAGCTCTCTCTGTCGCTCCATCCACACCTGTCTCTACCCAATTAGTCATTCCTGATACTCCTCATCAGGGCTCCTGTAGCAAAGTCGAATCAAAGAGGTTGGGTACCTCAAGGATCCTGCCCCTCCTCCTTGGGACGATCACTCCACATCGCCCCACCTCCTACCTGGAGGTATGGCTGCATGTGATCCCTCTGCCCACCTGGCTCGAAATTTCCCCCTACTAGAGGTCTCTGCATGAGTATATGTCTCTACTCGATCTCCTCTCAACTTCTCTAGTTGTGGCTGCTACAAAACCTCCTGAAGTTGTTTCACTAATCGTGGCTCCTCCATAATCGTCTGAGACTTCTTCTGGCGCTGCATGTTGAGAGGTAATTTACTCTCCCTCTCAACCACCAAGTATCTAACCTTTGCCTTGCTCCTCAAGGCTTTGCATGCATCTTGTACCTCAAGTGCATACAGGTTGTTGGCTAGCACATCAATCTGTTTCCATTTTCTCGCTATCATGAAATTTTCTGGAACAATAGCTGATTTTAAATTAGTGATATCTCCCTCATTTGAACTCTGATTCAGCCAATTTTTTTTTTTCAATTTGGGTCTTTTTCCATAGGGAATCCAAATTTGTTATTTGTTTCTGAAAATTTTGTATAGAAACTTTCAGATCTGCTCTGCAAACTCTCGGCCGAAAACCCAAAACTTTAAAATCTCCTCTCAGTGTACTGTTCTCTGCTTTGATCACCTTTGCTCCAATACCATGTAGAAATTCCCACTGTAGATCAACAAATTATGCAATATACTAAAACAAAATACAAGATATACTTCTACAACACTTTGGGGAAGCTTGGTCGAATTGAGCAAGATCAAGAGAACACATATAACTGAGAATGAGAAATCAATCACACATAACACAGAAGATATAAATGGGGAAAGCACCAGCCAAAAACCCCATCTCTGTATTATCATACAAGTGGAAATATAGCCATTATTACAAAAAGAATCAACTAAAGAGCTATCTTGCTCTCTCTGCAATACCTCTACTGCTCATAGATAGTCAAAGGCCTCTATCTAACCTCTGGTCTGCCCTCCAAGCCTCCTATTTATTTGTGCAATTCTAATTGGGGTCTAGTGCAGCCACTTGTGTGAATTGGCCTCTTCACACACTCACCAACCTTTGATCCAACTATGCAGTCTTGAAGGAGATAAATCCTCATCATGGATGAGCTTCCTTTATAGGAAAAATATTCATCCAACTGATAGTACATTGTCCCTTCTTTGATCTCAATTGGGTCTCTGTCTGAACTGACATGCATGAGTTATCCATGAGTGAATACTCAGTTATCTAAAATACGGTAGTTAGATGCATGCAAGCATTAACTAACTGAACTCATTAATTTAACAAACTGTTAAATTAATCTAACTGGACTTGACTCAGTTAACTGAGCCAACTAATTATAACTCACTCTTATCTCTTTAACTGATGGATAAATTCATCAATTAATAGATAAACTGTTGCATGTCCTCACATAGACTTCAAGTTCATAATTCCTTAACTAATTAACTCAACCTGAATTAATTAATTAATTTACAAACTGTTGTTAATACCAAATTCGAATTTTACTTCCTATTTCTAGTCCAGGGAGCAACTAAAAATAGGAATCCATTTGAACTGCTAAAAATAGAACTTCTATTTTTAGCACTTCCATTTTTCACTCCCTGTTGCCCAATCCAACACTCGTACCCAAACTGCTATTTTTAGCACTTCTACTTTTAGCATTTCTTGTTGCCATTTTTCAACACAACATATCGTGTCGACCTCATCATGTATCGTTATTGTGTGAACTGCTGCCATGATACTCCAACACAATGCTAACACATCTCTGTACACACTATAGCCCCCATGACTTGAACTAGTTGGGTAGCTAATCCAACCGCCACGCTCAAACCATGAGAATGCACATCCTCATGCCATCATTAGTCATTGTTTAGACTCCTGCCACAACATCAACTCGATCAAGAATCCATCTCCATATAAGCCATGTCCAGGTCCATGAAGTAGTCCCCATCTCGTCTGCAACATGTTGTCCATGATGTTTGGTACCAATGTGCTGCATGAAATCAACAACATCTATCCCAACATCATCATCCATCTGAAAAATCTCCATCTCCTCAAAGTGAAGAGATCCTCTCATCAAACTCAACTCTCGATGTGCCACATCGAGGTCCATGAAGCAACCTCCATCATATCTGTAATGTGCCATCCCTCAAGTCTGCCACAGAAACAAGCATACACCTGTCTCATTTCCCATGTGATGCCCATGATCATAGATCAATCAGATCCCATGTGTCAAAAGTGGTTAAGTCTTGGCTCAACCCATGCCCAAGTGTTGCCACCATGGCATAATCATCGTTGTAACTCCATCACTCCAAAGTGTCTCATATCGATCCTCCTCATCAAGTCACTCTTTCAAGCACACGCATACATGTACTCAAAAGTATGCACCCCATCCTGCATAAAGTCCCTGACCTCAGCTCCTCGATGCATCAGATCCTCCAAGTCCACCATATATGAAGTCCTCAAAAGTTACAACCTTGTGTCATCATGAGCTCCATGAGTCAAATCCAACCAACATCTCAGCAAGCATACAAGTCTCGTCACAAAGGTCTCTGCAAGATGCCTCAGCTCTCTATGTAGTAGGAATGCTCCATAGTCTGCTCACAATTTCATCCAAGTCCATGGCCTTGTTGTACAAGAGTGCACAACCTCTCCATCGACTAATAAGTCTACATGTGACACTAGCAAATCCACCTGCAAAACATCCCTGCCTTGGCACTCCTCATTGGATGCCCATAAAGGACACCTCTACAGGTGCTCCTGCATAATGTCCCTGCATAAGACTGCCATGCTCCATGTCTCCAACCTGATGTCCATGACACAAGTTTCCCATGTTGTCCAACTAAGTAGACCCATCACAACAATCAATCATCCTCATCCAAGCCTGCAAATCGGTCTAGTGAACTTGGTCACCCAACCATATCATCATCACATCATATGAGTCTCTTCCATCATAGCTCCCCCATTAAAGGTCCCACCAAGACTTCCTCTTGGTCTCGGCCATGAGAAGTCCACCCAAGTATCGCCATACTCAAGTGTATGCCATCCTCCAATTTGTCCATGAGTCATGCCGAGCACTTAGCCAATTCTCCATGTGACTAAAGCATGACCCAATCCTTCACAACGATCATCACGTTCCTCCCTTGTCACGGGCCCTTGTACCTTCTGCCATAAGGTCACAAACAACCCCAACAAGTCCTGCAACAGTGAATGGTCCTTGCTTATCCATACAAGGTCTCATCGTAGAAATCCATGGTAAGATCCTCCCTTGCATCGACAAAATGATATTGTGCTTTCCTGCATACGGTTCATCTACCAAAAGCTTAACTAAAACACAAGTATCAGTAGTACTTACATCACCATGAGGCTCCTCCATGTGAGTATCCTCATCTACCCATGTTTGCAAACTGCATGATCTTGGTACAACTTGATCAATCACAAGTTCATCCTCCGTCATTGTCATATCTACAACATCCTCAAACATCATGACTTCCTCTTCTTTGTCATCGCAATCTGCAGCTACATCTTGCTTCATTGCCCAACCAAGTCAAAAAAGTTCATCTTCAACATTATTTTCCAAGACTTCAAGTTTATCTTGAATCCGTGGGTTCTCTTCTTTCATCCACTTCAACTTGTAGAAGGTCAGCAAGAGCTTCCCTTCGCATTCTTCCAAACCTGCCATGCCTTGTCGTTCATGTTGGCCCAAGTACAATGCTTCACCTCTGCTAAACTTGTCACGAAGTGTTTACACTTCTTTCACCATTCACTAGGTCTCCTACAAACCAGAGTCGGCTCTGATACCAACTGTCACACCCCTACATTGGCGGTAATCTTTCAACTGCACTATAGCAAGGTGTGGCACACTGACCCTTTTCTTTTCACCAATACTCATGGTCATGTACTACGACTAACATTTGTACTTAGTTTATTTCTTTGTTACCAAGTATTAAATTATCCTTTATACACGATGAAAACCATAAACATTCATCATAATAGCATTAACATGTATAGATGCACAACAGTATAAAGGGAGGTGCAAATCCCCATTGTGAGTCTGCTCATATATCAATATATATAAATTTCATGTACAAGTTAAATCTTGGAGGAAACGCCAAATTTACACTTAGCCAATTTTACAAATTTCGTCAAAATCGGTTGCCCAACTCGTCGGCACACCCGAACGGTCGCCGCACGACTCGCCCAACTCTCCGTTTAGCCCTGAAAATGTTCGTTCAACCTCCGTGTCATTTGCCCAACTTGGGCGCTGCCCACCCATGTCATTGTGCCAACTTGGGGCACCTCTACACGATGGCCGTACCTTTGTTCTCAACCCAACAATTCATTCCACCTTTCCACCATTCGGTAGGCACACCTCCGTGTTGCCCTGCATGAACCATCGTTCAGCCTTGAACGATCCTCCCAAACGATTCCTAAACGGCACCCTGAATGGTCTGCACGAACGCCCTAAACGGTCTGCATGAACACCCTGAACGGTCTACACAAACGCCCTGAACGGTCTGCACGAATGCCCTAAACGGTCTGCATGAATGCCCTCTGACACCCTGTTCGGTTAACTCGGCACACTGCCCATGCACCCTAGCTTGCCCTACGGCCTGCACGAGTCTACCTGGTTCGGCGTAGGTGCTACGGCCTGCAACCGCCTACACCACGCCTTCACCAATTCACCAACTTCGTACTTCTCTTTCTCCTCCACACTTGGACGCCTTAGAAGCTCATTGATTTGATGATCCAACTCCAACAATCCACCGCCTATTCATATGCGTTCACTCCATATCGTGGGGCACTCAGCCGACCCACCAACGCATATGCAACAGTGGGCTTGTTTGTTGTTTCTCCCGTCGGCTTGCTCGTTGGCTCACCCGGGACTGCCCACCCCTGTGTTGGTTCACCTGTTGGCTCGCCTGCTCGTCGGGTCGCCCTGGACCGCCCACACGGTATAAACATACCAAACTCCCAAACTTCACATTTTTCACTCGTTTCCTTCATGCGACTTGCGGCTCGTCTCGCTTGTTTGCGCCCTCGCTCGTCTGCTAACCGCAGCTTGTGGGCGTTACACCGCTAGTCTTGTTATCTTCCATGAACCCGAAATTAATTATAATCCACATTTGTGATGATCCATGTTGTCCACGTACTAGGGTTTCCATCGGACAACGAGGATTGCAGAGGATCGATTGATAGTACTCGTTCCTAGCCCCCCAACTCCCTATCGGCAACACCATTTTTCCCTACCAATGTTACACCTCTACAACCTTCACGCAAAGGAATTCTCGACTCTAGCCCAGTCATCTTCTCCCTGTCAGTTAGTGTGTATAGATACAGTTCAAATAGGGTCCTTGCTTTTGTTTCTAAGCCTTTTCTTCAGATGTCTTACAAGATTTGTTCTGATTGTTTCTATGCTCGGGTATTATGGAGGGTAAATCAGTTCAACTTTGGAATGTTCTTGCTTGGGAATTCAATATAATACGTAGCCTTCAGGGTATTAATATTCTCTTCACATTTTTTGTACCTTTCTACATATTCATTTGGTAGTATCTCAGTACAAACCCTCCTATCATTCTCTCGACATGTTTTCTAAGGTAAAAACACTTCTATTTACGTTAGGATTTTTAGATGTCTTCCCTTCACGGGTTTGGTTGACATGGGTTATAATATATTCAACTTGTATGCGCTATATATGATTTTATTGACTATTGTGATTCCCATGACTTCCTTGTTTTCCTTACAGGTGCGAAATTCATACAATTTCTATAAAGTTTATTTATGACAGTTTCAGTTCGAATTTCATGGCACCAATTCTTGTTCTTGGATACCTTCTATTGTACTAGGCTCCTGGAATTATTACCCTATTATTTGGCAATCAACTACTTGAAGCTATGAGCTAGGGTTTGCACGTGTTATATATATATATTGACCACTGTTCTGATCTGTAATTTAATAATTTCAGAACTTAAGAGATTTATGAAGCTCCTCCGAATAGTTTTTGGTAATTTATCTTGTGAGGAAGTTAGAGGTTCAATTTGTAGATGGTTTTTTTTCTTCTCTCTTAAGAAGAAAAAGGGGGATTTTCTTCTCGGAACAATTGTGCAGTGTAATTTATACCCTGGTTTCATCTGTTCAATTTAATAATAAAATACTTTTTGTTAATGGGTTATGTTATGTGAATATCACTTTCCATTCTTTTCTTAAGGTCGGGTTACTAAAACAGAGGTTATTTTTTTGGCATGCAATGAATATTTGGTATTCTACTTTCTTGTCTAATTGATTGCCAATAATGTTGTCATATTGATAATTTGGTGCTCTTGAGGTACCGACCATTTATATGTGTTCTATTTGTTGGTGTTCAGGTTTTTCACTCATTGCTTGATGACTGTAAGTTTGTATTACTAGTTTTGTTTATGTAATTAAATTCATACTTGATGTGTTGGTAATGTTTACTAGCATTTTTTAATAGTTTCCAATAATTACCTTTAAGGTTACAGGATTTGGTCACGGAACTTGTTTCACTTGTTTTCAGTACTAATGTCTTGTATAGGAAGAGGATTTCTTTGGTCACTGAACTTATTTCACTTGTTTTCGGTACTAATGTCTTGTATAGGAAGAGGATTGCTTCTCTGGTGAGCCTGTGGTTTGCAATGAGAAACTAACCTTCCTCTGCTATATTGTAATAGCACATGTGGTTGTCTACAACAATATTATTAAGTTCTAGTTTAGAGACTTCCCTCTTTTTTCTTTTGATGCTAACATGTCTTTCGTTACTCTAGAGTCCTCGTTCCCTACCATAGGAAACAATAAATATAATTGAAGTTATTCACTCAGGATCAAGACCAATTCTTTCATTTTGTTCTTTTTTATAACGTGTTGGAGCAAGCTATACATTCCACGATCATACTTTGTCCAAACAAAAAATTATTTTACTATAAAGGAATTTGTATCATGCACCATGGTAACGACTTTATTCTGCATGCATAGAGGACTTATACTAGGTTTCTTCCTTGACAATAACTTACTCATAATGTAGTTTCTAATTGATTTATCAGTTTAGTGTAGCCATAACTTAAACCTGGAAAATAAATAAATAAAACCCTCTTCAACATTTGAAAATTCCAAAATCTTTTGAGAATGAAACATTGAGAAATTATAGAAAATTCAATTTAAAGAAATTAATGCTTATATGTCTTAGCTATAGCTCTTCCAGAGAAAAAAAACACAAAAGAGAGTCCATGTTACCCAACCTTGAGACTGGAAATTATGTCCAAGTCTCTCCCCAAGCCTCCTAGATTCTAGAGCAGTTTAAGACATCAACTATTTCTGAGACCTCAAGCCCTCCAATACAATCCAGATATTTGTTCCAAGGCTCCACTGGTTTACCACTAGCTCAAGAACCCCTTTCAGAGTGCACCTACCCACCTTGACAACATCATGTCTATGTCCTTTGATTTTTGTTTCCACTTACCACCCTCTCTAGCCACTCATGGCTTTCCCAACTAAGATGTTTTCTTTTAAGTCTCTCCAAGGAAGACAATAACTATCTACCTACCTGAAAACTCAAGTTTCCTCTTTTCTTAAAGTCCTTCTTTTCATTTCTATGACTTATCATAACATATTTTTTTAAAATAAATAATAAACAAACTTTTATCATCTAAATTCTTGTACAAATCTCTATCAAATCCAAATTACTGAGTCATTCATAGTAAAAGTAAATAACAATTATTTACATTCCCAGGGGTCTTACATCTCCTCCCTCCCTTGAGAAAAACGTTGTCCTCTTTGTTTACTCGTGCCCTTGGAATAGGTCAAGGTATGATTTCCTCATCAGGTTTTGTCCTCCCAGGTGGTTTCGAGATAAAGTTCCTCCACTGCACTTTAACCTAGGTGACATTAGGGGAATTTTGAGGTATAAAATGGGCCTCCTAACAAAAATGTACAACCAAAATAAAATTTATAAGAACCATTAGGATTCAAGATGATGATTTAAACAATGGGGGATGATTCACCATTTTTGGAGTAAAAAACTAAAAATATTAAAAAAAATAAAATGATAAAACTATTTTTTTAAGTCATATTTTCAACTTATCTCCCTAAGTTTTTACTCAAATTTCAAGTGGAAGTACTTGTTGAATGAAAAATTTAATTCTTCATCCAAAGAATACCCATGTTGCATACTTTTGATGGACCTTGCTACACAGAAAATGGGAAATACATGAAAAACATGATTGTAATCACATTTTTCATATATTTCTCATCTTTAATGTAGTAAGGTCGATTGAAAGTATGCAACATGGGTACTCCTTAGATTGTTACATGAAAAATGAGAAATACATGAAAAATGTGATTGCAATCACATTTTTTATTTATTTCTCATTTTTAGTGTAGAAGAGTCCATCGAACATATGCAACATGGGTAATTCATGGATGAGGAATCAAATTTTTCATCCAACGAGTGTTGTCGCTGGAAATTTGAGTAAACCCATAGCGAGATAAGTTCAAAATACGAGTTGAAAAAATAGTTTTTTCTTTTTTTGCCTCTAAAATTTGATGATGCAATCTAATCTTATTTTATTATTTCCACTATTATGTTATAATTTCCTTAGGAGGCCCATTTTAGACCTCAAAATTCCCCTAATGTAACTCACCTTCGTATCATTGTTTCTCTCTGACCGAGAATACATAGAGGTTCTACCATGAACTCTTTGTCTAGTTATACCAGTTCCACATCACGAAATCTCGTTACTTATGAGTGTTTAATAAAAATAATCAACTATAAAAAAATATTATTTATTATTAATATATATTTTTTACGAGCACCTCTTTCTAGTTAACTATATGTCTAGGGTCATACACATATTTTCTTAATAAGAAAATGTGGAAGGTATTGTGAACTTGCATGTAGCTTTGTAATGCAAGTTGATAAGCAACAGGTCCAACCCTTTCTAGGATCTGGAAGGGTCCACAATATCGAGGGGCTAATTTCGCACATCCCTTCCACTTCATGGTGTTTTTCTTGGGTTTCACTCGATGTTAGGTCCCTATAATACTAGTGTATTCCCTCACTGTTATTATCAATGTAGCCCCCTTATTGTTATTGTTGTGCCCATGTAGTCCCCATATTGTTATTATTGTGCCCCATAGAAGCCCACTATTTTTATTCTTGTGCCCTTACATTAATATTGTTATCTCGGCTCTAATTATGTTGTGACCTCTTAGACTCCTATATAGAGAAAGGAGGTTTTTTCATTTGAATCATCCAATAATTGTTCATTTGTGTAATTTAAAGGAGGTTTCCCCCTCGAAGAGGCTAGTTTTGAAATCGTTGATCTATCTCTTCTCTATTTTGTGAGCTCATTGCATAACATTTGGTATTGGAGTCTTGCATTATAGGATTTCACTACTACAAACAGGTCATCGTGGAATTTTCACTATAACATTTTCTATGAAGTTTAAGAAGCTAAATTTTTTTATCACAAGGAGTCAAAATCCTGATGAACTTCATGCAAAAATTTCAGATCTTAGTTCACTATATTTTCAGAGATATGATCAAATGAATTTAAGGTTTCTGAATGATCGAAAATTTCGTCTCAAATAGGTGACCTTGGGGAAGCCATCATATGTTCCTCTACGACCATCCGATTTAGTATTTTGTAAAACATGGCTGAAAGATAATAGACTGTAGTAGTTTTTATATAATTTTTAGGGATGAAGGTTGAAACAGTGACACGTGGCACTCCGTATAGGTTCACTCTACTAAACTAGTCTATAATCAGGTCATCGTGGTAGATTGGGCATAACTTTGCCTTGAAGAATCTAAATTTGGTCTAACCTGTAGCATTGGAAATAAGACTCTTAGGGCTACCACAAGACCGAGTTTAAGACATTGGAGATCAGAATTTATAGAGATACAAGATATTCAACATGGAGATCCTAAAAAGAAAGAAAAAGGTGTGTATTCTAAAAAAAATTCATAAGTTTTGTTTGAAAAAACCGTTTGAAGTGATTCGAGGGGAATAGTGAAGCATAAATATCATTGTTTGATTTGAAAATGACTTGAAGCAAGAAAATTGAAACACCTATTAAGAAAATATAATTCTCTGATATGACGCATGACGAAGAGGAATAAATGAAACATGATATAGCAAAATTACGAGACCAAGTGCAACAAATTTCACTCACACAAAGAGTAACCAAAAATGAACTTGAAACTAAGATGGATGGTTTGAAGAATGGTTTAAAATCGTACATGGAAGGTTTGAAAGATTTCATAGAAGAAAAAATTAAGGACAACATGGAATGTTTGAATAATTATTTAAAAGAAGACATGGAAGGTTTGAAGGAAGGCTTGAAAAAATTGCTACAAGAGATGCTTCCTAATGGAAAGAAGGTATTAGAAGAAACTCATGATGAGAACAAAAGGAATGTTAATCATGATTTCATAGACTGTAACTTTGGATTGAATACCCACCATATTCCAAAGATTGATATGAGGAAGTTTGATGGCACGGATATCCATAACATGCAACACACACTAAAAGTACCCATTCCATCCTTGTATTTACAATCGAATCAGCTTGTATGGTATCGATGGATTTTTTCTCGTAAACCACTTTTCACTTGGTCAATTTTTATGGAGGAAATGATAGCACATTATAGCACTGAGGAAATGATAGCACACCTTCTTTAGCCAATTGATAAATCTCAAACAAAAGGGTTCAATGGCAGAGCACATTTAGGACTTCCAAAAATTGAATATCAGGGTGACTTATATTCCAGAGGAGCATAGGATTGATGTCTTCATAAGGAATTTAAAGGATAACATCCAACATGAGGTTCGCCTTTGGGAAACTGATTCATTGGAGAAGGCATTCAGGGTGGCCAGAAAAGTGGAAAGACAAATTATGGCAATAAGGAAGTCTACCACCCACAACTATAAAGACAAAAGTGTTGCTTCTCCTAGCCTTCCACAACCTACAAGGGTGACAGCAAAATAGTTGGAGGAAAAAAGAGCAAAAGGGACTTCTTACAATTGTGATAACAATTACACTAAAGTTCATAAGTATGTTGAGAAGAAATTAATTTAGATAGATTGGGAAGAGGAGGAAGAAAAGGAACAAGAAATGTAAAAAGAAGAGGATACATACCAGTTACCAACCTCAGAGAAAGAATAAATGAATACGACCATTTCTTGTAATACATTGACAGGAATTACCACTCCTCAAACTCTCAATATTGAAGGACATATCAAGAATAAAAAGGTAATAGTGTTGATTGATTCAGGTAGTACCCATAATTTTATTCATTGTAAGATAGCCAAGGAATTGAATTGCTTCCTACATCTAGCACCCAAGTGTCAAGTGATGGTTACAAATGGAGGAACCATAAATTTCTCTAGAAAGTGCCATAATATCAAGCTATTCATGGGAGAATATGTATTGAATAGTCCAATGCTTTCCATTCCAATGGGTGGTGCTGATGTTGTACTA
Organism: Pinus tabuliformis; assembly: GCA_031772625.1. Classification (NCBI taxonomy): domain Eukaryota; kingdom Viridiplantae; phylum Streptophyta; class Pinopsida; order Pinales; family Pinaceae; genus Pinus; species Pinus tabuliformis. Next base: position 511,547,084 of record CM062818.1, on the reverse strand, counting down.
GGAGTCCAATGGTTATAATCTTTGGGTACAATAAATTTTAATTTACAATAACTTTTCTTGAAATTTATTTTGGAAGGAAAGGATGTTGAATTAAGGGGTATCACAGGGAAACTAGGAAATTTAATCATCTCTAATGACATGACAAAGATTCTAAATAAAAAACAATGACACGTAATTGCACAATTATGTTCACTAGAGCTGCAAACATCGAAATCATTTATTTCTACAGATCTCGAAAAGGTCTTGGATAATAATTCTAAGGTTAAAGCAGTGGAAGATCTCATCAATCATCAACAACAAGTTCTCCAACTCTTAAAGGATAACCTCACTTTGGTGCATGATAGAATGAAACAATAGGCAGATCAACATCACAGTGAAAGAAGTTTTGATGTGGGTGACTAAGTAATTTTACAGCTACAACCATACAAACAAATGTCCCTCAAGCAAGATAAGAACGATAATAAATTATCACTAAAGTATATGGTCCTTACAAGGTGTTGCAAAAGATTAGTACTATGGTATACAAATTGGAGCTTCCTGCATCTTCTGGAGTACACCTAGTTTTCCATGTTTCATGCTTAAAGAAGGTTATAGGTGACAAGCTCCCAGTTCAAACAATATTACCAAAACTTGACGAGGAAGGAAAAATCATATTGGAACCTCAAGCAGTCACGGAAACAAGAACTTGACAACTATGAAATCGATCAATTCCAAAGTATCTCATAAAGTGGAAGAACTTACACGCAGAAGATTCCACAAGGGAGGATGAAAATTTTATATAGAAGAATCCAGAACAACTAAAGCGCTGATGACAATAACTTTTTGAAGGAGAGGGGCATTTTAGGTCGCTATAATACTAGTGTGTTGCCTCATTTTTATTGTCAGTGTAGCCCCATTATTGTTATTGTTGTTCCCATGTAGTCCCCATATTGTTATTATTATGCCCCATAGAAGCCCACTATTTTTATTTTTGTGCCCTTGCATTATTATTGTTATGTCGGCTCTGATTATATTGTGACCCCTTAGACTCCTATATATAGAAAGGAGGTTTTGTCATTTGAATCATCCAATAATTGTTCATTTATGTAATGTAAAGGAGGTTTCCCCCTTTAAGAGGCTAATTTTGATGTCGTTGATCTATATCTTCTCTATTTTGTGAGGTGGTTGCATAACACTCCAACATACATGTGATCTCCTACTTGAAACTTCTTATACATCCTTTTCTTATCTTCAAATGATTTATTCCTATCTTGGGAAGCCTTCAAATTTTATCAGACCTTTTTCATAGTGAGTTCCATCTCTAATAACATATTAGGTCCTAATATTAACTTATCTTCTAGGTTGTTCTAGTTAATGGGGGTTCTGCACCTGCTTCCATATAAAACTTCAAAATGGTTCATTTTTAGCGATTCGTGATAACTGTTATTGTATGCAAACTCCACTAATTGGAGGTACTCCTCTCATTAGCTTGGTTGTTGCATTACATACATTTTTGACATATCTTCCATCATTTTATTTACTCGTTACGTCTACCCATTGGTTTGCAGGAGATATGCAGTGCTATACTGAACCTGAGTACCTAAGCTCGTAAAAACAATTTTCTAGAATGTTGATGTGAATTTTCACTTCTCTATTAGAGATCGTAACCTTTGGAATTTTTTGTAGTCTAAAGATTTCCCACATAAATATATTTGTAATTTTTCAGCTTGGGTCATGACCATAATTAATTGCAGATACAATCAGACATATCACCAAATTTTTATTTGATGATAGAGATATTTAGTTAGAGAGTACATAATTTTCTTTTTAAGTTTATCATATTTAGTTTTCAGGTAAATATGGGCCTAAGATGTCGAATGAGACATTAAACATAGATAATGAATCATCATCCTGACAAGCTGATATGAAATCATATCAAGAAAATAATAAATTAATCTCATGAGTCATTTAGATTATATAAATAATAAATATGCCAGGGAATCATCGATTTCCCTTACCTCTTTTATGGGTAAAGGAAATCACTCTTCCTCTAAAAGTAATGAGTACAAGAGTTGATGTGGAAGCTGAAGTGAAAGTGAAATGTCCTCTTCTCGCTACTTGTCTCTATGGAGATATTTCTAGTGAAACACTCTCAATATCCTCCTCCAAAGGTGTTTTCTTTTGAAGTGGAACATCCTCCTCCTTTTGCTACCCCTCAACAACCATATCCTTGAGGCTCAAACAAATTGAAATCCTTCTCCAACCACTTAGGTGCATCTTCCATGACAGACCTCTTAGCATCCAGGTTGAGTTGTGGTGTCAATTTCATCCAACATAATATCTTATGTGTTAGGTATTTTATCAATCCACTTCAACCACAGCCTACAGTTGTAGTACACATAGATCATGTCATTAAAGAATTGGGTATCTTACTTGTATGAGGGTCCTATTATAATTAGATAGTGACAGGTCATAAATTAAAATTTTAATTTGAACATTTCTGACATTTCTAATGAGAAAAGAAGAAATACAATGAAGTACAAAATAAGGATCCACATATTTGCAACAATTGATTTTAATGCCCTCTCTCACAATATATTTCAACATCTGATTTTCTACTTAAGAATGTATGATGATCATCAAGAAAGGTTTTGTTAAAAGAAGCTTCCTCACCTATACTACCACTATATAATCTCCCTTGTCATAATTTATCAACCTCCCTGAAGCTCATGCCTTTAATCTCAGGAACAAAAGCAAGGACAAAAAGAAATGCAACCCCAACAATAGTTGCGAATAATATAAATGTTTTGGATGTGCCTATCACATCAATAAAATATAGGAATATCTTTGAAAAAATAAACATTAAATATCCAACAAACTATTGCATCAATGCCTCCACACATACTTCTTTATTTTAAGGATAAATTTCAAAATTGATTGTCCATGAACTGGTCCCATGCCAAGTGAGAAGAAATCTATATATAAAACCAAACCATAGCTAATTGGACCCACATCATTGTAACAAGAGCGCAAATGATGGGAATAGTATTTCTCGGGGGTTTTCCTTTTTATTAATGAGGTATGATGGAATTAGTTATGCCAGATTCCCCAATATACACCCAACCTTATCCTTTTTCAACATGACATATGGGTTTGGCAAACCCAAGCGAAAATGGGACCCTGGTAGGGAAGACCTCGTACTCCATTGAACTCAACAATAAATCGCAACCCTATTAGCTATATAAAGCTACTAAAATAATGAATTTTAAACCCTATATGATATTTAAAGCCCTATCACTTGCAACAATACCCCTGCTAGGAAGGCTTGAACTTAGCAATAGTTTAGGGAGAAGTGCCTTTTGAAATTCAAAAATAGTTTAGCTTATGATGTTGTCCAGACATATCCAGCAAACTATTGCAGTAATGCCTCCATACATACTTCTATATTTTGAAGGATACATTTTGGAATTGATTGTCCATGGAAATGGTCCCATGCTAGGTGAGAAGAAAGCTATATATAAAACCAAACCACGAAAAACAAGCAAACCATAGCTAATTGGACCCACATCATTGTACCAAGAGTGAAAATGATGGGAATAGTATTTCTCAAGTGTTGACATTTTTATTAATGAGGTCTGAGGGCATTAGTTCTGCCACAATCCCCAATACATCACCCAATCTTATCCTTTTTTCGACATGAAATATTTTTTTGTGCTCTTACTTTCTTCCAAAAGTGTCATACAATGCCCATCTCACAGTGATATAGTTTTAAATTTTAATATCAACACCCCTGTGCACCCATGTGCAATCAACAGGTCCAAAACACTGATACATTTTTGGTTAACTACATGTTTAGAGGACACTACAGATAGTAAAATGAAATAAGAAACTGTCTAGCAGGATAGATTGAGAAAGATCTATATAAGATGTTTATGGAACATGAATTTGTATATTTACTCAAATTAATATAAATATTAATTTCTTCTGGAAAAAATCATGTTTTCTAAATAATGTAAGGAAATCCATTGATATTTGAGAGAGTAAAAATCATGATGGATACAATTTGATGCATAGCCCATTATGTTTTTTCTAAATATCAAGAAAAAGTAACGTCCACCTTTAACTCAAAATAAATGAGATTTTTAGATCATCTAATTTATGTCGAATCATTTCCTATGCATGCAAGAACTCATATGACAAACTATTCCTACAATATATGGGATTCTATTATAGAAAACCAACCCTGAAAGTGATATCATTGGACTATCTAGGCAGAAGCATTGTTCTCCAAAAACTCACCAGCATTGATCACAATAGGGTTTGTGAATCATACTTGTAATGCCACATGGAAAAAAAATAGGTATGCCATTTACAACCTTAGATTGGCAACTAATGGACGTAAATTGCTTCAAATAATGTAGTTGGAAAAACTAAGTCCAAATTAAATTTAAATATATTTAAACATGTTAATTAGAAAAGTACAATGCCATTTCAAATTGTTAAATCCCTACGACACAATATTCAAGATAATAGAAGCTATAACCTAGACAACCAATATTCTTTTTACATATCAAATGTGAATTTCGAAGGCCAACATAAACTAGGAATTTGACATCAAAACATAAACATCTAACTTTGAAGAAAATAGAAAATTGAGAACTTAAAATAGCAATAAAATAAATACAAAGAGGAATACTCAAGATTTTACTCCTTTGCTGAAGATAATAGAGATAAGTATTTTGTCTAAAATTTTCTATATTTTGTATTTTCTCCAAGTTCATCTAACAAAACAATCTATAAAATAACCTCATAAAAAACATCAACTTGTCTAAAAGAAGATTCAAACATTAGTTCTTGATGGATATAATTCTTTTAATACATAGGAGACTTCAAATGAACATTGAAAAGAATGTGTGGATCATATTTGTAAAAAGGGAGAGAATGTAACTAATCTTCATGAAGCCCATTTACTTCAACCATTACATCTCCTATGTCTTTAAGAGTTAGTTGACCAATTTTAATAGGAAAATTTGGCCAAACCTTCTTTAAATTTCCGTGTAGTAACATTTTCATTCTGTTAAGTGTTGTTGGGTTAGCTATTTCCCTTTCTACAAGTCTTTTAGGAATAAATTTGGGAAGCACATGAGGAATATTTTCACAACCATATATTATAAAACATGAAAACTTTGCTTCCACAAACCGGTCCTCAATACTGTGTAATCCTTATTGCATTCCTTTCCTAATTCTAGGTGGGGACTTCACAAAAATAATTCGATAAAATTACACATGAAATTGTCACAAATATCATAGAAATGATTTTTATATTGCCTTTCATAGTATATAAATAAAAATTATGAATTTGGGATGATCACTAAAAGATCAATTTCAATTTATCAATAGAAAGGGAACGAAATCTATTACAATATCCATTAAGAAAGTCAACATATAAAAACCTATGCCAAATCCTAGTGTAGATGATTTTGAAAACTTGATGGCATTTGATAGGTTATGTGACAAAATATTTTCCCAATTGAACCTCTTAGAATGATTTATCGTGCCATAGACCAAGGGAATCCATTATAACTTAAAATGTTCTAAATTTGATTCTCCATAAATTCTATATAACATTTTAACTAGAAATGTGCAAGGGTTCTTGAATTTTCCAATTGGGTAGAGTTTAGTTGACCTAGTCTTATAAGTTACATAATCATTTACCCATTCTCTTGTGCACCCAACCACATCACTTTTTATTCATTTAATACATTTTTTTCAAAATCAAGCATGTATTCCTTATCAAGATAAACTTTAGGAAGACTTAACCTGAACATTGATTCTAAAACTTAGCCTTCCATGTAGTTATTACTTTGTTTGAGTGATTTACTATTGAACGTGTTTGAATATGAGAATGAGATATGATCCAAATTACCATATCAAAATAAGGAAACATGGATGGTCCTAGTTCAAACTTGTGTAGCTTGGTGTCCTTGATGAGTTCAAAATTACCTAAATCGTGGGTAGAGTCCACTTTTGAGCTATTTCCCTCTGTATTTCTCCATCCATCATTTTCAAAAAATTCATGCATCTCCTCCCATGACATGGTTCTTTCCTATCGGGCCTTGAATGTGGTATGAGAGAAGAAGGTTGAATTAGGATTGTTTTCCTCAGACGGTTCCTCTTTTAGTTCTATTAATTTTACTTGGATTTGATGTCTTGAACAACAAACTTAGTGGCTTTTGATTTTCCTTTATAGACCATTATTTTAGAAAAAAATGATATCCTTTATCCAATATAGTTTCTTTGAAGACATTTCAACTATTTTAAACATAGGAACTGTAACATATTCTCTAAATACTAAATTTCATTTAGATTGTGAAGGTTTCTATGAGTTTCTTCAATAACATGCAGAAAATCCCAAAAATTCATCAAGTAGAGATATTTTTTCGTACTTGAGAAAAACGTTAATATCCATCATGTATGAATTAATTACCTACCAAAATGTCTTCTAAGGATATAAATTTAGAAATCCAAGCATCTGGAGTGTGAGAAATGTTTTATTGATATCATCAATAACTTTGAGATAGATACCCTATATGTTCTATGAAAATAATTTAAAAATATTTTATTATTGTTTTCTTTAAATTTTCATTTTTTTAGAAATCCCAAAATCTAGGCATCAATGCATTTGGGTCTAAAACAATTTTGAACAGATATATTTGGACCACATGTATTTATTTAAATAAAATAAAAAAGTACTTTTAAATCATTAATCGAGAAAACATTGTTCAAGATAAAACCAAGTTTTTTTTAATCTATGATTTCACATGTATTTGAGAATTCAGAGCAAAAGTAGTGATGTACTTTTATAGATTAACCAGATTCCATATATGAGTTAAAAAAATAACAATTAAACATTCCAAAAAAATAAACAGTATTAGAATGATTTGAGAATCTAGGAAATTCAAGGTCTTTAACAAATCTGCTTTAACGAGATACCTGGATATATTTATTAATAAAAATTAAGGAAAATCAATACATAAAAGATGTGCAAATAAAGAAATCAATTTTATTAAATTTAGATTATCTAGGTATCTAGGAGTCTCGGGTGAAAACAATGTTGAATCTTTTATTTTCACTTGGATACCAAAAATAAATAGAAAAGAAAAAATATGGGAAAAAGTGAACCAATTGAACAAATAAAACTTAATGGAGAGAATTTTGAGAATTTGCTATACCTAGATGTATGTGAAACATGACAAACCATCCAAATATATCAATATTAAAATAAATTATATGGGTATTTGATGAATCCACGTTTCATTATGAATATGAACTTAAATAGCTCTGGATCTAGATTTTTTTAGAAATTTAAAGTTTTTGGATTTTTCTTTTTTGAATTTTATAAAGATATAAACTAATCGAGTCTTTAAGGGTTATTTAAAATGGAAAATCCAAATTTAATTAAAACCAAATATTTTTTTTAAATTATCTATTTTATACAAATAAAATGAGGGCTTGTCAGACGAAATGGTATATTTTGAGAAATGATTGAGAGCTCTGACGCGTTTCTGATCTCGGCAAACATGAGTTCCTCTGGTGCAATAGGCGGCCGTGGGAAGGCCAAGTCTTCAAAGCCGCAGAAGGCTGGCTTACAGCTCCCGGGAGGAAGAATCGCCAGGATCCATAAGGCTGGAAAGTATGCAGAGCGTGTGGGGGCTGCAGCTCCGGTGAACCATGTCACTGTTCTTGAATGTCTGGCTGCTGAGATCGCAGGGAGTATCAGCACGATACCACGCCTCAGAACAGCCGAACCGCTTTCATTGCCATGGATTCGGCTCCCCCCCACGGCGGATCGGCTTTTGGCGGCAACTCAATCAATCTCCAAGTTTCGGAAGAGCCCCCTATGCCTGCACAAGGGTTTCCCTTTCAATGCGCAGCGAGCTTTTCATTCAACAGGGCAGGGCAAGGTCGCTGCAGACTACCACCGCCCAGATCTGCAAAACAAAACACGGAGGCTCCGCAAAGTAATCAACGAGAAGAGATCTGAGTATTCTCATACAGATCTGCTAACTGAAATCAAAGAAGGGGTCATGCAAGTAGCAGATCCGACTCCTTTCATTACAGACCGAGTCAGATCTTGCAGATCCGGGATGGATCTATCAGATCTAGGGTTGTATAAGAGCAATCCAATGTGCAGGGGTACAGATCTGGCTCAAAAAAGACTCCATAGCACCGATCTAATTCATACAGATGCAGATCTGATTCAGATCTTCATCAAATTGATTGAAGGAAAACACTACTGCGTGCGGCTCAGAACGACAACAAGCATCCATGAATTAAAAAAGGAAATACAGGGTCGCCATGGAATCCCAGAACGACTACAAAACCTCATTTACTCAGGGTTCAGTCTGCAAGACAATAAAACCCTGCAGCATTATGGCATAGCCAATGATTCAACTATTAATCTAACTCTTCGACTGCGTGGCGGAAGCTCTGGAACCAACTCTAAAAATACAGGTTCCTTTCGGGATGCAGTAAAAGGAAAGGGAGAAACAATGAAAAATAAAGCAGCACCAACATCAGAATTGCCAGGTCCCTACATCGTCGAACAAAAGCCAGAATCACCAACTTTGCAAGTCTCTATACCGGAGGTAAATGAACTATACACTGATTTATCTAATACTGCAGTTATATGTAGATTCAATGGCTTCTGGCCAAAATCAGATGCCCTGCATCAATGGATCTACTCAACCTGGAAACCTAACTGTGAAATTTATCTCTGCCCTAAAGGGTTTTTCATAGTTAGATTTGAAACAGAACAGGAAAGGGACAGCATTATCAAACAGGGGCCTTGGTTCTGGGGTAGTGCTGGCCTCTTCACCACACCCTGGTTCTCGGACTTTGATGCTACTACAATGATAGTCACAACCATGCCAGTATGGGTGAGGCTACATGGGCTCCCATTGCACTTCTGGCATCAAAAAGTGTTAATCGCCATTGGGAATTCTCTAGGGAAATTCCTAAAAACGGATGAAGACAGAGCAGTCAGGGGAATCTTCACATTTGCCAGAATATGTGTAGAAGTAGATTTGAGTCAGGGGCTACCTGATCACATCGTGCTAAACTTCAATAATACTCAATGGATACAGCAGCTTGACTACGAAAACACAGCATTCCGTTGCAGGAACTGTATGCAGACAGGGCATCTTCAATATGATTGCCCAACAGCTTGAAAGGACCCTAGGAAAAAACAACAAGAAAAGCCCAAAGGCTGGCAACACACAGAACCACCGGAAGAAGAGGGCTTAAAGGAGGAACCCACAGAGAACCAGATGGAACCAGAATCTCAAACGGGACAGAAACAAAATCAGGAAGCGAACACCCTTTCTACTCATACGGGGCTGATCATTACAGATCTACATCAAGAGATGAAAATGGAAATAAGCGGCATAAAGAGAACCCATGGATCGAAGGGCTCAGAATCAGACAAAGAACAACAAATGATCACAATGGAAAACCAGCTAGCTACAATTACACCCACAGCGGATTCGGGAGGATGGCGCCGGGTGGAGAAGAAGAAGGGAAGAAAAGAATAGGCTTGCTGGAACATAATTTCTTTTTCTGTTACTCTGTTGGATCCTGTCCTTACAGGAATTGTTCTTCTGCTATTTAGTGTTCTTTCTTTGTTTGCTGCCTGTTAATACAGGTTCATCCATCTGCATATGCCTATGGCATCTACAAAATGTAATTTTATCAATTATGAATAAAATTACGACTTTTTCCTAGGGGAAAAAAAAAAAAAAATTGAGGGCTTGTTGTAGATATCGCAATAAATGTTGACACAATGGGAGAAACAATTATCTCTGCCAATAAATATTTGAAGTTCAAATAAATCTAAAGTTTAAAAATTTCATAGATAATTATAATCAAGCTAAATATACTTGATTTTTATAAAACAAATATAAGTAATCATTAGGACTACTAAGTCCCTTATCCAAGAATTTTCAAAGAGCAAAAATATGGAGTTCATTTATGAATTCAAGACAATTGGCTCAATTGGTTTTGAACTTTTGTCATTAAATCCAAATTTTAATATTACCAAAACAATTTGCATATATATTTTCCTCATCCCTTTTAATCTCGCCACTGCTTCACTGGCCACAAGAATCCATAGCCCTAACGAAGGTGCCTAAGTATCGTATAAGAATTGACCAGCTACTAGCAAAACTGTCTTTTCTTACGACTTGCGCGAGTTACGCGACAAATTGAGAATTTAAGATAGGGACCGTTTCTTGTCAGAAGGCTTTCTTCAACTTATTCATGGTGCATCACAAATCAGGTGACAGTAAAGCACGAGGGAAAATAAATTAAAAAACCAGACAAATACGATTGTGGCCACTAACACAAAAGCACGAGGGCAAATAAATAAAAAAACCAGACAAATATAAAAGCAAGTAGAGTGCGCTTACAGTGGAAATTCAACAGTGCGCTGGAAATGTAGGAAACCGTCCAAATACAATGGAATACGTTCTAATGGCTTCACATATTTAATCAAAAAACAAACAACATAGCTTTACCTTTAATATTGACATTGTTGATGACACATTTGTTAATAAAAACTAAGAAATAAATAATTCTTATTTTATTATAGTTATTTTTCTTTTTTTCTTTTAATTGAGAAAATGACCCAAAAAGAAACCAACTGATAAAATTTAACTATTTTATAATAAATTAATGATATTTTTATAATTATATGTATCATTACATTAATCAAGATAAAATGTGCGCTGATATTTTAATTTTGTACGCCGAGAAAACCTGTTAACCGGATTTTGCTCATTTTATAATTTAAACTTTGTAATTCTGAAAAAAAAAAAAACCATATCAAATCTTATCTTGACCCAAAAATTATAGAAAAATACATGGGGGAATGCCCATGTCCCTCTGTGGACTGAATTGGATTGATTTGAGATCTGTATATCCGTCTCCAAGTTATATTTTCTGCATCATGTGGCACGGGTGGTTTAAAGGTGAAAATCGACTTTGCAACTGTATAAAGTTTGAACCGTTATAAAATATTTCGTTGATGGCGACTGTCCATGCCCACACTCTGCACCATATTGAATTTATCTGTATATCCATTTTTATATGCGCTGTGCTAATTATAACTCTAGAGACCTCGCGGACCATAGCTCTAGAGACCTCGCCGAATGTGGTCGGCCGCCCACGATTCGAAATTCCACAAATGCGACTGGAAAAGCCTTCTACTTACAGGCTGTCCTCCTCCCCTCCTTCCTGTTTCGTACTCAACAACTCATTTTTTATACGTCTTTTTACTTATAAAAGGATAGAGAGGAAAGTGTTCTGGCACATTGTAGCCAAGCCCGGAACGCTGCATCGACAGGACTAACTTCAAATTCTTGGACTCACAAATAATTTTGAGAGAGCTCAAGTGATATTACAGAACATAAGTTGATTAAAATTTAAAACCTGCTGTTGTATTCAATGCTTGATTGAAACTTGCTGATATATTCAAGGTTTTCTTAGTTTGAAGTTTAGGTCTGAAGCAATAGCAATATGGGGGCCACGATATTGGTTCAGTCATAGCCTCTGGAGTGGAAAATTAGTGTTAACGAAGGGATGGAAGCGAATACCATCCAAGAGAACTTCTGCAACCGTTTGGTTACGAGAATTTCTCAAGCTTTCCACGAATACAAAAGATCTGTCCTTTCTGTGAGCAAAAGGGTTTCGCAGGTGGGTGCAGATGATCGTAAAAGAGTTATTCATTCCATCAAAGTTGGCCTTGCACTGACTTTGGTCTTTATATTTTACTTCGTGAGGCCATTGTTTGACAGTTTTGGTGAAAATGCCATGTGGGCTGTCATGACTGTCGTTGTGGTGTTCGAATTCACCGTAGGTAATTATTCACCAAATACCTCCTGTTTACAAGTATTAAATTGCCTCTAGGTATCTTCACACATTTTGAATAAATTGTTAGGAGGATTTCATGACTATATAATATCAAGTAGACCAGCTATTGGGTTTTTTTTCACAATAGTAAATTTAATGTTTTGCGCCTCAATTTTATTATGCAGGTGCTACATTGAGAAAAGGTCTTAACAGATCTTTAGCCACACTGTTGGCGGGATTACTGGGAGTGGGGGTGAGCTATGTTGCAGAACTTACAGGGAAAACTGCGAATGAGTTATACTGGGTGTCTTTGTTTTTGTCTTAGGTCGATATTTTCTCCTTCCCATAATACAATCTCCATGTTATATTCAATTTTCTCCTTCCCATAATACAATCTCCATGTTATATTCAATACTTCACCTTTGAGGGTTCTGATGTTTATCCTTTTGTGATCGATGCAGGTACAGCGTGCACATATTCGCGTTTCTTTCCTGTGCTCAAGCAAAGATACGATTACGGGGTGGTCATCTTCCTTCTCACCTTCAATCTCGTAGCCATTTCTGGTTCTGGCGTTGAAAACATTTTAAAATTGGCCGATCAGAGGATAGCTACGATAATCATTGGGTGTACACTCTGTTTCATAATAACTGTGTTCGCTTTTCCCATATGAGCTGGAGACGATCTTCACAATTTGATTATACATAACCTAGAAGGATGGGCTGGATCTCTCCAAGGTAATTTGTCACATAGAAAAACAATAAATCATTTATCCTATTTATAGGTTATCTTTATCTTAATTTTCGATTTTCAGAATATTTGGATATCTTTATTCAATCCTAAATATTTGGAAATTTTTGGTGTAAGAATAAGTTAAAACAATTTGTCCTTAATTGACTTCACTCCACTCCTTTATTTACAAATTTCAAAGATATTGAGAAAATATTCAGTGGTTTATGTGATTACAGAATATGTCACAGAATACTTCTTGGACTCAAAAGATGGTCAGGATTCAGACGATGATAAGGTTGGATCGGGCTATAAATGTGTGTTGAACTCGAAGGCCACAGAAGACTCACTGGTAGATATCATAATTCATCAATATACACTATCATCTTTTATCAGTATACACTAGTAGATATAGATAAGTTTGGCTATCCATTTAACTTTAACGATTATTTTTAAATTCTGCAGGCGAATTTCGCTAGATGGGAACCACCGCATGGACGTTTCTTTTTCAGATATCCATGGCAATTTTATCTAAAAGTTGGAAGCGTGACTAGATACAGCGCCTACTGTGTGGAGGCTTTAAATGGATTGCTAAACGCTGAGATTCAGGTAATGTTGGTCAATTTTGCCTAATATTGCTTTTGTATTTCCCGATATTGATCAATTTCGTATCATTAATTATTGGTGATGATGTTGTCTGATCAGACTCCAATTTCTCGGAGAGAATATTTGAAGACGCCATGCATTAATATCGGCAGAGAGTCTTCCAACATTCTTCGTGAACTAGCCGACAGCATAATGACAATGAGAAGTATAAATCCAACTTTAATGACAAATCGGTTAAAGGCAATGGTAGAGGAACTCCAAAATTCGCTGAGAGCTCAGCCCGAACTTTCCATCAATATCAAAAGTTGGAAAACTGTTGAAAAAGACATAACTCGATCAGACAAATTCCATGACTCCTCAGTACCGAAAATGATAGAAGAAGCTGATGATGAAAATACAATGTCATTTCAAACTACTCTGGAGGGGGAGATGCAAGAGGACCTATCCAAGAGTCAAGCTAGCAAATTATATGAAATGAGCGAAATGAAACGAAGCAGTTATACAGTTATGGAGGTCCTTCCTCTTGCTAGCTTTTCTGCTCTTCTGTTAGAAATAGTGACAAGGTTAGAGAGCGTGATTGGTACAGTAAGGGAGCTGGGAGAAGAGGCCAAGTTTAGAAATATTGCTGAGGCAGTAAAAGAATCCTTTCCACCATCTTTGACAAAAACAACTACGCCTCTGACTTCAACAGAACAAATGGTACCCGTCGCTCTATCCCCAGTTACAAATCTTTCAACCACCACTACTCTAAGTGATAATCTGCATCACAATTCCAACATTAAAGCCAATGGTTCCCCTTCTAGGCTAAATGTTTACCAGGACAAAGACAATGCCCAAAAAGACTTATAGAGAATACAGAAGATTATAATCAAGAGAAAAAATATTACAGTCTTTTCCTCAATACATATGGATTGCAGGCATTTATTTCTCAATTCAATTATTCATCCATGTAAATGGAGAATTGTGAAAAATATAATCCTTGGCTAGTAGTAACACTCTACTGCAGAAAGTTGTAACCTATTGAATAGTATGAGAATGATTAAAAGACACTATTTTGTTATTCAACGTTTTAAGTTACATTTTATTTTTAAATATTTAATTAATTTAGCATTAAAGTTGTTTATTAAGTATACCACGTGTAAATAAGTTCACAAAGATAACGATGCAATAAAGATGCAAGTCTGATGCTTCACAATCGCCTAATTTTTTTTATAATAATAAAAATATTTATAATTTAATAATTAATTTTTAATAATAAATATATTTATCATTTAATTATTAATAAGATGATTATTTCATATTACTATTTAAATGTTGATTTATTATAATTATTTTAAAAACATTATATTTCAAAAATAATTTTTCCCAATTAAAAATTATTTTTTTAAATTTAAATTGCATTATCTCATAATTTTTTCTTACAACAACAAAAATAACATTGTTTATGTCATGTGGCTCTCAATTCTTTATATTTGTTGATCATGCATAAGAGTTTAGACCACCTTAGACCCATTTTAATTATGAATCTATCAAATATGGAGAGGGATCAAATCCCTGAAGTTGCAAATCTCTATTTTGAATGCAAAAAACTGAAGAAAAGTTTGCAACTTGATAGATTATATCCCTCTCGATGTTTAATAAATCTGAAATTAAAATAAATCTATACTAGTTTATAGACTAAATATATTGTTGAACCAAAATAATAGTATAAATATGAAATTAAAATAGATCTATACTAGTTTATAGGCTAAATATATTGTTAAACCAAAATAATAGTATGACCAAAACCATTTAGAAATAAAAAAATTTAGTTAATTTTTATAAAAAACAATTTTAGTAATTTAAGAAATATTATAAAATATTTTTTTAAATGCTTATCACTAATTAATGTTACCCACATTTATCAGTCATTTAACTCATATAAATAAGTTAATTAACTCATATAAATAAGTTAATTAATACATTAACAATTAGCTAAAAATTAATCTCTTCCGAATAAAAGTAACTTCACACCACTTCACTTCCTATCTAGTTAAAATACTTGAACAAATAACTTCACACCACTTCACTTCTTATCTAGGTAAAATACTTGAACACCAGGTTACAATTTGGAGGATTCTGGATTGAATGTTATTAGACTTCGCTGGTGACAAATTTTTTTCTAAACATCCACTGAACATTTTTTTAAAAGCTACTATTTTCAAACAGTTTGGCATATTTTAGGGTATCCACTGAACATTTTTAAGAATCTACTATTTTCAAACCGTTTGGCATATTTTAGACTCATTAGAGAACATTTTATATTATGGTTTCTCAACATGATCACTTCTCATAAATCTTTTATATATTTATATTTATTTATTTAGTAGGTTGCTTGCATGCATGAAACTAAAACCTTCCCACCTGCACAAAAATAAATGATGAGTAACCCAGGGTGGTCGACAAATTTCATGATAATTAAGAGACCACGAAGAAATTTTCAATAATATAAAATAAATAAATAATCTGCATGTATGCTGGATATGTATTTTCCATTATATTTTTCAAATTATGGAAAATGAAACATGTTGTATTATAAGAATTAATTCAGCGTTACACACAGCAAATTTGATTTGGGCGATCACAAATTTCTGGCATACTACAACATAATTTTACAATTCTTCCCAACCCACTTTCTTAAAGTTGTCCAACCCAAACCCATCAACAACCTAGCTGTTGTTTGTTTAGAATTTAAATGTTTAAAAAAATTATCTCAGCAGATTTTGAACCCAAGACCGTGTATGCTAAACTAGTAACCCCAATTTATCATCATTCAAACTACGCCATTATATCCATCATAATATCATTTTGATAAGCATAAAAATCATTCACACTAATGGGATTAGATTTGTAATATCATTGGGTTGTGAGTAAAATGCGACCGTTATAATAGTTGTTGTCGTTATAATCTTGGTTACAATTTGATTCGACCCTGTGGATGAGTACGAGGTACTTGACCACAACACCCCAATTGTGGGTTGCAAATTTCGGGCATACGACAACGCAATTCTGCAATTCTTCCTAACCCACTTTCTTATAGTTGACCGGATCCAAACCATCAACAACCTAAGTGTTGTTTGCTTAAAATTTAAATGCACAAAAAAGAGAGTCTCGGTCAGTTTCGAACACAAGACCAGGTCTGCTAAACTAGCCGCCCCAATTCTTCATCATTGAAACTCATTCAAACTAATGCTATTATAACTGTAATATCATTGGGCTTTCAGTTAAATTCGACTGCTGCCATAGTTGTTACCATTATAAGCTTGACAACAATCTGATTCGCTCATAATTTAATTCCTAATTCTGAATCAATCCAAATCCAAACCTCCAAATCGATCCAAACCTCTAACTTCTTTTATAACTGGAATACGCTCAAATCCCATGAACAAAACTTTCAAATCGATCCAAACCATGAGTGAACTTAGTGTATACAAATAAAAAGCTCACTGAGCTATTAATTGCATTATTGGCTATGTGGTTGATACCTTGGATGGAAAATGATTAATTCCATCACCATGTTCTGTTATGTTATGAGGATATGCATGACCAATTTTGGTAGCTCATGCATATAATAGTATCATCTAGTTCTCCTATTAATGGTTCCGAAACATGGTATCGGGTTTGTAAAAACATCTTCTCGTAAATTTAATAAAGGGCATGCATGTCAATAGGCTAATGATTTTTATATATGTTTATGTTTAAAGCAAAAGGGGGAGGTCAATATGTTACGTGATCAAGTATAAACACACTCATGGCATTAATACTTTCACAAAGGTTTTGAGGACGTGAACATTGTCAAGGAATAGCAGAGCAATGCTTTGTTAAAGAATAGGAATGTAATGCTTTGTTAAAGTTTGAAACATGAGCGTGTTTCTATATGGCATAAGTAATGGGTGGCATAGCAAATTGCTTGGAATATATTATGTGTTGGAATATATTATGTGTTGTGTGATATTATAAGTATTTTATTTGTGGTGTGATACTACTTTAAAGCTGAGAGGTTCTATTATAAATATGACACATATATTATGTTTGGAATCTTATATGGGAATTTGAAAAAGTCTTAGTCATATTATATGGTGGTGCATAAATTTAAAATGTGCTTGGCTTTTAACTATGTTTATTTTGTATAACTAATGTGTCACATCCTAAGGTATTTTTTGGGATGTATGTATGATATGTTTCGAGTGCCTAGTATTAAATGCAGGTCACTAATAAACTTCGCATTCAACTATGCATTCCATAACTATTATATTTGGCAAATTTCCTTCTTGGCTTGATTTGAACCTTGACTTGAGATAAAATTACATTGAATGAGTTGGTTGTTGCACTTGGATAATAGCTTTCACTCCACAATTAACAGTATAAGAATCCTCAACACACACATTCTCATTTTTTGTTTTCAATGAGGAAGAGATTTAATTGTACAGTTGAATGATTGAATGGTTTCTCTCTATGGCTTTATCTACATTTCATGCTACGTTAATCCCCTCATTCATTATTTTTATTTTCTCCCATGTCCCTCCCCTACTCATGTTTTTCTTACTTGCATCTTTTTTTTGTAAAAAAGAAACATGGATCATGTTCCCTAAGGAAACCAACTCATGTTATTGTTATATTTTGTTTAAAATGTTGTATGCAATAACCCTCTACAAGGCTACAACTTTCACACTTCTTATTTGAATTCCCATCTTGAGCTAGTTGCAGGGTGTTGACTCATCGTTATGATGTCCATGTTATCATTCTTGTGTGGGATTTCCCTCTCTCACTCACTGAGTATCCCACTCTGAAAAAATTGTAGATAGCTTAGAGAGGGCTTATCCCCCTATTTTACTGGCCACCTCTTCGAGTCTGCAATCCTAATGAATCAATTCTTTCTATTATTGTTCTAGGTTTATTGTGCACCAACTATTCCAACTTTTTATGATTGTTTCATTTTGTGGGATTAAAATGAAAATGGTTATGTGATGATTATTTACATTCGTATCTAGGCCTCCATGGTTATGATAAATGACATCATGCTGAAAACTCTAGGTTTAAAGTCTAATAGCTACTCTAGTTCCCTTTTACATTTTCATGGTCCCTCCATACCATGTTTTCCTTTCCATATATTGCAATGTTCTTTTTGTGAGGGTTTTTCTTCTCAAGAATAAAGCAAAGTTACATATACAAGAAACTTATCTTATGAGCTATGTACACTTAGCCTTACTTGATATGTTTCCCTACATAAGACATATCATCTAGTCAAAATTGATAAAGACAAGTAAGCTAATAATCCCGCCTTGTTAAACTCACTATATTGGAAATTTACAAATTTCTTTCAAATGCACTAGTAAATAAATAGTTTTATAGGAAATTGTCATTAACATTGGACACATTACCTCAACCTGCATTATTGCTATGTTCTTTCGAACAATTTCCCTACATGTTGATTAGTTATTAAATACTTAAAGGAACTTGGAAATGTCTGATTCCAATTCTAGAATGTTGATTGTCTTTGGTAAATTTTACCTCTCTATATTTTGTTGTCTCAAAATACATAGTGAACACCCATTCCATGTCATGACATATCGCATCACTTTTTTATATATGTGCTCATTAAAAAAAAAGCCTCTCAAGTTGGTACCTTATTAAATCTAAAGTTTATTTTACTTACAAGTATAACTCAAATAACCTACTTGTTGAGGCAACTTTCTTACAACCAACACTTTGTCCATTATTCATTAGCAAGTTGTAACAATGGCTTCAAATTAGACATCCTCCTGTAGTTTTTGATATGTTGTTGCATTCATCGCTTTCATCTTGTAAAAGCTCATCCTGTTATAGTTGTTGATAAGTTGTTGCATTCATTAAGCTTCCATGTTGTAAAATCGCATCCTCATGTAGTTATATTCTTCACTTACATACGCTCAATAGTCAATAAACCTAGATACATATGCATCAACACGACATTTTGTTCATCTTCACCTCTCCATTTAATTTGTTATTTCAAGCACCCAGATTGTTGTGTTAGGTAAGAGCTATGCTGGTGAATATTTAATTTGTTTAGTTATCATGTAAATAAGGTTTATGATGTCATGAATAAATTTGTTATTTATAGGTATATGATTTTCATTAGTAGTTGTTCCCGAAGAAATTGAAGGGAAAAAGGAATAAGAGCTAATGTGACTTGGCATGAAAGATAAAACGAAATAATCAAGTTTTCTATTTGTTTTGATGCAAATTTTGATGAGTTTACTTAGATCACGCAAACCAACCACTTATAACTAAGAGGAACTCTTCCTACCCCACAACATAATTCCCCTCAGCTAAATCCCAACATCTTGGAGATCCCTGAGCCTCATCCATTCCCCTACCAATATCCCCAACTACATAATGGATGGGAGCGTAAACATGTTACACTAGTCTCTCGTAATACTTATTGGCCTTCAAGTTCTCGTCATGACAGTCCACTTCCAATTGGTGCAGCTCAAATTCTTTCCAATTTATCACATGTTATACATTCTCATACACATAAACCATTGATCTCACCTACACAAACAAAACGACAAAAGTTACATCAACTACCTTACATTTTCCTTCTTCCACTAAATCTACCTCTACCCATTCTCACACAAGAATCCCTATAATTGATAATGGAGAAGGAAGAAAATTTCATTACTTGTCTTGCATCAGAATACAAGAAGGAAATAGGATTTTTGAGAAGACACAAGTCATAGAATCACACAGATATCTACATCTATCTTGACTGAGATTTTGGTTTGACTTTGTTTTTACTTATTTTTCAGACTTTAGTACAAACATACACTATGAGAAAGGACTCATTTTTCATTATATGGGTCTTTTTGAACAAGAACATATGGGACACACAAGGATGATTAATGATGATTTTTTATGTTGTGCTTTATGTTCCTTATCTATATATATATATGGTTGACGAAGGATGATGCATTTTGATATAATGGTTGATGATGTCTAGTGACATTGTTATAGTAATGTGGTAACATTTATATTTAATGGTTAAGGGAGTCAAAAGGTTATGTTAATATTAAACAATGGATATGAGACAAGTGGGTCCCTAACTATTCATAAATAATTTAAAAATATATTACTTCCCCCAATTAATCCTCTTCTCCCAAAACTAAAGAAAATATTTAAATATATAATTAAAATAATTGGATGTTGTTACCTTGTAAACTACTTAAAAGATGTTAGAAAAGTAGAAAGAGGCTTTTGAAGGAAACAATTTAAAAAAAAAAAGTGAAGAGATTTATGCTACACTTTTGAGTCGTCATTATTTATAATTATACCTTCCCATTTTTTAGTTAAAGGGCATAATATTTTTGTTGATAGCAAAAATAACTTGAGGAGTGCTATGGAAGGAGTGATTTGATCATTGAATATTTGATTTTTACAAGGTTTATTTAGTCCTCTTGTATCTTATTGTACTATTAGAAGTTCTAAATTATTTTTTAGTGCTAATTAGTGCATCTTTTGCAGAGAATTTGTTGTAACAATCTTATCAAAGGGGTCTAAGATACACATATTTATTCTTATTGTGCTTCTTTCATGGCACTATGTTTCCCTTGTATAGATACATAATATCTTTCACAAAAATTCAAAGAAATATGTGACTATACACTCTTATTTTTAATAAAAAATAGTCTTTTGGCCACTTTACGATAACTCTTTTCCAATTTTAACTTGTAAAGTTTTTTTCTTATAAAGTTTGTTTTTATAAATTTTGGTTTTTCTTGTTGTTTATAATTGTAAAGTGTAACATATATTAACATAGGTAGGTATGGCTATAAGCAACCAGGATCTAGAACAATTATCTTAGTTATCCCTACGACACTTGGAAATGTTGTAGGAAAAGCTTTTAAACTCCTCCCATTAATAGGTTTCAGCAACCTATATTTGTAAAATGAGTGGCAACATCTTAGAGTTGTAGCAAATATGCTCAAGTAGAGAGTGACAACGGATTGTACTCGATATTTGCAACACGTGTTCCCCACAGAGACTTTCAACAACTATTGAGAGAGTTCCAGAACTTGTGTCAGGTGTTAAAAATATGTCAATTTGAGTACATGTCACATCTCATTCGACACTATACCTTTCAGCCCCTGGAAATTGGCATCTAAATTATTCCTTTGTACACAAGGATTCCATTATTTTTCACCTCATAACTCATTTTCTTACTAAATTCTTGGTGCCTTTTCCTTGGATACCTCTTCCATGTGATCTACATAAATTTGGAACAATTTCATGAACTTTTTCTTCAATTGCTATCTCCTTGATAGAAACTAGCCTTGGAGTCCCTTCCAATTGTCTTTGTCACCCTTATTCATCAAGGCAAGTAAATGCCTTATTATAAAAATCTAGGAATGCATGGTTTTTTTCTAACCAATCCAAACAAATTATACAATTATAGGAACCCAATGGTATGATGTTCAAGTATACAATTATGCTCAACCCATTCATGTCAATTTCACATTCCTTCACTAGTTCAATTATCCTTCTATTAGTCCATGTAGCTAACTGAAATAACCATGTCCTACAATGTTTAGATATTTTTAAATTAAACCATTCAACAAGTTTATGATCAAGATAACTATGACTAGCTCCATAATCAAGTAAAATGATAATGGATTAGTTGTTTATCTTACCTTTAATCTTAATCATATGACCCTAATGGTAAGCCTACATATTATTCAACGCCATATAAATTATGGGAATATTTCTACCCATTTCCTCCATTGTATTGACACTTTCAATGTGGTGTACAATCCTCATTTTTTATCCTTTGTGGGATAAGTCCATGTGCATGTTTTCTCATTCCCAACCTCAACACCTAATGGGTTTAAATCCTAATATTTTTCTCAATGAATATATTCCCCATTGTTCACTTTAGGTTGGATGAGTTTGTTGTTTTTCTTGGGATTTGCTTCTAAAAAATGAAGGTTTATATTACTTCCTCATTTTTTCTACCTTGGACCTCTTCTTATCATCTAATGTTTTCTATAAGGTTGGTTTAATTTGACCCAACTCATAAAGGTTCTCTACCTTCCTCATAGTTTCATCCAAATTCTTAGGCTCATCGAATATAATTTTGTCACCATGGAATGATGGAAGCCCCTTTACAAATATGTTTTTTTAATCTTTTAATCCATCCTAAAACCAACATACCTTAGTAATTTAGTGAATTTTCTTCCATATTCCTCATTTTTTGTACTCCCTAGCCTGAGTTCAAAGAACTCTTACATTTTCCTTTCATAATAATGCTCCCAAAAGTACTTCCTTTGAAAGCATATTTTCAATTTCCATATTTAAACATACTTTGAAATGGATCATCGTAGTATTCTCAATAAAAATTTCTACTCTTAATGAATCTCTTGTGAGATCCTCCCTTCTCCTTGTTTTCCATATACAACTTCCAAGGGTGAAGGTGGAAAATATCCAATGCAAGTTTAAAAATGTGAATTACTAATAGAAGTGTGGATTACACTATTATAAGTGTTGTATATAGATTAAATTTTCATCAAAGGTATCTAGATGCTTCTAATTGTAGCCCCTCAAAAGTTGTATCAAAATATTATTGACTAATGATGTCTTTCCATCTATTTGTGAAAGGAATTTTGGTCACCACTTCAACTTCATTTTTATATTCAATCCCAGCATAGAACAAATTTACTGAGCAATATAGTTTCCTTATCTAAAATGATACTCAATAGTCTCCCAAAATGAACCTAGAGTTATTCAACAAGCACATCTTTTTCTTCTTTCCCTTTGATGGTACTTTTATATGACATGTGAATACACATCTTGTTGAACCTGTCAGCCACCACAAACAAGTAGTCATGCTCCTTCCTGGTTGTTAGTAAGCCTCCCACAAAATCCATGGAAAGGATTTTTCAAGGATGAGTGGGTACATATAAGGCCCATGGTATATAATTTTCTTGTTGTTCCTAGTATTATTTGTACAATAAAGAATGCATCCTCTAATGTAATGTGATTTTTCTTCTTGGATTCTAGGATAATACATATACCTCTTTACGTTGTATCTTCCATGCACCGAAATTCCATACAACCTTGGAGGTTTGAGCCTCTGTGATATGCTATAGTTACTCAGCTTTAGGAACAAAATTTTTGTCTAGCCTATAGAGTAACCCATTCTAGAGATGATTGTTAACTTTTCCATCACCACTTGTCGCATGACACTGGCCCTATAGTTACTAAATCACCTCCTTGAAGTTGTCATATTTTATGTATGTTTGTTTTTATGGATAATGGGTTAAAGGATCCATATGAATAAAATTTGCAAAATCTATACTATTTGATATGGATGGCCTTGAAAGAATTCTCCGAACCTATATTTTTTGCTCTTCTTGTATTTGATGACTAGATGAAATTAATTTATTCAGTAGTTCATGAGGACATTATTGGGACCTAGACATTTCCCATAATTCAAACGTATTCCGTACATTAGTAGGGGAACATATAACCAATTATATTCCATTACTATAAATTCCCCACCAGTTGGAATCATCTCCTCTTTTTAGTATATTTTACTTCTAGTAAATCTATTTTAGTAGGGGTGCACCTAGGATGACATGTGGTGCTAATCGAACTTGACTAGATCATCATGTGGATACTAAATCCATTAATAATTTGTAAATCATTCATAGTATCTCTTATAGTAACTATACATTTTTTTTCAATTTAGCAACTACCACATAAGTCCACTCACCTATTGCTTGTTAAATGGATTTTATTTCTACTTCTGGAGTTTTAATAGTTAGTCATTGCATGTGAGAGTTATTACATCAATTATAATCGAATTGTAGGTCCAATTACTTCAAATTAACTCTATCATTAGATATTTTTGTAATTTAGGGTCTCCTGGATTTCTTTTAACTCATTAGATAAATAGGAAAAGTTATTTTCTAGTTAATTGCATGCATTAAGAACCTCAACCTAATTTGAATTGTTTCTTCCACCTAGAGAGTTTATATATTGAATTCATGCTAAACAATAATACATTATCTTTCGATACCATTTCTCTTCTGTAATTGTAATTTCCACTTTGGTTACCTACTCAATTTTCAAAGCAAATTTTCACTTTTCTCTCTTGTTTTGGAGTAGGTAGTCTAGTATGATTTTACACTTTGATCTTGAATTCGTGTTTAAAATCCTACAGAGTATTAGAGCTAAAGTGTGTTTTCAAATAATATGGTATGTTACTAAAAAATTGACAAATTAAAACAACCCACAAAGAGAATTGAGTAAATCTTAGTAATCCTCGCTCCTTTCAAGTACTTTGATGACATTAGGTAAAATATTATGGCATAGATAATAAAAATGAAAAACTCATTATTTCGGTGATTTCTAAGCTAGGACTTGAGTACTTTATTTTTATATCCTCTCCCCATACCAAAAAAAAATCCTATGGGTAAAAATGGAAAGATTTTGTTATTGGATGTGTTTATCAAGTCCTTAATACAAGAGTGGGCTAAACTCTTACTTATGGGGACTCTTAATTGTACCAAACCACATGCACTTGTAGCAAAGGAATCAAGAAAGAAGACTTAGTAGAAGAAAAAGACTAAGAAGGAATCAGATACAAGAAGAAAACCAAGAAAAATCATGTTAAGAAGGGTTTAAATTCCAAGGGAGGAAAGGGAAAGAAGGAGAAGATGAAGTGAACGTAATGTTCTATGACACCCTTGATGATCCGAACTTAAACATGAATGCAAAAAATTACAGATATACTCATAAACACAGAGATGCAACAAAAAAACACTTCATTTCATTAATAGAAAAATACTAAACTATGCTTAGAAATAGAATGGAAATAAGATAGCTCAGGTGGTGGTAGCTTATCTCTGAGAAGATATGTGGTGACTACATGCCTCTGAACTGAGTTACAATGAGGCTCAAGGGAATTTTTATTATTGAAAAATAAGAGAAAACCCTAAACAACCAAAACCCTAACCCGAGGAGATGTAACACCAAGAGATTATGCACCCTGTTTGGGTTAGTTGGGCAGCCAACTTCTCGGGGTTGTAACGTGGTCATATTATCTCTGATTGACGCGTATGATACCTCTTTGGAAAGATATCTCCAAGGAATAAAACTATCAAAGTGATTATATAGGTAAAAAAACATCATTTAGGGCCTCAAAACGACTCTCGAGGTTTAGGACCAGAAAAGTGCGAGAAATAGTAAATTGTGCTACAATTTATGAAACTGAAAAACTGAAAGAAACAATGGTGAGGGTTTAAGTGGAATAGGTGGGTGGCCACCAATATACACTTGGATCAGTCCCCCCCAGGAAGCAATGGTCTCGATCGAGTTGAGTTCCTTCATGAGATGAAGAAACTTTTGTTGAACTTGGTCCCTTGTGAGCCATTTGCCTTGGTGAAGGAGTTAGCCTGCTTTAACAACTCAATATAGTTGTATCCTATGTTTCTAAGTGTTCTTGATCTGTGTGTCCATGATCTAATCAATTGTGGCCTATTCCACGTAGTTCAGGTTGAGCTCTGTTGGTGTGAGCTATTTTGAAATGTGAGATGTGTCCAACAATGGTGGAAAGTATGGCTGAAGGCAATCTACACTGAACACTAGGTGCAGACCAAGGACCGATTGGATGCTGAGCTCGAAGGCATTTTCCCCGACAACCTTGGTGATGGTGTATGGCCCATATCGGAGAGGACAAAGCTTGCAGTGGGTCCAGTAAGGCGCTCCTTCTGCAAATGTAGCCAAACTTTATCACCCACTTGGAATTTGTGCGACACTTGATGCTAATCATGGTGCTGCTAGTACTTAGCATTGGATTTGTCCAATATATCATGGACCTGTTGGCAGATGTGTTGATTGGGCTCAATGAAGCTGTTAGCCCTTTCAGCTTCGGATCGCGTGTGAGCTGAATCTACCTAAGTGGCTGCAAATGGTATGGCCACATCAATGGGGCATAATGGCTAAAATCCAAACCCTACCAGAAAGGGGTTGTGGCCTGTTGAGCTGTGGAGACCTCTGTTGTAGCTATGTTGGACATAGTGGAGACTTTCATCCCATGTGTGTGGATGCTTCGAGTTGTACATGCGGAGAATGTGTACGATCGTCCTATTGACAACCTCTATTTGGCCATTAGTTTGGGGATGGAAAGTGGCAGACTTAGTGAGTTTTGTATCTCGCATCGACGAGAGACTTGACCAAAATTCACTCAACAATATGCTATCCCGATTTAAGATAATGGACTGTGGGATCCCAAAGTGTACCCACACTCGCTCAAAGAAGAGCTTAGCAGTGGCCTCTACTGTGATACTCTTCTTACAGGCTGCCATGATTGCCATCTTAGAGAATTTGTCGACGACCACGAAAACACAATCGTTGTCGTGCTTAGTAGAAGGAAGGCTTGACATATAGTCCATGGAGATAGATTCCCAAGGCTTACAAGGAGTAGGCAGAGGAGTATACAGGCCTTGCTTCTTGATGGTTGGTTGGAAAATTGCGTAGGAAGTGCAGGATCTAATGTACTTCCCAACATCCTGACAATGTTTCACCCAATAAAAATACTTCTGCAATACTGCCACAGTCTTCTCTACTCTAAAATGTCCAGTGACTTGACTATAGTGTGCCTCCCAAATCATCTTGGAATGCTTACTTGGAGGAACACATATGTGTCCCAAGTGGCAAAAAACTGTATCCTAAAGGTAAAAATTTGGAACTTTCTTCCCTTCCAAGAGTGTCTATATATGAATCTGAATTCTGGATCGCTCTTACAAAGATGCATCCACCCCAATGTCTCATGCCCATAGGAGTTGAGCACAATGATTAGCACCATGACCAATGGTTGGATGAGGCAATCAACAACATTATTGGTGCTGCCCTTTTTATACATAATGTTCAAATGGAACTGTTGCAGATAGGTGGACCATTTCTGATGATGATTGTTCTGCAACTTCCCTTGTGTCTGTATGAACTGTAGAGACTGGTGGTCTGTGTGGATGACCGTTTCCTTCCCCAGAATGTAATGCTTCCATTGATGGCAGGCCTGCACAATGGAATACATTTCTTTGTCGTAAGTGGGGTACTTTCGGAATGTGTCACTGTGGTAATCCACCGGATGCCCATGTTGAGTAAGAACTGCACCAATAGCATAGTCGGAGTTATCTATCTCAATCTCAAATGGTTGTTGTAGGTCTGATAATGTGAGCACTGGTGCAGAACAGAGGCAATTCTTCAACTCGGAGAACGGACGCTGCTGGGATTCCGACCAAATGAACTCGGCTTTCGCTCCTCCCTTGGTGACTTGCCTTAAAGGCTAAGTGATATGAGAGAACCCCAACACGAACCTATGGTAGAAATTGACAAGACCCAAAAAGCTGCGGAGCTTTGTTAGAGTGGTTGGGGCTGGCCAATCCCGAATGACTTGAATCTTGGATGGGTCGATGGGTACACCCTGATCATCAATGATGTACCCCAGATATTGAACCTGGGTCAGGCTAAAGGTACATTTCTCCAAGTTAGCACACAACTTGTGTTGTCAAAGGGTTTGTAGGACCTGTCGAATATGGTGGAGGTGATCTTCCCAACTCTAGCTGAAGATCAAGATGTCATCTAAATACACCACCATGAATGCATTGGTGAAGGGCCACAAGATGTCGTGCATGAGTCTCATGAAGGTTTCAGAGGCATTCGTCAATCCGAACGACATGAACAACCATTCAAAAATGCCCTCCTTAGATTTGAAGGTAGTCTTCCACACATCGGTGAGTTCAATAGGCACTTGGTGATAACCTAATTTCAAGTCAATCTTATTGAAATATTTGGCCCCCTTGAGCTTGTCCAGAAGGTCATCAATCCATGGGATTAAGTACCTATTCTGGACAGTGATCTTGTTTTAGTTCCAGATAATCAATACAGAACCTCCACGTCCCATCCTTTTTCTATACCAATACAATTGGTCTCCCACAGGGTGATGAGATTGGCTTGATGTGCCCTTTCTGTAATAGTTCTTGAATCTACCTCTTGATGTCATCGTTTTCCAGAACAAAACGCTGATAGATCGGTCCATTGGGTAGTAGTGTGCCCAGGGTTAGATCGATGGAGTGCTTGACTTGACAGTGCAGAGTTACCCCTACGGGTGAGGCGAAAATGTCTCAGTACTCCGCGATGACCTTGTCCATCTATTATTGTTGTGCAGAGGAGCCCTGCCTAGAAGCCGTGGCCACAACCTTCTTCTTGCCTTGGAGGTGAATTATAAGGAAAATGAATTTCCTGGTATGGGAAATTATTTTACTACATTTCTTTGCAGTGACCAAAGAGATGGTGGTAGGCGGGGCTATCTCTGGTATCCTGTACAACGTATTAGCCAAAGTAATAATCAGAGAGCGAGGTCTAGACTCATATATAACATGTCGCTTCCACAAGTATGGTTGTCCTAACAATACATCAAAAACTTCAAGAAGAGCAATGTCACATAATACTTCATCCATGAAGGGCTTGATGCTATAGAGAAGGCAACACTGCTCGCTGACGCGAAGATCTTGTCCTTGGTGAAGCCACCCGATGGTGTACGGTTATGGATGTGATGTAGTCTTTAGGCTCATTTGCTTCATGACTTATGCTTAAATGAGGTTCTTTTGGCTCCTACCATCAACAATGCACTGAAGTGGAGAACCCTTCACCCACATCTGTGAGTGGAAGAAGCGTTTCCCCTCCTCTGAATCTTCAGGCTCAATTTTCTAAATCTTTATGGTGGCCACAATGGCACTGGGCTCCGCATCAATGATCTGCTTCCCTTTGTCAGTCCCCTTATCGGGTTTTGATCCAGAGTCAGAACTTGCATCTGATTCAGAAGCATTCAGCTCTGCCACCAGGGACTGCTTGGCCTGACACTCACTTGTATTGTGAGTGGAGCTCTTATGGAATTCACACCCTTTTCCCATATCCTTCTTTGTCTTCATGGTGTTTTTCTTTACTTGTGGCTTCGGCGGGTTGTCCTAGGTAGTCCCACCTTGGCTTGGTCCACTTTTCTGTGGTTTGGGGGCACCTTTTCCGTGCTTTTGATTCATAGATCCGAAGTCTCGCTCCTTCTATTTAAACTTCTGGTCAATCTTTACAGCATATTGATACGCCGTATTGAGTGAGGAAATGTCTAGGAACTCCATCTTGTCCCGATGTACTTATGTAGATAGACGCAGTACTTGAGAACCAAATGATGCTATGTATCCTTGATACCGAGCTTCGTGTGAAGGGTATGGAAAGTATTTATGTACTTCAACACATCTTGGTCCCTTCCCTATTGTAGCGTGGTCCACTTTATGTATTTATCTTCATAGCTCCCGACAGGGTAATACTGTTCCTTGATGGTGTCTCAGAAATAATTCCAAGTGGGTGCAACTGAAAATAATGATGGTTCACTCTCGTCCTTTTCTTCACAGTAGGTTTCCCACCAGTCCTTGATGTGTGGGGTGGCTTTGAGAAGTGAAAACATAATATTTTCCTAATTGAAAAAGTCATGAACTGTAAAATATCCTTCCAATAGATTTAACCATTTATCTACAACATCTACATCTATGAGGCCTTTGAATATGGGAATATTGAAGTTAACTTGTACCTTAAAAGGAGTGGCGCCTCCAGAGTGTCTGCTGGATGAAGATGCATTCCCTGTGGGTAGCCGTCGAAGGATCTGGCAAAGTTATCCATCATCGCATCCCTTTGTCGCTCGAGGGCTTCTTCGAGAAACATTTTGAAAGGATCTCCTACCCCCTCGTCTTTCTTTTCTTCCACCATGGGAGGTCATTGGGTTTTCCGAGGCTGATCCTACAATGGTTCAACCAGATCGAGCCCTAACTACTTATACCCTAACCTCGTTGGGGTCATGCAAATAAAAACAAAGAAAGAGTAGACCGCTCTGATACCACTGATCCAAACTTAAATAAGAATGCAACAACTTACAAATATAGTCATAAACACAGAGATGCAATATAAAAACACTTCATTTCATTAATAGAAAAATATTGAACTATGCTTACAAACAGAATGGAAATAAGATAGCTCGGGCAGTGGTAGTTTATCTTTGAGAAGAGATGTGGTAGCTACATGCCTCTGAACTGAGTTGCAATGAGCCTCAAGGGCCTTTTTATTATTAAACAATAAGAGAAAACCCTAAATAACCAAAACCCTAACTCGAGGAGATGTAACACGAAGAGTTTATGGGCACTATTTGGGTTAGTTGGGTAGTCAACTACCCGAGGTCGTAACTTGGTCATATTATCTCCGTTTAACACGTATGATACCTCATTGCAAAGATATCTAGTGAGCACCAGTATTGCAGCAATAATGTTGTAACTCCTGGGCTGCCTACTTTACTCTTATCAACCTAGTAGTTCGTAACAAACTTGGAAGCGTCGGTGTTGTATGCATAAGTACTAGTTCTTACTGCAGGTTGTCACTTGGTCAATCGACACAAGACCACTAGGAGCTCAAGCCAACTTTTATGGATTCCAGAAGAAGATCTATATGTGATGGAAGGAAAGAAAGATAGATGCTATTCTAACTACAGAAAGGAGAAAGACTGAAATGTAAAGCAAACCTAGAGAACCCTAATTAACCAACTAATTCTACTTTTGGAGAAAGCACAATGAAAACCATGAAAGGAATGCCATTACCTGCTCAAGGAAGTAAACAACATCTAACTATGCTATTTTTGGAAGTAAATAAGCAAAAAACATATTTTTGGACTTTTATGTATTTTATGTGAATTTGACATGCATGTAATTTATTGTGGGTGAGTGTGGCAGCAGATAGGTGGCGTTGGAGGGTTGTTTTGGCACATGAGAGGATGTAGGATGGTGTGGATGGGTCCTGGGAGGTCTCAGGTGGCCTTCTGGAGGCTTTTCCCACACTCGTCCTTCAAAAGAAAGCTTACAGGAAAATCTACAGGGGGACACAAGAAATCTACAGGAGGAAAAACAATGTTCTACAGGAGGCCTACACGATGAGGCCGAGAGTTTTTTTCACTATTTTGAGGATGTGAGAGTGGGTGGAAAATGTGGATAAAGGTTGGAATGAGGTGTTAGGGTGCGTATGGTCTACCATGAACCATCACGAGAGAGAAAGATGATTGGATTTTCTCAAGGAGAGAGGAAGAAGTTCTATGGAAAATGCAGGAAACTAAGGCAGAATTGAGGTGAGACTTGGGCGACCTGTAGGGCATGGATCAGATGGAGGATGGGATGGCTAATAGGCTGGCATGCTTCTAGAAGATATCTTCTACAAAGGGACTGATAGTCAACCATTAAGATCAAACAAGCAATGAAATGAGTGCATCTAGGAAAACAGAGTTTTGCATCAAACTAGTCTAAACTATGATCTATGAAAGGAAATGCTATGAAATACTGTAGGAAAGGAAAGCACGAAAGAATTCTATTGCAAATCAAGAAGTGATCTTGATGAAGAAGATCTAAAGCAAAGCAAAACTAAACTATTTACCTACTAAAAAGCTGCAAACACTAGAAGTCCTATGAAGGAGGAAAATCTGTGTTTTTGGGGTAGCAAGAGGGTCTTTGCCTCAAATCATGGCCCCAAAGGGAGAAAGAGATGCCAAGGCACTATTGCTAGCCTTTTGAATCTTTTCTGATCATTGTTTAACCTGCTATAGAAATCACAAATTGAAGCAACTATTGAATCATGAAAAGCAACCTATTCTTAACCATAAAAGAAATACTTCTAACAACAGACTAATCTACCAACTGAAAAAAAGAATATAGATACAGTAAAGAGGAGCTTGGCTACTTGGATTGGGCCCTAACCCAAGAGCTTCAACTCTATGAGGTAACTTATTGCTAACTCAAAAAGGATTCCATATTTATTTGCAAAACAATAGCAATATTACATGAAACTGTCACAAAATAATAAGCTCGAAGTTGAGCAGAGTTTACACAAGCAAAAATCCAACAAAAATCTGACCCTAGTGAGGCCCTAGGCCTCTCTACTTATACAAATGAAGCTACCAACAACTTCCTTAAAATCAGGGAGGCTTGGCTCACAAAACTTGAGATAATCATCAGTCATCCTTCACATGCTCGACTGCCTCCTAATGCATGATTCGGCTACTTGTACTCCGAGCAGAATGAAGGGGAATTCAAAGTGAGGAGTAATAAATGAGGGGGATTCCCTCCTAGAAATCCTCTCCTCTGTCCACTTCGAATTATTGCTGCCATTTGTCCACTGGATCCTTGAATTTGACTTCGAAAATCATCAATAATCTGCATTAAATACACATTAGACCATATAGCACAATAACTAACATAACTCACTCTATAAGCATCAATATAATCAGAAAAGCATGTAATAAGCTAAGAGAATGGTTGGTTTGAATAGGTTATGAGGTAAAATGAGCACATATAATTACTCATTTATGAGGCTCATCTTCACCCCCCTACTGAAAGTGTTTCTCATCCTCTGAGAAACTTAGTCCATCTCCTCATCTTTTATGGCCCTGGTGGCCTCCCTAGCATCCCAAGCCTCTGATGTGGTCTACTATTTCTTGTCATAGAATCCTACCTTTCTGTCTATCTCTTCCCACTACTCCTCTTCTTCTTCTCTTTTGCCTTCTAGCATGCCTAACAGCAGTGGGGGACTCAGTTTAAGGCCAATCCAGTTGACCTTTAGCCTCTGCATGGAGCACCTGTACATTGGCACTCTCCTTAGTGCATCATTCATCCTCATGGGGGGAATGATATTCCCTGATCTGCAGAATGTGTGGTAAGGTGTTCCATCTCCTCATGCATGCATGCACACAGTCATCCCCAAGTAGCCTTTGGATATCCTCAAAGTTTGCAATGGTTTGTGCCTGATCAATTATATATCTAGGGGAAATCTGAGGATTATTTGCAAGCAGGTTGTGTGTGCTGATGAGTGCTGTTAGGTCCCTATACTACTAGTGTAACCCCTTATTGTTATTAGTATAACCCACTTATTATATTGATGTACCCATGTAGTGCCCATATTGTTACTATTGTGCCACATAGAAGCCCACTATTGTTATTATTGTGCCCTTACATTATTATTGTTATGTCGGCTCTGATTATGTTATGACCCCTTAGACTCCTATATATAGAAAGGAGGTCTTTTCATTTGTATCATCCAAGAATTGTTCATTTATGTAATGTAAAGGAGGCTTCCCCCTCGAAGAGGCTGAATTCTAAGGCGTTGATATATCATTTCTATCTTTTCTTGAGCTGGTTTCATAACATTTGGCATCAGAGCTTTGGATTCTAGGGTTTCGCTGCTCCAAACAGGTCATCGTGGAATTTTCGCTATAAATTTTTTTCTGTGATGTTTCAGAAGTTGCAAAAAAAACCCATTTGAGAAGAAATCACTCTGAACCTTGGTTCCGAATTTCCGATCGTTTCACGCTATATTTGCGGAGATATGATCTGAGGAAGTTTGTCTTTTTGCAGACTCCTGAATTACATTCCAAACAGGTGACCTGGGGAAAATCGTCATAACTTTCTCTCCGGGGATCAGATTCAAATTTCGTAAGAAGTTACAAAAAGAGGACGGAATGTAGTTTCTTGTATGCATTTTTCAGATCCAAAGGTCGAAACAATGACTCGTGGCATGTCGTACAAGTTCGCTCTACTGAGCTAGTCTATAATCAAGTCACTGTGGGAGATTTCGCATAACTCTTCCTTGGAGAATCCAATTTGGGTCAGACTTGTGGCATTGGAAAGAGGACATAGAGGGATACTACAGGTTGCAATTTCATAACTTAAAGATCTGAAAGTACAGAGTTACTGTCGTTTCAAGATCGAGCTCCTAAAATCAAGAAAAAGCAAGATGAGGAAGTTTGATGGCAAGGATCCGGTAAAGTGGATACTTCAGATGGAGCAATATTTTGATCTACATGGTGTACCACTATTACAAAAGGTATGTATTGCATCTTCATATTTAGAACCGGATCAATTTTTATGGTATAAAGGGCTTTGTTCTCGTAAACAACTTGTTACGTGGTCAATTTTCACGGAGGAAATGATAGCACATTATGAGGATACAAAGAGCAACACCTTCTTTAGAGCAACACCACAACAATTGGAAAGACTAAAAGGGCTTTGTGACATAGTGGAAAGAAAAATTATGGAAACCAGGAAGCATACCCCTCACAACTATAAAGATGGAAGTGTTGTTTCTCCGAGCCTTCCACAACCTACAAGGGTTACACCACAACAATTGGAAGAAAAAAGAGAAAAAGGGCTTTGTTACAATTGTGATAGAAAATGCACTAAAGGTCATAAGTGTGCTGAGAAGAAATTATTTTACATAGAATATGAAGAGGAGGAAGAAAAGGATCAAGAAACATCAAAAGAAGAGGATATACTCCAGGACCCCACCCCAAAGAAAGAAGAAATGAATTAGACCATATCTTGTAAAGCATTGGCAAGAATTACCACTCCTCAAACTCTCAAGATAGAAGGACATATCAAGAAGAAAAAGGTGCAAGAAGTGAAAGATTACATCGAGAAAGAAGAAATGAATCCAACCATATTTTGTAATTCATTGGTTGAAATTACCACTCCTCAAACTATCAAGATAGAAGGACATATCAAGAAGAAAAATGTTCAAGAAGTGAAAGATCACATCGAGCATCAAGAAATGAATCCGACCATATCTTGTAAAGGATTGAAAGAAATTACCACTCCTCAAACTCTAGAGATAGAAGGACATATCAAGAAGAAAAAGGTTCAAGCAGAGAAAGATCACATCGAGCATCAACAACAAGTTCTCCAACTTTTAAAGGATAGCGCCACTTCAGTTCAAAATCAAACGAAACAACAGGTAGATCAACATCGTAGTGAAAAATGTTTTGATGTATGTGATTGGGTATTTTTACTGCTACATCTCAAGCAAGCTATTTATGAGAAGGAAATGTTGGCAATACTACGTGCACTTAAAAAATGGCGACCTTACCGAACGGGAAGACTCTTCAAGGATGAGGATGTGGAAGCATTGTTTTGTGCTATTTCTATTATCCAACCGGATTGGATAAACGAAGCAAGGGATGAAGGGAAGAAGGACGAAGAAGTATGGCCACTTATTCAAAAGTTGCAAAAGATCCCAATTCAAACAATATTGCCAAAAATTGAAGACGAAGGAAAAATCATATTGGAACCTGGAGCAGTCACAGAAACAAGAACCCGACAGCTACGAAATCGATCAATTTCAGAGTATCTCATCAAGTGGAAGAACTTACTCGCTGAAGATTTCACATGGGAGGACAAGAATTTTATACAGAAGCATCAATAACTACTCAAGCGTTGAGGACAATGATTTTTGAAGGAGAGGGGCATGTTAGGTCCCTATACTACTAGTGTAACCCCTTATTGTTATTAGTACAACCCACTTATTATATTGATGTACCCATGTAGTGCCCATATTGTTACTATTGTGCCACATAGAAGCCCACTATTGTTATTATTGTGCCCTTACATTATTATTGTTATGTCGGCTCTGATTATGTTATGACCCCTTAGACTCCTATATATAGAAAGGAGGTCTTTTCATTTGTATCATCCAAGAATTGTTCATTTATGTAATGTAAAGGAGGTTGCCCCCTCGAAGAGGCTGAATTCTAAGGCGTTGATCTATCATTTCTATCTTTTCTTGAGCTGGTTTCATAACAAGTGCCATGGGATCTGATGGCTTAGCTCTTATGATTAGTGGCTCATTCTTCTCTTTTATCATCAATCTTCTTATTTCTACTCCCTCATCTCTTCAAGGTTCATCCATGAGGCCATGGCCATTAGTTGCATGTCCCATAGCCTGGCATTGGGGTCCCACACATTCATGTTTGTGAGGGCCATGTTATGTAGGTAAAATTCTACCATATTTTCCTTATCCTCTGATGTGATTTGGTCACACAGATCCATAAACTGTTTGTAATCTTGGAAGGGCATTGTGCCTCTTTGTGCCAAAGTCTTTATCTCGAATTGTAACCATTGGTCCTTGAGATATAGGCCATAGGATTTTTCTAGTGTTCTA
This sequence comes from Pinus tabuliformis, assembly GCA_031772625.1. Taxonomy (NCBI): domain Eukaryota; kingdom Viridiplantae; phylum Streptophyta; class Pinopsida; order Pinales; family Pinaceae; genus Pinus; species Pinus tabuliformis. Next base: position 511,510,778 of record CM062818.1, on the reverse strand, counting down.
CATTGCAATGCCTCTATGGATAAGCTAGCCATGCATGCCAGCTGAGTCTCCTTCTCTTGTAGCTGCCTCCTTAACAATTCATTTTCAGTTTCAAGGTGGCTTCTTGCAATTGCTTCTCTGTGTCTGATAGCACTCAACTCTCTGCCCATTTCTCTAAGTTTGTTTTCCATATGGCCAGCATCCTCAACCCCTTTGGATTTGGCTATTTGCATCCACATGTGTGTTCTTATTCCCTCTTTCTCTAATTCAAAGAATAGTGGAATTGCAAACTTTTGTGGGATTATCCTTCCTCCCTCAAGCATATTGTAATAGGAAGCCAAACTAGGTTGGGGATCAAGTTCTTGTATCTCTGGTTCTTCCTCCTTCCCATGTGGCTATTCATCTATCCTTTTCTCAAATTGTTGGGTCCCCTGTAGTTTTGACAGTGTCTCCTGTAGAACTGTCTAAGCCTCCTGTAGGAATGTTTTTGGGTCCTGTATTTCTACCTTTTCTTTACATGTGGGAGATCTAGGAGTCCCCCTTTCATATGTGATAAGTGCCTTGGAAGGGGATTTTTTCCCTTTAGTAGAGGGTGAATCTTCAATTATAATTGGCACTTTTGAGGAGGGCTAAGGTTTGCCTATTTTGATTCTTGTGCTCTTCCTAGCTCTGAAATACATTGAGGCTTGCCTCTTTCTATTTTGCTTTGGCTTGATTGGTGTACTGAGGGCAGTTGTTGCCTCCCTTTCCAGAGTCTCAAGGGACCATTCTCCTTTTTCTACCTTTTCTGCTTCTTTTTCTCCTCCTTCTGTCTCTTTTTTTTGTTTTTGTTTGCTCTGTTTCTTCAATTTTCTCCTCCTCTTTCTTAGTTTCTTCCTCCTTCCTTTCTTGTTGTACTAAGCCACCAGTGGCTTCACCTAGTTGCTGTGAATTCCCTGCTTGAACCTTAGTGCTAGAGTCAATGAGGGACTGTAGGAGGAAGTAGGGGATGCTGAGCTTCTGAGGTGCTAGAGTGTCCATGCCATACCTTAATTCATGAATGATTCTAAAGTGATAACCATAGACAATGTTGTATCTCCCCTCATAGGAAATGTATTCGATTATTTGGTAGCTAACCTCATCCCAAGGGTATGGTATGCTAGTCCTTCTAATGTCATTTTTATCCTCTATAGGGGTTTCATTGGTTTGGAAGTTTTTCTTGGCAGCCTGACCAATTGGTTTCTCATGCTTACTGCAAGGCAGCCTAAGAGGAAGGATAGCAACCCTATTGATAAATTGAGGAGTTATCTCCATGGAAAGGCCTCTAAAGGTGACAGTGGCATCTGTTCTTGTGTGAGGGACCAAAGAGTAGGAAAATTTTTGGGCAATCTCCTCATCAAACCCTTAGAATTTTTCAAAATTGTTCATCCAATTTGCTCTTGTGAATATGTCCACTACTTGGGGATGTGCATGGAGCCTAATGGAGTTGGTGGGCTCGTTCCTCATAAACCCTCCTATCATTTTGTTTATACTCTTTTGGGAAACCAAATATGGAGATGGAGACAACAATTTTTTAGAAAAATAGAGAAACAAAGAAGATTGTGTTGTTTTTAAAATCAACAGAATTTTTTTTATGTATTCTCTCCTCCTAAAGGCTTATTTCCTCCTCAATTTGAAACCACTTCTTGCATATATTAATATTCAATGGGGTCATGCATGGAACCTACCTTCGCAAACAGAAAATTGTTCCAAAACCCATGTAATGAGGGCAGCGAGGGCAACTTCTGCCTCCCTTTCCAGAGTCTCAGGGGACCCTTCTCCTTGTTCTGCCTTTTCTGCTTCTTTTTCTCCTCCTTCTGTCTCTTTTTTTGTCTTTGTTTGCTCTATTTCTTCACTCTTTATCCTTTCTGCAGTTAGAATAGCATCTATTTTTCTCTCCTTCCATCACATATAGAGCTTCTTCTGGAATCCATAGAAGTTGGCTTGAGCTCCTAGTGGTCTTGCGTCGGCTGACCAAGTGACAACCTGCAGTAAGAACTAGTACTTGTGCATACAGCACTGACGCTTCCAAGTTTGTTACGAACTACCGGGCTGATAAGAGTAAAGTAGTCAACCTAGGAGTTGTAGCACTATTGCTGCAATACTGGTGCTCACCACTTTTTGGCGTTGTTGGCGGGGAAGCATCGGAGTATTCTGAGATTACTGCTTTCTTCTATTTCCTATTGCAACATTTTGCTAATAGTTTATTTCAACAAAAGTACACTAGTTCTTTATTTTTTTTCAAGTTCTGCATTTCCTTTCTTTCCTTTTCAATTTTGAAAATTTCCATTTCAATAAGTTCATTTCAGTTAGTTGCAATTTGTTTTGTTCAATCAATTTCAATTTTGCAAGTACTATCAGTTTGGGAAAAAAGAAACAAAAACCAACCAAAAATATTTCCTTTCATGCCTCGTAGAAATAGAGATAACTTAGGAAAAAAATTTCTCAACACCCCCATTGCTTCACACAGCCAACCTCTCTCTTCTTCGGTGGCTGTGATCAAGAAGAACCCTTAGGTGAACAACAAGTCATATTTGAAGAACCTATAGGGGAAGAAGAAGAAGAAAACATTCCTTTGGGGCCAATGGCTGAAAACAGAAATGCTAGTGGGAATGGACAGAGAATAGAGGGTACCTTTCCCATTCGGGAGACCAATGGGGACACCAAAATGAAGAACATAAGCTCTTCTGCCCTACCTCATTTTCATGATTTTACTACAGAATATATTGACACCTTTTTGTTCGAGTTTGTTGTTATCTGTTGAACCTATGACTATGTAGAAGATGAGAAAAAGTTGAAATTGTTCCCTTCTACTCTCAAGGATGCAGCACTGCGCTGGTTCATGGGAGTACCTAGAAATAGCATCACAACTTGGGCTCAGATGCAGCAAGCCTTTAACAACAAATATCAAGACTATTGAAGGTCAAAAGATACTAAAGAAGAAATCTTCCGAATGACCATAGGAAGTGATGAGTCCCTAGAAGACTATGAAGAGAGGTTCCAGCTTAGTTACAAAAGGGTCAGGTGTACACCTGACCCTGAGTCTTTAAAGTTGGTCCTGCTCAAGGGAATCTAGGAAGATCTTCTAGACACCCTCCATCTGCTGGCTGAAGGAGACATCTACCAACTACCATATGAGGACATAAACACTATTTCTAGAAATCATTCTAGGGCAGCTAGAAAGAAAGGTAGGGGGAGTCACCCCATAGCCAGTACCTCTTCCTCCAACTCATCCATTAAAGGAGAAATTGGAAACATGCTGGAAGACTTCAAGAGTGAGATGTTGTAGACCCTTACCATGCAAATGAACACCTTACATATAAAAAGAAAACAAGAAAAAGCAGAGAGGGCTTTGGCCATTTTTTGCCCTAGATGCACTAGGAGGCATCCTAGGAATGAATGCCCATTGAACTCTATAGAGGTTTGTTCAGTCTGTGAAGAAAATCATTCTACAGATAAGTGCCCTTCCTTACCCAGACTTAAAGCTGTATATCAAGGGGTTGAGGGAGTCACTGAACAACTCTAGTACATAAACAAAAGAAGGCCGCCTGGACCTAGACCATACCAGCAAGGGATGCAAGGGACATCTCAGGCATACTACAACCCCAACCAAGTGCCCTCCATACCTTCTTGGGTTCCCCCTGCTCATCCTTCTTGGTCCACACCACCTCCTTGGTCCTTTACATCTCAATATCATGCCCAACCAACCACTCCTTCATTTCAATCCTAAGCTCAACCACAACCTCAGTGGAATGCATCTCATCAAGGGTGGAGGCCCCAATACAACTCTCTTCCTGCTCTTATGCCTCCACCACTTGCCCAACCACAATATTTACCTTCTGCTCCACCAAAGCAACCTCAAATGCCTGCCTAGCCAAATCCGAACCTGAACAACAGACAGGCTCAACAAGTGTATAGTGGGGAACCATCATGCCCAACTTATGCTGTGGAGATTCAAGAAATCAACTTGTGATCTGGGAAAGTTCTCCCAGATAACCAGCCTCCAACCAAGGAGGTTGAGGAAGATAAAGAGGAAAGTGAACCTAAAGAAAATCCATATCTTTCCTCTTTATCTTCCTTAACCTCAATGCACTGTCGCGGATAATCTCTTAGGAAAGGGTGGATTTGCTTTAGGTTCACTTTCCTCTTTATCTTCCTCAACCTCCCTGGTTGGAGGCTGGCTATCTGGGAGAACTTTCCGAGATGGGAAGCTGATTTCTTGAATCTCCACAACATAAGTTGGGCATGATGGTTCCCCACTATACACTTGTTGAGCCTGTCTGTTGTTCGGGTTTGGATTTGGTTGGCCATGCATTAGGGGTTGCTTTGGTGGAGCAGAGGGTAACAGTTGTGGTTGGGCAGGTGGTGGAGGCATAAGAGTGGGAAGAGAGTTGTATTGGGGCCTCCACCACTGACGAGATGCATTCCACTGAGGTTGTGGCTGAGCATAAGATTAAAATGACTGAGTGGCTGGTTGGGCATTATATTGAGATGCGAAGGACCAAGGAGGTGGTGTGGACAAGGAAAGATGAGCAGGGGGACCCCAAGAAAATTTCGATCATCCAAAAGGTCCCACCTCCTCAGAAGGTGAGAGATGCCAGAAGTTTCCTAGGTTTAGCCAGATATTACAGAAGATTCATTAAATATTTCAACAAGCTAGCCTCTCCTTTGTTTGGCCTCTTAGGCAAAGATGTTGAGTTCATATGGTCGGAAAACTCTCAAGAAGAATTAGATACCTTGAAGCGAAAGCTAGTGACTGCCCCAATTCTGAGAGGCCCAAACTAGGCCCTACCTTTCCACATTCACACAGATGCCTCAAACAAAGCAATAGGAGCAGCCTTAGGACAAATTTATGAAAAGTTACCTTATGCCATATACTTTATAAGAAAAAACTTATCAAAGGTAGAGTTAAACTATACAATGACTGAGAAGGAACTCTTAGCTGTCGTCCATTCCTTAAACAAATTCAGACATTATATCACAAGCTATCAAACCTCTGTGCGCACTGATCATGCTGCAATTAGATATTTAATGAACAAACCAGATGTAAATGTTCACATTATTAGATGGATGCTTTTACTGTAGCGGTTTGATTTGACCATTATTGATAAGCCTGGTAAAGAAAATGTTGTTGCTGACTTTTTGTTTAGAGTATATTTGCCTATAGCTGAAGAAGGAATGGTGGATGACCAAAAGCCAGATGAAAATATGTTTGCTATCTCAGTCCTCTCTCCATGGTTTGCTGATATAGAAAACTACTTGGTTTCAGCATAGTTCCCACCACACCTGTCCTCAAAAGAGAAGAGAAAGATAGTAAGGAAAAGCACCCATTTCACCTAGATTGGGGGCAATCTCTTCAAACTATACCCAGATCAGATATTGATAAGATGTGTCATGGAGGAGGAAGTCTTTGACATCCTTTTGACCTATCATGACGGGCCTTATGGAGGTCACTTTGCAGCAAAAAGAACTACCTTCAAGATATTGCAACCAGACTACCATTGGCCCACTCTTCATCAGAATGTGAGGAGATATATCAGCCAGTGTGATTAGTTCCAGAGGATGGGGAAACCTACTCCAAAGGATGAGATTCCCATGTAACCTCAAGTGACCTTTGAGCCATCTGAGAAGTGGGGCATGGACTTTGTGGGTCCTATTAGCCCTCTTTCAAAGTAGAAATAATACATCATTGTGTACATCGATTAACTAACAAAGTGGGCAGAGACAAAAGAAATCAGCGCAGCGATAGAGGAAAAAGTAGTTGGGTTTATGAGAGAAAACATATTCTACAAGTTCGGGTATCCAAGAGAGTTGATCACAGATCAAGGTAGTCAGTTCACTTCCAATTTGATTGAAGAACTGCTCACACATCATAGAATCAAGCACAGGACTTCCACCCCTTACCATCCACAAGCCAATGGGTAGGTGGAGGTCACTAACAGAGCATTGTAAGGGATCTTGACCAAGGTAGTGAGCAGCAACAGAAAAGACTGGGCAGATAGATTAGTTGAGGCCACTTGGACCTACAACTCAACATAGAAGACCACCACAGGGTTCGCACCCTATGAACTAGTCTATGTGAATAAATCTTTGCTCTCAATAGAATTTGAATTCAATACCCTAAGGATGGTAGCTCAGTTGGACCTAGACCTCAGGGATGCACAAAAAGATTATTTCAGCTCAATGGATTGGATGAACACATATTGCAGGCCCTTCTCCATACAGAGGTAGTTTAGCTTAAAAGGAAGATATGGCATGACAAAAATATCAAGGAGAAGCAATTCCAAGAGGGATATTGAGCACTACACTATGATTCAAGATACAAAGATTTCAAAGGCAAGCTGAGAACAAGATGGCTGGGACCCTACATTGTGGAAAAATAGAATGACAATGGTTCAGTTTTGATCAGAACCATTATTGATGAAGCCATTCCCATGCTTGTCAATGGACATCGGTTGAAAGTCTACAAGAAACTGCTCTCCAAGTGAGAGTTCATTGAAGATTTGAATAAGATAGTGATGGTAGTGGAGCATGTATTAGCCTCCACTCCACTCCCTCATTGAAGAAAAAGAAAAAGACAAATAAAAAAATAAGGTCACAAGTGAAAATCTTCATGAGGTGCTTGAGTCCCATCATTGGGTTGAAAACATCTTCTGAAGTGGCCCAGTGATGTCAAAAAAAAAGGAGAAAAGAATAATATGCCTGGGTGAAAACCTCCCTGAGGCACACTGGTTGTTTTCAAAAAAAAAAAAGAGAAAAAGGGAAAAAGAAAAATGAGTTTTCATTTGCATTGTAGGTTTGCAGGAGGACTACAGGAAGCAGAAGAAGGTGCCAATGGAACCCTAACATCCACACTAGTAGCTATCCTACCTTCTCCACACTTCTCTTCATCATTTCTAACATTTCTTTCACCCCACTTTTTTTTTTTTCAAACACTGTGTTTTCTATAGTAGGCTCTTTGTTTTCTACAAGAGGCTCCTGTAGAAATTATAGAGAGCCAGAAATGAATATAAAAGGCAGTTCGAGAGACAGGGAAGCTTCATGAAGAACCTATAAACCCTCCTACAGTATTCAAACCTCCTTGACATCATTTCCATGCCTACATCACACCCCAAGCATCATTCTTCTTCATGTCCAAGAAAAACACAGGAAAAAACAGTTTTCAGGAAAAGGAAAAAAAACAAAAATAAGAGAGGAAACAACACCATCCACCTCACCTGAAGCCTTCCCATTAAATCTCCATATTTATCTACATCTATAGCATCCTCCTTAAAGCTCCAAGCTTAGAAAGAAACTGGAGTTTCAAGGGGAGAAACAGCCACAGGAACTCCTGTAGGAATTCCTATAGTAGCTGATCCCATCAAAACCCAGCACCAGTAGTAGAAGAATGCATGCATGAAGGTTGAAGAAGGCACCTGAAGCTCAGAACCAGCCAGAGGAGAACCTGCACAAGACACAACCACGCATCAGTAGGCAGACAGCATGCATCAAAAGAAATAAAGGCATGCAATAGAGAGGGAGCCATAGCACCTCATAGCAAATACATTCGGATCACAGGTAAGTAACTAACTCGCTCCTCTATTTGCATTTGTGTAATTAGAATTCATGCAAAAGAAATGAGATGGTTGAGGTTGAACGAGGGAAAGGTGGCCAGTTAACTTGGCCACCTTCATCTAGTTAACTTCACTCATCCGAGATGTCACCCACACGTGCGCACAGTCAACTCAAGAAAGAGGTCAAGGACAGGTAGTGGAGGAAGTGTGAACTCCGATGCAATCATGATGGATGATTAAAATGAGGGGCCATGATGACAACGCATGTGGGGAACAAGGGTCCAAATATGGCCAACGAATACTTTGCCAGCTCACCTCCCATCAATGAAAATATCCATAAAGGGTAATAAATACTCCTCCCTGAGCACTCTCACCACCTTTTCCTTCATTCTCTCCTCTTAACTCAGCTACAATAGTCTCCTTGTGCCCCCACAGCCTCGTAACCATCATCCTCCATCAATATCTCCCATATTCCTACTCTCAGCATTTTCTACAGGATCACTGACAGGTTCTATAGGAGCACCTACAGGAATTCCACAAGAGGGACAACAGGCTTCTACAGGAGGGGCAGTGAGTTGTTTTGAAGAGAGAAAACACAGATTTTGGCACGATTTTTGGTCTGGAGAGGAAGGTTCCATGCATGACCCCATTGAATATCAATATATGCAAGAGGTGGTTTCAAATTGAGGAGGAAATAAGCCTTTAGGAGGAGAAAATACATAAAAAAAATTCTGCTGATTTAGAAAAAAACAGTCTCCTTTGTTTCTTTGTTTTTCTCAAAAATTGTTGTCTCCATATCCATATTTGGTTTCCCAAAAGAGTATAAACAAAATGAAAGGAGGGTTTATAAGGAAGGAGCCCACCAACTCCACTAAGCTCCATGCACATCCTGAAGTAGTGGACATATTCACAAGAAAAACTTGGATGCACTTTTTTGAGAAATTCCGAGGGTTTGACGAGGAGATTGCCCCAGAATTTTCCTACTCTTTGGTCCCTCACACAAGAACACATGGCACTATCAGATTTAGAGGTCTTTCCATGGAGATAACCCTTGAATTTATTAGTGGGGTCACTACCCTTCCTCTTGGGTTGCCTTGGAGTAAGGATGAGAAACCAATTGGCCAGGCTGCCAAGAGAAACTTCTTCCAAAAAAATGAAACCCCTTTAGAGGATAAAAATGGCATTAGAAGGGCTAGCATACCATATCCTTGGGATGAGGTTAGCTACCAAATAATCAAATACATTTCCTGTGAGGGGAGGTACAACATTTTCTATGGTTATCACTTTATAATCCTTCATGAATTAAGGTATTTCATGGACACTCCAGCACCTCAGAAGCCAAGCTTCCCCTACTTCCTCCTATAGTCCCTCATTGACTCCAACACTAAGGTTCAAACAAGGAATTCAGAGCAACTAGCTCACCATGGGTTAATCAAAATTTTAGTGGAAGAAGCCCTCCATACATTTACACTCCCTATAGCATGGGAAGTCTTCCGAAACATGACAGTTGAGGATGACATAAAGGCCCTAACCTATGATGTCAGTCCTACTGGTAGCGAAGAGGAAGAATAGCAAGGGGGAGAAGGTGAAGCCACTGGTGGCTTAGAAGAACAAGAAAGGAAGGAGGAAGAAACTAATAAAGAGGAGGAGAAAGCTGAAGAAACAGAGCAAACAGATACAGAAGGAGGAGAAAAAGAAACAGAAAAGGCAGAACAAGGAGAAGGGTCCCCTGAGACTCTAGAAAGGGAGGTAGTAGCTACCCTCGCTACCCTCAGTGAACCAATCAAGCCAAAACAAAAGAAGAAAAGGTAGGACTCAATGTATTTCAGGGCTAGGAAGAGCACAAGAATCAAAACAGGCAAACCTCAGCCCTCCTCAAAAGTGCCAATTACAATTGAAGATTCACCCTCCGCTAAAGAGAAATAATCCCCTTCCAAGGCACTTATCACATATGAAAGGGGGACTACTAGATCTCCCACGCGGAAAGAAAAGGTAGAACTACAAGACCCAAAAACAGTGCTACAGGAGGCTCAGACAGTTCTACAGGAGACACTGTCAAAACTACAAGAGACCCAACTGTTTGAGAAAAGGATAGAAGAACAGCCACAAGGGAAGGAGGAAGAACCAGAGATACAAGAACCTGATGCCCAGCCTAGTCTAGCTTCCTATTACAATATGCTTGAGGGAGAAAGGATAATCCCACAAAAGTTTACAATTCCACTATCCTTTGAATTAGAGAAAGAGAGAATAAGAACACATAGGTGGATGCAAATAGCCAAATCCAAAGGGGTTAAGGATGTTGGCCATATGGAAAACAAACTTAGAGAAATGGGTAGAGAGTTGAGTGCTATCAGACACGGAAGTAATTACAAGAAGCCACTTCGAAACTGAAAATGAATTGTGAAGGAGGTAGCTGCAAGAGAAGGAGACTCAGCTGGCATGCATGGCTAGCTTATCCATGGAGGCATTGCAATGTAGAACACCAAAAAAATCCTATGGCCTATATCTCAAGGACCAATGGTTACAATTCCAGATAAAGACTTTGACACAAAGAGGCACAATGCCCTTCCAATATTACAAGAAATTTATGGATCTGTGACCAAAGCACATCAAAGGATAAGGCAAAGATGACAAAATTTTACCTACATAACATGGCCCTCACAGACATGAATGTGTGGGACCCCAATGCCAAGCTAGGGGGCATGCAACTAATGGCCATGGCCTCATGGATGAACCATGAAAAGATGAGGTCAACAGAAATAAGAAGATTGATGATAAAAGAGCAGAAGGAGCCATTAATGATAAGAGCTGAGCCATCAGATCCCATGGCACTAATCAGCACACACAACCTGCTTGCAAATAATCCTAAGACGACCCCTAGATACATAAGTGATTAGGAAAAATCCATTGCACACTTTGAGGATATGCAAAGGCTACTTGGGGATGACTATGTGCATGCATGCATGAGGAGATGGAACACCTTACCACACAGTTTGCAAATCAGGGAATATCATTCCCCCATGAAGATGAAGGAGGCACTAAGGAGAGTGCCAATGTACAAGCGCTCCATGTAAAGGCTGAATGTCAACTAGATTGGTCTCAAACTGAGTCCCCCACTGCTGTTAGGGATGCTGGAAGGCAGAAGAAAAGAAGAAGAGGAGGAGTAGTGGGAAGAGATAGACATGAAGGCAGGATTCTATGACAATAAGGAGCAGACCACATCAGAGGCTTGGGATGCTAGGGAGGCCACCAGGACCATAAAAGATGATGATGAGCTTCATAAATGAGTAATTATATGGGCTCATTTTACCTCCTAACCTAGTCAAACCAACCATTCTCTTATCTTATTACATGATTTTCTGATTATATTGATGCTTATAGAGTGAGTTGAGTTAGTTATTGTGCCATATGGTCTAATGTGTATTTAATGCAAATTATTGATGATTTTCGAAGTCAAAGTCAAGGATCCAGTGGAAAAATGACAGCAATAAATCGAAGTGGACAGAGGAGAGGACATCTAGGAGGGAATCCCCCTTATTTATTACTCCTCAATTCGAATTCCCCTTCATTCAGCTTAGAGTACAAGCAGCCAAATCATGCACTAGGATGTAGCCAAGCAAGTGAAGGATGATTCATGATTATCTCAAGTTTTGGGAGCCAAGCCTCCCTGATTTTAAGAAAGCTGTTGGTTGCTTCATTTGTATAAGTAGAGAGGCCTAGGGTCTCACTAGGGTCAGATTTTTGTTGGATTTTTTATTATGTAAACTCTGCTCAACTATGAGCTTATTATTTTGTGGCAATTTCATGTAATCTTGCTATTGTTTTGGAAATAAAGATGGAATCCTTTCTAAGTTAGCACTGAGTTACCTCAAAGGGCTAAAGCTCTTGGGTTAGGGCCCAATACAAGTATCCAAGCTCCTCTTTACTGTATCTCCATGCTTTGTTTCAGTTAGTAGATTAGTCTGTTGTTAGAAATATTTCTTTTGTGGTTAAGAATAGGTTGCTTTTGACGTTCAGTAGCTTTATTCCATTTGTGCTTTCTATAGTAGGTTAAACAGTGATCAACAAAGATTCAAAAGGCTAGCAATAGTGCCTTGGCCTCTCTTCCTCCCTTTGGAACCATGATTTGAGGCAAAGACCCTCTTGCTACCCCAAAAACACAGATTTTCCTGCTTCATAGGACTTTTACTGTTTGCAGCTTTTTATTATGTTAATAGTCCATTTTTTCTTTGATTTAGATATTCTTCATCATGCTCACTTCTTGATTTGCAACAGACTTATTTCATGCTTTCCTTTCCTACAGTCTTTCACAACATTTCCTTTCATAGATCATAGTTTAGACTAGTTTGATGCAAAACTCTGTTTTCCTAGATGCACTCATTTCATTGCTTGTTTGAACTTATTGGTTGACTGTTAGTCCCTTTGCAGTAGATCTCTTCTAGTAGCAGGCCAGCCTATCATCCATCCCATCCTCCATCTGATCCATGCCCTACAGGTTGCCCAAGTCTCACCTCAATTCTGCCTTAGTTTCCTGCATTTTCCATAGAACTTCTTCCTCTCTCCTTGAGCAAATCCAATCATCTTTCTCTCTCCTGGTGGTTCATGGTAGACCATAGGTGCCCTAACACCTCATTCCAACCTTTATCCACCTTTTCCACCCACTCTCACACCCTCAAAATAGTGAAAACTTCTCTCGGCCTCCTCCTGTAGGCCTCCTGTAGAACGTTGTTTTCCCTCCTGTAGATTTCATGTGTCCTGCTGTAGATTTTCCTATAGGCTTTCTTTTGAAGGATGAGTATGGAAAAAGCCTCCAGAAGGCCACCTGAGACCTCCTAACACCCATCCACACCATCCTACATCCTCTCATGTGCCAAAACCGCCTTCCAACGCCACCTATTCGCTGCCACACTCACACACAATAAATTACATTCATGTCAAATTCACATAAAAATACATAAAAATCCAAATATATGTTTTTTGGTTATTTACTTCCAGAAATAGCATAGTTAGATGTTGTTTACGTCCTTGAATAGGTAATAACATTCCTTTCATGGTTTTCATAGTGTTTTCTGCAAAAGTAGAATTAGTTGGTTAATTATGGTTCTCTAGGTTTGCTTTACATTTCAGTGTTTCTCCTTTTTGCAGTTAGAATAACATCTATCTTTCTTTCCTTCCATCACATATAGAGCTTCTTCTGGAATCCATAGAAGTTGGCTTGAGCTCCTAGTGGTCTTGCACCGGCCAACCAAGTGACAACCTTTGGTAAGAACTAGTACTTGTGCATACAGCATCGACGCTTCCAAGTTTGTTACAAACTACCAGGTTGATAAGAGTAAAGTAGGTAGCCCAGGAGTTGCAGCATTATTGCTACAATACTGGTGCTCACCACTTTTTGGCACCATTTCCGGGGAAGTGTCAGAGTATTCTGTGATTACTGCTTTCTTCTATGTCCTATTGCAACATTATGCTAATAGTTTATTTCAGCAAAAGTATACTAGTCCTTTCTTTTCTTTCAAGTTCTGCATTTCCTTGCATTCCTTTTAAATTCTGCAAATTTCCATTTCAGCAAGTTCATTTCAGTTAGTTGCAATTTTTTTTGTTCAATCAATTTTAGTTTTGCAGGTACTATCATTGTCAGAAAAAAGAAACAAAAACTAACCAAAAAGATTTCCTTTCATGCCTTGCAGGAATAGAGATAACTCAAGAAAATTTTTGCCTAGCACTCCCACTGCTTCACACAACCAACCTTCTCTCTTCTTTGGTGGCTGCGACCAAGAAGAACCATTAGGTGAACAGAAAGACATATTTGAAGAACCTATAGGGGGAGAAGAAGAAGAAAACATTCCTTTGGGGCCAATGGCTGAGAACAGAAATGCTTGGGGGAATGGAGAGAGAATAGAGGGTACCTTTCCCATTTGGGAGACCAATGGCGACACCAAAATGAAGAACATAAGCCCTTCCACCCTACCTCATTTCCATGGTTTGACTACAGAAGATCTTGACACCTTTTTGTTCGAGTTTGTTGTTATCTGTCGAACCTATCACTATGCAGAAGATGAGCAAAAGTTGAAGTTGTTCTCTTCTACTCTCAAGGATGTAGCACTGCGCTGGTTCATGGGATTACCTAGCAATAACATCACAGCTTGGGCTCAGATGCAGCAAGCCTTTAACAACAAGTATTGAGACTATTTTAGGTCAAAAGGTACTAAAGAAGAAATCTTCTGAATGACCATAGGAAGTGATGAGTCCCTGGAAGAATATGAAGAGAGGTTCCATCTCAGTTACAAAAGGGTCAGGTGTACACTTGGCCCCGAGTCTTTGAAGTTGGTCTTGCTCAGGGGTATCCAGGAAGATCTTCTAGACACCCTCCATCTGCTGGCCGAGGGAGACATCTACCAACTACCCAATGAGGACATAAAGACTATTTTTAGAAATCATTCAAGGGCAGCCAGAAAGAAAGGTAGGGGGAGTCACCCCATAGCTAGTACCTCTTCCTCCAACTCATCCATTAAAGGAGAAATTGGAAACAGAAAGACTTCAAGAGTGAGATGCTGTAGACTCTTGCTATACAAATGGACACCTTACATATAAAAAGGAAACAAGAGGAAGCAGAGGGGGCTTTGGTCATTTTTTGCTCTAGATGCACTAGGAGGCATCCTAGGAATGAATTCCCATTGAACTCTATAGAGGTTTGTTCAGTCTGTGATGAAAATCATTCCACAGATAAGTGTCCTTCCTTACCCGGACATAAAGTTGTATATCAAGGGGCTGAGGGAGTCACTAAATAGCTCTACTACATAAACCAAAGAAGGTCGCCTGGACCTAGACCATACTAGCAGAGGATGCAAGGGACATCTCAGGCATACTACAACCCCAACCAAGTGCCCTCCATACCTTCTTGGGGTCCCCTTGCTCATCCTTTCTGGTCCAACCCACCTCCTTGGTCCTTCACATCTCAATATCATGCCCAACCAACCGCTCATTCATTTCAATCCTATGCTCAGCCACAACCTCAGTGGAATGCATGTCATTAGGGGTGGAGGCCCCAATACAACTCTCTTCCCCCTCTTATGCCTCCACCACCTGCCCAACCACAACCGTTACCTTATGCTCCACCAAAGCAACCCCAAATGCCTGCCCAGCCAAATCCAAACCCGAGCAACAGACAGGCTCAACAAATGTATTGTGGGGAACCATCATGCTCAACTTATGTTGTGGAGATTCAGGAAATCAACTTGATATCTGGGAAATTTCTCCCAGACAGCCAGCCTCCACCCAGGGAGGTTGAGTAAGATAAAGAGGAAAGCGAACCTAAAGCAAATCCACCATTTCCTGAGAGACTATCCACGACAGTCCAGCCTACCCCAGAAGAGAGTGAACTCTTGGGGGAATTAAAACATTTATGCGTAAAGATACCACTTCTCCAAGCCATAAAATATGTGCCTATCTACAATAGGTTGATCAAAGAGAATTGCTTTAGGCATCTAGGAATACGCAAGAGAAATGCCCCAGCGATCAATGTCATAGGACAACTTTTCGACCTGATGTTGGGGCAGGTAATCTATCCAAAATATTTGGACCCTGGAAGTCCAGTAGTTGATGTCCACATCAATGGCACAATGATCCTACATACCTTGATTGATCTGGGAGCTGCCATTAATGTGATGAAAAAGGACACAATGCTCAAACACAACCTCTAGGGCTTCTTGAGGAAGACCATGAGAGTGCTACAGCTAGCCGACCACTCCACTGTGACCCCTGAGGGGATTATGGAAGATGTGATGGTCTCCACTAATTCTTGGGAGTACTCTACTAATTTCTTAGTTTTCCAGCTAAAGGCAAAGCTCACTGGGTATCTTCTCATTCTGGGAAGGCCCTGGTTGGCTACAACCAATGCCTACATCAGCTGTTGAGCTGGGAACATGACCATAAAGAATGGGCACATGTCCAAGCAGTTAATCCTATGCCCTCCTACCCAACCCTTGCTAGAACATGATCTACCTCTTTGGTTGGAGGAGGAAGATGATAATGAAGTTTATTCCGCACCACTTTATACATTAGAAACCGCCATGGGGGGGAAACCTTAATATGAGGATGATATGATCAAAATTTTGATTCAAAATCCACCTCCCAGTATATCACCCTTAGAAGACATAGTAAGAGAAACCCAAAGCAACCCCTCTGTTAGAAAATTATATATTACGGAGCAATGGAACACATAAAATATTGCAGAAATATAAACACAGAAAATGCATAAAAAAGAGAGACGGATATATGTGGTTCACCCAGTTTGGGCTACATCCATGGAGAAAGAGCCAGTCCTTCTTTTATTATATTATCCAGCAAACTGAAGAGATAGACCCTACAGTAGATCCACTATAACACCCTCTTCACTCTCAATCTCCTCTCTCTTCCTCACTCAGAATACATATATACATAGATGCAATACAATTGCCTCATATATAGTGAGGGGTTGTCTTATAGGGAAAAAAACCCAAAATTGAACATAACTTCTACCATCAGATCATCCGCCTAATGAACGACCCAGATTGACTAGAAGTCACTAGACTTTTACAAGTCCCCCCCCACGTGGAGGGGTGTACAATCTTCTTGGGGCATACATCCGGCTGAGACCTTTGAATACAAAAGATAATTAGGCTCCACACCCAACAATCTCCCACTTGGAGACTGATTATAGCAATTTCACCGCTACTTCATTTGCTAGACAACGACTCCACCTTGGACCTGGCTGTTTCTCATCTTCTTCATCATAGCTGAAGACCAATTGAAACTGAGCAGATTCTCAGTTTCTCCCTGGTTACAACTTTTGTTAGCATATCTGCAGGATTCTGGCTAGTGTGTATCTTTTCCAGCTTCAACTGTCCATCTTCCAATGCTGACCGCATGAAATGGTACTTGAGCTATATATGTTTAATCTTGGAATGAAATGCAAAGTTCTTTGCAAGATGTGGCACTCTGGCTGTCATTGTATAACCTACCCAACTCCTACTTCTTACCCAATTCATCCAGAAACCTTTGTAACCAAATCATTCCTTTACTAGCCTCTATAGTAGCAACATACTCTGCTTCTGTTGTTGAAAGTGCAACAACACTTTGGATTTTTGAAACCCAACTGACAGCTATTCCACCTACAGTAAATACATTTCCTGTAGTGCTCCTCCTTTTATCTCTTTCACCTACCATATCTGCATCAACATATCCCTATAGAGAAATGTTTGAACCACCAAAGCATAATGCTTGATTTGTGGTACCTCTCAAATACCTGAGAATCCACTTCACCGCCATCCAATGTTCTTTTCCTTGATTGTTCATGTACCTGCTTAAAACTCCCACTGCATGTGCAATATCAGACCTTGTGCAGACCATTGCATACATTAAGCTTCCAGCTGCTGAT
This sequence comes from Pinus tabuliformis, assembly GCA_031772625.1. Taxonomy (NCBI): domain Eukaryota; kingdom Viridiplantae; phylum Streptophyta; class Pinopsida; order Pinales; family Pinaceae; genus Pinus; species Pinus tabuliformis. Next base: position 511,493,813 of record CM062818.1, on the reverse strand, counting down.
GCATATAGAACTTTAGACATATGAGCCATTTCTTCTTGAATTTTGGGACACGCCTCCTTACTTAATTTGAAATGGCTAGCCAAAGGTATACCAAGTGGTTTTGCATTCTACATATTAAACCTTTTCAACACCTTTTCTATGTACTCACTTTGAGACAATGTTAATTTGCGATTCTTCCTATCTCTAGTTATTCTCACACCAAGGATTTGTTTTGCAGCACCCAAATCCTTCATTGCAAACGAGTTTGCCAATTTCCTTTTGAGCACATTTATTTCCTGCATGTTAGAACCTACAACAAGCATGTCATCTACATACAATAACAATATAATATAGCTGCCATCATTTTTCCTTTTGAGATAAACACAATGATCATAGTGACACCTAGTATAACCTTGTTCAGACATAAACCTATCAAATTTTAGATACCACTGCCTCAGAGTCCGTTTTAAGCCATACAAGCTCTTCTTCAACCTGCACACTAGTTTCTCCTTCCCTTTTAGCTTATATCCTTGTAGCTGCTGCATATATATCTCTTCCTCCAATTCACCATGGAGAAATGTTGTCTTTACATCTAACTGCTCGAGATGCAAATCTTCAGCTGCTACTAGACTTAGAATAGTTCTAATTGAAGTCATTTTCACAACAGGAGAAAATATCTAATCAAAGTCTATACCCTTTTTCTGTGCAAACCCTTTCACCACAAGTATAGCTTTATACCTTTTTCTACCTCCATCTTCTTCCTTCAACTTGTAAACCCATTTATTATGTAATGTTGTTTTACCTGCAGGCAACCTGACTAAGTCCCAAGTTTCGTTATGTGCTAAGGAGTCCATCTCTTCTTTCATGGATTGCTCCCATTTCTTCCTGGTTTCTACCTGCACTGCTTCTTCATAACATTCTGGTTCACCAGAATCAGTCAACAATACATAATATAATGAAGGAGAGTATCATTTAGTGGGTCTACTTATCCTAGTAGATCTTCTAACACCACTTTCAGGTGTTTGAAGTGCTTGCTACTGTTGCGGTTGTTGTTCTGGCTATTGATCATTATGATTTTTAGGCACCATCACTTTTCCTGTGATATCGTCAAGCACTATGTATTATTTGTTTTCTTTTTCCTGTTTCTTTTCCTGCAATTGATCCTTATACAAAACCTTTTCATTGAATATGACATCTATGCTCCTAATGATTTTGTGTTTCTCATAATCATAAAAGCGATAACCAAAATCATTAACACCATATCCAATAAAGGTACATTTCTTTGATTTTTCCTCAAGCTTTGTTCTATTTTCTTTGTTAATGTGGACAAAGGTTTCACAACCAAAAGTCTTTAAAAAAGAGTAGTTTACCTTTTTACCTGTCCATGCCTCCTTTAGAATACCACCATCCAAGGAACTTGAAGGCCCTCTATTTATTAGATAAACAACAGTATCTACAACATCTACCCAAAATTGTAAAGGCAATCTTGCATGCAATCTCATGCACCTTGCATGCTCTATGATTGTCCTGTTCATCCTTTCTGACACGCCATTTTCTTGTGGTGTTCCTGGAACTATCTTCTCTCTACGAATTCCATTCTCTGAACAGTACCTATCAAACTCTTTGCTACAATATTCACCTCCATTATCTGATCTGAGACACTTCAACCTTTTTCCTGTCTCATTTTCAACCAAAGCTTTCCATTTCTTGAAAGTATCAAATACATTAGATTTATTTCGAATACAATAAATCTAGTTTTTCTGGTTGCATCATCAATAAAAGTAACATAATATAATGAAAGCCACCAAGAGATGATACCTGAGTAGTTCCCCATACATTTGTATGCACAAGCTCTAATTTTTTGTTCTTCTTTTCTTTCCTAACTCTAAGGAATCTGACTCTCTTCTGTTTTCCAGAAACACAATTCTCACGTAATTTTAAATCAACATGCTTCAAACCTGGCAACAAATTTCTTGAGTGAAGAATCTGCATCCTATTCTCACTCATGTGCCTGAGCCTATGATGCCACAATGTCGTATATTCTCCTGTAAAGGTTAAAGCATTAACAGAATTAAAATACCATTGCATAAGTACAATGTACCAACCTTTTCTCCTTTCACTATTACCAGGGATCCTTTAGTGACCTTCCAAGTTTTATCTGTGAAAGTAGTTACACAACCTTCACCTCCCAATTGCCTTGTTGAAATCAGATTTTTCTTTAGATCTGGAACATGTCTTACCTCCTTCAATAGTCACTGATTTCTATTTTGTTGTTTTATGAAAACTGTACCCATTCCAACGATTTTACAGGGTTTATCATCATCTAATCAAACCTGTCCAAAATCTCCTTGAACATAATCATGAAAATGTTTCCTATTAGGTGTGGCATGGAATGAGGCCCTTGAATCTACCACCCAGGCATCAATAATATTTTCTAATGAAAGAATCAAAGCATCTTGCAACACATCACCTGTTACATTCGCTTCATGATTGTTTTTTTGCTGCGCGTCTCCTTCTTTTCCCTTCTGAGACTTGCAGTCTTTCTTTAGGTGTCCTTTCTTCCCGCATTTCTAGCACACTATCCCCAATCTGGACTTGGATCTGCCTTTTCTTGACTTACTATGATATCCTAAGTTCTTTCCTTTTTCCATTTTTCTTCCCCTAGTCTCTATAGTTAAAGCATTACCTGATGTATCACCGAAGCTTTTCCATCGCATTTCCTCGCTAAGGATTGCACCGACAACATCATCAAACTTTCAAGTACTAGATCCAAAGACAGAGTTACTAATGGCCATAACTAAACCATTCCAACTTTCTAGCAATGAGCACAAAAATAACAGAGCCCTAACTTCATCATCAAAATTTACCCCTACAGAACTTAACTGACTTGTAACTGTATTAAAATCATTTAAATGGCCTGCAACAGATCCACCTTCTAACATCTTCATATTAAATAAACACTTCATAAGAAATACCTTATTTGAGGACGAGGGTTTTTCATATAGTTTGGCCAATGCTGACATTAAACCCTCTGTTGTCGTTTCCTTTGAAATATTAAATGCTACTGACGCCGCTAGGCACAACCGTATTGTTCCAAGTGTCTTTCTGTCAAAAATATTCCATTCTGTGTTTGTCATACTCATCGGCTTCTTTGTCTTTCCACTCAATGGTAGGTACAGATCTCTCTGATACAGATAATCTTCAATCTGCATCTTCCACAGCTGGTAGTTTTGGCCGTTAAATTTTTCGACCCTAAACCTACCATCTTCCACCATTGCTCCCACTCGAACCGAGAACCCTTCTCTCTCCTGCGAGTTTATCAGCCAAATAGACCTTCGGCTCTGATACCAGTTGTTAGAAAATTATATATTACGGAGCAATGGAACACATAAAATATTGTAGAAATATAAACATAGAAAACACATAAAACAAGAGAGACACAGATATACGTGGTTCACCCAGTTTGGGCTACATCCACGGAGAAATAGTCAGTCCTTATTTTATTATATTATCCAGCAAACTGAAGAGATACAACCTACAACAGATCCGTTGTAACACCCTCTTTGCTCTCAATCTCCTCTCTCTTCCTCACTCAGAATACAGATATACATAGACGCAATACAATTCCCTCATATATAGTGAGGGGTTGCTTTCTAGGGAAAAAATCCCTAAATTAAACATAACTTCTACCGTCGGATCATCTGCCTAATGAACGACCTAGATTGACTAGAAATTACTATACTTTTACAAGTCCCACCCGCACCCACACCTCGCGTGGAGGGGTGTACAGTCTTCCTCGGGTATACATCCGACTGAGACCTTTGAATATAGAAGATAATTAGGCTCCACACCCAACACTCTCAACTGATCTTTGTGTGGCTGATCCTACTCCTCCCCGTGTAAAAAATATAGTGTTCGTCCTAGAAAGGACATTGAAAATCAATCCATCCCTATCTACTTCCCAGGAGAAGGAGCTATGTAGCCTACTAAGAAAACATCTAGATGCCTTTGCCTGGAGTTATAAGGAAATTAAGGGAGTGCACCCTTCAGTATGTACTCATCATATATACATTAAGGAAGATTGCAAACCAGTCAGGCAGCCTCAAAGGGGGATGAATTCGACACTTAAAGATATTGCTAAGGAGGAACTACAGAATCTGCTTGATGCAGGATTCATCTATCCCATGTCTAACAGTGAATGGGTCTCTCCTTTGGTGCTAGTGCCAAAGAAAAATGGTAGGTGGAGAATTTTTGTCGACTATCAGGAATTGAACAAAGCCACTAAAAAGGACCATTTTCCTTTACCTTTCATAGATCAAGTGTTAGACGATCTGGCAGGGAAAAATATTTTCTCTTTCCTTGATGGGTTTAGCGGGTACAATCAAATTCAAATTAGCCAGGAAGACCAAGGTAATACCACTTTCACTTGTGTACCTTTGCATATCGGGTCCTTCCTTTTGGTTTATGCAACGCTCTAGCCACATTCCAAAGAGCGATATTGAGTATATTTTCTGAACTAGTTTATGACGCAATAGAGATATACATGGATGACTTTACTCCTTATGGCTCTAACTTTTAGGAATCTTTATCTAACCTAGGAAAAGTTTTAGACAAGTATATTAAGATGAGCGTATCCCTCAGTCCAGAAAAACGTGAATTTTTTATGACTGAAGGGACTGTGTTAGGTCATGCAATATCACAACAAGGACTGCAGGTGGACCCCAACAAAATTGCCATCATCCAAAGGGCCCCACCTCCTCAGAAGGTGAGAGATGTTAGAAGTTTCCTAGGTTTAGCCAGATATTACAGAAGATTCATTAAATATTTCAGCAAGTTAACCTCTCCTTTGTTTGGCCTCTTAGGCAAAGATGTTGAGTTCATATGGTCAGAAAACTTTCAAGAAGCCTTAGATACCTTCAAGAGCAAGCTAGTGACTACCCCAATTCTGAGAGGCCTAAATTGGGCCCTACCTTTCCACATTCACACAGATGCCTCGAACACAGCAATAGGAGAAGCTTTAAGACAAATTTATGAAAAGTTACCTTATGCCATATACTTTATAAACAAAAACTTATCAAAGACAGAGTTAAACTATACAGTGACTGAGAAAGAACTCCTAGCTGTCATGCATTCCTTAAACAAATTCAGACATTATATCATAGGCTATCAAACCTTTTGCACACTGATCATGTTGCAATTAGATATTTAATGAACAAATTAGATGTAAATGTGTGCATTATTAGATGGTTTCTTTTACTGAAGCGGTTTGATTTGACCATTATTGATAAGCCTGGTAAAGAAAATGTTGTTGCTGACTTTTTGTCTAGAGTAAATTTCCCTGCAGGTGAAGAAGGAATGGTGGATGATCAAATGCCAGATGAACATCTGTTTGCTATCTCAGTCCTCTCTCCAAGGTTTGCTGATAGAACAAACTACTTGGTTTCAACATAGTTCTCACCACACCTGTCCTTAAAAGAGAAGAGAAAGATAGTAAGGAAAAACGCCCCTTTCACCTGGATTAGGGGAAATCTCATCAAACTTGGCACAGATCATATCTTGAGAAGATGTGTCAAGGAGTAGGAAGTCTTTGACATCCTCCTGACCTGTCATGACGGGCCTTGTGGAGGTCACTTTGTAGCGAAAAGAACTACCTTCAACATATTACAAGTAGGCTACTACAACCCACTCTTCATCAGGATGTGAGGAGATATATGAGCCAGTGTGATCGATGCCAAAGGATTGGGAAACTTACTCCAAAGGATGAGATGCAAACGCAACCTCAAGTGACCTTTGAGCCATTTGAGAAGTGGGGCATGGACTTTGTGGGTCCTATCAACCCTCCTTCAAAGCAGAAACTATGCATCATTGTGTGCACCGATTAACTGACAAAGTTGGAAAAGACAAAAGCAATCAAAGCAACGACAAAGGAAAATGTAGCTAAGTTTCTGAGAGAAAACATATTCTACAAGTTCGGGTATCCAAGAGAGTTGGTCACAGATCAAAGCAGTCAGTTCACTTCCAATTTGATTGAAGACCTGCTCACACATCATAGAATCAAGCACAACACTTCCACCCCTTACCATCCACAAGCCAATGGGTAGGTGGAGGTCACTAACAGAGCATTGGAAGGGATCTTGACCAAGGTAGTGAGCAGCAACAGAAAAGACTGGGCGGATAGATTAGTTGAGGCCACTTGGACCTACAACACAACATGGAAGACCACCACAGGGTTCACACCCTATGAACTAGTCTATGTGAATAAATATTTGCTGTCAATAGAATTTGAATTCAATACCCTAAGGATGGTAGCTCAGCTGGACGTAGACCTCAGCCATGCATAGAAAGAAAGATTATTTCAGCTCAATGGATTGGATGAACACAAATTGTAGACCCTTCTCCATACAGAGGTAGTTCAACTTCAAAGGAAGATATGGCATCACAAAAATATCAAGGAGAAGCAATTCTAAGAGGGAGATTGAGCACTACTCTATGATTTAAGATATAAAGATTTCAAATGCAAGTTGAGAACAAGATGGCTGGGACCCTACACTGTGGAGAAATGCAATGACAATGGTTCAATTTTGATAAGAACCATTGCTGATGAAGCCACCCCCATGCTTTTCAAAGGACATCCATTGAAAGTCTACAAGAAACCCCTCTCTAAACAAGAGTTCATTGAAGATTTGAATAAGACAGTGATGGTAGTGGAGCATGTCTTAGGCTCTACTTCACCCACTCACTGAAGAAAAAGAGAAAGATAGATGAAAAAATAAGGACTCAAGTGAAAGCCTCCATGAGGCACTTGAGTCTCATCATTGAGTTGAAAAACTCTTCTTAGGCGGCCCAGTGATGTCAAAAAGAAAGGGAGGAAAAAATAAGATTCCTGGGTGAAAACCTCCCTCATAGGCACCCAGGGCAGGAAATTAGGGTGAAAACCTCCTTGAGGTGCCCTAGTTGTTTTAAAAAAAAATAAAAAAGAGAAAAAGGAAAAAGAAAAATGAGTTTTCATTTGCATTGCAGGTTTGCAGGAGGGCTACAGGAAGCAGAACAAGGTGCCAAGGGAACCCTGACATCCACACCAGTACCTATCCTTCCTTCTCCACACTTTTCTCCATCATTCTGACATTTCTTTCACCACACTATGTTTTTTTTCAAAAATTGCGTTTTCTACAGGAGACTCCTGTAGAAATTACAAAGAGCCAGAAATGAATATAAAAGGCAGTTCGAGGGACAGGGAAGCTTCATGAAGAACCTATAAACCCTCCTACAGTCTTCAAGCCTCCTTGCCATCATTTCCAAACCTACATCACACCCCAAGCATCATTCTTCTTCCTCCCCAAGAAAAACATAGGAAAAAACAGTTTTCAGGAAATGGAAAAAAAACAAATATAAGAGAGGAAGCAGCACCATCCACCTCACCTGAAGCCTACCCATTAAATATCCATCTCTATCTACATCTCTAACATCATCCTCAAAGCTCCAAGCACAAAAATAAGCTGAAGTTTCAAGGGGAGAAATAGCTACAAGAGCTCCTATAGGAATTCCTGAAGCAGTTGATTCCATCAAAACCCAACACCAATAGCAAAAGAATGCACACATGAAGGTTGAAGAAGGCACTTGAAACTCAAACCCAGCTAGAGGAGAACCTGCACAAGACATAGCCACACATCAGCAAGCATCCAACATGCATCAAAAGAAATAAAGGCATGCAGCAGAGAGGGAGCCACAACACCTCACAGCAAATACATTCGGATCACAGGTAAGTAACTAACTCGCTCCTCTGTTTGCATTTGTGTAATTAGAAGTCATGCAAAAACAATGAGATGGTTGAGTTTGAATGAGGGAAAGGTGGCCAGTTAACTTAGCCACCTTCATCTAGTTAACTCCACTCATCTGAGATGTCACCCACACGTGCGCACAATCAACTCAAGAAAGATGTCAAGGACAGGTAGTGGAGGAAGTGTGAACTCCGATGCAATCATGAGGGATGATTACGAGGAGGGGCCATGATGACAAGGCAGGTGGGGACCAATGGTCCAAATATAGCCAACGAATACTTTGCCATCTCACCCCCCCTTCACTGGAAATATCCATAAAGGGTAATAAGTACTCCTCCCTGAGCACTCTCACCACCTTTTCCTTCATTCTCTCCTCGTGACTCACCTACAACAGTCTCCTTGTGCCCCCACAGCCTCATAACCATTGTCCTCCATTGATGTCTCCCATATTCCTGCTCTTGGCGTTTTCTATAGGAGCACTTACAAGTTCTACAGGAGCACCTACAGGAATTCTACAGGAGGGACAACAGGCTTCTACAAGAGGGGTAGTGAGTTGTTTTGAAGGGAGAAAACACGAGTTTTAGCACGATTTTCGGTCTGAGGAGGTAGGTTCCATGCATGACCCCATTGAATATCAATATATGCAAGAAGTGGTTTCAAATTGAGGAGGAAATAAGCCTTTACAAGGAGAAAATACATAAAAAAAAAAAAAAAATTGCTAATTTAAAAAAGAAACAATCTGAGAAATTCCGAGGGTTTGATGAGGAGATTGCTGAACAATTTTCCGACTCTTTGGTCCCTCACACAAGAACACATGCCACTGTCACCTTTAGAGGTCTTTCCATGGAGATAACCCCTGAATTTATCAGTAGGGTCACTACCCTTCCTATTGGGCTACCTTGGAGTAAGGATGAGAAACCAATTGGCCAGGCTACCAAGAAAAACTTCTTCCAAAACAATGAAACCCTTGTAGAGGATAAAAATGACATTAGAAGGGCTAGCATACCATCTCCATAGGATGAGGTTAGCTACCAAATAATCAAATACATTTCCTGTGAGGGGACGTACAACATCGTCTATGGTTATCGCTTTAGAATACTTCATGAATTAAGGCATGACATGGACACTCCAGCACTTCAGAAGTTCAACATCCCCTAATTCCTCCTGTAATCTCTCATTGACTCCAACACTAAGGTTCAAACAGGGAATTTAGAGCAACTACCTCACCATGGGTTAATCAAAATTTTAGTGGAAGAAGCCCTCCATACATTTACACTCCCTATAGCATGGGAAGTCTTCCGAAACATGACAGCTGAGGATGACATAAAGGCCCTAACCTATGATGTTAGTCCTACTGGCAATGAGGAGGAAGAGCAGCAAGGGGGAGAAGATGAAGCCACTGGTGGCTTAGTAGAACAAGAAAGGAAGGAGGAAGAAACTATGATAGAGGAGGAGAAAGCTGAAGAAACAGAGCAGGAAGAAATAGAGCAAACAGAGATAGAAAAAGAGACATAAGGAGGAGAAAAAGAAGCATAAAAGGCAGAACAAGGAGAAGGGTCCCCTCAAACTCTGGAAAGGGAGGCAGCAACTGCGCTCACTACCCTCAGTACACCAATCAAGCCAAGGAAAAAGAGGAAAAGGCAGGCATCCATGTATTTCAGGGCTAGGAAGAGCACAAGAATAAAAAAAGGCAAACCTAAACCCTCCTCAAAAGTGCCAATTACAATTGAAGATTGACCCTCTGCCAAAGGGAAAGAATCCCCTTCTAAGGCACCTATCACATATGAAAGGGGGACTCCTAGATCTCCCACACGGAAAGAAAAGGTAGAACTACAGGACCTAAAAACAGTCCTACAGGAGGCTCAGACAGTTCTACAAGAGACACTGTCAAAACTACAGGAGACCCAAAAGTTTGAGAAAAGGAGAGAAGAACATCCACAGGGGAAGGAGGAAGAACCAAAGATACAAGAACCTGATCCCAAGCCTAGTCTAACTTCCTATTACAATATACTTGAGGGAGGAAGGATAATCCCACAAAAGTTTGCAATTCCACTATTCTTTGAATTAGAGAAAGAGAGAATAAGAACACACAGGTGGATGCAAATAGCCAAATCCAAAGGGGTTGAGGATGTTGGCCATATGGAAAACAAACTCAGAGAAATGGGCAGAGAGTTGAGTGCTATCAGACACAGGGAAGCAATTACAAGAAGCCACCTTGAAACTGAAAATGAATTGCTAAGGGGGTAGCTGCAAGAGAAGGAGACTCATCTAGCATGCATGGCCAGCTTCTCCATGGAGGCATTGCAATGTATAACACCAACAAAATCATATGGCCTATATCTCAAGGACCAATGGTTACAATTCTAGATAAAGACTTTGGCACAAAGAGGCACAATGTCCTTCCAAGATTACAGGTAGTTTATGGATCTATGTGACCAAAGCACATCAGAGGATAAGGCAAAGATGGTAGAATTCTACCTACATAACATGGCCCTCACAAACATGAATGTGTGGGACCCCAATGCCAGGCTAGGGGACATGGAACTAATGGCCATGGCCTCATGGATGAACCATGAAGAGATGAGGGCAGCAGAAATAAGAAGATTGATGATAAAAGAGCAAAATGAGCCATTAATGATAAGAGCTAAGCCATCAGATCCCATGGCACTCATCGGCACACACAACCTACTTGCAAATAATCCTCAAATTTCCCCTGGATATATAAGTGATCAGGCACAATCCATTGCACACTTTGAGGATATGCAAAGGCTACTTGGGGATGACTGTGTGCATGAATGCATGAGGAGATGGAACACCTTATCACACAGTCTGCAGATCAGGGAATATCATTCCTGCATGAGGATTAAGGAGGAACTAAGGAGAGTGCCAATGTACAAGCGCTCCATGCAGAGGCTGAAGGTCAACTAGATTGGCGTCAAACTGAGTCCCCCACTACTGTTAGGCATGATGGAAGGCAGAAGAGAAGAAGAAGAGGAGGAGATGTGGGAAGAGATAGACAGGAAGGCAGGATTCTATGACAAGGAAGAGCAGACCATATCAGAGGCTTAGGATGCTAGGGAGGCCACTAGGGCCATAAAAGATGAGGAGATTGACTAAGTTGCTCAGAGGATGAGCAACACTTTCAGTAGGGGATGATGATGAGCCTCATAAATGGGTAATTATATGGGCTCATTCTACCTCCTAACCTAGTCAAACCAACCATTCTCTTAGCTTATTACATGATTTTCTGATTATATTGATGCTTATAGAGTGAGTTGAGTTAGTTATTGTGCCATATGGTCTAATGTGTATTTAATGCAGATTATTGATGATTTTCAAAGTTAATGTCAAGGATCCAGTGGACAAATGACAGCAATAACTCAAAATGGATAGAGGAGAGGACTTTTAGGAGGGAATCCCCCTCATTTATTACTCCTCACTTCGAATTCCCCTTCATTCAACTCGGAGTACAAGCAGCGGAATCATGCACTAGGAGGTTGCCGAGCAAGTGAAGGATGACTAATGATTATCTCAAGTTTTGGGAGCCAAGCCTCCCTTATTTTAAGGAAGCTATGGGTAGCTTCATTGGTATAAGTAGAGAGGCCTAGGGCATCACTAGGGTCAGATTTTTGTTGGATTTTTGCTTATGTAAACTCTGCTCAACTTCGAGCTTATTATTTTGTGACAGTTTCATGTAATCTTTCTATTGTTTTGGAAATAAATATGGAATCCTTTTTGAGTTAGCAATGAGTTACCTCAGAGGGCTGAAGCTCTTGGGTTAGGGCCCAATCCAAGCAGCCAAGCTCCTCTTTACTGTATCTGTATGCTTTGTTTCAGTTGGTAGATTAGTTTGTTGTTAGAAGTATTTCTTTTATGGTTAAGAATAGGTTGCTTTTGATGATTCAGTAGTTTGCTTCCATTTGTGCTTTCTATAGCAGGTTAAACAGTGATCAACAAAGATTCAAAAGGTTAGCAACAGTGCCTTGGCCTCTCTTCCTCCCTTTGGGACCATGATTTGAGGCAAAGACCCTCTTGCTGCCCCAAAAACACAGATTTTCCTCCTTCATAGGACTTCTAGTGTTTGCAGCTTTTTAGTAGGTTAATAGTCTAGTTTTGCTTTGCTTTAGATCTTCTTCATCATGCTCACTTCTTGATTTGCAATAGACTTCTTTCATGCTTTTCTTTCCTACAGTATTTCACAACATTTCCTTTCATAGATCATAGTTTAGACTAGTTTGATGCAAAACTTTGTTTTCTTAGATGCACTCATTTAATTGCTTGTTTAATCTTATTGGTTGACTGTCTGTCTCTTTGCAGTAGATCTCTTCTAGCAGTAGGGCAGCCTATCAACCATCCCATCCTCCATCTGATCCATGCCCTACAGGTCACCCAAGTCTCACCTCAATTCTGCCTTAGTTTCCTGCATTTTCCATAGAACTTCTTCCTCTCTCCTTGAGAAAATCCAATCATATTTCTCTCTCCTGGTGGTTCACGGTAGACCATAGGCACCCTAACACCTCATTCCAACCTTTATCCACCTTCTCTACCAACTCTCACACCCTAAAAATAGTGAAAACTGCTCTCGGGCTCCTCTTGTAGGCCTCCTGTGGAACCTATAAGTACTCCTATAGAAAACACCGACAACAGTAATAATGCTGCAACTACTGGGCTGCCTACTTTACTCTTATCAACCCAGTAGTTCGTAACAAACTTGGAAGCATCAGTGCTGTATGCACAAGTACTAGTTCTTACTGTAGGTTGTCACTTGGTCAGCCGACGCAAGACCACTAGGAGCTCAAGCCAACTTCTATGGATTCCAGAAGAAGCTCTATATGTGATGGAAGGAAAGAAAGATAGATTCTATTCTAACTACATAGGGGAGAAAGATGGGAATGTAAAGCAAACCTAGAGAACCTTAATTAACCAACTAATTATACTTTTGCAGAAAGCACTATGAAAACTATGAAAGGAATGCCATTACCTACTCAAGGAAGTAAACAACATCTAACTATGCTATTTCTGGAAGTAAATAAGCAAAAAAACATATTTTTGTATTTTTGTGTATTTTTATGTGAATATGACATGCATGTAATTTATTGTGGGTGAGTGTGGCAGTGGATAGGTGGCGTTGGAGGGCGGCTTTGGCACGTGAGAGGATGTAGGATGGTGTAGATGGGTCCTAAGAGGTCTCAGGGGGCCTTATGGAGGCTTTTCTCACACTCAGCCTTCAAAAGAAAGCCTACAGGAAAATCTACAGGAGGACACTAGAAATCTATAAGAGGAAAAACAACATTCTACAGGAGGCCTACAAGAGGAGGCTAAGAGCAGTTTTCACTGTTTTGAGGGTGTGAGAGTGGGTGGAAAAGGTGGATAAAGGTTGGAATGAGGTGTTATGGTGCCTATGGTCTACCATGAACCACCAGGAGAGAGAAAGATGATTGGATTTGCTCAAAGAGAGAGGAAGAAGTTCTATGGAAAATGCAGGAAACTAAGGCAGAATTGAGATGAGACTTGGGTGTCCTGTAGGGAATGGATCAGATGGAGGATGGAATGGCTAATAGGCTGGCCTGCTGCTAGAAGAGATCTACTGCAAAGGGACTGACAATCAACCAATAAGATCAAACAAGCAATGAAATGAGTGCATCTAGGAAAACAGAGTTTTGTATCAAAATAGTCTAAACTATGATATATGAAAGGAAATGTTGTGAAATACTGTAGGAAAGGAAGGCATGAAAGAAGTCTATTGAAAATCAAGAATTGAGCCTAATGAAGAAGATCTAAAGCAAAGCAAAACTGGACTATTAACCTACTAGAAAGCTGCGAACACTAGAAGTCTTATGAAGGAGGAAAATCTGTGTTTTTGGGGCAGCAAGAGGGTCTTTGCCTCAAATCATGGCCCCAAAGGGAGGAAGAGAGGCCGAGGCACTATTGCTAGCCTTTTGAATCTTTAATAACCATTGTTTAACCTGCTATAGAAAGCACAAATGGAAGCAACTACTGAATCATCAAAAGCAACCTATTCTTAACCATAAAAGAAATACTTCTAACAGCAAACTAATCTACTAACTGAAACAAAGCATACAGATACAGTAAAGAGGAGCTTGGCTACTTGGATTGGGCCCTAACTAAAGAGCTTCAGCCCTCTGAGGTAACTCAGTGCTAACTCAAAAAGAATTCCATCTTTATTTCCAAAACAATAGCAAGATTTCATGAACTGTCACAAAATAATAAGCTTGAAGTTGAGCAGAGTTTACATAAGAAAAAATCCAACAAAAATCCGACCCTAGTGAGGCCCTAGGCGTCCTTACTTATACAAATGAAGCTATCAATAGATTCATAAAAATCAGGGAGGCTTGGCTCCCAAAAGTTGAGATAATCATCTATCATTCTTCACTTGCTCGGCTGCCTTCGAGTGCATGATTCGGCTACTTGTACTCCAAGTTGAACGAAGGGGAATTAGAAGTGAGGAGTAATAAATGAGGGGGATTCCCTCCTAGAAGTCCTCTCCTCTATCCACTTCGAGTTATTGCTGCCATTTGTCCACTGGATCCTTGAATTTGACTTCGAAAGTCATCAATAATCTGCATTAAATACACATTAGACCATATGGCACAATAACTAACTCAACTCACTCTTTAAGAATCAATATAATCAGAAAATCATGTAATAAGCTAAGAGAATGGTTGGTTTGACTAGGTTAGGAGGTAAAATGAGTCCATATAATTACCAATTTATGAGGCTCATCAATATCTCCGAGGACTACGATTTCCGATGTGATTAACTACGTAATAGGAGGCATATACGTAGATAAATGGTTAAATCTATTGGAAGGATATTTTTAGTTCATGATTTTTCCAATCGGGAAAAGATTACATTTGGAGTTCTCAAAGCCACCCCACACGTTAAGGACTGGTGTGAAACCTACTGTGAAAAAAAGGACGAGAGTGAGCCCTCACTATTTTCAGCTGCACCCACTTGGAATTCTTTCTGAGATGCCATCAAGGAATAGTATTACCCTATCAGGAGCTATGAAGATAAATAAATAAAATGGACCACGCTACGGTAGGGAAGGGACCAAGATGTTTCGGAGTTCACAAATACTTTCCATACCCTTCGTACGAAGCTAGGTATAAAGGATACTGTGCGGAATTTGGTTCTCAAGTACTGCCACTGTCTACACAAGTACACCCAGGACGAGATGGAGTTCGTAGACATTTCCTCGCTCGGCATGACGTATTGTTATGTTGTAAAGATTGAGCAGAAGAAGCAGGACTTTGGATCTACGAATCCAAAGCAAGGAAAAGGCTCCCCTAAACCATATAACAAGGGACCAAGCCAAGGCGGGACTACCCAAGACAACCCACCGAAGCCACAAGTAAAGAACAACACCACGAAGACCAAGAATGATATGGGAAAATGGTGTGAGTTCCACAAGAGCTCCACTCACAATACAAGTGAGTGTTGGGCCAAGCAGTCATTGGTGGCAGAGCTGAAGGCTTTTGAATCAGATGGAGGTTCCGAATCTTAATCAGAACCTGATAAGGGGACTGACAAAGGGAAGCAGATCATTGATGCAGAGCCCAATGCCACCGTGGCCACCACAAAGATACAAAAAGTTGAGTTTGAAGATCCAAAGGAGGGCGAATGACTCTTCCCCTCACAGATGTGGGTGAAGGGTTCTCCACTACAGTTCATTGTCGACAGCAGGAGCCAAAAGAACCTCATTTCAGCAGAAGTCGTGAAGCGGCTGGGCCTAAAGACTACAACACATCCACCACCGTACACCATCGGGTGGCTTCACCAAGGATGAGATCTTCGCGTTAGCCAGCAGTGTCGCCTTCCCTATAACATCAATCCCTTCATGGATGAGGTATTGTGTGACGTTGCTCCTCTTGAATTTTCTGATGTATTGTTAGGACAACCATACTTGTGGAAGCAATATGTTGTATATGAGTCTAGACCTCGCTCTCTGATTATTACTTTGTCTAATAAGTTGTACAGGATAATTGAGGTAGCCCCGCCTACTGCCATCTCTTTGATCACTGCAAAGCAATGCAGTAAGATCATTTCCTAGACTAGGAAATTATTTCTCCTTATGATTCTCCCCAAAGGAAAGAAGAAGGTTATGGCCACGGCTTCCAAGCAGGGCTCCTCTGCATAACAACAATAGATAGACAAGGTCGTGGCAGAGTACAGGGACATTTTCACCTCACCTACAGGTGTACCTCTGCACTGTTAGGTCAAAAACTCCATCGATCTGACCATCGGCGCGCCAGTACCCAATGGACCAATCTATTGACTCTCTGTTCTAGAAAACAATGAGATGAAGAGGCAGATTCAGGAACTACTACAAAAAGGGCACATTAGGCCAAGATCATCACCCTCTAGGAGTTGGATGGTATTGGTACAAAATAAGGATGGGACTTGGAGGCTCTGTATTTACTATCGGGCACTGAACAAGATCACTGTCTTGAATAGGTACTCAATCCCATGGATTGATGACCTTCTAGACTAGCTCAAAGGGGGCTAAATATTTCAACAAGATTGACTTGAAATCAAGTTATCACCAAGTGCCTATTGAACCCTCCGATGTGTGGAAGACTACCTTCAAATCCAAGGAGGGCCTTTTTGAATGGTTGGTCATGCCGTTCGGATTGACAAATGCTCCTACAACCTTCATTAGACTGATGGATGACATCTTTTCTTACTCAACATGGGCATCCGGTGGCTTACCACAGTGAGACACTTTCAAACATAGTCTGAAAGTACCCCATTTATGACAAATAAATGTATTCCATTGTGCAGGACTATTGTCAATGGGAACATTACATTCTAGGGAAGGAAACAATCATCCACACAGACCACTGACCTCTACAGTTCATACAGACATAAGGGAAGTTGCATAACGATCGTCATTAGAAATGGTCCACCTATCTACAACAGCTCCATTTGAACATTAAGAATAAGAAGGGTAGCACCAATAATGTCGTTGATTGCCTCAGCTGACCATTAGTCATAGTGCTAATAACTGTGCTTGAATCCTGTGGACACGAGACATCGGGGTGGCTGCATCTTTACAAGAACGATCAAGAATTCAGCGGCCTATACCAAACACTCCTGGAAGGGAAGAAAGTTCCAAATTTTTACCTTAAGGATGCAATGTTATGCCACTTGGGACACATATGTGTTCCTTCAAGTGAGAGTGCCAAGATGAATTGGGAGGCGCACTAATCGGAGTAGAGAAAACCGTGGTGGTATTGCAGAAGTATTTTTATTGGGCGAAACTTCGTCAGGATGTTGGGAAGTACATTAGATCCTACATCGCTTGCGCCATTGCTAAACCAACCATCAAGAAGCAAGGCCTACATACTCCTCTACCTATTCCTAGTTGGCCTTGGGAATCTGTCTCCATGGATTATATGTCAGGCCTTCCTTCTACTAAGCATGGCAACAATTTCATTTTCATGGTCGGCGACAGGTTCTCTAAGATGGCCATCATGGCAGCCTGCAAGAAGAGTATCACAGCAGAGGCCACTGCTAAGCTCTTCTTTCAGCGAGTATGGGTAGACTTTGGGATCCCACGGTCCATTATCTCAGATTGGAATAACATATTTCTGAGTGCATTCTAGTCAAGTCTCTTGTTGATGCTTGATACAAAACTCACTAAGTCCACGGCTTTCCATCCCCAAACTGATGGCCAAACAAAGGTTGTCAACAGGATGATCATACACATTTTGTGCATGTACAACTCGAAGCATCCAAACACATGGGATGAAAGTTTCCCCTATGTCCAACAAAGCTACAACAGAGCTCTCCACAACTCAATAGGCCACAACCCCTTTTAGGTAGGGTTGGGATTTCAACCATTATGCCCCATTGATGTGGCCATACCATTTGCAACAACTAAGGTAGATTTGGCTCATGTGAAGTCTGAAGCTGAAAGGGCTAAAACTTCATTGAGCGTATTCAACACATCCGCCAACAGATCCATGATATATTGGACAGATCCAATGCTAAGTACAAGCAGCGCCATGATCAACATCGAGTGCCACACAAATTCTAGGTGGGAAACAAAGCTTGGCTACATTTGAAGAAGGAGCACCTTTCTGGATCCCACTGCATGGTTCGCCCGCTCTGATATGGGTCATACACCATCACAAAGGCCAACGTGGACAATGCCTTCAAGCTCAGCATCTCGATGTTCCTTGGTCTGCACCTAGTGTTCAATGTAGATCACCTTCGACCATACTTTCCACCATTGTTGGACACATCTGTCATTGTAGAACAGCTCACACACACAGAGCTTAACCTGGACTACATGGAACAGGCCATAATTGATCAGATCATGAACACACAGATCAAGAACACTCGACAATAGAGGATACAACTATATCGATTTGTCAAAGCATGTCAGCTCCTTCACCAAGGCAAATGGCTCACCAGGGACCGTGTTTAGCAGAAGCTTCCTCATCTCATGGAGGAACTCAATGCAATGGGGACCATTACTTCCTAAGGGGGGAGGACTGATCTAGGTGTATATTGGTGGCCACATGCCTATTCTACTTGGACCCTCACCATTGTTGCTTTCATTTTTTCAGTTTCCTTAATTATAGCACAATTTACTATTTTTGGTAGTTTTTCGTGTCCTAAACTTCTTGAGCCATTTTGAAGCCTCAAATTTTTCAAAAAAAAAAACATCGTTTAGGGCCTCAAAACGATGCCATAAGTTTAGGACCTGAAAAACTGCCAAAAATAGTAAACTATGCTACAATTAAGGAAATTGAAAAACTGAAAGCAACAATGGTGAGTGTCCATGTGGAATAGGAAGGTGGTCACCAATATACACCTGAATCACTTGAGATGGCTCCCATGTGTGATATACAAATCATGCTTTGGTTTTTTAGTCAAAGAATAATTTGGGGGTTGGTGTGCCCATGTACATATGTGTTTTATGAAAATGTGTTTGTGTTTATATTCTTTGGTGCCAAGAGCCTAATTATGTAAATATGAAATCACATGCATTAATAAAAAACACCACTATTGTAGGCCAAGTCATAAAATAAAGTCTAGGGTGTAATACTCCATGAGTATGAAAG
This sequence comes from Pinus tabuliformis, assembly GCA_031772625.1. Lineage (NCBI taxonomy): Eukaryota > Viridiplantae > Streptophyta > Pinopsida > Pinales > Pinaceae > Pinus > Pinus tabuliformis. The sequence continues at coordinate 511,474,960 of CM062818.1, read as the reverse complement.
GGGAGGGGGTGTGCGAAGGGATATGTAACGAAGGATTATGGGTGTAGAGAAGAGGGTGAAATATCTAGGTTGTGGGCTTGATGGGGATTGTGAGACTGTTGGTAGGAGGATATTGGGTTTGGTATCTTGGATTGGTTATGGCTGTACTGGTTATGTACCTACCCTCGAATAAGTTTTTACTCATGCGGAGTCAAATCCACATCATCGGGTTGATTTGCTACTAAGTTATTATGAGTAATGTGGTTAACGGCTAGGGTGAACATCTAAGGTTGGTAGCCAATCAATGCTTCCTTTGAAAAGATAAGTATTTAATTTGTGTCTAAATGATTCTATTATAATTATAGATACAATTTTCATGTTAGTGTGTGTATATCAATTAAACATGTTTTATTATCTAATTACATTATTGTATATGAGTACATTGCATGATATAATGGATTAGCCATGTATGACCAATTACAACAGAAAATGTAATAAAAGGGAAAATTACATAATAATTAGGTTACATGGATATTGATATGCCTTATTATTTATTTGGTGTCATTACAAATGGGTACAAGAGCTCAAGTTACAACACTTGGTCCATACAGGTCCAACTCTACTTATAAAGGAAAATCACAAGTTGCACAGAAATTGTTTGACAAAATTTCAAAGGGAATGGAGATGGATGATATTCTCAACTTCAAATGAAATCCACTAGGAATGAAAAATATGAAGGTTTAATTTATGGTTATTATATTAGAGATGCTAAAGGGATGGGTTGGTTTTAGCGATAAAGCTACTAATTTCATGCAGATAATTTTTTTGGAAAACAAATGTTGCTGATGGAATTTTAAAAAGAAATATAATTTAAAAAAATTTAAAAATTTTCACATTATGACATCAAAAGTGAGGTGGAAATTCTAGGTGGAAGTGTTAGGTGATGTTTGAGTTAGTGTGTTGAGGAGGATATACAATAGACATGTGGCATGACTAAACATTATAAGAAGTAGATGGGTTTCTATACCCCTTTACAACTTTTAATCTAATATCAACATAGGTAATTGGTTTGCTCGGATGTCATCCCTCAAATCCATCAACATGTAGCTTTGGGTTAACTTTTGTGCATATTGAGACTCAATATATGATATATATAATTACATGGGAGTAGATTTTGACCTTCAGGTCCACTAGAGTTGTAGCTTACCGTTAACCTCCTAGCATGTTGAATCTCAATATGTGATTCAAATCATTTGATAGGGGGGATCATGGCAATCAGATCCATCAAGGTTATCCTTATTATTAAAACACAAGCATGTTGAAACCTAATACGAAATCTATGCCATGATGGGAGTGGATGATGACTATTGGGTCCATCGAATGTGTGAATACCTTGTTACCTCCGTGATTGTTAGGGTTTTATATAGATCTAGACCATCATACAAGGTTGATATTGATTGTTGGATCCATTTCAAGTGTAGGTCACCATAAACTATCATGCATGTTATAACCTAATATGAAGTATGGGATGTGGATTTACCCCAATATCAACTATTAGATACTTGACTATGCGATTCCTGCACTATGGGAAAATGTAGTGAAGTGGACCCTATGAAAAATAAAAACAAATAAAATAATGCCACAAGGAAAGGATGCAAATGAAGTGGGACCCTTCCATATTGTCAGGGTTTGGTAAAGGTTCCACGTGAGCCATGGGGTTTAAGTGTGGATCAAAAGGAAAGAAAGGCAACCAAATGTTTGCTAAGTGTTTAAGAGATGGTATACAAACTTAATTTGTGTGTAATGAGAACTAAGGGGTGTATATATACATGTATGTCCTTTCCAATAAGAGGGGAGTGCACAAACACTTTCCATATAATGGTATAATATTTACATAGTATATTTTTCGGTGGTTATGTTTGGTTGAGAGTACTAAAATAATGTAAAAATTAGTAAAAAAAAAAAAAAAAATCATTGTTTTTTCAAGTTATCAAATTGGAGGGAATTTTGAGGCTGTAAATGAAATTTTTGGGTAGAAAAAACCAACATCTAATATTTGTACCATTGGTACATATGATGTTTGTATATTATGAAATAAATTGGAGAGATCTTTCCAAAGACACATTATAATTGTGAAACGAAGCTAATATGAGGGTGTTATGACTATAACAACATAAGGGAGAAAAAAGGTGTAAGTTCACTTCCAACAAGTACAAATATATAATTAGAGCTTAGACTGGGATGAAAAGTTGTCAATATAAATATAAGGGACAAGAAAACATAAACAAGGAGCTAGATTTGGATGCCATGTACATAAAATTCAGAGAAATTAACAAAAGATTGTTGCAACAAAATAAGGAAAATTGGGTAAAATTGGCCAAAACTTTCATAAGCCATTACATTCAGCCTAAAGATTAGATTTTGGTAAAATATATTTAATAAAAAATTATCAAGGATGATAATACATCCGTCAACCTAGAAATTCGGTATAGGTTAGGAATTGTTGGTGGTTTACAAGACCAAAATTAACATGAGGAACAAAAATATGAAATATGTTTTGAGTCCTATAGTCATGAAAAGGAGGTCAAATGTATATACTATCAATATTAGCATGGGTAATTCTAAGATGAAGTAAAGAGGCATGGAAGATGTAGGTCATATAACATAAACATGGAAGAGACCATGAAGATTCTAAAAATGGAGGTGCTTGATTGCATTGATAGTAGTGAAAGGAAGACAAAGGAGAAACAACAATTAATGCTCATATTTTATAGAGCCCAAATAATTTACAAATGAGAATGGACAAGAAATCTAATTCAAGGAAGTTAGACAAATATGATTCACAAGATAGAGGGAAGGATGTTGGAAATTCAAGGCATTATAAAAGTGTTGTTATGAAAGAAAATCAATCACCATGGAATCCAACCAAGAGAGCCTATGTTTTTTTATATCTAAGAGTAATCTAATAATATCACTAGTGAGACAACAAAGAAGGAAACCTAACTTGGATAACTTGTAACGAGAGGTTAGGAAGATTAAACCCACTGCATTTGATTGTGGTCATAAGAAGGGAGAGGAAGATGAATCTTGGTTGTTGGAGATAATAAAGTATATCCAATTGTACAATTACTCATCCAAATTAGAGGCATGAATTGCAAATTACCACTTGAAGGGAAAAGAAAAACTATGTTTGAAACAACTTAAGGAAGTAAACCACTTAGATGAGAGGAAGATCTCATGGAAGATATTTAAAGATACTTTCAAAATAAGTACTTACCTAAGAATTATTATGTAAGAAAAAATATAAGAGTTCTTTGAACCTAGACTAGGGAATATGAAAATTGAGGAATATTGAAAAGAAATCACTAAACTACTAAGTTATGTTGGTTTTATGATGAATTAAAAGATAAAAATATGGATTTTTAAATCGTTTTCCATAATTCTATGGTCACAATGAATCAATTCCTATAGAAGAAATTCCCCCTAGTTCACTTTGGGATGGATGGGTTTGTTGATTTTCTTTGGATTTTCTTATGAAAAATGAAGATTTATTATGACAATACGTGCATTCTATAGCCTAGTATGAGGGAAACGTGTGATTTTGTCTGTGCTAAACTTGGTGTTGACACATTTCCCTCTTAAGATAAAATTAAAATATTATTTAAATAGAAACGAAATGCCAACTATAATAAAAAAATAAACTTTCTATCACAAGCTTGCTAGTAGAGAGAGTGGCGAGAAACTATGTTGAGAAATAGGAAACTGATAGAAAATGGTGCATGGTGTCCAAGTGTAATAGGAGGGTAGCCACCAATATGCACTTGGAGCATAGGAGGATTAGATCTACCTGAGATATTATATAAAACTCTCTTCTATTAATATATTTTGTTGAATCTTGCACTTTTTTTTGGGTTTATGTAACGTCATATCATTGGTTAATCATATTTTTTGGTCATTAATGTCCTAGTAGTTTTTCTAACATTGTGAGCATGATATGGTGCCCAACTAGAAATTTTTTCCAATCTCGTTTGAAAAGTTAAAAAAAGAAACCAACATTATTGTCTATTAGATATTGCTTTTTTTTTAGGGTTTGGGTTGTTTTTCCTTTGTAGAACATTGTAGGGTTGGTTTTGTTCTTGCTTGCATTATATTACAGAGAAAGTTTCTATTGTTTTAAAATACACTTTCAAAGGAAGTACTTGTCAAAGAATTGTTATGAAGGAAAAATGTAAGAGCTCTTTGAAATCAAGCTAGGGAGTATGAAAATTGAGGAATATGCATACAAACTCACTAAATTACTATGTTGGTTTAAGGAAGGAGATAAGATAAAACTAGCCTAGATCCATCTTAACCATGGATCTATCAAGCGTTGAGAGGGATCAAATCTCTCGAGATGCAAACATCTTTTTTGAATGCAAAACTTGAGGAAAGGTTTACACCTCGAGAGGTTTGATCCCTCTCGGTGTTTGATAGATCCAAGATTAAGATGTATCTTGTCTTCTTTAAGTCGCGTTCAGTCATACAAAATTTGTCAAACATCTAATTATTTTGATCATTTTAAATATGCTAGATGTGTCTAAGATTAATTTGGTTTAATTAATTTTAAATTTGCTTAGTTACCTCAGTTTGTTGAGATGAGAGAGACCGTTAGTAACTTAAATGATGAAAAATGTTGAAATAAAAATTTTGAGTGCAAAGTGACAATTTAACAATGTTGAATGATAGAAAATGCAAATAACAAGAATATAGCCAATTCCAAACAATCTTCATTACGATCAATCTTAAACTATTTTCTTTTACTGTTCTTATCGTCATGCCTATTAGAATTTTTTCCATTTTCTCATATCGATCATATGAAAAGGGTAGTTGAAAACATAGACCATTCAAATTAACTCGAGCTACTGTAGTAAACATCATATGTTTTCTCTGTTACTCTCCAATATTAATAGTAGTTTCCTCCTAAGTCAATCATTCTACCTTATGGAGTTTTAAACCACAAATAATTTTCAACGGAAGTTATCTTCTATTACCATGTTTGAATGCAAAGTGATTAACAATGTTGAATGATGGAAAATGGGAATAATAAGAATGCAACCAATTCCAAATAGTTTACAGTTTCAGGAAGCAAACATTTCAGGTAAGTGGACATTTTATTTAGGATGAAAAATTCAAGTATTTTATTTATGGTTGAATCACTGTAACATTGAAGTCAGTGTACGTAATGAACAATTTTTGTGTTCCTACACTAAGAGAGTGTGTATGTTTTGGGGATGAGAAGGAGATACAAGGGGATATAGAGTTATAGATGATGGGGGAGAGAGGGAAGAAGAGAGAAGCAAAGATAGAGAGGGAGGAAGAGATATAGATACGGGGAGAGAATTTTTAGAGAGAGAGAGTGGTACTTATAGTGTTTGTATATTATGAAATAATTTGGAGAGAGATTTCCAAATAAACATTATAACTATGAAAGAAAGCTAATATGAGGAAGTTATGATTATAACAACAAGGGGATAAAATAAGGTGTAAGTTCATTTCTAGGAGTTACAACTCTATAACTAGAGCTTATACTGGGACCAAAAGTTTTTAATATAAATATCAAGGACTAAAAAATATAAACAAGGAGCTCGATTTGAAATGCATGTACATAAAATTCCAAGAAATTAGCAAAAGTTTGTTGCAACAAAATAAGGAAATTGGGTAAAATTGGTCTAATCTTTCACAAGCCATAACATCATCCTAGAGCTCCGATTTTGGTAAAAAGATATTTAATAAAAATATATCGATGATGATAATATCCAAGAATTTTGGTCTAGGATAGGAATTTTTTAAGAAAATTAATCAAAGTTTGTTGGTGGTTTACATGACTAGAATTAACACGAAGACCGTAAATATGAAAGATGCTTAAGGGTCCTACAATCATTAAAAGGAGGTCAAAGGTATCAATATTAGCATGGGTAATGCTAAGATGAAGTCAAATGGACATGGAAGGTGCAAGTCATATATTACAAACATGGAGGAGACCATGAGGATTATAAAAATGGAGGTGCTTGGCTACTAGGCTAGTAGTGAAAGGAAGACGAAGGAGTAAAAAATAACTATCAAATGGGAATGGACAAGAAATCTAATTCAAGGAATCAAGATAAATATGATTTACAAGTTAGAGGGGAGGATGTCGGAAATTCAAGGCACTATATGAGTGTTTTTATGCAACAAAATCAATCGCCAATGTATCCAACCAAAAGAGCCTATTTTTCTTTAGATCTAGGAGCATTCTAAGCATATCACTAGTGAGACAACACAGAATAAAACCTAACTTGGATAAATTGCAAGGACATGCTAGCAAGATTAAACCTACTGCATTTGATTGTGGGCATAAGGGGGAGGAAGATGGAGCTTGGTTGTTGGAGATAATAAAGTATATTTCCAATTGTACAATTACTCATCCAACATAGAGGCATGAATTAAAAATCACCACTTGAAGGGAAAAGCAAATCTATGTTGGGAACAACTCGTGGAAGTTAAACACTTAGATGGGAATACCTCATGGAAGAGGTTTAAATATACTTTCAAAAGAAGCACCTACTTGATCATTATTATGTAAGAAAAATGCAAGAGTTCTTTGAACTCAGGCCAGGGAATATGAAAATTGAGGAATATTGAAAAGAAATCACTAAACAACTAAGTTATGTTGGTTTTATGAAGGATAAAAATAGAAAAATATGGATGTTTTAAATGGGTTTCCATCATTCTATGTTGACAATGAATCAATTCCGATTGAAGCAGTTCCCCTTGGTTCACTTTGGATTGGATGAGTTTTTTGATTTTCTTAGGATTTGCTTATGAAAAATGAAGGTTTACTATGACAAGAGGTGCATTATATAGCCCACAATGAGGGCAATGTGTGATTTCGTCCATGCTCAACTTGGTGTTGACACATGTCCCTCTTAAAATAAAATTAAAATATTCTCTAAATAGAAAAAAAAGGTCGGCGATAATAAATAACAAACTTGCTAATAGAGGGAGCAATGAGGAATCCCAAGCAATCACAAACTTTCTCTTTGTTCTATGTGTGATGAATGGCAATATCATTGTGCTCGATGAAAATTACCACCAAGGCACATTGATAAAAATCTTTTATTTAGTCTGTAATTTCTAAAACCCTTACTCCCTTACTTTCCCAGTAGTCTCACATTTACATTGACTATTAGTGATGGGTGTTTTGCACTGGACTTCTCTCCTCCTGAACGCAGGCTTCTCTCCATGGACACTTCAGAATAAAATGATGTGCTTTAGAAACTAGACTTGGACCATTCACAATAAGCTAATGTCCGATCATAGTTTGTGGAGACATTCATGGGTAGTTCCATTATTTGTTGGATTTGTTTTGTATCGGTGGGAAGGCTCCTAGATCCAATAATTTTTTCATGGGTGATCATGTAGATCAAGGATGGTATTATGTTGAGATAATGACACCGCTAGGTGCTCTAAAAGTGTGCTATAAAGATAGAATTACTTTTCTTTGACTAGCTTCCTATGACAACTCTCATTAAAAACAATATTTTTGGTTGCATGGTGTCCTATTTCCATCACGAGGCACGTGATTTTGGACATATTGTTCCACATATTCTAATCTCATTAATTACAAACCCTTCAAGACTAGAGATAGAAATTCCTCCCTAAACACTATTAGTTTAAATATTTAATAATATTTAAAATAAATAATCATATTATAAACACTATTAATATGTACGTTTAATGACACTTAAAATAAATAATCATCAAAAAAATTTATATATTTAAAAACACATTTAAAATAATAAAAAATAAAATTTAGAAAAATTACCAAAACATACGTTCTATTTAATAATATTTAAAATAAATAATCATATTATAAACACTATTAATATATACGTTTAATGACACTTAAAATAAATAATCATCAAAAAAATTATATACTTAAAAACACATTTTAAATAATAAAAAATAAAATTTAGAAAAATTACCAAAACATACGTTCCATAAATAACCGCGAAAAACGTTCTTCTGTCCAAAAGCATTGTTGACATCAGTTGACATGTGCAAGCGTTATGTGTAATCCAAAGCTATTAAATGTAAAGCTATTTGTTTGTGTTGGATTAAATATGTGAAACCACTATAACTTATTCCATTTTATTTGGACTGGTTTTATGAAGGATGAGAAGATAAAAATATGGATTTTTAAAATGGGTTTTCATCATTCTATGGTATAACTTATTCCATTTTATTTGGACTGGTTTTATGAAGGATGAGAAGATAAAAATATGGATTTTTAAAATGGGTTTTCATCATTCTATGGTGACAATTAATATTCCCACAGAAGCAATTCTCCTTGGTTCACTTTAGATTGGATGATTTTGTTGATTTTTTTAGGATTTGCTTATGAAAAATAAAGGTTTGTTATGACAAGGGTTGCATTCTATAGCAGGGTAATGTGTGATTTTATCTATGTTCAATTTGTTGGTGTTGACACATGTCCCTTTTAAAATAAAATTAAAATATACCAAGTTGACACATGTCCCTCTTAAAATAAAATTAAAATATTCTTTAAATAGAAACGAAAAATTGACTATAATAAATAACAAACTTGTTATCACAAACATGCTAATAGAGAGAGCAATGACCAATCGGAAAAAATCACAAACTTTCTCTCTATTCACATTGTGCTCAATGCAAAGTACCATCGTGACACATTGATAACAATCTTCTATACAATGAATTAGTCTGTAATTCCTAAAACCCTTACACCCTTACTTTCCCTTTCCCACTAGTCTTACGTTTACATTGCCTATTAGCGATGGGTCTTTTGCACTCAACTTCTCTCCTCCTTATCGCAGGCTTCTCTCCATGAACCCTTCACAATAAAATGATGTTCCCTAGAAACTACACTCACACATTCACAATGAGCTAATGTCTAATCACAGTTTGTTGAGACATTCATGGGCAGTTCCATTATTTGTTGGAGTCGTTTTCTATGGGAAGGCTCTTAGATCCAATCATTTATTCATGGGTGATAATGTAGATCAAGGATGGTATCGGTATTATGTTGAGATAATGACACTGTTAAGTGTTCTAAAAATGTGCTTCAAATACTTTAATCTCAATAATCGCAAACTGTTCAAGACTGCTGATGGAAATTCCTCCCTGTTAATTTAAATATTTAATTATATTTAAATTAAATAATCATATTATAAGCACTATTAATATAAATATTTAATGACACTTAAAATAAATAATCATCAAAACCATTTATATATTTAAATACACATTTTAAATAATAAAAATAAAACAATTTCATAAAATAAAAATAAAAAAATATTATATCACCAAATTCCGAAAAATTACCAAAAGGACTGTCCATAAATAACTGCGAAAAACCACTGTTGACATTGATATCTGCGGGCGTTGTGTGTAGTGAAAAGTATGAATATTAAATGTAAAGCTATTTGTTTGATTGGATTGTTGGATTTAGAGACGTCTAATTACAATAATTAAGTTGGACATACGTGCATTATGATTATGATATCAAATACTGTCAGCAAGATTACATTTATGTAATGATTAAAATATGCCAAAATAATGTGATTAATTAAGTCATGGCATTATACGTATTTAAATAAGGATTTGGATACAAATACATATAGAATAATGTTAAACAATTATAATTGTTAATGGACCGATTATAGTTGATTAAAATAATAGCAGTAATAAATTTAAGCTGAATAAGGAAATCAGAATCTATTCTGATTGATTTCAGTTTTTCTGGAAAGTTCCCGATTTCAAAATCTGATGAAATCCGAAATTTAGGATTTCTTGACAGACTTGTTTCAGCTAAATTTTGGCTACCCTAGGATTGGGGTTTTGCACTGCTATAAAAGGGCTGAGTCTCCAAGGCTTGCAATAAACTCAGAAAAAATTGTCTGCTCCATTGAAGACTAGATACTCTGTCATTTAGGATAGCCAGAGAAAAGGATTGCAAGTTCTTGGAAGGATTCAAGAGCCAATAACTCAAGTCAAGACCAGGAGCCTTTGAAGATGGAAAGTAAGTTCCGCTGTGCATTAATTTTAATTTCTTACAAAGGAGTAGATCTTGGTTAGGGTTTAAAGTAATTAGGAAAACCCACAAAGTAAAACCCAACAATTGGTATCAAAGCACCCTTATGTAAGAACTGTCTCTCCCGTCATATTTTTCGATCCTTAAAATTTCTGTTTTTTCCTCAATTCGAGATCTGACCCGGTCTGATGGACCTAAGGGCGAGGTAGTCTCTATTGTTTTTGGAGAAAGTTTGTACTACTCGGCTTTGAGGCTGAGCATGCCGATGATCCGAATTCACAATCGGTTGATCGTCAGGTTTAAATTTCTCTATTTTTTAGTTAATGAACATAAAGTACTGTAATAAGTAATTATATGGCACTGCAATTGTGAGATCTTCCATTAACCTGAATATCTGTTTTTCAATCCACTGGAATAGTCTGATAGTTTGACTACGCATTTTTCAATTACTGAAAACAAAACGTTGTAATCACCAAGTTTATTGGGCTATGGTCCGGATTTAGTATTACTTCACTTTCATTGTATTGCATTGTGTAATAACAAAGTTCAGTTAATAAAATACAGTTGTTCGATGCACAGTAAATGAGGCCGGTCTGCTTACGATATTTAATTGCGATGCGAAATTTATTTTCTCGTTTTAATATCCTGTAAATCTTTTTAATGGGAGAATGAGAAGCAATTTTTTATTTAGGGTCTAAACTCTGTGCATTAATTTAGTTATAAAGGCGAAAATATGGTAGAGTAATTGTAAGTAATTGTAAGTGATTGTAATTTAGGTTATAATAATTATAATTACTATAATTACTATATATATTATGCTATATTTAGGCTAATTATTAGGATTTAGATATTATTTAAAATTGGTATTAACACCAATTAAAGGGTATAATACTGAATTCTAAATTGATCACAATAATGCTAATTATGGCATAAAAATTTGTATTAACGTTAATTACTGATATAATACCAAATTCGGATTTTATCACAATAATGCTAATTATGGCATAAAATTTGTATTAACGTTAATTATTGATATAATACTAAATTCGGATTTTATCACAATGATGCTAATCATGGCAACCATAAAATTATTTAGTATTCTCTAAATAAATTATTTAGTATTCTCTAAATAAATTATTGAAGCATTTCTAAAAGGTAATCATTGTAGAAACTGCTAAAGTTTTACTAAAACCTAATAATTATTTTGATGAATATAGTTGACATATTAAATTTAAAAGTGTTATAAGATACTGTATTCTATATAGGACGAGTAGATTCTATAGGTACGTCCTAGATTAGGTTTTAGACATAATTTTGGAATCTAACTAAAGACATTTAGTATACATGTGTTGTTTTCGCATGAGTCAAGCATTGATGTTCGCAAACGAACCGCTCTCTGTAAGACGATTGCAAGGATGACTCATGACAAGTTGAAATAATGTGCTGGCAATGGACGTGGGTGTTAGCTTTCCCAAAGGAGGGTTGGCGCCTGCTAAGTTGTTTGGTGCATAAGGGTAGTGTATAAAAATAAGTTGCAACACACATGGACTAGCGATGTCTAGAAAAGCATCGGGAGCTTGGAACATAAGCGATCCGTATGTGATCCTCCTCCCCTCGTTGACTGGCCTGGTCGTTAGTTCATGGATATGTTAGTCTGACCCAAAGGTAGATTGACATGTTTGTACTTTATTCACTACACCAAAGTGCCTGAAGGTAATGATTGCACCCAAAGGTGTTTCATTACTGAATGGTGTTTTGGCTAAAGTTTTAATGGAGCAAATAGTTTTACACATGCCTTTAGATAGATTTTAGAATTATGATTAAGGATCAAATCGTGACGCATCGTATCTAAATTATTTCCTTGTTCTTGAATTTTTCAGATCCAAACATAATGTCAAGTCTAAGTCAGATTAAGCCCCTCATGGGGAACAATTTCAAACAGTGGGAGGAAAAGCTGAAATTAGTCTTAGGGATCATGCAATTGGACATAGCACTGAGATTTGATCGCCCCAAGCCTAATAAAGAGAGTGAGGTAACTCCTCAAGAGAAGGCTGATATTGCTAGATGGGAGCATTCGGATCGCATGTGCATAATGGTGATGAAGCAAACGATCCATGAGACTTTTCGAGGCATCATACCTGATACAGAGACAGGCGCTATTGAATACCTTAAGGCCCTTGAAGAAAAATTCGCAAAGAGTAAAAACACTGATGTTAGTACACTCTTTGTGAAGTTGGCAACAATAAAATACAAGGGAAAAGAAGGGGTTAGAGAGCATGTTATTGAGATGACAAGACTGCAACGCGCCTTGAAAGGGCATAATTATGACATCTCTGATGAGGTTCTCATTGAGTTCATTTTTCTGTCTCTCCCGTCTAACTTTAGTCAATTCAAGATGACTTATAATTGTCAAAAAGAGACGTGGACACTACCTGAGTTTGAGGCTCAGTTGGTGCAGGAGGAAGAGAGACAGAAAATGACTAAGGGAGAAAGTGCTCATGTAGTAACATCTAATCCTAAGGGTAAAGGCAAGAAGTGCAAGTTTACTGCCAAGGAAAAGGGACCTACCAAGGTAGCTGCAAACAATGCCGTGCAGAAAAGCAAGAAGGAAGATACTTCTGCGAAAGCAGAAGAAAAGAACTGTTTTTTCTGCAAAGCGCCAGGACATACAAAGAAATTCTGCACCAACTATCATGCATGGTTGGCAAAGAAAGGTATGTCTCTTGCTTTAGTTTGTTCTGAAGTTAATTTAAGTTCTGTATCTAGATATACTTGGTGGATAGATTCAGGTGCAACGACTAACATCAGTATGTCGATGCAGGGTTGCCTAAGCCATCGCAAGCCAAGTGAGGCAGAGCGCTACATTTACGTAGGAAATGGCAACAAAGTAGAAGTGGAAAGCATAGGAAAATTTAGATTATTATGTAAGACAGGATTTTATTTAAGTTTTGATGCTTTAGTGGTTCCATCTTTCAGAAGGAACCTAATTTCTGTATCTTATTTGGACAAAAATGGTTATGTATGTTCATTTGGTAATGGAAATTTCAGTTTGTGTCAAGATTCTAAGATTCTTGCTTCTGGTATCCTGTCTTCTTATGATAATCTTTATTTTCTAGATATAGACACTTCACATTCAGAGGCACTGCATATAGATAATAGAAAACGTAAATTAACTTGCGAGAAATCTGCAACATTATGGCACAAGCGATTAGGACATATCTCTATGAAAAGGATAGAACGTCTTGTGTCTAATGATATTCTCCAACCTTTAGATTTTACAAACTTAAGTGATTGTGTAAATTGTATAAAGGGAAAACAAACTAATAAACGTAAGTATGATGCAAAAAGGTGTAATGATGTCTTAGAATTGATTCATACAGATATCTGTGGTCCTTTTCCAAAGGCTACAAGAAATGGTGACCGTTACTTTATCACATTCATAGATGATTATTCAAGATATGGTCATATTTACTTAATAAAAGAAAAGGCGGAAGCATTAGACGTGTTCATAAAGTTCAAAACGGAAGTTGAGTTACAACTTAACAAACGTATAAAGTCCATTCGTTCTGATCGTGGTGGTGAATACTACGGTCGTTATGATGGATCAGGAGAACAGCGTCAAGGTCCCTTTGCAAAATACTTAGAGGAATGCGGAATTGTGCCTCAGTATACGTTGCCAGGTTCGCCTGCAATGAATGGTGTTGCTGAGCGACGAAATCGCACCCTTAAAGACATGGTGAGAAGTATGATTGCTCGTACAACTCTACCTGAGAATTTGTGGGGAGAAGCCTTAAAGACTGCAGCATACATACTTAATAGAGTGCCTACTAAAGCAGCTAACAAGACCCCTTACGAGTTATGGGTTGGGCGCAAGCCTAGCTTGAATCATTTGAGAGTTTGGGGATGTCCATGTGAAGCTAGGCCTTATAAGCCAAGGAAAAAGAAACTGGACGAAAGAACCGTTAGTTGTTACTTTATAGGCTATTCTGAACGATCTAGGGGGTTCAAATTCTATAATCCAACAGAACATACAGTTTTCGAGTCAGGAAGTGCAAATTTTTTTGAGGATAATGAGTTTGTGGGGGGAGATATGACAAAAGATAGTATTTTTGAAGAAGAAGAGACGAATGCGAATGAGACTATGGACCAAAGTCCTAGTTTTGTTCAAATTCCGATTGCGTTTAGAAATACATCTTTTGACAATGTGCAAACTTCATCATCCCAAACAACTCAGTTAGAAACTCAACATGGAATAGAGAACACAAATGGACCTGAACCCAACCCAAACCCTCACATTGACATGACAAATGTTGATGGCCTAGGGACTGTGGGAGATTCAGAAGTTGGTAATGATGTTCTTCCTCCTGTTGAAGATCAAGTTGTAAATGAACCTCAAGAAAATCTAGAGCCTGTGCCAATTAGGAGATCTACTAGAGAGAAAAGATCTACACAATCAAAGGATTATGCATATCTTCAAGAACATGAGTTTGACATTGGCATGTTTGAAAATGATCCTGTTAATATCAAACAAGCTGTGGAAAGCTCTAACTCTCAAATGTGGATTAATGCCATGAATGAAGAGATGAAATCTATGTATGACAATGACGTTTGGGATATCGTTCCGTTGCCTAAAGACAAGAAACCCGTTGGTTGCAAATGGATATTTAAGACTAAGCGGGATTCTAAAGGCAATGTTGAAAAATACAAGGCACGTCTTGTTGCGAAAGGTTTCACACAGAAAGAAGGCATTGATTATAAAGAGACTTTCTCTCCAGTTTCATCGAAAGACTCTTTAAGGATTATATTGGCGCTTGTAGCACATTATGATTTAGAACTTCATCAGATGGATGTAAAGACGGCGTTTCTCAATGGTGACATTGATGAAACGATCTATATGAAGTAGCCAGAAAACTTTGTATCAGGTGATGCAGGGTCTATGGTTTGCAGACTTAAGAAATCTATCTATGGGCTAAAACAAGCATCTCGACAATGGTATTATAAGTTTCACCAAGTTATTAGCTCATTTGGTTTTGAGTCTAACATAGTAGATGAATGTATATACCTTAAGTTCTGTGGGAGTAAATTTATTTTCTTGGTTTTATATGTAGATGACATATTGCTTGCCAGTAACGATAAGGACATGTTGCATCAAACTAAGAATTTTTTATTTAAGAACTTTGAAATGAAAGATCTTGGTGATGCATCATTTGTTCTAGGGATTGAAATACTTAGAGATAGATCTCAAGGTATTCTGAGGTTATCCCAGAGGAACTATATCGATAAGATTCTAACAAGATTTGGCATGCAAAATAGAAAACCAGGAGATACCCCTATATCAAAAGGAGATAAGTTTAGTCTGAAACAATGTCCCCAAACTGACTTAGATAAAAACCTCATGAAAGATATTCCCTATGCCTCAGCCGTGGGTAGCATCATGTATGCACAAGTATGCACGCGTCCGGATATTGCGTTCATTACCGGAATGCTAGGGAGATATTTGAGTAACCCAGGTATGGAACACTGGAAGGCAGCCAAGCGAGTGTTGAGATACCTAAAGAGAACAAGGGACTATATGCTCACGTATCGGAGATCGGAACAACTCGAGGTTATTGGATATACCGATTCTGATTTTGGAGGATGTGTCGACAGCATGAAGTCAACATCAGGATACATCTTTATGATGGCAGGTGGTGCTGTGTCATGGAAGAGCGCTAAACAGTCATTGGTAGCCTCCTCCACTATGGCAGCTGAATTTGTTGCATGTTTTGAAGCATCTAATCATGGCGTATGGCTGAAGAACTTCGTCACAAGTCTGAAAATTGTGGATTCTATTCAGAAACCACTCAAATTATTATGTGACAACAATTCAGCAGTGTTATACGCAACGAACAACCGAAGTTCGTCAAAGTCGAAGTACATTGACATTAAGTTTTTGGTTGTAAAAGAGAGAGTGCAGAATAATGAATTATGTATAAAACACATAGGTACAGACTCCATGATTGCGGATCCTCTTACTAAAGGATTACCACCCAAGAAGTTTCACCAACATGTTGCTTGTATGGGTGTAATATCTGTTTAGGATAATTAGAAAATGTGGGAGTCTGAATATGTTTTAAGTTCTGTTTTTGATGTTCTATGTAATGAAATTGTAAACAATTTTGATGATATATACAAGTTGCATTCAGTTTCAGTTTCATTATTTCTTTCTTTAAAGTTTAAATTTTTGGCCTCATACAGTAAAGTAAAGGTGACTCAATTAGAAATAGGCACGTCTAATCACACTTGCGTGTAATTTCTAAACTATATGTCCAAATCAGATTCATGTCATTCAGTTATGTTGGCAGCGTGATTTATGTCAGTTTAGTTGCGAATAAATGTGACAAATGCCGCTTAAGTCCTTTGTTAGCATAATTGATGGACGGAATTGTTTAAGAAATACGATAAGTAAAGACAGAAAAATTGCTTGCAATAAAGTTAAGGATATATAATCAAAAGGTTGCACTTGTCCATGTGGGAGATTGTTGGATTTAGAGACGTCTAATTACAATAATTAAGTTGGACATACGTGCATTATGATTATGATATCAAATACTATCAGCAAGATTACATTTATGTAATGATTAAAATATGCCAAAATAATGTGATTAATTAAGTCATGGCATTATACGTATTTAAATAAGGATTTGGATACAAATACATATAGAATAATGTTAAACAATTATAATTGTTAATGGACCGATTATAGTTGATTAAAATAATAGCAGTAATAAATTTAAGCTGAATAAGGAAATCAGAATAACTAAAATAATAGCAGTAATAAATTTAAGCTGAATAAGGAAATCAGAATCTATTCTGATTGATTTCAGTTTTTCTGGAAAGTTCCCGATTTCAAAATCTGATGAAATCCGAAATTTAGGATTTCTTGACAGACTTGTTTCAGCTAAATTTCGGCTACCCTAGGATTGGGGTTTTGCACTGCTATAAAAGGGCTGAGTCTCCAAGGCTTGCAATAAACTCAGAAAAAATTGTCTGCTCCATTGAAGACTAGATACTCTGTCATTTAGGATAGCCAGAGAAAAGGATTGCAAGTTCTTGGAAGGATTCAAGAGCCAATAACTCAAGTCAAGACCAGGAGCCTTTGAAGATGGAAAGTAAGTTCCGCTGTGCATTAATTTTAATTTCTTACAAAGGAATAGATCTTGGTTAGGGTTTAAAGTAATTAGGAAAACCCACAAAGTAAAACCCAACATGGATTAAATATGTGAAACCACTGTAACTTATCCCATTGTATTTGGACGGGTTGCGTGCATTTCCTGCGTACTGTTAAAAATCATGACCTTTTGACCTTCCATTAAAAATCATGACCTTTTGACCTTCCATTAGGCGTCACAATCGTGCTTGTCTGGCTGGTTTCTAATACCGCATGAAAAAGTTGAACAAAGCCTTGTGATAAGAAAGGGTCCTTATCTTAGATTCACAATTTGTCACGTAACTCGTGGAATCCATAATAAACATTTTATTTTTTATTTTTTTAAAGGAGGGGTTAGTTCTCAAGTAGAAGTTTAATCAGGTTTTTTATTTTTTGTTACATTATATATATCAGAACAAGCTGAAACTTAATCAGGCCCTCTTTTTTTGATACATTATACATATCAGAACAAGCTGATAAGAGTCTTTTTTTTACATTATACATATCAGAACAAGCTGATAAGAGTCACATCACAGCTATCAAATCAAGCAGAATATTCTATTATCGACCGAATATACCCAACATCCGCAACGCTGCAAGATTCTATCGTGACGGGGTGCGTGAAATCGACTGCCCCAACCACTATGTCATGCACTCATGTGCAACAAACAACATTTTATTATGGAAGCATAAATTCTTCGTACTGCGCAAGAAATGATTTTTTCCTGTAAGGAACGATAATTATGTTATGACTTTTGAGCATTATTCCGAAGTTAAATTTCAAATTGTAATTCCACCGAATCAAAATTGCGGTTCGGTGAATTTCAATTTGCAATTTAAAATTTCGAACATTTTAATATACTTCAAATCATCCACATTTGATTTAAGTAATAAAGTTCCGACTATCTGCCGACAAATTATACCGTGGTTTATAATAAAGATCTCAATATTTTGAATTCATCAAAAAAATTCTAAATATTTAGGATGCTAGAGATCAGTAGGCACTTAGAAGTTACACCGGCGGTTATTGGAATCCATCCCTTATAAGGATAATGGAACAAAAGCAGATTTTTTTAAATTTAAAATAATAATAAATTAATTAATTAAATTTAGACACTTAAGGTGAGAGTGATAGTTATTGGAATTCACTCATTACCAGATTAATGAAACAAACCCAGCATAGTTGCTCATTCCATTAAATACAAAATAAGAGTAATAAATAAATAAATATACAAAATAATAGTAATAAATAAATAAATAAAATTTTGTACAATAAAAAATCTTCCATCTCCAGATTCGTATGAAAGAGATGTTTATCCATTTGAAACTGGAGGGTACGAAATTTGAAAAGCTTCCAACCCCTTTTTATTTTAAAAATTTAAAATTAAATTTGTAACCGGAATGAAAGAAGGTATTTTAGCAAATTGATAGATGATCTCATATTTTTTATGTATATTATTTGATCTCATCAAAATCAATTTTAATAACAAGTTTAATGAAGAAAATTTTTTAATTTTAATTTATTTATTTTTGTTGGAATTTAATTATATATTTTTTTTATAAATTTGTGTATGTTTGTTGTTTAAAATATGTTCTTGAATATATAAATGGATGTGAAAAAGTTTGGTCCCCTTGTGACATCAAGAAGATGAAGGATGAATAGCAATTTTTTTTTAATTGTTCATCTTTTACTCAAAATCAATTTAATCTTTAAAATACTTATCATATTACCAACTTTTTTACACTTTAAATAAGTAAAATCATGGTACTTTTGAACATAAAAATAAAAAGTTAAAAAATTACTTATAGTCCTTTATATTTTTATATTCTTAAATTTTGATAGACCATAATGATATCAGTAAACATTAGTCATTATCATCATCATTTAATTTTTTCTTAATAACCTTTTTTTTTTAAATATCATTTAAAATATATTTACTTTCAAATTTAATATAAAATAAAAATAAAAATAAAATATATTTAATTATTTGAAATTTGAAATTGGTTTTGCAATTATTTTTATATTTTGTAGGTATAAAAATATAAAATAAATATTGTTTTTTATTAATTTAAGTGGAGATTATATAATTTAAAATTTATAAAAATTAATAAACACCTCAATATGAAACCCTACTATGAAATATGGCGTAAATAATGACATTCAAAATACAAATCCTCATGATTTGACCGCGAATAATATATATATTATCGTTTGGAGATTTAAAAATTTATATTTAATTTTCTTTTCGAAATATTTATAAAATCAAATGTAAAAATATGTATATAAAAAATACACTATTAACTATGCAAAATATATATAAAAAAAATATAATTTTAATTAATTACTTTTCATTCTCTAAATAACAAATATAAGTTCTTTATATTTATAAATAACAATAATAATTTATATGTAAAATTTAATTTATTAAAAGAAAATTAAGTTTAAAATTTGTATTGATCAAATAAAAAAATTACATTATTTATTATTATGGTTTTTTTTCACAATTTACTTTATATTAGTTTTATCAAAGTACAGAAGAATGGTAAATAAAATAGCTAATTAGGAGAGAATCACCCAAATTTGTGTTAATTCTCAAGGCAACTTTTTTTTTCAAAAGCTTACCCAACTTTAAGAAGGAAATTTCATCTAAGTCATTTACAAATAACACCCAACCTCATAAATTATAATAAATTATATTAAATTTTGGACTAACATATAAATAATAATATTATTTCTTTATATGGGAATCTCTAGGTGTAATTTAATTCAATAGATGTCAAACTATGAACTAAGATGTTTCCATAATGTACCAAATAATGACATTGAAATATAATTCATTTCCTAAGGATCTAAGCCACATTAAATATTAAAAGCATAGTTCTGATATAACTAAGGTCTCGACATCCATGATTTAATAACCCCGGTCATTAATTAACCTGGAAAACACTCAAGGAACTCTCTAGAGACCGCTTGTCATGCCCCTACACTGGCGGTAATCTTCCAACTGCGCTATAGCGAGGTGCGGCACCACCGACCCTTTTCTTTTCACCAATACTCACGGTCATGGACTACGCCTAACATTCGTACTTAGTTTATTTATTCGTTACCAAGTATTAAACTATCCATTATACACTATGAAAACCATAAACATTCATCATAATGGCATTAACATGTATAAATGCACAACAGTATAAAGGGAGGGACAACTCCCTGATGTGAGTATGCTCGTATATAAATATATATAAATTTCATGTACAAGTTAAATCTCGGAGGAAACCCCAAATTTACACTTAGCCATTTTTACAACTTTCGGCAAACTCAGTTGCCCAGCTTATCGGCATGCCTGAATGGTCACCGCATGACTCATCCAATTCTCTGTTTACACCTGAACATGTTCGTTCAGCCTCTGTGTCATTTTCCCAACATGGGCGCTCCCTACCCATGTCATCGTGCCAAGTCGGGCACCTCTGCATGACAGCCGCACCTTCGTTCTCAACCTAACACTTCATTCCACCTTTCCACCATTTGGCGGGCACACCTCCGTGCCGCCCTGTACGAACCGTCGTTCAGCCCTGAATGATCCTCTCGAATGACTCCTGAACGACGCCCTGAATGGTCTGCACGAACGCCCAGAACGGTCTGCACGAACACCCTGAACGGTCTGCACGAACGCCCTGAACGGTCTGCACGAACACCCTGAACGGTCTGCATGAATGCCCTCCGATGCCCTATTCGGTTCACCCGACACGCTGCCCATGCACCCTGGCACGCCCTGCAGTGCCCTGTGGCCTGCACGAGTCTACCCAGTTCGACTTAGGTGCTACGGCCTGCAACCGCCTGCAACACACCTTCACCAATTCACCAACTTCGCACTTCTCTTTCTCCTCCACACTTGGATGCCTTAGAAGCTCATTGATTTGATGATCCAACTCCAAAAATCCACTGCCTATTCATATGCGTTCACTCCATATCGTGGGGTGCCCAGTTGACCCACCAACGGATATGCAACCGTCGGCCCGTTTGCTGTTTCACCCATCGGCCCACCCATTGGCTCGCTCGAGACCACCCACTCATGTGTTGGCTCGCCCGTCGGCTTGCTTGCTCATGGGGTTGCCCTGGACCGCCCACACGGTATAAACATATCAAACTCCCAAACTTCGCATTTTTCACATGTTTCCTTCATGTGACCCATGGGTCATCTTGCTCGTTTGTGCCCTCGCCCAGTGCACCCTTGCTCATCCGCCAACCACAGCTCATGGGTGTTACATTCTCCCCCACTTGAAATCATTGTCGTCCTCGACAATCTCTCATCCTGGCAATCATCCGTCACCAAGATATCCATACCAAGGCATATAATCCATCAGTATGTCATACATTAGAATGTCTGCTTAATCCATGATCATCAACCACATCCGTCGCAATCTCCACATGCTGCTCCCACCGTGGAAGGTTGGCCCCTCCATCTCAAGCTACATACCTACTGCAACATGTAGAATTTTTCTACAAATCAGCTAGCTCTGATACTATGTAGAAATTCCCACTATAGATCACCTAATAATGTAATATACTAAAGCAAAATACTTGATCCACTTCTACAAACAATTTAGCGGAAGCTTAATCGAACATGAGAAACATCAATAAGAACAAATATAACTGATATGGTGAAATTAGTCACACATAACACAGAAGATATAACTAGGGGAAAGCACCAGCCTAAAACCCCATCTCTGTATTATCATACAAGTGGAAATATAGCCATTATTACAAAAAGAATCAACTCAAGAGCTATCCTTCTCTCTCTGCAATACCTCTATTGCTCATAGACAGTCAAAGGCCTCTATCTAACCTCTGATATACCCTCCAAGCCTCCTATTTCTTTGCACAATTCTAATTGGGGTCCAGTGCAACCACTTGTGTGAATTGGCCTCTTCACACACTCACCAATATCTGATCCAACTACGCAGTCCTGAAGGAGATAAATCCTCATCATGGATGAGATTCCTTTATAGGAAAAATATTCATCCAACTAATAGTACACTGTCCCTTCTTTGATCTCAATTGGGTCTCTGTCTGAACTGACATGCATGCGTTATCCATGAGTGAATAGTTAGTTATCTGAAATGCAGTAGTTACATGCATGCAAACATTAACTAACTAAACCCTCATTAATTTAACAAACTATTAAATTAATCTAATTGGAATTGAATAAGTTAACTGAGCCAACTAATTACAACTCAATATTACAACTCACTCTTACCTCTTTAACTGATGGATAAATTCATCAATTAATAGATAAACTGTTGCATGTCCTCACATAAACTTCAAGTTCATAATTCCTTAACTAATTAATTCAATTTGAATTAATTAATTAATTTAGAAACTGCTGTTAATATCAAACTTGAATTTGAATTCCTATTTCTAGTCCAGGGACTGACTAAAAATAGGAATCCATATGAACTACTAAAAATAAAACTTCTATTTTTAGCACTTCCATTTTTCATTCCCTTTTGCCCAATCCAGCACTGGTACCCAAACTGCTATTTTTAGCACTTCTATTTTTAGCGTTTCTTGTTTCCATTTTTCAACACTCCTTCTCAGCAAGAAAGGCTTCGTCTCGAACCCGATCCTGTACCTCTGAAATGTTCTGCATGCAACACTCCTACCACGTGTGGTTGCTTCAGCAACTCTCAGAACAAAAAAACTCCCAACTGACCTCTCTGTTGGGCTAGAAACATACTTTGATGTTGAAGCTCTACCTGATGCTGACAAGTGCTCCCTCTCTAACCTATGAGCTGCTTCAACACTCCATGCATCTCGTGCCATTGCACACCTCTCTGTGCCATCCTCCACTGGTGCAACATTCCCGTGCCTCTCGCATTGTCGCAGCCTGCTAGCTCTACATAATCCTGGGACTCCTGCACTGTAGCTCTCTCTACCGCTCCATCCGCACCTGTCTCTACCCAATTAGTCATTCCTACTACTCCTCATCAGGGCTCCTATAGAAAAGTAGAATCAAAGAGATTGGGTACCTCAAGGATCCTGCCCCTCCTCCTTGGGACGATCACTCCACATCGCCCCACCTCCTATCTGAAGGTATGGCTGCATGTGATCCCTCTGCCCACCTGGCTCAAAATTCCCCCCTACTGGAGGTCTCTACATGAGTATATGTCTCTACTCGATCTCCTCTCAACTACTCTAGTTGTGGCTACTCCACAACCTCCTAAAGCTGTTTCACTAATCGTGGCTCCTCCACAATCGTCTGAGACTTCTTCTAGCGCTGCATGTTGAGAGGTAATTTACTCTCCCTCTCAACCACCAAGTATCTAACCTTTGCCTTGCTCCTCAAGGCTTTGCATGCATCTTGTACCTCAAGTGCATACAGGTTCTTGGCTAGCACATCAATCTGTTTCCACTTTCTCACTATCACGAAATTTTCTGGAAAAATAGTTGATTTTAAATCAACGATATCTCCCTCATCCGAACTCTGATTCAACCGATTTTTTTTTCTCAATTTGGGTCTTTTTCCACAGGGAATCCAAATTTTCTATCTGTTTATGAAAATTTTGTATAGAAACTTTCAGATCTGCTCTGCAAACTCTTGGCCCAAAACTCAAAACTTTGAAATCTCCTCTCAGTGTATTGTTCTCTACTTTGATCACCTTTGCTCCGATACCATGTAGAAATTCCCACTGTAGATCAACAAATTATGCAATATACTAAAACACAATACAAGATATACTTCTACAACACTTTGCGGAAGCTTAGTCGAATTGAGCAAGATCAAGAGAACAAATATAACTGAGAATGAGAAATCAATCACACATAACACAGAAGATATAACCAGGGGAAAGCACCAACCGAAAACCCCATCTTTGTATTATCATACAAGTGGAAACATAGCCATTATTACAAAAAGAATCAGCTCAAGAGCTATCTTGCTCTCTCTGCAATACCTCTACTACTCATAGACAGTCAAAGGCCTCTATCTAACCTCTGGTCTGCCCTCCAAGCCTCCTATTTCTTTGTGCAATTCTAATTGGGGTCCAGTGCAGCCACTTGTGTGAATTGGCCTCTTCACACACTCACCAACCTCTGATCCAACTATGCAGTCCTGAAGGAGATAAATCCTCATCATGGATGAGCTTCCTTTATAGGAAAAATATTCATCCAACTGATAGTACACTGTCCCTTCTTTGATCTCAATTGGGTCTCTATCTGAACTAACATGCATGAGTTATCCATGAGTGAATACTCAGTTATCTAAAATACAGTAGTTACATGCATGCAAGCATTAACTAACTGAACTCTCATTAATTTAACAAACTGTTAAATTAATCTAACTGGACTTGACTCAGTTAATTGAGCCAACTAATTACAACTCACTCTTATCTCTTTAACTGAGGGATAAATTCATCAATTAATAGATAAACTGTTGCATGTCCTCACATAGACTTCAAGTTCATAATTCCTTAACTAATTAACTCAACCTGAATTAATTAATTAATTTACAAACTGTTGTTAATATCAAATTCGAATTTTACTTCCTATTTCTAGTCCAGGGACCGACTAAAAATAGGAATCCATTTGAACTACTAAAAATAGAACTTCTATTTTTAGCACTTCCATTTTTCATTCCCTGTTGCCCAATCCAGCACTGGTACCCAAACTACTATTTTTAGCACTTCTACTTTTAGCATTTCTTGTTGCCATTTTTCAACACAACATATCGTGTTGACCTCATCATGTATCGTTATTGTGTGAACTGCTGCCATGATACTCCAACACAATGCTAACACGTCTCTGTACACGCTATAGCCCCCATGACTTGAACTAGTTAGGTAGCTAATCCAACTGTCATGCTCAAACCATGAGAATGCACATCCTCATGCCATCATCAGTCGTTTTTCAGACTCCTGCCACAACATCAACTCGATCAAGAATCCATCTCCATATAAGCCATGTCCAGGTCCATGAAGTAGTCCCCATCTCGTCTACAACATGTTGTCCGTGATGTTTGGTACCAATATAATGCATGAAATCAACAACATCTATCCCAACATCATCATCCATATGCAAAATCTCCATCTCCTCAAAGTGAAGAGATCCTCTCATCAAACTCAACTCTCGATGTGCCACATCGAGGTCCATGAAGCAACCTCCATCACATCTGCAATGTGCCATCCCTCAAGTCTGGCATAGAAACAAGTATACACCTGTCTCATTTCCCATGTGATGCCCATGATCATAGATCAATTAGCTCCCATGTGTCAAAAGTGGTTAAGTCTTGGCTCAACCCATGCCCAAGTGTTGCCACCATGGCATCATCATCGTTGTAACTCCATCACTCCAAAGTGTCTCATATCGATCCTCCTCATCAAGTCACTCTTTCAAGCACACCCATACATGTACTCAAAAGTATGCACCCCATCCTGCATCAAATTCCCTGACCTCAGCTCCTCAATGCATCAGATCCTCCAAGTCCACCATATATGAAGTCCTCAAAAGTTACAAGCTTGTGTCATCGTGAGCTCCACAAGTCAAATCCAACCAACATCTCAGCAAGCATACAAGTCTCATCCCAAAGGTCTCTGCAAGATTCCTCAGCTCTCCATGTAGTAGGAATGCTCCATAGTCTGCTCACAATTCCATCCAAGTCCATGGCCTTGTTGTACAAGAGTGCACAACCTCTCCATCGACTAATAAGTCTCCATGTCACACTTGCAAATCCACCTGCAAAACATCCCTGCCTTGGCACTCCTCATTGGATGCCCATAAAGGACACCTCTACAAGTGCTCCTGCATAATGTCCTTGCATAAGACTGCCATGCTCCATGTCTCCAACCTGATGTCCATGACACAAGTTGCCCATGTTGTCCAACTAAGTAGACCCATCACAACAATCAGTCA
Organism: Pinus tabuliformis; assembly: GCA_031772625.1. Classification (NCBI taxonomy): domain Eukaryota; kingdom Viridiplantae; phylum Streptophyta; class Pinopsida; order Pinales; family Pinaceae; genus Pinus; species Pinus tabuliformis. The sequence continues at coordinate 511,448,794 of CM062818.1, read as the reverse complement.
TCCTCATCCAAGCCTGCAAATCGGTCTAGTGAACTCGGTCACCCAACCATATCATCATCACATCATATGAGTCTCTTCCATCATAGCTCCCCCATTAAAGGTCCCACCAAGACTTCCTCTTGGTCTCGGCCATGATAAGTCCACCCAAGTATCGCCATACTGAAGTGTGTGCCTTCCTCCAATCTGTCCATGAGTCATGCCGAGCACTTAGCCAATTCTCCATGTGGCTAAAGCATGACCCAATCCTTCACAACAATCATCACGTTCCTCCCTTGTCACGGGCCATTATACCTTCTGCTATAAGGTCACAAAAAACCCCAATAAGTCCTGCAACAGTGAATGGTCCTTGCTTCTCCATACAAGGTCTCATCGTAGAAATCCATGGTAAGATCCTCCCTTGCATCGACAAACTGATATTGTGCTTTCCTGCATACGGTTCATCTACCAAAAGCTCAACTAAAACACAAGTATCAGTAGTACTTACATCACCATGAGGCTCCTCCATGTGAGTATCCTCATCTACCCATGTTTTCAAACTGCATGATCCTGGTCCAACTTGATAAATTTAAAGTTCATCCTCCATCGTTGTCATATCTACAACATCCTCAAACATCACGACTTCCTCTTCTTTGTCATCGCAATCTGCAGCTACATCCTGCTTCATTGCCCAACCAAGTCGAAAATGTTCATCTTCAACATTCTTTTCCAAGACTTCAAGTTTATCTTGAATCCATGGGTTCTCTTCTTTCATCCACTTCAACTTGTATAAGGTCAGCAAGAGCTTCCCTTCGCATTCTTCGAAACCTGCCATGCCTTGTCGTTCAGCTTGGCCCAAGCACAATGCTTCACCTCTGCTAAACTTGTCACGAAGTGTTTACACTTCTTTCACCATTCACTAGGTCTCCTACAAACCAGAATCAGCTCTAATACCAACTGTCACACCCCTACACTGGCGATAATCTTCCAACTGCACTATAGCAAGGTGCAGCATCATTGACCCTTTTCTTTTCACCAATACTCATGGTCATGTACTATGACTAACATTTGTACTTAGTTTATTTCTTTGTTACCAAGTATTAAATTATCCTTTATAAACGATGAAAACCATAAAAATTCATCATAATAGCATTAACATGTATAAATGCACAACAGTATAAAGGGAGGTGCAATTCCCCGATGTGAGTCTTCTCATATATCAATATATATAAATTTCATGTACAAGTTAAATCTTGGAGGAAACGCCAAATTTACACTTAGCCAATTTTACAACTTTCGTCAAACTCAGTTTCCCAGCTCGTCGGCACACCCGAATGGTCGCCGCACAACTCGCCCAACTCTCCATTTAGCCCTGAACGCATTCGTTTAGCCTCCGTGTCGTTTTCCCAACTTGGGCGCTGCCCACCCATGTCATCGTGCCAACTTGGGCACCTTTGCATGATGGCGGCACCTTTGTTCTCAACCCAAAAATTCATTCCACCTTTCCACCATTCGGCAAGCACACCTCCGTGTCGCCCTGCATGAACCATCATTCAGCCCTGAATGATCCTCCCGAACGATTCCTGAACGGCGCCCTGAATGGTCTGCACGAATGCCCTGAACGGTCTGCACGAACACCCTGAACGGTCTGCACGAACGCCCTGAACGGTCTGCACGAATGCCCTGAACGGTCTGCATGAAAGCCCTCTGACGCCCTGTTCAGTTAACTCGGCACGCTACCTGTGCACCCTAGCATGCCCTGTGGCCTGCACGAGTCTACCCGGTTCGGCATAGGTGCTACGGCTTACAATCGCCTGCACCACACCTTCACCAATTCACCAACTTCGCACTTCTCTTTCTCCTCCACACTTGGACGCCTTAGAAGCTCATTGATTTGATGATCCAACTCCAACAATCCACCGCCTATTCATATGCGTTCACTCCATATCGTGGGGCACCCAGCCGACCCACCAACACATATGCAACAGTCAGCCCGTTTGTTGTTTCTCTTGTCGACTCACCCGGGATCGCCCACCCCTGTGTTGGTTCGCCCGTCGGCTCGCCCTCGCTCGTCTGCTAACCGCAGATTGTGTGCGTTACACCACCAGTCTTGTTATCTTCCATGAACCTGAAATTAATTATAATCGACATTTGTGATGATCCCTGTTGTCCACGTACTAGGGTTTCCATCAGATAGCGAGGATTGCAGAGGATCGATTGATAGTACTCGTTCCTAGCCCCCCAACTCCCTATCGGCAACACCATTTTTCCCTACCAATGTTACACCTCTACAACCTTCACGCCGAGGAATTCTCGACTCTAGCCCAGTCATCTTCTCCCTGTAAGTCCGCGTGCATAGCTACACTTGAAATAGGGTCCTTACTTTTGTTTCTAAGCCTTTTCTTCAGATGTCTTACAAGATTTGTTCTGATTGATTCTATGCTCAGGTATTATGGAGGGTAAATCAGTTCAATGTTGGAATGTTCTTGCTTGGGAATGCAATATAATACGTAGCCTTCAGGGTAATAATATTCTCTTCACATTTTTTGTACCTTTCTACATATTCATTTGGTAGTATCTCAGTACAAACCCTCCTATCATTCTCTCGACATGTTTTCTAAGGTAAAAACGCTTCTGTCTACGTTAGGATTTTTAGATGTCTTCCCTTCACGGGTTTGGTTGACATGGGTTATAATATATTCAAATTGTATGCGCTATATATGATTTTATTGACTATTGTGATTCCCATGAATTCCTTGTTTTCCTTACAGGTGCGAAATTCACACAATTTCTATAAAGTTTATTTATGACAGTTTCGGTTCGAATTTCATGGCACTGATTCTTGTTCTTGGATACCTTCTATTGTACCAGGATCCTGGAATTATTACCCTATTATGTGGCAATCAACTACTTGAAGCTACGAGCTAGGGTTTGCACGTGTTATATATATATATATATATATATATATATATATATATTGACCACTGTTGTGATCTGTAATTTAATAATTTCAGAACTTAAGAGATTTATGAAGCTCCTCCGAATAGTGTTTGGTAATTTATGTTGTGAGGAAGTTAGAGGTTCAATCTGTAGATGGTTTTTTTTCTTCTCTCTTAAGAAGAAAAAGAGGGTTTTTCTTCTCGGAACAATTTTGTAGTGTAATTTATACCCTGGTTTCATCTGTTCAATTTAATAATAAAATACTTTTTGTTAATGGGTTATGTTATGTGAATATCACTTTCCATTCTTTTCTTAAGGTCGGGTTACTAAAACAGAGGTTATTGCTTTGGCATGCAATGACTATTGTGTATTCTACTTTCTTGTCTAATTGATTGCCAATAATGTTGTCATATTGATAATTTGGTGCTCTTGAGGTACCGACCATTTATATGTTTTCTATTTGTTGGTGTTAAGGTTTTTCACTCATTGCTTGATGACTGTAAGTTTGTATCACTAGTTTTGTTTATGCAATTAAATTCATACTTGATGTGTTGGTAATGTTTACTGGCATTTTTTAATAGTTTCCAATAATTACCTTTAAGGTTACAGGATTTGGTCACGGAACTTGTTTCGCTTGTTTTCGGTACTAATGTCTTGTATAGGAAGAGGATTGCTTTCGTCACAGAACTTATTTCGCTTGTTTTCGATACTAATGTCTTGTATAGGAAGAGGATTGCTTCTCTGGTGAGCCTATGGTTTGCAATGAGAAACTAACCTTCCTCCACTATATTGTAATAGCACATGTGGTTGTCTACAACAATATTATTAAGTTCTAGTTTAGAGACTTCCCTCTTTTTTCTTTTGATGCTAACATGTCTTTCGTTATTCTAGAGTCCTTGTTCCCTACCACACAAAACAATAAATGTAATTGAAGTTATTCACTCAGGATCAAGACCAATTCTTTCATTTTGTTCTTTTTTATAACGTGTTGGAGCAAGCTATACATTCCATGATCATACTTTGTCCAAACACAAAAATATTTTACTATAAAGGAATTTGTATCATGCACCACGGTAACGACTTTATTCTGCATGCATAGAGGACTTATACTAGGTTTCTTCCTTGACAATAACTTACTCATAATGTAGTTTCAAATTGATTTATCAGTTTAGTGTAGCCATAACTTAAACCTGGAAAATAAATAAATAAAACCCTCTTCAACATTTGAAAATTCCAAAATCTTTTGAGAATGAAACATTTAAAAATTATAGAAAATTCAATTTAAAGAAATTAATGCTTATATGTCTCAACTATAGCTCTTCCAGAGAAAAAAACCACAAAAGAGAGTCTTTGTTACCCAACCTTGACACTGGAAATTACGTCCAAGTCTCTCCCCAAGCCTCCTAGATTGTAGAGAAGTTTAAGTCATCAACTATTTCTGAGACCTCAAGCCCTCCAATACAATCCAGATATTTGTTCCAAGGTTCCACTGGTTTACCACTAGCTCAAGAACCCCTTTCAGAGTGCACCTACCCACCTTGACAGCATCATGTCTATGTCCTTTGATTTTTGTTTCCACTTACCACCCTCTCTAGCCACTCATGGCTTTCCCAACTGAGATGTTTTCTTTTAAGTCTCTCCAAGGAAGACAGTAACTATCTACCTACCTGAAAACTCAAGTTTCCTCTTTTCTTAAAGTCTTTCTTTTCATTTCTATGACTTATCATAACATATTTTTTTAAATAAATAATAAACAAACTTTTATCATCTAAATTCTTGTACAAATCTCTATCAAATCCAAATTACTGACTCATTCATAGTAAAAGTAAATAACAATTATTTACATTCCCAGGGGTCTTACATCTCTCCCCTCCCTTGAGAAAAACGTTGTCCTCTTTGTTTACTCGTGCCCTTGGAACAGGTCAAGGTATGATTTCCTCATCAGGTTTTGTCCTCCCAGGTGGTTTCGAGATAAAGTTCCTCCACTGCACTTTAACCTAGGTGACATTAGGGGAATTTTGAGGTATAAAATGGGTCTCCTAACAAAAATGTACAACCAAAATAAACTTTATAAGAACCATTAGGATTCAAGATGACGATCTCACAATGGGGGATGATTCACCATTTTTGGAGTAAAAAACTAAAAATATTAAGAAAAATAAAATAATAAAACTAGTTTTTTAAGTCGTATTTTCAACTTATCTCCCTAAGTTTTTACTCAAATTTCGAGTGGAAGTACTTGTTGGATGCAAAATTTAATTCTTCATCCAAAGAATACCCATGTTGCATACTTTTGATGGACCTTGCTACACAAAAAATGGGAAATACATGAAAAACATGATTGAAATCACATTTTTCATATATTTCTCATCTTTAGTGTAGTAAGGTCCATCGAAAGTATGCAACATGGGTACTCCTTGGATTGTTACATGAAAAATTAGAAATACATGAAAAATGTGATTGCAATCACATTTTTTATTTATTTCTCATTTTTAGTGTAGAAGAGTCCATCGAACATATGCAACATCGGTAATTCATGGATGAGGAATCAATTTTTTCATCCAACGAGTGTTGTCGCTGGAAATTTGAGTAAACCCATAGCGAGATAAGTTCAAAATACGAGTTGAGAAAATAGTTTTTTTCTTTTTTGCCTCTAAAATTTGATGATGCAATCTAATCTTATTTTATTATTTCCACTATTATATTATAATTTCCTTAGGAGGCCCATTTTAGACCTCAAAATTCCCCTAATGTAACTCACCTTCGTATCATTCTTTCTCTCTGACCGAGAATACATAGAGGTTCTACCATGAACTCTTTGTCTAGTTATACCAGTTCCACATCACGAAATCTCATTTTTTTACTTATGAGTGTTTAATAAAAATAATCAACTACCAAAAAATATTATTTATTATTAATATATATTTTTTACGAGCACCTCTTTCTAGTTAACTATATGTCTAGGGTCATACACATATTTTTTTAATAAGAAAATTTGGAAGGTATTGTGAACTTGCATGTAGCTTTGTAATGCAAGTTGATAAGCAACAGGTCCAACCCTTTCTAGGATCTTGAAGGGTACACAATATCGAGGGGCTAATTTCGCACATCCCTTCCACTGCATGGTGTTTTTCTTGGGTTTCACTCGATGTTAGGTCCCTATAATACTAGTGTATTCCCTCACTGTTATTGTCAATGTAGCCCCCTTATTGTTATTGTTGTGCCCATGTAGTCCCCATATTATTATTATTGTGCCCCATAGAAGCCCACTATTTTTATTCTTGTGCCCTTACATTACTATTGTTATCTCAGCTCTAATTATGTTGTGACCCCTTAGACTCCTATATAGAGAAAGGAGGTTTTTTCATTTGAATCATCCAATAATTGTTCATTTGTGTAATTTAAAGGAGGTTTCCCCTTCGAGGAGGCTAGTTTTGAAATCGTTGATCTATCTCTTCTCTATTTTGTAAGCTCGTTGCATAACAATTGGTATTGGAGTCTTGCATTATAGGGTTTCACTACTGCAAACAGGTCATCGTGGAATTTTCACTATAACATTTTTCTATGAAGTTTAAGAAGCTGAATTTTTTTATCGCAAGGAGTCAAAATCCTGATGAACTTCATGCAAAAATTTCAGATCTTAGTTCACTATATTTTCAAAGATATGATCAAATGAATTTATGGTTTCTGAATGATCGAAAATTTCGTCTCAAATAGGTGACCTTGGGAAAACCATCATATGTTCCTCTACGACCATCCAATTTAGTATTTTGTAAAACATGGCTAAAAGATAATAGACTGTAGTAGTTTTTATATAATTTTTAGGGATGAAGGTTGAAATAGTGACACGTGGCACTTCGTATAGGTTCACTCTACTAAACTAGTCTATAATCAGGTCATCATGGTAGATTGGGCATAACTTTGCCTTGAAGAATCTAAATTTGGTCTAACTTGTAGCATTGGAAATAAGACTCATAGGGCTACCACAAGACCGAGTTTAAGAGATTGGAGATCAAAATTTATAGAGATACAAGATATTCAACATGGAGATCCTAAAAAGAAAGAAAAAGGTGTGTATTCCAAAAAAAATTCATAAGTTTTGTTTGAAAAAAACGTTTGAAGTGATTCGAGGGGAATAGTGAAGCATAAATATCATTGTTTGATTTGAAAATGACTTGAAGCAAGAAAATTGAAACACCTATTAAGAAAATAGAATTCTCTGATATGACGCATGAAGAAGAGGAATAAATGAAACATGATATAGCAAAATTACGAGACCAAGTGCAACAAATTTCACTCGCACAAAGAGTAACCAAAAATGAAATCGAAACTAAGATGGATGGTTTGAAGAATGGTTTAAAATCATACATGGAAGGTTTGAAAGATTTCATAGAAGAAAAAATTAAGGACAACATGGAATGTTTGAATAATTATTTAAAAGAAGACATGGAAGGTTTGAAGGAAGGCTTGAAAAAATTGCTACAAGAGATGCTTCCTAATGGAAGGAAGGTATTAGATGAAACTCATGATGAGAACAAAAGGAATGTTAATCATGATTTCATAGACTGTAACTTTGGATTGAATACCCACCATATTCCAAAGATCGATATGAGGAAGTTTGATGGCACGGATCTCCATAACATGCAACACACACTAAAAGTACCCATTCCATCCTTGTATTTACAATCGAATCAGCTTGTATGGTATCGATGGCTTTTTTCTCGTAAACCACTTTTCACTTGGTCAATTTTTATGGAGGAAATGATAGCACATTATAGCACTGAGGAAATGATAGCACACCTTCTTTAGACAATTGATAAATCTCAAACAAAAGGGTTCAATGGCAGAGCACATTGAGGACTTCCAAAAATTGAATATCAGGGTGAATTATATTTCAGAGGAGCATAGGATTGATGTCTTCATAGGGACTTTAAAGGATAACATCCAACATGAGGTTCGCCTTTGGGAAACTAATTCATTGGAGAAGGCATTCAGGGTGGCCAAAAAAGTGGAAAGACAAATTATGGCAAGAAGGAAGTCTACCACTCACAACTATAAAGACGAAAGTGTTGCTTCTCCTAGCCTTCCACAACCTACAAGGGTGACAACAAAATAGTTGGAGGAAAAAAAAGCAAAAGGGACTTCTTACAATTGTGATAACAATTACACTAAAGTTCATAAGTATGTTGAGAAGAAATTAATTTAGATAGATTGGGAAGAGGAGGAAGAAAAGGAACAAGAAATGTAAAAAGAAGAGGATACATACCAGTTACCAACCCCAGAGAAAGAATAAATGAATACGACCATTTCTTGTAATACATTGACAGGAATTACCACTCCTCAAACTCTCAATATTGAAGGACATATCAAGAAGAAAAAGGTAATAGTGTTGATTGATTCGGGTAGTACCCATAATTTTATTCATTGTAAGATAGCCAAGGAATTGAATTGCTTCCTATATCCAGCACCCAAGTGTCAAGTGATGGTTACAAATGGAGGGACCATAAATTTCTCTAGAAAGTGCCATAATATCAAGCTATCCATGGGAGAATATGTATTGAATAGTCCAATGCTTTCCATTCCAATGGGTGGTGCTGATGTTGTACTAGGAGTCCAATGGTTATAATCTTTCGGTACAATAAATTTTAATTTACAATAACTTTTCTTGAAATTTATTTTGGAAGGAAAGGAAGTTGAATTAAGGGGTATCACAGGGAAACTAGGAAATTTAATCATCTCTAATGGCATGACAAAGATTCTAAATAAAAAACAATGACGCGTAATTGCACAATTATGTTCACTAGAGGTGCAAACATCGAAATCATTTATTTCTCCAGATCTCGAAAATGTCTTGGACAATAATTCTAAGGTTCAAGCAGTGGAAGATCACATCAATCATCAACAACAAGTTCTCCAACTCTTAAAGGATAACCTCACTTTGGTGCATGATAGAATGAAACAATAGGCAGATCAACATCACAGTGAAAGAAGTTTTGATGTGGGCGACTAGGTAATTTTACAGCTACAACCATACAAACAAATGTCCCTCAAGCAAGATAAGAAGGATAATAAATTATCACAAAAGTATATGGTCCTTACAAGGTGTTGCAAAAGATTAGTACTATGGTATACAAATTGGAGCTTCCTGCATCTTCTGGAGTACACCTAGTTTTCCATGTTTCATGCTTAAAGAAGGTTATAGGTGACAAGCTCCCAGTTCAAACAATATTACCAAAACTTGACGAGGAAGGAAAAATCATATTGGAACCTCAAGCAGTCACGGAAACAAGAACTTGACAACTATGAAATCGATCAATTTCAAAGTATCTCATAAAGTGGAAGAACTTACACGCAGAAGATTCCACAAGGGAGGATGAGAATTTTATATAGAAGAATCCAGAACAATTAAAGCGTTGAGGACAACAATTTTTTGAAGGAGAGGGGCATTTTAGGTCGCTATAATACTAGTGTGTTCCCTCATTTTTATTGTCAGTGTAGCCCCATTATTGTTATTGTTGTTCCCATGTAGTCCCCATATTGTTATTATTATGCCCCATAGAAGCCCACTATTTTTATTTTTGTGCCCTTGCATTATTATTGTTATGTCGGCTCTGATTATATTGTGACCCCTTAGACTCCTATATATAGAAAGGAGGTTTTGTCATTTGAATCATCCAATAATTGTTCATTTATGTAATGTAAAGGAGGTTTCCCCCTTTAAGAGGCTAATTTTGATGTCGTTGATCTATATCTTCTCTATTTTGTGAGGTGGTTGCATAACACTCCAACATACATGTGATCTCCTACTTGAAACTTCTTATACGTCCTTTTCTTATCTTCAAATGATTTATTCCTATCTTGGGAAGCCTTCAAATTTTAATAGACCTTTTTCATAGTGAGTTCCATCTCTGATAACATATTAGGTCCTAATATTAACTTATCTTCTAGGTTGTTCTAGTTAATGGGGGTTCTGCACTTGCTTCCATATAAAACTTCAAAATGGTTCATTTTTAGCAATTCGTGATAACTATTATTGTATGCAAACTCCACTAATTGGAGGTACTCCTCTCATTAGCTTGGTTGTTGCATTACATACATTTTTGACATATCTTCCATCATTTTATTTACTCGTTACGTCTACCCATTGGTTTGCAGGAGATATGCAGTGCTATACTGAACCTGAGTACCTAAGCCCGTAAAGACAATTTTCTAGAATGTTGATGTGAATTTTCACTTCTCTATTAGAGATCATAACCTTTGGAATTTTGTGTAGTCTAAAGATTTCCCACATAAATATATTTGTAATTTTTCAGCTTGGGTCATGACCATAATTAACTGCAGATACAATCAGACATATCACCAAATTTTTATTTGATGATAGAGATCTTTAGTTAGAGAGTACATAATTTTCTTTTTAAGTTTATCATATTTAGTTTTCAGGTAAATATGGGCCTAAGATGTCGAATGAGACATTACACATAGATACTGAATCCTCATCCTAACAGGCTGATATGAAATCATATCAAGAAAATAATAAATTAATCTCATGAGTCATTTAGATTATATAAATAATAAATATGCCAGGGAATCATCGATTTCCCTTACCTCTTTTATGGGTAAAGGAAATCACTCTTCCTCTAAAAGTAATGGGTACAAGAGTTGATGTGGAAGCTGAAGTGAAAGTGAAATGTCTTCTTCTCGCTACTTGTCTCTACGGAGATATTTCTAGTGAAACACTCTCAATATCCTCCTCCAAAGGTGTTTTCTTTCGAAGTGGAACATCCTCCTCCTTTTGCTACCCCTCAACAGCCATATCCTTGAGGCTCAAACAAATTGAAATCCTTCTCCAACCACTTAGGTGCATCTTCCATGACAGACCTCTTAGCATCCAAGTTGAGTTGTGGTGTCAATTTCATCCAACATAATATCTTATGTGTTAGGTATTTTATCAATCCACTTCAACCACAGCCTACAGTTGTAGTACACATAGATCATGCCATTAAAGAATTGGGTATCTTACTTGTATGAGGGTCCTATTATAATTAGATAGTGACAGGTCATAAATTAAAATTTTAATTTGAACATTTCTGACATTTCTAATGGGAAAAGAAGAAAGATAATAAAGTACAAAAGAAGGATCCACATATTTGCAGCAATTGATTTTAATGCCCTCTCTCACAAGATATTTCAACATCTGATTTTCTACTTAAGAATGTATGATGATCATCAAGAAGGGTTTTGTTAAAAGAAGCTTCCTCACCTATACTACCACTATATAATCTCCCTTGTCATAATTTATCGACCTCCCTGAAGCTCATGCCTTTAATCTCAGGAACAAAAGCAAGGACAAAAAGAAATGCAACCCCAACAATAGTTGCAAATAATATAAATGTTTTGGATGTGCCTATCACATCAATAAAATATAGGAATCTCTTTGAAACAATAAAATTAAATATCCAACAAACTATTGCATCAATGCCTCCACACATACTTCTTTATTTTAAGGATAAATTTCAAAATTGATTGTCCATGGACTGGTCCCATGCCAAGTGAGAAGAAAGCTATATATAAAACCAAACCATAGCTAATTGGACCCACATCATTGTAACAAGAGCGCAAATGATGGGAATAGTATTTCTCGGGTGTTTTCCTTTTTATTAATGAGGTATGATGGAATTAGTTATGCCAGAGTCCCCAATATACACCCAACCTTATCCTTTTTTCAACATGACATATGGGTTTGGCAAACCCAAGCGAAAATGGGACCCTGGTAGGGAAGACCTCGTACTCCATTGAACTCAACAGTAAATCGCGGCCCTGTTAGCTATATAAAGCTACTAAAATAATGAATTTTAAACCCTATATGATCTTTAAAGCCCTATCACTTGCAACAATACCCCTGCTAGGAAGGCTTGAACTTAGAAATAGTTTAGGGAGAAGTGCCTTTTGAAATTCAAAAATAGTTTAGCTTATGATGTTGTCCAGACATATCCAGCAAACTATTGCAGTAATGCCTCCATACATACTTCTATATTTTGAAGGATACATTTTGGAATTGATTGTCCATGGAAATGGTCCCATGCCAGGTGAGAAGAAAGCTATATATAAAACCAAACCACGAAAAACAAGCAAACCATAGCTAATTGGACCCACATCATTGTACCAAGAGTGAAAATGATGGGAATAGTATTTCTCGAGTGTTGACATTTTTATTAATGAGGTTTGAGGGCATTAGTTCTGCCACAACCCCCAATACAGCACCCAATCTTATCCTTTTTTCGACATGACATATTTTTTCGTGCTCTTACTTTCTTCCGAAAGTGTCATACAATGCCCATCTCACAGTGATATAGTTTTAAATTTTAATATCAGCACCCCTGTGCACCTATGTGCAATCAACAGGTCCAAAACACTGATACATTTTTGGTTAACTACATGTTTAGAGGACACTACAGATAGTAAAATGAAATAAGAAATTTTCTAGCAGGATAGATTGAGAAAGATCTATATAAGATGTTTATGGAACATCCATTTGTATATTTACTCAAATTAATATAAATATTAATTTCTTCTGGAAAAAAGCATGTTTTCTAAATAATGTAAGGAAATCCATTGATATTTGAGAGAGTAAAAATCATGATGGATACAATTTGATGCATAGCCCATTATGTTTTTTCTAAATATCAAGAAAAAGTAACATCCACCTTTAACTCAAAATAAATGAGATTTTTAGATCATCTAATTTATGTCGAATCATTTCCTATGCATGCAAGAACTCATATGACAAACTATTCCTACAATATATGGGATTCTATTATAGAAAACCAACCCTGAAAGTGATATCATTGGACTATCTAGGCAGAAGCATTGTTCTCCAAAAACTCACCAGCACTGATCACAATAGCTTTTGTGAATCATACTTGTAATGCCACATGGAAAAAAAATAGGTATGCCATTTACAACCTTAGATTGGCAACTAATGGACATAAATTGCTTCAAATAATGTAGTTGGAAAAACTAAATCCAAATTAAATTTAAATATATTTAAACATGTTAATTAGAAAAGTACAATGCCATTTCAAATTGTTAAATCCCTACGACACAATATTCAAGATAATAGAAGCTATAACCTAGACAACCAATATTCTTTTTACATATCAGATGTGAATTTCGAAGGCAAACAGAAACTAGGAATTTGACATCAAAACATAAACATCTAACTTTGAAGAAAATAGAAAATTGAGAACTTAAAATAGCAACAAAATAAATACAAAAAGGAATACTCAAGATTTTACTCCTTTGCTGAAGATAATAGAGATAAGAATTTTGTCTAAAATTTTCTATATTTTGTATTTTCTCCAAGTTCATCTAACAAAACAATCTATAAAATAACCTCATAAAAAGCATCAACTTGTCTAAAAGAAGATTCAAACATTAGTTCAAATGAACATTAAAAAGAATGTGTGGATCATATTCGTAAAAAGGGAGAGAATGTAACTAATCTTCATGAAGCCCATTTACTTCAACCATTACATCTCCTATGTCTTTAAGAGTTAGTTGACCAATTTTAATAGGAAAATTAAACCTTCTTTAAATTTCCGTGTAGTAACATTTTTATTCTGTTAAGTGTTGTTGGGTTAGCTATTTCCCTTTCTACAAGTCTTTTAGGAATAAATTTGGGAAGCACATGAGGACTATTTTCACAACCATATATTATAAAACAGGAAAACTTTGCTTCCACAAACCGGTCCTCAATACCATGTAATCCTTATTGCATTCCTTTCCTGATTCTAGGTGGGGACTTCGCAAAAATAATTCGATAAAATCACACGAAATTGTCACAAATATCATAGAAATGATTTTTATATTGCCTTTCATAGAAAATTATGAATTTGGGATGATCACTAAAAGATCAATTTCAATTTATCAATAGAAAGGGAACTAAATCTATTACAATATCCATTAAGAAAGTCAACATATAAAAACCTATGCCAAATCCTAGTGTAGATGATTTTGAAAACTTGATGGCATTTGATAGGTTATGTGACAAAATATTTTCCCAATTGAACCTCTTAGAATGATTTATCGTGCCATAGACCAAGGGAATCCATTATAACTTAAAATGTTCTAAATTTGATTCTCCATAAATTCTATATAACATTTTAACTAGAAATGTGTAAGGGTTCTTGAATTTTCCAATTGGGTAGAGTTTAGTTGACCTAGTCTTAAAAGTTACATAATCATTTACCCATTCTCTTGTGCACCCAACCACATCAATTTTTATTCATTTAATACATTTTTTTCAAAATCAAGCATGTATTCCTTATCAAGATAAACTTTAGGAAGACTTAACCTGAACATTGATTCTAAAACTTAGCCTTCCATGTAGTTATTACTTTGTTTGAGTGATTTACTATTGAACGTGTTTGAATATGAGAATGAGATATGATCCAAATTACCATATCAAAATAAGGAAACATGGATGGTCCTAGTTCAAACTTGTGTAGCTTGGTGTCCTTGATGAGTTCAAAATTACCTAAATTGTGGGTAGAGTCCACTTTTGAGCTATTTCCCTCTGTATTTCTCCATCCATCATTTTCAAAAAATTCATGCATCTCCTCCCATGACATGGTTCTTTCCTATCGGGCCTTGAATGTGGTATGAGAGAAGAAGGTTGAATTAGGATTGTTTTCCTCAGATGGTTCCTCTTTTAGTTCTATTAATTTTACTTGGATTTGATGTCTTGAACAACAAGCTTAGTGGCTTTTGATTTTCCTTTGTAGACCATTATATTAAAAAAAATGATATCCTTTATCCAATATAGTTTCTTTGAAGACATTTCAACTATTTTAAACATAGGAATTGTAACATATTCTCTAAATACTAAATTTCATTTAGATTGTGAAGGTTTCTATGAGTTTCTTCAATAACATGCAGAAAATCCCAAAAATTCATCAAGTAGAGATATTTTTTCGTACTTGAGAAAAACGTTAATATCCATCATATATGAATTAATTACCTACCAAAATGTCTTCTAAGGATATAAATTTAGAAATCCAAGCATCTGGAGTGTGAGAAATGTTTTATCGATATCATCAATAACTTTGAGATAGATACCCTATATGTTCTATGAAAATAATTTAAAAATATTTTATTATTGTTTTCTTTAAATTTTCATTCTTTTAGAAATCCCAAAATCTAGGCATCAATGCATTTGGGTCTAAAACAATTTTGAACAGATATGTTTGGACCACATGTATTTATTTAAATAAAATAAAAAGTATTTTTAAATCATTAATCGAGAAAACATTGTTCAAGATAAAACCAAGTTTTTTTTAATCTATGATTTCACATGTATCCGAGAATTCAGGGCAAAAGTAGTGATGTACTTTTATAGATTAACCAGATTCCATATATGAGTTAAAAAAATAACAATTAAACATTCCAAAAAAATAAACATTATTAGAATGATTTGAGTATCTAGGAAATTCAAGGTCTTTAACAAATCTGCTTTAACAAGATACCTGGATATATTTATTAATAAAAATTAAGGAAAACCAATACATAAAGGATGTGCAAATAAAGAAATCAATTTTATTAAATTTAGATTATCTAGGTATCTAAGAGTCGGGTGAAAACAATGTTGAATCTTTTATTTTCACTTGGTTACCAAAAATAAATAGAAAAAAAAACATTGGAAAAAGTGAACCAATTGAACAAATAAAACTTAATGGAAAGAATTTTGAGAATCTGCGAAACCTAGATGTGTGTGAAACATGACAAACCATCCAAATATATCAATATTAAAAGAAATTATATGGGTATTTGATGAATCCACGTTTCATTATGAATATGAACTTAAATAGCTCTGGATCTAGATTTTTTAGAAATTTAAAGTTTTTAGGTTTTTTCCTTTTTTTGAATTTTATAAAGATATAAACCAATCGAGTCTTTAAGGGTTATTTAAAATGGAAAATCAAAATTTAATTAAAATTGAATATTTTTTAAAATATCTATTTTATACAAATAAAATGAGGGCTTGTTGTAGATCTCGCAATAAATGTTGACACAATGGGAGAAACAATTATCTCTGCCAATAAATATTTGAAGTTCAAATAAATCTAAAGTTTAAAAATTTCATAGATAATTATAATCAAGCTAAATATACTTGATTTTTATAAAACAAATAAGAGTAATCATTAGGAGTACTAAGTCCCTTATTCAAGAATTTTCAAAGAGCAAAAATATGGAGTTCATTTATGAATTCAAGACAATTGGCTCAATTGGTTTTGAACTTTTGTCATTAAGTCCAAATTTTAATACTACCAAAACAATTTGCATATATATTTTCCTCATCCCTTTTAATCCTGCCACTGCTTCACTGGCCACAAGCATCCATAGCCCTAACGAAGGTGCCTAAGTATCATATAAGAATTGACCAGCTACTAGCAAACATCCATAGCCCCAACGAGTTTCCTTATACTTCCCACATTTCTTTTTTAATTGTTTTCAAATCCTTATTTATTTGACATCCTTTGGATTTGTATATTTGTATTTATTTTGCAATTTTGGATATTTAAGAAGCGAGGTACCATGAGAGTTATTTTGATGAGAAAATGTGTTGACGCATTAATGATTTTAACCCACTAATTTTATCATTCATCACCAATGATACTAATGTTTTTTATTTTAAATGAAATAGATGGAGCTCTTTTAAAATTAAAAGGTAGTTATTTTCCAAGGCTAATGAAAACTTTAAAATAAAAGTAATATCAAGTAGAGGATTTCATATAACTAAAATGTTGCACATAATGTTGTTATTGATGACAATAGGATGATATTGATGTCAAAGGGGGCGTATGGACAACAACAGTGGGACAATTCTTGATGGTCACAGAAGCAACATGACTCTTTGTGAAGCAGTATGATAGCTTGATCATTTGCAAAGTCTCACTACATGAGGATATGTGTACTTGAAATTATTTGAGTTTTTTACTAAGTTAAGATGCTTAGAATACCTTATAAATAGCATGGTTATGTAGTGCTCATTGATACTTTTCAAAAAATATATTATAAATGCCTCTTGGAAGAGAAGTTGTGACCTGTTGAAAATCAACATTAATTGGGGAAAAAATTAAAAGGTCAAACTATAGGACCTAAACCAAAAAATTGAACTTCTTAAATGTCATTCAAGTTCGAACCGGATCCACCATTGACTCAACAAATCAATGGCTATAGTCACAGAAGTAGCATGCTAGCTAACAATGCTAAACAACATGCATGTCTAGAATCGATCAACTATGCTCTCAACGAGTATCTACTCAAATGTACTTAGAGTGAGTAATATTTGGATATGGAATTTAATTATGCATTCAATAGGCTTCTACACTCGGTATTTGAGTAAACCGAGATAAGCCAAAAATAAAATAAAATAAATAGTTTCCCTTTTTTCTTTAAAAATTCATAAATATTATTTTATTATTTTACTAATTTCCTTAGGAGTCCCATTTTAGACCTCCAAAGTTTCCTAATGTTATAGTAGAAAATTTCCAAAAGTAGGAGTGAAAGAGCTTAATGGAGGGCGTTTAGTATTTGTAGTAGTCTATCAAGCTACAAGTCTCAAGTAACTCCATAGGGAGTGTCTTCTCCTTTGTATTTGCATTACTTCCATTTCACAGGCAAAAAGAATGGTGTAGCCTCACCTTCCAAAGTGGATTTTCTCTCATAAGGGTTTTCTAAAGAATATCTTGCGTATGTGATTGTATTTTATGGTTCTTTATTTTCTGGATTTTATATGTTACATGGATAAACAATAAATTAACAACTAACAAATCTAGATGGTAAAGAAATTTAGCCTTTGTAGTATAGATTTCAAATTATTTTGGTAAATATGTTATCATGAGCTATCTAATGAAATATATGCCAAAATTTACTAATCATAAAATGCTAACTATAATAAATAAAATTTACTAGCTCATAAAAATCTTGTACCACTTAATTTATTTAAAAATTCTACAGATAAGGACAATATACTGCTCTATAAACTACCATAATTAAACGTCCTCATGTTTATTTTAATAAAAATAATTTTATTAATATAATAATTTATTAAAAGAATAAATATATTTTATTTATTGATTTTTTATTTTTAAAATTCCAAAGCACTGGTTCTCTTTATCCATATATTATCTTATAAAACACCTCATTATCTTAAGTAATTATACCAATAGTTGGTCTCCAACAGCTAAAGAAAAAAAAAGTTAATGAAATTTCCCACGTATGAAATTTCCCAAAGTTTCCCATTTGCAATCTAAACTCGACATTTCGATTCATGGGTGACGGGGCATTCACTTAAATAAAATGGTTGACTGTTTACACGTAGGTTTGCACTCAGACTTATTATGAGGGTTTGACTCAGATTATGATTTGATTATGCCATGGTTTGCACCAAGACTTATGTTTAAACATGAAGTTTTGACTGAGATTATGATTGGATTATTCCATTTTAAAACATGAAGGATTTAAAATATGAGGTTTTCATTACATAAACATTTCAATGTAATGTAAAGTAATAGTTTTTTTATTTAGAAATAAAAATGGCAAATGTTATATATAAATAGTTCAAAATTACTTCCCAAAAAGCCACCAACTAGATCTATGAGCGAATTCATATTGGATGAGTTTTTTTTTAATTTTCTTTTAAACATTAACAACACATGTTAACGCTTTCAACCGAGACATTGTCACTTTTAACTAGAAATGTGTAAGGGTTCTTGAATTTTCCAATGGGGTAGAGTTTAGTTGACCTAGTCTTAAAAGTTACATAATCATTTACCCATTCTCTTGTGCACCCAACCACATCAATTTTTATTCATTTAATACAATTTTTTTCAAAATTGATGTGCACCCAACCACATCAATTTTTATTCAAGAAAGACGGTCTCACTTTGTGACGAGAGGGAGAATTGATAGTGGAAGAACTTGAAAAGACATTAAAAAGACATGCTAGTACTTTCAACAACGCCGGTGGCCCGGTAGTACTCACTAGAGACAAAAAAAGAAACGCCCATCTACAGAAACAAACATGCATTTACAGAAAGAGAAATGCTACTGCGAGGAAGAGTGGCTAGGAATTTGAAATTAATGGACTTTGTTTGTATATATATTGCCGTTCTGTTTAAAAGAAAAAGAAAATATTTTGTTGCACAGAACAAAGAAGTTATGCCGAACTATCATTTCTTACGAATTGAAGGAGTTACGTGGCAACTTCAGATTTGAAAATTGAAATTAACGGTCTCAAAATTTCATTCGGTGGATTACATTTCAAATTTAATGTCGGAAAATACAACCGTCATCCCCAATAGTTAAAAGTCATAGAACAAAAATTAGCGTCCCTGTTAGAAGAAAAGAAAAAAGCTTTCTTTTACCCAACATAGAATTTATGCAAAACTGTCTTTTCTTACGAATTGCGCGAGTTACGTGAAGGTCCGTTTCTTGTCAGAAGACTTTCTTCAACTTATTCATGGTGCATCACAAATCAGGTGACAGTAAAGCACGAGGGCAAATAAATTAAAAAACCAGACAAATACAATTGTGGCCACTAATACAAAAGCACGAGGGCAAATAAATTAAAAAACCAGACAAATACAAAAGCAAGTAGAGTGCGCTTACAGTGGGGGAATGCCCATGTCCCTCTGTGGACTGAATTGGACTGATTTGAGATCTGTATATCCGTCTCCCAGTTATATTTTCTGCATCACGTGGCACGCCACATGGGGAATGGTAATGTGCTAGTTGGTGGTTTAAAGGTGAAAATCGACTGTATAAAGTTTTAACCATTATAAAATATTTCGTTGATGGCGACTGTCCATGCCCACACTCTGCACCATATTGAATTTATCTGTATATCCATTTTTATATGCGCTGTGCTAATTATAGCTCTAGAGACCTTGCCGAATGTGGTCGGCCGCCCACGATTCGAAATTCCACAAATGCGACTGGAAAAGCCTTTCCGGCCTCTAAAACCCTTTAACAGTGGAGGTCTACTTACAGGCTGTCCTCCTCCCCTTCGTCCTGTTCGTACTCAACAACTCATTTTTTATACGTCTTTTTACTTATAAAAGGATAGAGAGGAAACTGTTCTGGCACATTGCAGCCAGGCCCGGAACGCTGCATCAACGGGACTGACTTCAAATTCTTGGACTGACAAAGAATTTTGAGAGAGCTCAAGTGATATTACAGAACATAAGTTGATTAAAATTTAAAACCTGCTGTTGTATTCAATGCTTGATTGAAACTTGCTGATATATTCAAGGTTTTCTCAGTTTGAAGTTTAGCTCTGAAGCAATAGCAATATGGGGGGCACGATATTGGTTCAGTCACAGCCTCTGGAGTGGAAAATTAGTGTTAACGAAGGGATGGAAGCGAATACCATCCAAGAGAACTTCTGCAACCTTTTGGTTACGAGAATTTCTCAAGCTTTCCACGAATACAAAAGATCTGTCCTTTCTGTGAGCAAAAGGGTTTGGCAGGTGGGTGTAGATGATCCTAGAAGAGTTATTCATTCCATCAAAGTTGGCCTTGCACTGACTTTGGTCTCTATATTTTACTTCGTGAGGCCATTGTTTGACAGTTTTGGTGAAAATGCCATGTGGGCTGTCATGACTGTCGTTGTGGTGTTCGAATTCACCGTAGGTAATTATTCACCAAATACCTCCTGTTTACAAGTATTAAAATGGCTCTAGGTATCTTCACACATTTTGAATAAATTGTTAGGAGGATTTCATGACTATATAATATCAAGTAGACCAGCTATTGGGTTTTTTTCACAATAATAAATTTAATGTTTTGCGCCTCAATTTTATTATGCAGGTGCTACATTGAGCAAAGGTGTGAACAGATCTTTAGCCACACTGTTGGCGGGATTACTGGGAGTGGGGGTGAGCTATGTTGCAGAACTTACAGGGAAAAACTGCGAACGGGTTATACTGGGTGTTTCTGTTTTTGCCTTAGGTCGATATTTTCTCCTTCCCATAATACAATTCTGCATGTTATATTCGATACTTCACCTTTGAGGGTTGTGATGTTTATTCTTTGGTGATCGATGCAGGTACAGCGTGCACATATTCGCGTTTCTTTCCTGTGCTCAAGCAAAGATACGATTACGGGGTGGTCATCTTCCTTCTCACCTTCAATCTTGTAGCCATTTCTGCTTCTCGCGTTGAAAACATTTTAAAATTGGCCGATCATAGGATAGCTACGATAATCATTGGGTGTACAGTCTGTTTCATAATAACTGTGTTTGTTTTTCCCATATGGGCTGGAGACGATCTTCACAATTTGATTATACATAACCTAGAAGGATTGGCTGGATCTCTGCAAGGTAATTTGTCACACAAAAAAACAATAAATCATTTATCCTATTTATAAGTTATCTTTATCTTAATTTTCGCAATCTTAAATATTTGGAAATTTTTGGTGTAAGAATAAGTTAAAACAATTTGTCTTTAATTGAATTCACTCCACTCTTTTATTTACAAATTCCAAAGATATTGAGAAAATATTCAGTGGTTTATGTGATTACAGAATGCGTCACGGAATACTTCTTGGACTCAAAAGATGGCCAGGATTCAGACGATGACAAGGTCGGATCGGGTTATAAATGTGTGTTGAACTCGAAGGCCATAGAAGACTCACTGGTAGATGTCATAATTCATCAATATACACTATAATATTTTATTAGTATACACTGGTAGATATATATAAGTTTGGCTATCCATTTAACTTTAACGATTATTTTTAAATTTTGCAGGCGAATTTCGCCAGATGGGAACCACCGCATGGACGTTTCTTTTTCAGATATCCATGGCAATTTTATCTAAAAGTTGGAAGCGTGACTAGATACAATGCCCACTGTGTGGAGGCTTTAAATGGATTGCTAAACGCTGAGATTCAGGTAATGTTGGTCAATTTTGCTTAATATTGCTTTTGTATTTCCCGATATTGATCAATTTCGTATCATTAATTATTGGTGATGATGTTGTCCGATCAGACTCCAATTTCTCGGAGAGAATATTTGAAGACGCCATGCATTAATATTGGCAGAGTCTGCCAACATTCTTCGTGAACTGGCCGATAGCATAAGGACAATGAGAAGTATAAATCCAACTTTAATGACAGGTCGTTTAAAGGCAATGGTAGAGGAACTTCAAAATTCGCTGAGAGCTCAGCCCGAACTTTTCATCAATACCAAGAGTTGGAAAACTATTGAAGAAGACATAACTCGATCAGACAAATTCCATGACTCCTCAGTACCGAAAATGACAGAAGAAGCAGATGATGAAAATACAATGTCATTTCAAACTACTCTGGAGGGGGAGATTCAAGAGGACCTATCCAAGAGTCAAGCTAGCAAATTATATGAAATGAGCGAAATGAAACGAGGCAGTTATACAGTTATGGAGGTCCTTCCTCTTGTTAGCTTTTCTGCTCTTCTGTTAGAAATAGTGGCAAGGTTAGAGAGTGTGATTGGTACAGTAAGGGAGCTGGGAGAAGAGGCCAAGTTTAGAAATACCAATCACGTAGTAAAAGAATCCTTTCCACCATATTTGACAAAAACAACTACGCCTCTGACTTCAACGGAACAAATGGTACCCGTCGCTCTATCCCCAGCTACAAATCTTTCCACCACCACTACTCTGACTGATAATCTGCATCACCAATTCCAACATTAAAGCCAATGGTTCCCCTTTCAGGCTAAATGTTTACCAGCACAAAGACAATGCCCAAAGAGACTTCTAGAGAACACAGAAGATTATAATGAAGACCAAAGATATTACAGTGTTTTTCTCAATACATGTGGATTGCAGGCATTTGTTTCTCAATTCAACATGTGGATTGCAGGCATTTGTTTCTCAATTCAATTATTCATCCATGTAAATGGAGAATCGTGAAAAATATAATCCTTGGCTAGTAGTAACACTCTACTACAGAAGTTGTAACCTATTGAATAGTATGAGAATGATTAAAAGACACAATTTTGTTATTCAACGTATGAATTTTTTTAAGTTACATTTTGTTTTTAAATATTTAATTAATTTAGCATTAAAGACACAATTTTGTTATTCAACGTATGAATTTTTTTAAGTTACATTTTATTTTTAAATATTTAATTAATTTAGCATTAAAGTTGTTTATTAAGTATAGCACGTGTAAATAAGTTCACAAAGATAACGATGGAATAAAGATGCAAGTCTGATGCTTCACAATTGCCTAATTTTTTTATAATAATAAAAATATTTATAATTTAATAATTAATTTTTTAATAATAAATATATTTATCATTTAATAATTAATTTTTGAATAATAAATATATTGATAATTTAATAATTAATTGTTAATATTATTTACCATTTAATTATTAATAAGATGATTATTTCATATTACTATTTAAATGTTGATTTATTATAATTATTTTAAAAACATTATATTTCAAAAATGATTTTTTCCAATTAAAAACAATTACATTATTTTTTTAAATTTAAATTGCATTATCTTATAAGTCTCTATTTTGAATGCAAAAAATTGAAGAAAAGTTTGCAACTTGATAGATTATATCCCTCTCGATGCTTAATAAATCTGAAATTAAACTAAATCTATACTAGTTTATAGACTAAATATATTGTTGAACCAAAATAATAGTATAAATATGAAATTAAAATATATCTATACTAATTTATAGGCTAAATATATTGTTAAACCAAAATAATAGTATGACCAAAACCATTTAGAAATTAAAAAATTTAGTTAATTTTTTAAAAAACAATTTTAGTAATTTAAGAAATATTATAAAATATTTTTTTAAATGCTTATCACTAATTAATGTTACCCACATTTATCAGTCATTTAACTCATATAAATAAGTTAATTAATACATTAACAACTATTTTAAAAATTAATCTCTTCCAAATAAAAATTACTTCACACCACTTCACTTCCTATCTAGGTAAAATACTTGAACACTAGTTTACAATTCGGCGGATTCTTGACTGAATGTTATTAGACTTCGCTGGTGACAAATTTTTTTCTAAACATCCGCTGAACATTTTTTTAAAAGCTACTATTTTCAAACAGTTTGGCATATTTTAAGGTATCCACTGAACATTTTTAAAAATCTACTATTTTCAAACCGTTTGGCATATTTTAGACTCATTAAAGAACATTTTATATTATGGTTTCTCAACATGATCACTTCTCATAAATCTTTTATATATTTATATTTATTTATTTAATAGGTTGCTTGCATGCATGAAACTAAAACCTTCCAACCTGCACAAAAATAAATGATGAGTAACCCAGGGTCGTCGACAAATTTCATGATAATTAAGAGACCACGAAGAAATTTTCAATAATATAAAATAAATAAATAATCTGCATGTATGCTGGATATGTATTTTCCATTATATTTTCAAATTATGGAAAATGAAACATGTTGTATTATAAGAATTAATTCAGTGTTACACACAGCAAATTTGAGTTGGGCGATGACAAATTTCTGGCATACTACAACATAATTTTTCAATTCTTCCCAACCCACTTTCTTAAAGTTGTCCAACCCAAACCCATCAGCAACCTAGCTGTTGTTTGTTTAGAATTTAAATGTTCAAAAAAAATATCTCAGCAGATTTTGAATCCAAGACCGTGTATGCTAAACTAGTAACCCCCATTTATCATCATTCAAACTACGCCATTATATCCATCATAATATCATTTTGATAAGCATAAAAATCATTCAAACTAATGGGATTAGATTTGTAATATCATTGGGCTGTGAGTAAAATGCAACCGTTGCCATAGTTGTTGTCGTTATAATCTTGGTTACAATTTGATTCGAGCCTGTGGATGAGTATGAGGTACTTGACCACCACACCCCAATTGTGGGTTGTAAATTTCGGGCATACGACAACGCAATTCTGCAATTCTTCCTGACCCACTTTCTTATAATTGACCGGATCAAAACCATCAACAACCTAAGCATTGTTTGCTTAAAATTTAAATGCACAAAAAAGAGAGTCTCGGTCAGTTTCGAACACAAGACTAGGTCTGCTAAACTAGCCGCCCCAATTCATCATCATTGAAACTCATTCAAACTAATGCTATTATATCTGTAATATCATTGGGCTTTCAGTTAAATTCGACTGCTTCCATAGTTGTTGTCATTATAATTTAATTCCTAATTCTGAATCAATCCAAATCCAAACCTCCAAATCGATCCAAACCTCTAACTTCTTTTATAACTGGAATACGCTCAAATCCCATGAACAAAACTTTCAAATCGATCCAAACCATGAGTTAACTTAGTGTATACAAATAAAAAGCTCACTGAGCTATTAATTGCATTATTGGCTATGTGGTTGATACCTTTGGATGGAAAATGATTACTTCCATCACCATGTTCTGTTATGTTATGAGGATATGCATGACCAATTTTGGTAGCTCATACATATAATAGTATCATCTAGTTCTCCTACTAATGGTTTCATCTAGTTCTCCTATTAATGGTTCCGAAACATGGTATCGGGTTTGTAAAAACATCTTCTCGTGAATTTAATAAAGGGCATTCATGTCAATAGGCTGATGATTTTTATATATGTTTATGTTTAAAGCAAAAGGGGGAGGTCAATATGTTACGTGATCAAGTATAAACCCACTCATGGCATTAATACTTTCACAAAGGTTTTGAGGACATGAATATTGTCAAGGAATAGCAGAGCCATGCTTTGTTAAAGAATAGGAATGTAATGCTGTGTTAAAGTTTGAAACATGAGCGTGTTTCTATATGGAATAAGTAATGGGTGGCATAGTAAATTGCTTGGAATATATTATGTGTTGTGTGATATTATAAGTATTTTATTTGTGGTGTGATACTACTTTAAAGGTGAGAGGTTCTATTATAAATATGACACATATATTATGTTTGGAATCTTATATGGGAATTTGAAAAAGTCTTGTTCATATTATATGGTGGTGCATAAATTTAAAATGTGGTTGGCTTTTAACTATGTTTATTTTGTATAACTAATGTGTCACATCCCAAGTTATTTTTTGGGATGTATGTATGATATGTTTCGAGTGTCTAGTATTAAATCCAGGTCTCTAATAAACTTCGGATTCAACTATGCATTTCATAACTATTATATTTGGCAAATTTCCTTCTTGGCTTGATTTGAACCTTGAATTGAGATAAAATTACATTGAATGAGTTGGTTGTTGCACTAGGATAATAGCTTTCACTCCACAATTAACAATATAAGAATCCTCAACACACACATTCTCATTTTTTGTTTTCAATGAGGAAGAGATTTAATTGTAAAGTTGAATGATTGAATGGTTTCTCTCTATGGCTCTATCTATATTTCATGCTACGCTAATCCCCTCATTCATTATTTTTATTTTCTCCCATGTCCCTCCCCTTCTCATGTTTTTCTTACCTGCATCTTTTTTTTGTAAAAAAGAAACATGGATCATGTTCCCTAAGGAAACCAACACATGTTATTGTTATATTTTGTTTAAAATGTTGTATGCAACAACCCTCTGCAAGGCTACAACTTTCGCACTTCTTATTTGAATTCCCATCTTGAGCTAGTTGCAGGGTGTTGATTCATCGTTATGATGTCCATGTTATCATTCTTGTGTGGGATTTCCCTCTCTCACTCACTGAGTATCCCACTCTGAAAAAAATTTAGATAGCTAAGAGAGGGCTTATCCCCCTATTTTACTCGCCACCTCTTCGAGTCTGCAATCCTAATGAATCAATTCTTTCTATTATTGTTCTAGGTTTAGTGTGCACCAACTATTCCAACTTTTTATGATTGTTTTATTTTGTGGGATTAAAATGAAAATGGTTATGTGATGATTATTTACATTCGTATCTAGGCTTCCGTGGTTATGATAAATGACATCATGCTGAAAACTCTAGGTTTAAAGTCTAATAGCTACTCTAATTCCCTTTTACATTTTCATTGTCCCTCCATACCATGTTTTCCTTTCCATATATTGCAATGTTCTTTTTGTGAGGGTTTTTCTTCTCAAGAATAAAGCAAAGTTACTTATACAAGAAACTTATCTTAGGAGCTATGCACACTTAGCCTTACTTGATATGTTTCCCCTGCATAAGACATATCATCTAGTCAAAATTGATAAAGACAAGTAAGCTAATAATCCCGCCTTGTTAAACTCACTATATTGGAAATTTACAAATGTCTTTCAAATGCACTAGTAAATAAATAGTTTTATAGGAAATTGTCATTAACATTGGACACATTACCTCAACCTGCATTATTGCTATGTTCTTTCGAACAATTTCCCTACATGTTGATTAGTTATTAAATACTTAAAGGAACTTGGAAATGTCTGATTCCAATTCTAGAATGTTGATTGTCTTTGGTAAATTTTACCTCTCTATATTTTGTTGTCTCAAAATACATAGTGAACACCCATTCCATGTCATGCCATATCGCATCAATTTTTTATATATGTGCTCATTAAAAAAATCCTCTCAAGTTTGTACCTTATTAAGTCTAAAGTTTATTTTACTTACAAGTATAACTCAAATAACCTACTTGTTGAGGCAACTTTCTTACAACCAACACTTTGTCCATTATTCATTAGCAAGTTGTAACAATGGCTTCAAATTAGACATCCCCCTGTAGTTTTTGATATGTTGTTGCATTCATAGCTTTCATCTTGTAAAAGCTCATCCTGTTATAGTTGTTGATAAGTTGTTGCATTCATTAAGCTTCCATGTTGTAAAATCACATCCTCATGTAGTTATATTCTTCACTTACATACGCTCAATAGTCAATAAACTTAGATACATATGAATCAACACGAAATTTTGTTCATCTTCACCTCTCCATTTAATTTGTTATTTCAAGCACCCAAATTGTTGTGTTAGGTAAGAGCTATGCTGGTGAATATTTAATTTGTTTAGTTATCATGTAAATAAGGTTTATGATGTCATGAATAAATTTGTTATTTATAGGTATATGATTTTCTTTAGTAGTTGTTCCCGAAGAAATTGAAGGGAAAAAGGAATAAGAGCTAATGTGACTTGGCATGAAAGAAAAAACGAAATAATCAAGTTTTCTATTTGTTTTGATGCAAATTTTGATGAGTTTACTTAGATCACGCAAACCAACCACTTATAACTAAGAGGAACTCTTCCTACCCCACAACATAATTCCCCTCAGCCAAATCCCAACATCATGGAGATCCCTGAGCCTCATCCATTCCCCTACCAATATACCCAACTACATAATGGATGGGAGCCTAAACATGTTACACTAGTCTCTCGTAATACTTATTGGCCTTCAAGTTCCCATCATGACAATCCACTTCCAATTGGTGTACCTCAAATTCTTTCCGATTTATCACATATTATGCATTCTCATACACATAACCATTGATCTCACCTACACAAACAAAACGACAAAAGTTACATCAACTACTTTACATTTTCCTTCTTCCACTAAATCTACCTCTATCCATTCTCACAAAAGAATCCCTATAATTGATAAGGGAGAAGGAAGAAAATTTCATTACTTGTCTTGCATCAGAATACAAGAAGGAAATAGGATTGTTGAGAAGACACAAGTCATAGAATCACACAGATATCTACATCTATCTTGACTGGGATTTTGGTTTGACTTTGTTTTTACTTATTTTTCAGACTTTAGTACAAACACACACTATGAGAATGGACTCATTTTTCATTATATGGGTCTTTTTGAACATGAACATATGGGACACACAAGGATGATTAATGATGATTTTTTATGTTGTGTTTTATGTTCCTTATCTATATATATATGGTTGACGAAGGATGATGCATTTTGATATAATGGTTGATGATGTCTAGTGACATTGTTATAATACTGTGGTAACATTTATGTTTAATGGTTAAGGGAGTCAAAAGGTTATGTTAATATTAAACAATGGATATGAGACAAGTGGGTCCCTAACTACTCATAAATAATTTAAAAATATATTACTTCCCCCAATTAATCCTCTTCTCCCAAAACTAAAGAAAATATTTAAATATATAATTAAAATAATTGGATGTTGTTACCTTGTAAACTACTTAAAAGATGTTAGAAAAGTAGAAAGAGGCTTTTGAAGGAAACAATTAAAAAAAAAAAAAGTGAAGAGATTTATGCTACACTTTTGAGTCGTCATTATTTATAATTATACTTTACCATTTTTTAGTTAAAGGGCATAATATTTTTGTTGATAGCAAAAATAACTTGAGGAGTGCTATGGAAGGAGTGATTTGATCATTGAATATTTGATTTTTACAAGGTTTATTTAGTCCTCTTGTATCTTATTGTACTATTAGAAGTTCTAAATTATTTTCTAGTGCTAATTAGTGCATCTTTTGCAGAGAATTTGTTGTAACAATCTTATCAAAGGGGTCTAATATACACATATTTATTCTTATTGTGCTTCTTTCATGGCACTATGTTTCCCTTGTATAGATACATAATATCTTTCACAAAAATGCAAAGAAATATGTGACTATACAATCTTATTTTTAATAAAAAATAGTCTTTTGGCCACTTTACGATAACTCTTTTCCAATTTTAACTTGTAAAGTTTTTTTCTTATAAAGTTTGTTTTTATAAATTTTGGTTTTTCTTGTTGTTTATAATTGTAAAGTGTAACATATATTAACATAGGTAGGTATGGCTATAAGAAACTAGGATCTAGAACAATTATCTTAGTTATCCCTACGTCACTTGGAAATGTTGTAGGAAAAGCTTTTAAACTCCTCCCATTAATAGGTTTCAGCAACTTAGATTTGTAAAATGAGTGGCAACATCTTAGAGTTGTAGCAAATATGCTCAAGTAGAGAGTGACAACAGACTGTACTCGATAGTTGCAACACGTGTTCCCCACAGAGACTTTCAACAACTATTAAGAGAGTTCCAGAACTTGTGTCCCATGGAGATTTGAATCAACTATTGAGAGAGTTCCAAAACCCGTGCTCTAAAGGTACTCGTGTAGCTTCATTCATGTATACCACAGTTAGCACAAAGAGATAGTAATCTCCTAAAACTTAGTATTGAAATAACATATTAAGGGGATAATATACCTTGACAAAAAATGCACCATTATGGATGGAAAGGGTATAAGAATGACATGCAACCAACATAAATGTATACTAAAAGGTATTCGATGGGTGTTAAAAATATGTCAATTTGAGTACATGTCACATCTCATTCGACACTATACCTTTCAGCCCCTGGAAATTGGCATCTAAATTATTCCTTTGCACACAAATATTCCATTATTTTCACCTCATAATTCATGTTCTTACTAAATTCTTGGTGCCTTTTCCTTGTATACCTCTTCCATGTGATGTACATAAATTTGGAACAATTTCATGAAATTTTTCTTCAATTGCATGACCAATATCTCCTTGATAGAAACTAGCCTTGGAGTCCCTTCCAATTGTCTTTGTCACCCTTATTCATCAAGGCAAGTAAATGCCTTATTATAAAAATCTATGAATGCATGGTTTTTTTCTAACCAATCCATACAAATTATACAATTATAAGAACCCAATGGTATGATGTTCAAGTATACAATTATGCTCAACCCATTCATGTCAATTTCACATTCCTTCACTAGTTCAATTATCCTTCTATTAGTCCATGTAGCTAACTGAAATAACCATGTCCTACAATGTTTAGATCTTTTTAAATTAAACCATTCAACAAGTTTAGGATCAAGATAACTATGACTAGCTCCATAATCAAGTAAAATGATAATGGATTAGTTGTTTATCTTACCTTTAATCTTAATCATATGACCCTAATGGTAAGCCTACATATTATTCAACGCCATATAAATTATGGGAATATTTCTACCCATTTCCTCCATTGTACTGACACTTTCAATGTGGTGTATAATCCTCATTTTTTATCCTTTGTGGGATAAGTCCATGTGCATGTTTTCTCCTTCCCAACCTCAACACCTAATGGGTTTAAATCCTAATATTTTTCTCAATGAATATATTCCCCATTGTTCACTTTAGGTTGGATGAGTTTGTTGTTTTTCTTGGGATTTGCTTCTAAAAAATGAAGGTTCATATTACTTCCTCATTTTTTCTACCTTGGACCTCTTCTTATCATCTAATGTTTTCCATAAGGTTGGTTTAATTTGACCCAACTCATAAAGGTTCTTTACCTTCCTCATAGTTTCATCGAAATTCTTAGCCTCATCCAATATAATTTTGTCACCATGGAATGATGGAAGCCCCTTTACAAATATGTTTTTTTAATCTTTTAATCCATCCTAAAACCAACATACCTTAGTAATTTAGTGAATTTTCTTCCATATTCCTCATTTTTTGTACTCCCTAGCCTGAGTTCAAAGAGCTCTTACATTTTCCTTTCATAATAATGCTCTCAAAAGTACTTCCTTTGAACCATATTTTCAATTTCCATATTTAAACATACTTTGAAATGGATCATCGTAGTATTCTCAATAAAAATTTCTACTCTTAATGAATCTCTTGTGAGATCCTCCCTTCTCCTTGTTTTCCGTATACAACCTTCAAGCGTGAAGGTGGAAAATATCCAACGCAAGTTTAAAAATGTGAATTACTAATAGAAGTGTGGATTACACTATTATAAGTGTTGTATATAGATTAAATTTTCATCAAATGTATCTAGATGCTTCTAATTGTAGACCCTTAAAAGTTTTATGAAAATATTATTGACTAATGGTGTCTTTCCATCTATTTGTGAAAGGAATTTTGGTCACCACTTCAACTTCATTTTTATATTCAATCCCAACATAGAACAAATTTACTGAGCAATATAGTTTCCTTATCTAAAATGATACTCAATAGTCTCCCAAAATGAACCTAGAGTTATTCAACAGGCACATCTTTTTCTTCTTTCCCTTTGATGGTATTTTTATATGACATGTGAATACACATCTTGTTGAACCTATCAACCACCACAAACAAGTAGTCATGCTCCTTCCTGGTTGTTAGTAAGCCTCCCACAAAATCCATGGAAATGATTTTTCAAGGATGAGTGGGTACATATAAGGCCCATGGTATATAATTTTCTTGTTGTTCCTAGTATTATTTGTACAATAAAGAATGCATCCTCTAATGTAATGTGATTTTTCTTCTTGGATTCTAGGATAATACATATACCTCTTTACGTTGTATCTTCCATGCACCGAAATTCCATACAACCTTGGAGGTTTGAGCCTCTGTGATATGCTATAGTTACTCAGCTTTAGGAACAAAATTTTTGTCTAGCCTATAGAGTAACCCATTCTAGAGATGATTGTTAACTTTTCCATCACCACTTGTCGCATGACACTGGCCCTATAGTTACTAAATCACCTCCTTGAAGTTGTCATATTTTATGTATGTTTGTTTTTATGGATAATGGGTTAAAGGATCCATATGAATAAAATTTTCAAAATCTATACTATTTGATATGGATGGCCTTGAAAGAATTCTCTGACCCTATATTTTTCGCTCTTCTTGTATTTGATGACTAGATGAAATTAATTTATTCAGTAGTTCATGAGGACATTATTGGGACCTAGACATTTCCCATAATTCAAACGTATTCCGTACATTAGTAGGAGAACATATAACCAATTATATTCCATTACTATAAATTCCCCACCAGTTGGAATCATCTCCTCTTTTTAGTATATTTTACTTCTAGTAAATCTATTTTAGTAGGGGTGCACCTAGGATGACATGTGGTTCTAATCGAAATTGACTAGATCATCACATGGATACTTAAACCCATTAATAATTTGTAATTCATTCATAGTATCTCTTATAGTAACTATACACTTTTTTTTTTTTAATTTAGCAACTACCACATAAGTCCACTCACCTATTGCTTGTAAATTGAATTTTATTTCTACTTCTGGAGTTTTAATAGTTAGTCATTGCATGTGAGAGTTATTACATCAATTATAATCAAATTGTAGGTCCAATTAACTCTATCATTAGATATTTTTCTAATTTAGGGTCTCCTGGATTTCTTTTAACTCATTAGATAAATAGGAAAAATTATTTTCTAGTTAATTGCATGCTTTAAGAACGTCAACCTAATTTGAATTGTTTCTTCCACCTAGAGAGTTTATATATTGAATTCATGCTAAACAATAATACATTATCTTTCAATACCATTTCTCTTCTGTAATTGTAATTTCCACTTTGGTTACCTACTCAATTTTCAAAGCAAATTTTCACTTTTCTCTCTTGTTTTGGAGTAGGTATTCTAGTATGATTTTACACTTTGATCTTGAATTCATGTTTAAAATCCTACAGAGTATTACTAAAAAATTGACAAATTAAAACAACCCACAGAGAGATTTGAGTAAATCTTAGTAATCCTCGCTCCTTTCAAGTACTTTGATGACATTAGGTAAAATATTATGGCATAGATAATAAAAACGAAAAACTCATTATTTTGGTGCTTTTTAAGCTAGGACTTGAGTACTTTATTTTTATATCCTCTCTCCATACCAAAAAAATATCCTATGGGTAAAAATGGAAAGATTTTGTTATTGGATGTGTTTATCAAGTCCTTAATACAAAAGTGGGCTAAACTCTTACTTATGTGGACTCTTAATTGTAGCAAACAACATGCACTTGTAGCAAAGGAATCAAGAAAGAAGACTTAGTAGAAGAAAAAGACTAAGAAGGAACTGGATACAAGAAGAAAACCAAGAAAAATCATGTTAAGAAGAGTTTAAATTCCAAGGGAGGAAAGGGAAAGAAGGAGAAGATGAAGTGAATGTAATGTTCTATGACACCCTTGATGATCCAAACTTAAACATGAATGCAACAACTTACAGATATACTCATAAACACAGAGATGCAACAAAAAAACACTTCATTTCATTAATAGAAAGATACTAAACTATGCTTAGAAATAGAATGGAAATAAGATAGCTCGGGTGGTAGTAGCTTATCTATTAGAAGATATGTGGTGACTACATGCCTCTGAACTAAGTTAAAATGAGGCTCAAGGGAATTTTATTATTGAAAAATAAGAGAAAACCCTAAACAACCAAAACCCTAACTCGAGGAGATGTAACACCAAGAGATTATGCACCCCGTTTGGGTTAGTTGGGCAGCCAACTTCCTGGGGTTTTAACGTGGTCATATTATCTCTGATTGACGCGTATGATACCTCTTTGGAAAGATATCTCCAAGGAATAAAATTATCAAAGTGATTATATAGGTAAAAAATCATCATTTAGGGCCTCAAAACGGCTCTCGAGGTTTAGGACCAGAAAAGTGCGAGAAATAGTAAACTGTGCTACAATTTATGAAACTAAAAAACTGAAAGCAACAATGGTGAGGGTTTAAGTGGAATAGGTGGGTGGCCACCAATATACACTTGCATCAGTCCCCCCCCCAGAGGAAGCAATGGTCTCGATCGAGTTGAGTTCCTTCATGAGATGAAGAAACTTCTGTTGAACTTGGTCCCTTGTGAGCCATTTGCCTTGGTGAAGGAGTTAGCCTGCTTTAACAACTCAATATAGTTGTATCATATGTTTCTAAGTGTTATTGATCTGTGTGTCCATGATCTAATCAATTGTGGCCTATTCCACGCTATTCAGGTTGAGCTCTGTTGGTATGAGCTATTCTGAAATGTGAGATGTGTCCAACAATGGTGGAAAGTATGGCCGAAGGCTATCTACACTGAACACTAGGTGCAGACCAAGGACCGATTGGATACTGAGCTCGAAGGCATTTTCCCCGACGACCTTGGTGATGGTGTATGGCCCATATCGGAGAGGACAAAGCTTGCAATGGGGTCCAGCAAGGCGCTCCTTCTGCAAATGTAGCCAAACTTTATCACCCACTTGGAATTTGTGCGACACTTGATGCTAATCATGGTGTTGTTAGTACTTAGCATTGGATCTATCCAATATATCATGGACCTATTGGCAGATGTGTTGAATGGGCTCAATGAAGCTATTAGCCCTTTCAGCTTCGGATCGCGTGTGAGCTGAATCTACCTAAGCGGTTGCAAATGGTATGGCCACATCAATGGGGCATAATGGCTAAAATCCAAACCCTACCAGAAAGGGGTTGTGACCTATTGAGCTATGGAGACCTCCGTTGTAGCTATGTTGGACATAGTGGAGACTTTCATCCCATGTGTGTGGATGCTTCGAGTTGTACATGCGGAGAATGTGTACGATCGTCCTATTGACAACCTCTGTTTGGCCATTAGTTTGTGGATGGAAAGTCACAGACTTAGTGAGTTTCGTATCTAGCATCGACGAGAGACTTGACAAAAATGCACTCAACAATATGCTATCCCGATTTAAGATAACGGACTGTGGGATCCCAAAGTGTACCCACACTTGCTCAAAGAAGAGCTTAACAGTGGCCTCTACTGTGATACTCTTCTTACAGGCTGCCATGATCGCCATCTTAGAGAATTTGTCAACAACCACGAAAACACAATCGTTGTCGTGCTTAGTAGAAGGAAGGCTCGACATATAGTCCATGGAGACAGATTCCCAAGGCTGACAAGGAGTAGGGAGAGGAGTATACAGGCCTTGCTTCTTGATTGTTGGTTGGGCAATTGCGTAGGAAGTGCAGGATCTAATGTACTTCCCAACATCCTGACAATGTTTCACCCAATAAAAATACTTCTGCAATACTGCCACAGTCTTCTCTACTCTAAAATGTCCAGTGACTTGACTATAGTGAGCCTCCCAAATCTTCTTGGAACGCTTACTTGGAGGAACACATATGTGTCCCAAGTGGCAAAAAACTGTATCCGAAACGTAAAAATTTGGAACTTTCTTCCCTTCCAAGAGTGTCTATATATGAATCTGAATTCTGGATCGCTCTTGCAAAGATGCATCCAGCCCAATGTCTCGTTCCCATAGGAGTTGAGCACAATGATTAGCACCATGACCAATGGTTGGATGAGGCAATCAACAACATTATTGGTGCTACCCTTTTTATACATAATGTTCAAATGGAACTGTTGCAGATAGGTGGACCATTTCTGATGATGATCGTTCTGCAACTTCCCTCGTGTCTGTATGAACTGTAGAGACTGGTGGTCTGTGTGGATGACCGTTTCCTTCCCCAGAATGTAATGCTTCCATTGATGGCAGGCCTGCACAATGGAATACATTTCTTTGTCGTAAGTGGGGTACTTTCGGAATGTGTCTGAAAATTTGTCACTGTGGTAATCCACCAGATTTCCATGTTGAGTAAGAACTGCACCAATAGCATAGTCGGAGTTATCTTCTCAATCTCAAATGGTTGTTGTAGGTTTGATAATGTGAGCACTGGTGTAGAACAGAGGAAATTCTTCAACTCGGAGAACGTATGCTGCTGGGATTCTGATCTAGTAGCACATTGTCATCTTCCATATGAACATCAACTTGATATGTGAAGGTTATCAAAACATGATAAATATCATAATTTATATTCAATTGGATATATATTTTTAACTCAACTTTCCTGATTTGATCATTAAGAATAATATCCTCATCTTTGACTATCTTCACTTCCATGGGTTCTCCCTTTAATTGGTTTATCTCCTCTTCTAAAGACATAATATGAGGTTCAAAACATGTAAAATATATTTGATCATTTGATCCAAGTGGCTCCAGAAATGCTCAGTGATCAAAGAGGGCACATGGAAGGCTAAAAAATTAAAGCTTTTGGATTGCAATGGAATTAGGGTTGGATTGAATATCTCATTGAAAGATTTCCAACAACACAAATGACACCTCAATCTGATTTTGTATGTGAAAGTTATGGCCAGTCAAAGATTTGGTCAAATTAGACCCATTGGCACCATTAATGAGGCAACAATTTGATGATTATTGACAAAAGATTTTGGCAGCCAGAATGGGCAAATTTGCGACCTCTTTAAATTGTCTGGTAACCCTTAAAAATTAGTGGGTTTTGTTTTTGTGTTTTTAAGAATAATATATATATATATATATATATATATATATATATATATATATATATATATATATATATATAACAAGGGTGGCGGGCCACCACCCCCACCAACCCTCCCATCCATTGCCATATTAATAATGTATATAAAATATAGTCAAAGGTCGTTCAAGCAAACCACACACCTATTTGAAAATAGGGCCTGTGGGATTTGAACACGGGCGACTCTCCAACTTTAACTAACCGCCACGAATTAAAATAAAAACCAAAGCGACGATTTTTTTTTTCAATAGCCAGTCTAATTCAGGCATCCCGCAGTAATTGACCCTAGGATCTCCCCCGACAGCCAACTCTTATAAACCCTCTGTCAACCAAGTTTCCAATAGAGCACTTTGTATAATCTGCCTAGGATACTTTTATATAAAATGAAATTTCATTCGCCTAGAAGACCGGAGTAGCACACATGGATGTCGAGGCAATGGAGCCATGCCTAGCACAGATTTCAAGAATAATATTCTCTTATGCACAGGAGGAATCTTTAGATTCCCTTGGAGAATAATTTTTAACAGAGGCAGAAGTATATGAACTTTATGCTTAGTTTCTCAATTTCCCATAAGGAATCTGACGGTGTAATCAGTTTCCTCATCTGAGCAAAAAATCTTTAGTCAACTTGTAGAGAGGAGTCTTTGTGGAATCTTAAGGAATCTAAAAGATTCCATAAGGGCCGACATTTGACAGTTTTGGAACCAGGCCAAATTTGTACTCAAACTACTGAGTTTTTTGCAAGGATCGCGATGATGAAGTCAGATTCATCATTTGAGTAGCATAACTCCAGACAACTAGCGAGAGGGAATCTTTGAGATTCCGAGGTTCCAAATTTCAACGGTGTCAGAAAGTGGTTAAGTTTACAGTTATTTGACACGATTTCATGCTAGGAACTCAATGGTGCAGTCCATTTCTTTAGAAAATGTTTGCATTTTTTGGCCAACCCTTAAAATGGAGGTATAAGGTACCTTTGTACATGCACGTAATTTTATTTTGTTGCTAAATATTCATGAAACCGACCTCCCCACTTTGAGTAGAGCCCAAAGACATAGCCCACACTGGTGAAATCCATTATCAACATGTTGTGCTTTGTTCCTCATGATCGCCTTTCATTTCTGTTTATGTATATGTATGCATCTTGTGGTTCCATGTTATTTTATATGCAATTCACAATGCATTAATGAAGTAAAAATATCTGGATCAACATTGATATAAAACTATTCTTTTAATATCTTGATTTCTCTATCTTTAGCTTATCTCAGATCGTGCATTTGTTTACCATGCTTGTTTTCCATTTAAACAATTTATTTCTTTTACTACTCTTTTGCTTCAAATTTATCATTTTTAAGCTTGTCTTCTATTTTTTTGCTCGCTATGGAAAAACCTTCTCGTAACATAGTGGCATGGGATTGAAATTTTTCTTATGTAAAATGATGTTTTTTGCTAATTCAGTCTACAATTCTTTGATTTTATTCTAGCTCTTATCTAATTCATTAGACAATTCCTACACTAAGCACTGATTAGTTGAACCAAGAGCCCCAAGGGATGAGGATATTTCCATGGTCCAATTTTAGGGTTGTTTGTTGCTTGCCAAATCGTTGCTAATGAGTTTTAAATCATAGATGGATTAAATTTCTTTTTCTTGATATTTGACAATTGATTAAGATTATGAGCTATAAAAGTAATATCCAGGAGACACTACTTTCTCTTTCATTAGTTCTACTTCATCAATGTGTCCAAAAAGAGAGGAATTTATGGAATATTTGTTGCCAAAGGAGCCATGAAAACTCCTTGATAAATTACCTTTGTCATATGTGCAGATGAAACTAGGCTTTGGGAAATTTCTTGGGCTTGCTCCATTTGATGAATATTTGGTTGATCCACTATTCCTTGTCCTATCTATTTTTTATCGGTGTTTTTCTAAATACCATGCTTCTGAGTTTGACTTATTGAGTCTTCAATTTCCTCTATTATTTTCTTTTTGAGAGTAATTCCCTGTACTTCTAGTTATTCTTTCTAAAAGGAATATTCAACCTTTTTTCTTAATGTTCTTTAAGCTTTAGTTGTTATATGCCTTGCCTTGTTTTTTCCATTGTTTCTCTTCACTATTATCTGACTGAATAGATTATATTTGATCTGCTTTTTGAATATCCTCTTCTTGGTTGGATTGTTCAACTTGAAAATCCCGAATCCCCTTGGGTTCATTACTTCTATCTCTAAGAGAGATTATTATTCCTTTTGTCATTGGAAACCTATATAAAGGAATACTCGATATTTTACTCCTTTGCTGAAGATAATAGAGATAAGAATTTTGTCTAAAATTTTGTATATTTTGTATTTTCTCCAAGTTCATCTAATAAAACAATTTATAAAATAACCTCATCAAAAGGATCAACTTGTCTAAAACCAAATTCAAACATTAGTTCTTGATGGATATAATTCTTTTAATACATAGGAGACTTCATATGAACATTAAAAACATGTGGATCATATTTGTAAAAAGGGAGAGAATGTAGCTAATATTCATGAAGCCCATTTACTTCAACCATTACATATCCTATGCCTTTAAGAGTTATTTGTCCAATTTTAATAGGAAAATTTGGCCAAAGATTCTTTAAATTTATGTGTAGTGACATTTTGATTCTGTTGAGTGTTGTTTGATTAGCTATTTCTCCTTCTACACGTCTTTTAGGAATAAATTTGGGAAGCACATGAGGACTAGTTTCACAACCATAAATTCTAAAATAAGAGAACTTTGATTCCACAAATCGGTCCCCAATACCATATAATCCTTATTGCATTTCTTTCCTAGTTCTAGGTGGTGACTTCACAAAAAAAATTCAATAAAATTACACATGACATTGTCACAAATATCACAGAAATGATTTTTATATTGTCTTTCATAGACTATAGAGAAAAATTTTGAATTTGGGATGATCACTAAAAGACCAATTTCAATTTATCAATAGAACGGGAACTAAAGCTATTACAATGTTCATTAAGAAAGTCAACATATAAAAGCCTATTCCAAATCTTAGTGTATATGATTGTGAAAACTTGATGACATTTGATAGGTTATGTGACAAAATATTTTCCCAAATGAACCTCTTAGAATGGTTTATCGTGCCATAGACTAGGGGAACCCATTCTAGCTTAAAATGTTCTAAATTTGATTCTCCATAGGTTCTATATAACATTTTAACTAGAAATGTGTAAGGGTTCTTGAATCGTCCAATTGGGTAGAGTTTAGTTGACCTAGTCTTAAAAGTTACATAATCATTTACCAATTCTCTTATTTACCCAACCACATCAATTTTCTATTCCTTTAATACCTTTTTTTCAAAATCAA
Source organism: Pinus tabuliformis (assembly GCA_031772625.1). NCBI lineage: Eukaryota > Viridiplantae > Streptophyta > Pinopsida > Pinales > Pinaceae > Pinus > Pinus tabuliformis. The sequence goes on along the minus strand of CM062818.1, from coordinate 511,408,484 downwards.
TCATGTATTCCTTATCAAGATAAACTTCAGGAAGACTTAACCTGAACATTGATTGTAAAGCTTAGGCTTCCATGTAGTTATTACTTTGTTGGAGTGACTTACTATTGGACGTGTTTGAATATGAGCACGACATATGATCTAGATTACCATATCAAAATAAGGAAACATGGATGGTCTAGGTTCAAACTTGTGTAGCTTGGTTTTTACGAGTTCAAAATTACCTAAATCATGGGTAGAGTACACTTTTGAGCTATTTCCCTCTGTATTTCTCCATCCATAATTTTCAAATAATACATGTATCTCCTCCCATGACATGGTTCTTTCCTATCGGACCTTGAATGTAGTATCAAAGAAGAAGGTTGAATTAGGATTGTTTTCCTCAAATGGTTCCTCTTTTAGTTCTATTAATTTTAGCTTGGATTTGATGTCTTCAACAACAAGCTTAGTGGCTTTTTATTTTCCTTTGTAGACAATTATATTAGAAAAAATGATATCATTTATCCAATATAGTTTCTTTGAAGACATTTCAACTATTTTAAACATAGGAACTGTAACAAATTCTCTAAATACTAAATTTCATTTAGAGTGTGAAGGTTTCTATGAGTTTCTTCAATAACATGCAAAAAATCCCAAAAATTCACTAAGTAGAGATATTTTTTGGTACCTAAGAAAAATGTTAATATCCATCATGCATGAATTAATTACCTACCAAAATGTCTTCTAAGGATAGAAATTTAGAAATCTAGGTATCTGGGGTATGAGAATTTTTTTATCAATATCATCGATTTCTTTAAGCTAGATACTATATATATTCTATGAAAATAATTTAAAAATGTTTTTTGTTTTTGTTTTTTTTTTTCATTATTTTAAAAATCCCAAAATTTGGGAATCCATGCATCTGGGTCTAAAACAATTTTTGAACAAATATGTTTGTACCAGATTTATTTATTTAAATAAAATAAAGTTTTTTTTTTTTTAATCATTAATTGAAAAAACATTATTCAAAGTAAAACAAAGTTTTATTAAATCCAGGATTTCACATGTATCTGAGAATTCAGTGCAAAAGCAGTGATGTACTTTTATATATTAACTAGATTTCGTATATGAGTTAAAAAAGAAAATAATTAAACATTCCAAAAAATAAACAGTATTAGAATGATTTGAGTATCTAGGAAATTCAAGGTCTTTAACAAATCTCTTTGAACGAGATACCTGGATATATTTACTAAAAAAAATGAAGAAAAACCAATACGTAAAAGATGTGCAAATAAAAAAATCATTTTTATTAAATTTAGATTATATAGGTATCTAGGAGTCTCGGGTGAAAACAATCTTGGATATTTTATTTTCACCTGGATACGAGCAATTAAAAAAAAAAAAAAAAAAACAAACAAACATTGAAAAGAGTGAACTAATTAAACAAACACAAATTTATTAGAAGGAATTATGAAAACATGCAATACACATCTACCTAGATGTGTGTGAAACTGTAACATGGCAAACCATCCAAATACATGTATATCAATATTAAAAGAAATTATATGGGTAGTTTATGAATTGTTTACGTGGAAATGAAGCTGGATAACTAGAAATCTAGATTAAAGGTTATATGGGTATTTGATGAATCCATGTTTCATTATGAATATGAAATTAAATAGCTTTGGATCTAGATTTTTTAGAAATTTAAAGTTCTTAGGTATTTTCCTTTTTTTTGAATTTCATAAAGATATAAACCAATCGAGTCCTTAAGGGTTATTTAAATTATAAAATCAAAATTTAATCAAAATTGAATATTTTTAAAAGTATCTATTTTATACAAATAAAATGAGAGGTTGTTGTAGACCTCACAATAAATGTCAACACAATGGGAGAAACAGAAGCAAATATCTCTGCCAATAAATATTTGGAGTTCAAATAAATTTAAAGTGTAAAAATTTCATAGATAATTATAACCAACCTAAACATATTTGATTTTTATAAAATAAATATAAGTAATCGTTAGGAGTATTAAGTCCCTTATACAAGATTTTTCAAAGAGCAAAAAGATGGAGTTCATTTATTAATTCATGAAAATTGGCTTAATTGGTTTTGAACTTTTGTCATTAAATCCAAATTTTAATATACCAAAACAATTTGCATAAATATTTTCCCCATCCCTTTTATTCCTAGCATTTCTTCACTGCCCACAAGCATCTATAGCCATAATGAAGGTGCCTAAGCATCATATAAGAATTGACCAACTACTAGCAAACATCCATAGTCCCAACGAGTTTTCTTATACTTCCCACATTTCTTTTTTAAATGCTTTCAAATCCTTGTTTATTTCACATCCTTTGGATTTGTATATTTGTATTTCTTTTGCAATTTTGGATATTTAAGAAGCAAGGTAATATGGCAGTTATTTTGATGAGAAAATGTGTTGACACATTAATGATTTTAGCCCAGTAGTTTTATCATTCATCACCAGTGATACTAAGGTTTTTTATTTTAAATGAAATGGATGGAGCTCTTTTAAAATTAAAAAGTAGCTATTTTCCAAGGCTAATGAATACTTTTAAAAGAAAAGTAATATCAAGCAGAGAATTTCATATAACTAAAATATTGCACATAGTGTTGTTACTAATGACAATAGGATGATATTGATGTCAAAGGGGGCATATGGACAACAGCAATGGGACAATTCTTGATGGTCATAGAAGCAACATGACTCTTTGTGAAGCAGTATGATATCTTGATCATTTGCAAAGTCTCACTACAGGAGGATATGGGTACTTGAAATTATTTGAGTTTTTTACTAAGTTAAGATGTTTAAAATACCTTATAAATAACATGGTTATGTAGTGCTTGTTTATACTTTTTCAAAAATATATTTTTCTCAGGTAAATGCCTGTTGGAAGAGAAGTTGTGACCCATTGAAAATCGACATTAATTGGGGAAAAAATTAAAAGGTCAAACTATAGGACCAAAACCAAAAAATTGAACTCCTTAAATGTCATTCAAGTTCGAACCAGATCCACCAGTGACTCAACAAATCAATGGCCATAGTCAAGTAGCACACTAGGTAGCAATGTTAAACAACATGCATGTCTGGAATCGATCAATTGTGTTCTCAACAAGTATCTACTCAAAGGTATTTAGAGTGAGTACTCTTTGGATGTGGAATTTAATTATGCATTCAAAAGATGTATACACTCGGTATTTGAGTAAACCTACAAGGAGATAAGAAAATAATACAATAAAAGAAATAATTTCCATTTTTTTCTTTAAAAATTCATAAATATTATTTTATTATTTTCCTTAGGAGGCCCATTTTCGACCTCCAAAGTTTCCTAATGTTATAGTAGAAAATTGTTCCACGGACAAAAGAGAGGGTGTAGCCTCACCTTCCAGATGGATTTTCCCTCATAATTTTTTTCTAAAGAATATCTTGTGCCTTATGATGAGTATGTGATTGTATTTTATGATTCTTTATTTTCTACATTTTAAATATTACATGCATAGACAATAAATTAACAATTAACAAATCAAGATTGTAAAAGAATTTATTCTTTATAGTATAAATTTCAATTTATTTTGGTAGATAGATTGTCATGAGCTATCTATTGAAATATATGGGACAATTTACTAATCATAAAATACTAACTATAATAAATAATATTTACTATCTCATAAAAACCTGGTACCACCTAACTTGTTTATTTAAAAATTCTACTTTATTTATTTATGGACAAATATAATGCTTTATAAACTACCATGATTAAATGTCATTATATTTATTAACATAATAGAAATACAAATAATTTTATTAATATAATAATTTATTAAAAAAATAAATATATTTTACTTATTAATTTTTTATTTTTTAAATTTTCAAAGGACTGGTTCTCTTTATCCATATATTATCATATAAAACACCTCATTATCTTAAGTAATTATACCAATAGTTCTATTGAAGAATTTGGTAATCCCAAACTTGATCATCTACATGCGACACCTAAAGAAAAAAAAAAAAAGTTAATGAAATTTCCCAAAGTTTCCCATTTGCAATAGAAACTCAACATTTCAATTCAAGGGTGACGGGGCATTCACTTAAATATTAAATGATTGAGAGTTTAAAAGTAGGTTTTGACTAGGCTTATTATTGGATTATGCCATGGTTTGCACTGAGAGTTATGTTCAAACATGAGGTTTTGACTCAGATTATGATTGGATTATTCCACTTAAAACACGAAGGATTTAAAATACGATGTTTTCGTTTCATAAACATTTCAATGTAAAAGTAATAAATAAAAAAATAATAATTTTTTATTTAGAAATAAAAATTGCGAATGTTATATAAAAATAGTTCAAAATTAGTTCCCGAAAAGCCACCAATTAGATTTATGAGCGAATTCATAGTAGACGAGTTTGACCATTGACGGATTATTTTTGTTTTTAATTTTATTTTAAACAGTAAAAACACATGTTAACGCTTTCAAGAAAGACCGTCTCACTTTGTGACGAGCGGGAATTGATAGTGGAAGAACTTGACCATTGAATGAATATTTTTAGAAAACACATTAAAAAGACATACTAATACTTTCAACAACGCCGGTAGTATTAAAAAAAAAAAACCAAAGTAATAATTTTTTATATAAATTGTTGGGTGTGTTATATTTTTTAGGTTTTAGGTGTTGTATCTTGCACCGGTTACATAAGGGTTTACAGAGATATAGTTGCATGATTTCAGGTAACAACTCAAAAATTTCTTTTTATGCACACCCAAAAATAAAGCTGACTCAGAAATAGTGAGCGAACCTACCTTTGGTTTTGTAGATAGGAATTTGGTTTTGTGATAGGAATTTCACATCGTTTAAAGCATAAAAGTTTTTTACCAATATTATTTTATAAATTCGATCAAGAAACTAGATTATGCAGTAATTTGAAATTAATGGACTTTGATTGTATATATATTGCCGTTCTGTTTAAAGGAAAAAGAAAATATTTTGTTGCACGAACAAAGAATTTATGCCGAACTATCATTTCTTACGAATTGAAGGAGTTACGTGGCAAATTCAGATTGAAAATTGAAATTAACGGTCTCAAAATTTCATTCGGTGAATTACATTTCAAATTTAATGTCGGAAAATACAACCGTCATCCCCAATAGTTAAAAGTCATAGAACAAAAATTAGCGTCCCGTTTAGAAGAAAAGAAACAAAGCTTTCTTTTACCGAACAAAGAATTTATGCAAAACTGTCTTTTCTTACCAATTGCGAGAGTTACGTGACAAATTGAGATAAGGACCGTTTCTTGTCAGACGACTTTCTTCAACTTATTCATGGTGCATCACAAATCAGGTGACAGTAAAGCACGAGGGCAAATAAATTAAAAAACCAAACAAATACAATTGTGGCCACTAATACAAAAGCACGAGGGCAAATAAATTAAAAAACCAGACAAATACAAAAGCAAGTAGAGTGCGCTTACAGTGGAAATTCAAGAGTGCGCTGGAAATGTAGGAAACCGTCCAAATACAATGGAATACGTTCTAATGGCTTCACATATTTAATCGAAAAACAAACAACATAGCTTTACCTTTAATATTGACATTGTTGATGACACATTTGTTAATAAAAATTAACAAATAAATGATTCTTATTTTATTACAGATATTTTTCATTTTTTCTTTTAATTAAGAAAATGGCCCCAAAAAGTAACCAATTGATCAAATTTAACTATTTTATAATAAATTAATGATATTTTTATAATTATATGTATCATTACATTAATCAAGATAAAATGTGTGCTGATATTTTAATCTTGTACGCCCAGAAAACCTGTTAACCGGATTTTGCACATTTTATAATTTAAACTTTGTAATTCTGAAAAAAAAAAAACCATATCAAATCTTATCTTGACCCAAAAATTATAGAAAAATACATGGGGGAATGTCCATGTCCCTCTGTGGACTGAATTGGACTCATTTGAGATCTGTATATCCGTCTCCCACTTATATTTTCTGCATCACGTGGCACGGGAATGGTACTGTGCTAGTTGGTGGTTTCAAGGTGAAAATCGACTTTGCAACTGCATAAAGTTTGAACCGTTATACAATATTTCGTTGATGGCGACTGTCCATGCCCACACTCTGCACCATATTGAATTTATCTGTATATCCATTTTTATATACGCTGTGCTAATTATAGCTCTAGAGACCTTGCCGAATGTGGTCGGCCGCCCACGATTCGAAATTCCACAAATGCGACTGGAAAAACCTTCCCGGCCTCTAAAACCCTTTAATAGTGGAGGTCTACTTACAGGCTGCCCTCCTCCCCTCCTTCCTATTTCGTACTCAACAACTCATTTTTTATACGTCTTTTTACTTATAAAAGGATAGAGAGGAAACTGTTCTGGCACATTGTAGCCAGGCCCGGAACTCTGCATCAACGGGACTGACTTCAAATTCTTGGACTGACAAAGAATTTTGAGAGAGCTCAAGTGATATTACAGAACATAAGTTGATTAAAATTTAAAACGTGCTGTTGTATTCAATGATTGATTGAAACTTGCTGATATATTCAAGGTTTTCTCAGTTTGAAGTTTAGGTCTGAAGCGATAGCAATATGGGGGGCACGATATTGATTCAGTCATAGCCTCTGGAGTGGAAAATTAGTGTTAACGAAGGGATGGAAGCGAATACCATCCAAGAGAACTTCTGCAACTGTTTGGTTACGAGAATTTCTCAAGCTTTCCACGAATACAAAAGATCTGTCGTTTCTGTGAGCAAAAGGGTTTGGCAGGTGGGTGCAGATGATCCTAGAAGAGTTATTCATTCCATCAAAGTTGGCCTTGCACTGACCTTGGTCTCTATATTTTACTTCGTGAGGCCATTGTTTGACAGTTTTGGTGAAAATGCCATGTGGGCTGTCATCACTGTCGTTATGGTGTTCGAATTCACCGTAGGTAATTATTCACCAAATACCTCCTGTTTACAAGTATTAAAATGCCTCTAGGTATCTTCACACATTTTGAATAAATTGTTAGGAGGATTTCATGACTATATAATATCAAGTAGACCAGCTATTGGGTTTTTTTCACAATAATAAATTTAATGTTTTGCGCCTCAATTTTATTATGCAGGTGCTACATTGAGCAAAGGTGTGAACAGATCTTTAGCCACACTGTTGGCGGGATTACTGGGAGTGGGGGTGAGCTATGTTGCAGAACTTACAGGGAAAAAATGCGAACGAGTTATACTGGGTGTCTCTGTTTTTGCCTTAGGTCGATATTTTCTCCTTCCCATAATACAATTATGCATGTTATATTCGATACTTCACCTTTGAGGGTTGTGATGTTTATTCTTTGGTGATCGATGCAAGTACAGCGTGCACATATTCGCGTTTCTTTCCTGTGCTCAAGCAAAGATACGATTACGGGGTGGTCATCTTCCTTCTCACCTTCAATCTCGTAGCCATTTCTGGTTCTCGTGTTGAAAACATTTTAAAATTGGCCGATCATAGGATAGCTACGATAATCATTGGGTGTACAGTCTGTTTCATAATCACTGTGTTTGCTTTTCCCATATGGGCTGGAGACGATCTTCACAATTTGATTATACATAACCTAGAAGGATTGGCTGGATCTCTCCAAGGTAATTTGTTACACAAAAAAACAATAAATCATTTATCCTATTTATAAGTTATCTTTATCTTAATTTTCGATTTTCAGAATATTTGGATATCTTTATTCAATCTTAAATATTTGGAAATTTTTGGTGTAAGAATAAGTTAAAACAATTTGTCTTTAATTGAATTCACTCCACTCCTTTATTTACAAATTCCAAAGATATTGAGAAAATATTCAGTGGTTTATGTGATTACAGAATGCGTCACAGAATACTTCTTGGACTCAAAAGATGGCCAGGATTCAGACGATGACAAGGTCGGATCGGGCTATAAATGTGTGTTGAACTCGAAGGCCACATAAGACTCATTGGTAGATATCATAATTCATCAATATACACTATAATCTTTTATCAATATACACTGGTAGATATAGATAAGTTTGACTATCCATTTAACTTTAACGATTATTTTTAAATTCTACAGGCGAATTTCGCCAGATGGGAACCACAGCATGGACGTTTCTTTTTCTGATATCCATGGCAATTTTATCTAAAAGTTGGAAGCGTGACTAGATACAACGCCTACTGTGTGGAGGCTTTAAATGGATTGCTAAACGCTGAGATTCAGGTAATGTTGGTCAATTTTGCCTAATATTTCTTTTGTATTTCCCGATATTGATCAATTTCGTATCATTAATTATTGGTGATGATGTTGTCTGATCAGACTCCAATTTCTCGGAGAGAATATTTGAAGACGCCATGCATTAATATCGGCAGAGAGTATGCCAACATTCTTCGTGAACTGGCCGACAGCATAAGGACAATGAGAAGTATAAATCCAACTTTAATGACAGATCGGTTAAAAGCAATGGTAGAGGAACTTCAAAATTCGCTGAGTGCTCAACCCGAACTTTTCATCAATACCAAGAGTTGGAAAACTGTTGAAGAAGACATAACTCGATCAGACAAATTCCATGACTCCTCAGTACCGAAAATGACAGAAGAAGCTGATGATGAAAATACAATGTCATTTCAAACTACTCTGGAGGGGGAGATGCAAGAGGACCTATCCAAGAGTCAAGCTAGCAAATTATATGAAATGAGTGAAATGAACGAGGCAGTTATACAGTTACGGAGATCCTTCCTCTTGCTTGCTTTTCTGCTCTTCTGTTAGAAATAGTGGCAAGGTTAGAGAGCGTGATTGGTACAGTAAGGGAGCTGGGAGAAGAGGCCAAGTTTAGAAATACCAATAGGTAGTAAAAGAATCCTTTCCACCATCTTTGACAAAAACAACTACGCCTCTGACTTCAACGGAACAAATGGTACCCGTCGCTCTATCCCCAATTACAAATCTTTCAACCACCACTACTCTGACTGATAATCTCCATCACCAATTCCAACATTAAAGCCAATGGTTCCCCTTCCAAGATAAATGTTTACCAGCACAAAGACAATGCCCAAAGAGACTTCTAGAGAATACAGAAGATTATAATGAAGACAAAAGATATTACAATCTTTTTCTCAATCCATGTCGATTGCAAGCATTTATTTCTCAATTCAATTATTCATCCATGTAAATGGAGAATTGTGAAAAATATAATCCTTGGCTAGTAGTAACATTCTACTACAGAAAGTTGTAACATATTGAATAGTATGAGAATGATTAAAAGACACAATTTTGTTATTCAACGTATGAATTTTTTTAAGTTACATTTTATTTTTAAATATTTAATTAATTTAGCATTAAATACACAATTTTGTTATTCAACGTATGAATTTTTTTAAGTTACATTTTATTTTTAAATATTTAATTAATTGAGCATTAAAGTTCTTTATTAAGTATAGCACGTGTAAATAAGTTCACAAAGATAACGATGCAATAAAGATGCAAGTATGCTTCACAATCGCCTAATTTTTTTATAATAATAAAAATATTTATAATTTAATAATTAATTTTTAATAATAAATATATTTATCATTTAATAATTAATTTTTGAATAATAAATATATTGATAATTTAATAGTTAATTGTTAATATTATTTATCATTTAATTATTAATAAGATGATTATTTCATATTACTATTTAAATGTTGATTTATTATAATTATTTTAAAAACATTATATTTCAAAAATATTTTTTTCCAATTAAAAATAATTACATTATTTTTTTTAAATTTAAATTGCATTATCTTATATTTTTTTCTTACAACAACAAAAATAACATTGTTTATGTTATATGGCTCTCAATTATTTATGTGTGTTGATCATGCATAAGAGTTTAGACCAGTTTAGACCCATTTTAACTATGAATCTATCAAATATGGAGAGGGATCAAATCCCTCAAGTTGCAAATCTCTATTTTGAATGCAAAAAATTGAAGAAAAGTTTGCAACTTGATAGATTATATCCCTCTCGATGCTTAATAAATCTGAAATTAAAATAGATCTATCCTAGTTTATAGACTAAATATATTGTTGAACCAAAATAATAGTATAAATATGAAACTAAAATAGATCTATACTAGTTTATAGTCCAAATATATTGTTAAACCAAAATAATAGTATGACCAAAACCATTTAGAAATTAAAAAATTTAATTAATTTTTATAAATTTTTTTTTTAGTAATTTAAGAAATATTATAAAATATTTTTTTTTAATGCTTATCACTAATTAATGTTACCACATTTATCAGTCATTTAACTCATATAAATAATTTAATTAATACATTAACAACTATTTTAAAAATTAATCTCTTCCGAATAAAAATAAGTTCACACCACTTCACTTCCTATCTAGGTAAAATACTTGAACGCCAGGTTACAATGGGGAGGATTCTGGACTGAATATTATTAGACTTCGCTGGTGACAATTTTTTTTCTAAACATCCACTGAACATTTTTTTCAAACAGTTTGGCATATTTTAGGCTATCCACTGAACATTTTAAAAAATCTACTATTTTAAAAAATCTACTATTTTAGAGCATAAAAATCATTCAAACTAATGGGATTAGATTTGTAATGTCATTGGGCTGCGAGTAAAATGCGACCGTTGCCATAGTTGTTGTCGTTATAATCTTGGTTACAATTTGATTCGGGCCTGTGGATGAGTATGAGGTACTTGAGCACAACACCCCAATTGTGGGCTGCAAATTTCGGGCATACGACAACGCAATTCTGCAATTCTTCCTGACCCACTTTCTTATAGTTGACCGGATCCAAACCATCAACAACCTAAGTGTTGTTTGCTTAAAATTTAAATGTACAAAAAAGAGAGTCGGTTTCGAACACAAGACCAGGTCTGCTAAACTAGCCGCCCCAATTCATCATCATTGAAACTCATTCAAACTAATGCTATTATATCTATAATATCATTGGGCTTTCAGTTAAATTCGACTGCTGCCATAGTTGTTGTCATTATAAGCTTGACAACAATCTGATTCGCTCATAATTTAATTCCTAATTCTGAATCAATCCAAACCTCTAACTTCTTTTATAACTGGAATACGCTCAAATCCCATGAACGAAACTTTCAAATCGATCCAAACCATGAGTTAACTTAGTGTATACAAATAAAAAGCTCACTGAGCTATTAATTGCATTATTGGCTATGTGGTTGATACCTTTGGATGGAAAATGATTAATTCCATCACCATGTTCTGTTATGTTATGAGCATATGCATGACCAATTTTGGTAGCTCATACATATAATAGTATCATCTAGTTCTCCTTTTAATGGTTCCGAAACATGGTATCGGGTTTATAAAAACATCTTCTCGTGAATTTAATAAAGGGCATACATGTCAATAGGCTGATGATTTTTATATATGTTTATGTTTAAAGCAAAAGGGGGAGGTCAATATGTTACGTGATCAAGTATAAACCCACTCATGGCATTAATACTTTCACAAAGGTTTTGAGGACATGAATATTGTCAAGGAATAGCAGAGCCATGCTTTGTTAAAGAATAGAAATGTAATGCTGTGTTAAAGTTTGAAACATGAGTGTGTTCCTATATGGCATAAGTAATGGGTGGCATAGCAGATTGCTTGGAATATATTATGTGTTGTGTGATATTATAAGTATTTTATTTGTGGTTTGATACTACTTTAAAGCTGAGAGGTTCTATTATAAATATGACACATATATTATGTTTGGAATCTTATATGGGAATTTGAAAAAGTCTTGTTCATATTATATGGTTGTTCATATTATATGGTGGTGCATAAATTTAAAATGTGCTTGGCTTTTAACTATGTTTATTTTGTATAACTAATGTGTCACATCCCAAGTTATTTTTTGGGATGTATGTATGATATGTTTCGAGTGCCTAGTATTAAATGCAGGTCACTAAAAAACTTCGCATTCAACTATGCATTCCATAACTATTATATTTGGAAAATTTCCTTCTTGGCTTGATTTGAACCTTGACTTGAGATAAAATTACATTGAATGAGTTGGTTGTTGCACTTGGATAATAGCTTTCACTCCACAATTAACAGTATAAGAATCCTCAACACACACATTCTCATTTTTTGTTTTCAATGAAGAAGAGATTTAATTGTAAAGTTGAATGATTGAATGGTTTCTCTCTATGGCTCTATCTACATTTCATGCTACGTTAATCCCCTCATTCATTATTTTTATTTTCTCCCATGTCCCTCCCCTACTCATGTTTTTCTTACCTGCATCTTTTTTTTGTAAAAAAGAAACATGGATCATGTTCCCTAAGGAAACCAACACATGTTATTGTTATATTTTGTTTAAAATGTTGTATGCAACACCTTCTGCAAGGCTACAACTTTCACACTTCTTATTTGAATTCTCATCTTGAGCTAGTTGCAGGGTGTTGACTCATCGTTATGATGTCCATGTTATCATTCTTGTGTGGGATTTCCCTCTCTCACTCACTGAGTATTCCACTCTGAAAAAATTGTAGATAGCTCAGAGAGGGCTTATCCCCCTGTTTTACTGGCCACCTCTTCGAGTCTGCAATCCTAATGAATCAATTCTTTCTATTATTGTTCTAGGTTTATTGTGCACCAACTATTCCAACTTTTTATGATTGTTTCATTTTGTGGGATTAAAATGAAAATGGTTATGTGATGATTATTTACATTCCTATCTAGGCTTTCATGGTTATGATAAATGACATTATGCTGAAAACTCTAGGTTTAAAGTCTAACAACTACTCTATTTCCCTTTTACATTTTCATGGTCCCTCCATACCATGTTTTCCTATCCATATATTACAATGTTCTTTTTGTGAGGGTTTTTCTTCTCAAGAATAAAGCAAAGTTACATATACGAGAAATTTATCTTATGAGCTATGTACACTTAGCCTTACTTGATATGTTTCCCCTGCATAAGACATATCATCTAGTCAAAATTGATAAAGACAAGTAAGCTAATAATCCCCCCTTGTTAAACCCACTATATTGGAAATTTACAAATGTCTTTCAAATGCACTAGTAAATAAATAGTTTTATAGGAAATTGTTATTCGCATTGGACACATTACCTCAACCTGCATTATTGCCATGTTCTTTTAAACAATTTCCCTACATGTTGATTAGTTATTAAATACTTAAAGGAACTTGGAAATGTCTGATTCCAATTCCAGAATGTTGATTGTCTTCGGTACATTTTACCTCACTATATTTTGTTGTCTCAAAATACATAGTGAACACCCATTCTATGTCATGCCATATCGTATCACCTTTTTTTATATGTGCTCATTAAAAAAAAAGCCATTCAAGTTGGTACCTTATTAAGTCTAAAGTTTATTTTACTTACATGTATAACTAAAATAACCTACTTGTTGAGGCAACTTGCTTACAACCAAAACTTTGTCCATTATTCATAAGCAAGTTGTAACAATGGATTCAAATTAGACATCCTCCTGTAGTTTTTGATATGTTGTTGCATTCATTGCTTTCATGTTGTAAAAGCTCATCCTGTTATAGTTGTTGATAAGTTGTTGCATTCATTAAGCTTCCATGTTGTAAAATGGCATCCTCATGCAGTTATATTCTTCACTTTCATGTGCTCAATAGTCAATAAACCTAGATACATATGCATCAACACGACATTTTTTTCATCTTCACCTCTCCATTTAATTTGTTATTTCAAGCACCCATATTGTTGTGTTAGGTAAGAGCTATGCTGGTGAATATTTAATTTGTTTAGTTATCATGTAAATAAGGTTTATGATGTCATGAATAAATTTGTTATTTATAGGTATATGAGTTTCTTTAGTAGTTGTTCCTGAGGAAATTGAAGGGAAAAGGGAATAAGAGCTAATGTGACTTGGCATGAAAGCAAAAAAAAAATAATCAAGTTTTCCATTTGTTTTGATGCAAATTTTGATGAGTTTACTTAGCTCACACAAACCAACCACTTATAACTAAGAGGAACTCTTCCTAACCCACATGTATGGCATAATTCCCCTCAGCCAAACCCCAACATCATGGAGATCCCTGAGCCTCATCCATTCCCCTACCAACATCCCCAACTACATAATGGATGGGAGCCTAAACATGTTACACTAGTCTCTCGTAATACTTATTGGCCTTCAAGTTCCCATCATGACAGTCCACTTCCAATTGGTGTACCTCAAATTCTTTCTGATTTATCACATGTTATACATTCTTATACACATCAACCATTGACCTCACCTACACAAACAAAATGACAAAAGTTACATCAACTACCTTACATTTTCCTTCTTGCACTAAATCTACCTCTACCCATTCTCACACAAGAATCCCTGTAATTGATAATGGATAAGGAAGAAAATTTCATTACTTGTCTTGCATCAGAATACAAGAAGGAAATAGGATTGTTGAGAAGACACAAGTCATAGAATCACACAGATATCTAGATCTATCTTGACTGAGATTTTGGTTTGACTTTGTTTTTACTTATTTTTCAGACTTTAGTACAAACATACACTATGAGAATGGGCTCATTTTTCATTATATGGGTCTTTTTGAACATGAACATATGGGACACACAAGGATGATTAATGATGAGTTTTTATGTTCCTTATCTCTGTATATATGGTTGACGAAGGATGATGCATTTCGATATTATGGTTGATGATGTCTGGTGACATTGTTATGATACTATGGTAGCATTTATATTTCATGGTTAAGGGAGTCTAAAGGTTATGTTAATGTTATACAATGGATTTGAGACAAGTGGGTCTCCAACTACTCATAAATAATTTAAAAATATATTACTTCCTCCAATTAATCCTCTTCTCCCAAAACTAAAGAAAATATTTAAATATATAATTAAAATAATTGAAGGTTGTTACGTTGTAAACTACTTAAAAGAGGCTAGAATAGTAGAGAGAAGCTTTTGAAGGAAACAATTTAGAAATAAATAAAAGTGAAGAGATTTATGCTACACTTTTGAGTTGTCATTATTTCTAATTATTTCTAAACATCTCAAATCAACAGAGTTCATACCATTATGAGTCTCAATCTTCCACGAGGGAAACCAAATCTATTGACCGATAATGTAATAACACGAGTCAAAATAAAGAATCTACTGTAGTTATCAACAAACAGAGTGTCATGAAGAAAGATAAAACTAAAACAAGTCATGCTAGGTGATCAAAAATCTAATGAGGTCACTAAAGTGAGATCTTGTGCATTGATACCAACAAAGCAGAAGGCTTGATTTTACATTCAAGATGGACTTCCATATGAGCCAGATAGGCATCTAAGCTAACCAAACAAGAGCATTGATGATGTTGCACCCTTTTTATCTCATTCAACGAAGAAATAATATCATTCTAATCTTCATGTTTCTCTCAGGACTCTTTCTAAAAGAGTTTTCAACTTCCAATAGAGGGTGAGATATTGGTCCCTTCCCCCCCTACTATGACGAGGTTTAGGAAGCGAAGTGACTACTTCCTTCATGATCTCAGAGTCACAGTATGCTTGGAAGTCATTATTAGTGTAGGTTGCTAGCTAGAAAATTTCTTCATGGATATTCAAAGGAGTGGAAGAGTGAAAAATGGTTGCATCTTCCTAAGCCTATGCTTGGGCACGCAGGAAACCCTTTTATCGTCTACCCCCACTACCCCTGCAACTACACATTCATTTCCATAACATAATTCCACAATGGGAAAAGAACAGAGCTAGACAAATGACACACACCAGACTCAAGAAAAGAAGACGTATTTTAAAGAAACAAAAACCGAAGAAAAAATTATAGGGGCAGAGGAAACAGGGTGACCTAAACCGGTAGGAAAAAAGAGTCCCATATACCGTACACATGAAAAATCACCTCCACATAGAAATCCCCTTGGGCTTATGGACACAAAGAACCAATCCCAGTGAACCTGGTAAGAATTAAATTGAAATATAAAAAATTAAACCAAGTTAACTTAAAATCATCACAATCAACATCAAGAAAGGAAGGATAAGGTTGAAACCTACTACTGTTACTGTTGTACCTTCATTGAAGCTTGCACAATCTTAGATGTAGAATAAAGGTGGGCACCGCCAACAGTGAAAAAACGTTAGCTCCAATACCACCCACAACATATCTTGGTGTAAAAGCTCAGCGTAACCGAGTTTTGGCACATGGCCAACATCCATTCTCTCATTTGAATAGTTATTCCTTGAAGCCTCAGGGGATGAAATGAATTGCATGCATATGCAAGTGCCTGATTCTCCAAAACTAAAGGAGAGTGACCCAGACTTAGAAAAAATCCAAATGTCACGTAATTCATCAGTTGAGTTTCCTTGTAGCATTAGTATGGTTCTAAAAAATTGTCGAGGCAATAATCCGATTAGTCACGGTGGGAGGGTGACCAAATCCAATATAAATTCAAAACATCAAACACTCAATCCACAAGGCGAATGGACGGATGAAGATTGTACATCATATGGAGAAAGGTTTGATGTTTGCATGCACTACATGGGGATGGAAAGCCACACCACTTACCCTATTAAATGTTGTGGGAGGTAGCAAGGTTGTAAGCAGGTTGTGCCTTCCCCTCCATTACCACTTCACTTATCAGCCTTATATATATATATATATATATATATATATATATATATATATATCTTGGTCACATTGTAACAAATGCTCAAAATACCATAACTCATATTTACATACCACTTTTTATTCTATTTTAATTAATCAATTTAATTAAAAATACAAAAAACATAATTATTTTTAAAATAAATTTTAATATTTAATTTAAACTGTTACTAAAATTAATAAATACTACTAAAAATAATTTAAAATATTACATGAACATTAAATCCTATCATCTAAGTAATAAATAAATTATTAATAATTAAATTAAAACTCCAAAATCCTATTTCAAAATAAATACATGGAAAATTCCAAAAACCCAAACAAGATCAAAGAAAAATAAAAATGTTAGAATAAGCCCATAAGCAAAAACTTTATTTGTGCTCCATAGGCATTGTTGACCTCAACTCACGTATGCATATGTTATGTGTGACCAAAAGCGTGAATATTAAAGGTGCATTCCTTTTGGATTACATTTCCTGTGCACTGTTAAATTTCCACTGTAACCGCGCTATACTTGCTTTTCATGCTTTTATATTTTTTTTTCCACTATCTTTCCTTTTGACTTTCCAATAAAAAAATAACTGAAGATTCTTTTATTAGTGGCCACAATCATATTTCGTTGAAACATTGTATGTCGATCTATATATTACCATAAATACAAAATTATATAAACATAACTGTCCAAAAAACCCACAGTGTTGATAAAAAATAAAGGATGACGTCAAGGGTCACTGCAAAGCATTAATATTCAACTCGGGTTTGGTGAAGGGTCTATGGTAATACTAATAATGGTCCTGACCATTCTGGTCAGTCACTTTTCAAGTACCAAAATCCTGTTGTGTGGCTTTTTTGGATAACCTGTCAGAAAGCGAATTCATTTCCCTATAAATGTGATGACAAGAAATGTAGTCCAAATGTGATTTTAAGATGAGAACTTCCAATAAAATGTTGAGAGTGTGTGTGTGTGTGACATGCAGTGTATTGATTAAACCATTCCACAACCACCTTTTAATCTTCATAAACCTGTAATTGATGACAATATTTTACAATTGAGAATAATAGTAGAAGTTTTAAAATGAACAATTTTGCATAGTTGTTTGTACTCGGCCCCAATATCGCCTTTAGTTCAAAGTGTCGTGTATCATTTATATGAAGAAAATCACCCCCGCCATACCGATCTTGTTGTGCCTCTCCATCAAAATATGCCCAAGGCTTGGAGCAATCAATAACCTCCTCTGTAATGGGACAAGTATGCTGGGGTTGGTCCTCATGGGGAAGAAGTTTATATATTGTAGTAATTTGGCACTAAATGCATTAGGTAGAGAGGATACTTCCTAAAAATATTTGTGATTCCTACCAAGCTAGATTGATGAGCCCCAGAAATGGGTAATTATATGGGCTCATTTTGCCTCTTATTTCGACTTAATCCACCATTCTCATTAGTTTATTGCATGTTTTTGAATATATTTATGCTAATAGAGTGAATTGTTGAAAATGCAACAAGATTATGGAGCTTAGTGGAAAGGAGTCGCCTTCACTAAGTGGGCCCGCAGGCTATTTCTGGCGCAAAGTCTATTTTTAGACTATGTCTATTTTTAGACATATGGATCATGGTCTATGAGTTGCAGGATGATATTTGTGGATGATTGGTCATGTTGGTAAAATAGATGGACTGCTATTTTTAGACATATGGGCAGGGTCTATTTTTAGACTGCCAGGCTAAAAATAGAACAGTCGAATATTATTAGCTCATAATAATATTTGGACTATAAACATTATCTTATCCTCTTGGAGCACTTCAGTTTGAGCTACAGATGTGGCACATGCAATTGTCAGAAGGAAATACGCTTTTCTTATGGGTTATTTGAGCTATTGCATGGTGGACTTCAGTTAGAACTCAAGTGGTTGAGTTTGGTGGAGTTGTGTTTAGTTTGACTTGGTTAAACTAGTTTTATTTAGTCTAACTGCAGAATACACTAGTGATGAGTGATGTGAATTAATTGTTAATTAATTCACTAATTATTAACTCATAAAGCAACTAAAGAATACATCAGTTAACTCAGTGCATGGACAGTTTAGTGGAGACAGGTGTTAGAGGTTGAGATTGCTATCAGTTGTGACTATAGTTGTGCATGAGATCTTGCACAATCAATGGGATTGAGTAATGCCAATGAGGATTGCATGGTTCAGCTAATTAAATATGAGTTTGCTTCAACCATTCATCATTATTCTCATGCAGGATTGCGCAGTGGAGGCAGGCAGACAGCAGAGGAGATTTGAACCTGTGATTGATTCAGATTTGAGCTAGTTTGTGTGTAACAGGTGGAGATAATACTGAGTACTTGTGAGGAGTATTGTACTATGTATTGTTACATGTTCTCAATCAATATAATATACAGATAGTGTGGGGTTTTCAGCTGTATGCTTTCCCCAAGTTACATACTGTGTTAATGTGTGCATGCGATTGATGTTTCATTGTGTTTAATGCTGCTAAATTGATGATCATGTTGGCATTATGTTTCTGGTATGGCTCTATGATACAGATGTTGTACTTGATGACAACACCCTCAAGTGACAATGCTCTGATCAGGCTCTCAAAATGTTTGAAATTAAGAGGTACGCAGGAGAATAGTTCAAAAGGTGCGTACCCGCAGGTACGCCGTGAAGGGACTGCGGCTGCACACGCAGGTCACCCGTTCAGAAGGTGCGTACCCCCAGTTCACTTACTTCAAGGCAGAGAAGCGTGCTCACGTGGGGTTTCTTATGTTTGGCCCGTGGTATTTAGCCCGCCGTTCTTGATTCTATGGTTTTGGCCTGTGGTATTGTTTTATATTATTATTATTATTATTATTGAGCCCCATGTTTTTGGGCCCCTTGTATTGATTATCTATGGTATTGATCCATGATTTTAGGAAGAGCTTGCTTATATAAAGCAAAGGAGATCACTTGGCTAAGCATCTTTTGCAAATTGAATATCTTAAGATCTGAAATATTGGGTTATTGTTTTAAAAGCTTGATCTATATAAAAAGTGAAGTTTAAAGCGAATCTATGAAGGGTGATATCTCGAGCGCATGATCAGATCTGAGCATCTGACTATCTGTGGCACACTGGGGGACTGCCAATTCGGCCCTAATCAGAGGTACGCAGGTGATTAACGGTGCAAGTGCGTGGGTACACAGAGCAGAAGAAGGAGAAGTGCGTGGGTACGCAGAGCAGAAGAAGGCGCAGTGTGTGGGTACCCAGCATGACAGAGGTTTAGGTGCGTAGGCACAGTGGAAGTACGCGGTGCTTCAGAAGCCGCAGGTGCGTACGTACGTGTTATGGACATTTTTGTGCCTAACAGCATGGAGCATGAAATGTCAATAATCTGAGGGATCCAAAGTCCCTAAACATGTTGTTCTTACCCTTAGAGGAACAAGGTCTACAAACCACAACACTGAAAATCAGTTCTCCACCTGAAAACACTCAAAAACAGGCTATTTCTGGATCATGTCAGCTGCTCCACTGAGCATCTGCGCTGAATGTCAACTGCTCCTCTCTGTACCTGCGCTGAAGGTCAAAACTAATGAAGGCTACCTGCGCTGGGTGAGATTGGCCAAGTGGCACATTCATTCTGCAAGGTGTCAACTGCCCAGGAAGCTTCCAAACTGACACTTGGTTCAAGGAATTCGCCCTGTGATGAGTAAGAGGGTCTTGATCTCCAAGTGGAAGCAAGAATCTCCAAGTGGACTCAAGAACTGAAGATTAACTAAAGTGGGAGAGGACACTAGTCATCTTCATGCCAGTCTCAAGATGACTCATCCTTTCTCCAAAACCCTATATATAGATCTCTCTCATGAGGTCTAGGGAGGCTGGAATTTTGTGCAAGTAAGGAAGTGCTGTTGGTTTGAGTATAGAGCTATTGGGTGTTTTGCTTGAAGGAGGTGAAGAGGAGATTTCTTTCAGCTGGGAGGTGTTGCTGGATTGGGCCTACTGTGGTTGTAACTCTCTCAGAACTTTACTTCTATTATCAATAAAGTATTTGAGGTTCTTCTATATGCATGTATCTTGATGATGAATTGATGCTTGTATATTTGGTTTATGCTAATCCTTAGATCGATTATGGATGCATGCTTCTTGTAGTTTCCTTTTCTTGTGCTTTTACAGGATCTGTGTGTAGCTGGGCTGGTAAAAGGGCAAGGAGCTAGGAGCAAGCAGCAAGGAGTGAAGACTGGATCGATTATTAGCGCAAGATAACGGTTAGTAGATCATCCTTTTCTTCCCTCTCTCATCTCATAAAGAAGAATTCTTGAATAGCTTTGCATTCAGTTGTTGCTGAGGTACTATCACCCTTAGAGTGGGATAGAGGCATTCTGCATTAGATACTTTTCCCCCCAACAAATTGGCGACTCCGCTGGGGAACGTATCTTGTTGGTTGTTTGTGGTTTTTTGCTATTCATTTCATAAACAAAGGGAGTACCGAATCGAACTGTGTTTGAATCTATCAAATACAAAGTAGAGGGCAGCTACTCTAGCTCAGTTTCTGGGCAGGTTTATGATTTGAAGAGCTGATCCACAAAGACTCTAATAAGCTCTTAGTGATAGCTTTTCATCCTCCTTTACATCCCTTAGTGTGTCCTTGACTGATAGCTTCTGATTTGAGCAAAAACTGTGAATTTTTGAGCAATCTGTGACCCGGAAACCAAGACGGACGAAAGTCTCGTTCTTCAGTGCAGGCTGTACAAAGGCTGTCTGCATTTCAGCGCAGTTCCCGAAGGGGCTACCTGCGCTGAAGTTCAAATAGGCAGTGTTACACCTGCGCTGGACCAGTCTTGGCTTGAGCTACTGGGGTTTCCTGCTGTGTCTTGCCTTGTTTTCACTCTTGCTTTTGCTGTTTGTTGCCAGTCAGTGGGCCTATCTGAAACAATCTTCCTTTGTCATTATTCCGCCTCAGTTGTATAAAGAAACTGTATTTGTTCTTTTGTATTTCTTGTGTCATTTACAGTTTCCCATAACGAAAGTGAACCAGTCTTGCATTGACCTCTTAGATCTAGACCTGTGATTAAGTGTCGTTCTGATCTTAAGAGTTAGTTTATTTGCTGTTCATAGCTGATTGAGCTTGTCGCTTTCATTATATGGTTTGAATTTACATATTTCTAGTGTCGAAACAAGTAAATCTTAAGGTGTCTTTCGATTTTGGACAAACTTGTTTACTTTCGCTTGAAATTGAATTCAAAGTTATACAACAGCTTTCTTTTTGCATTTCATCAACATTAAGAAAGAGAAAAGAAATACTTGCATTGTGCATGTACATTATGACAGTTTGCATGTTGATTTAGGGAAGTGCATTAGTGTGTGCTCTATGATCTGTGTGAAAAGGTGTTATCTTCCTTCTCCCTCAGTAGTTAAGGTTTTCAAAGTTGAAAGATTGAAAAGCTTGCTTATCATCTTAGATTGCATTCAGGAGTGTTTCTATACATCTCGTGGTGATCCATAAAGGCAAACTGCTAAACAAGATCAACCTTAAAATAAATTGAATTTACATAACAACGCATTGAAACATAACGCAAACATCTAGAGGTCTAAGCTAGAGACGTGTTCCGGCGTCGTTAAACGTGATATCTTAGCGTTGAGTGGTTGGGTGATTCCTCCACGGTGAAGCGATAAGTATCAATACAGACTTGTGCTCCCACGTACCGTCGCGTATATATTGGGAGACCCCTATAGGATCAAAGCCTTTATCCATAGGAAACCGTGTCGGCCGCCCTACTGATCGCAATGCAGTGAACACAGCATTCACGAAGATCGACCACTCGTACCGTAAAACGTATTCTGTGGTTTTGCGAAAGGTTTGGCACACCCTCTGCCTAGAACTCCAGAGCAGTTTCTTTTGGCCTTTTTCAAACTCTATAACTGAAAAAGTCCATCCGAGCATTTGTCACTTCAGGCTCGTTAAAACATCGAAGGAGACTAGAGTCATCTTTAGCTTTTTCTCGACTCTTAAAAAGTGAAAAAGCAAGTTGTGTCTAAGCGTCGTTATAAAAATTTATTTTAAATGGAACATAATCACCTCCTATTCCCGCATTGATCTTAAGTTGAGAACATGGAACGCCTCAACCAAGGAACTCCACATGATGGAAGTCCTAGTCCATTCTCCTCTTGGGGAGAAGTTGGTGCGCCACACATGGCCACATTGTCGCTTCCAGGACTGACAATTAGCCTGCCTATTTGGCTATTCTCAACTAGTGTAGTTCAGAACACCATGGTTCTTGAGCAGTCGAGTCAACAGTTAGATGAGTCTAGAGCCTCCCACCAGCCTTCTACTTCCTCTAACCCTTCCTCCAATCCTTCATCTTCAAAAGGCAGAGCCAGCAAAAGCCAAGCTCCCACGGAGAAGAAGGAAAAGAAGAAGAAAGAGAAGAAGAAGAAGGAGCCTAAGGCGACTGGGGGCAAGCAAAATACATCTGACAAAAACCCACACACAGCACAGACCGGGCCTAAATCGCCATGTGTCATATGTAGAGGAGACCACTTCCATAGAGATTGTCCCTGTATTCCTCGGATACTAAGGGACTGGTCACCTCGTTTGCACAATTCGGGAGCATCAACCTCTGATAGCCATGTTGATTGCTTACCGTCAACCAGCGAAAGTGAAGGTTCAAGACAAAGAGGGGGAGCAAGATCCCCCTGCAGACTGTGTGAAGGCGGTCACGCCATCCACCGTTGTCCCTTCTTAGACGAAGCAAAAAGAGTTTTGGAAGATCGTCCAGTTTCTCCGGTAGTACTTCCTCCTGGATACAAAAAACTCGTGCCAAGTCCTTCGTTGGTTGAGAATACAGCTGGCCCGCTCAAGTGGTCAGCTGAAGCGTCAGTCATTGAAAATGAACCTATTGAATCCAGACTAGACGAAAGTCTAAAGGTCGATACGGCAGTTGACCCAGTTCTTCCTTCAGAGGTTTCATCCTCAAATGACACCGTCACTGAAGATTCATCTTCAAATGACACCCTCACGGAAGAGAATAGGGATGACACCATCCAGATTCGTTTCATCAACACAGATTCTGATGAGCATCAGGGCAATGTGCCCATTCCTTTATCGCAGGAAGGAACATCGTCAGGATCGTATCCGGCCGTGTATTCGGTCCCACCACCAAGCAACCTGGTTGTGACCTTTGATTGGGACCAACTGGGCAGACCCCGGTTACCAGCCAGTATACCATTCAGAATCATAGTCCAAATTTATAGAATGGTGATGGCTGGAACTATCATTGATGAAGGGGCATCTGTGAGTATCCTTTCCTCTGTTGCTTGGAAAGCACTGGGTTCCCCGGCGTTTTTGACTGAGATAAGAAATCTCTCGGGCTTTGATAAAGGAACCAGTCGACCGTTAGGGATCCTCCCCAATGTGCCTGTTACATTGAAAGGGAAGACCGTTCAAATGAACGTGATGGTCGTTCAAGGACCCTTGGATTATAACCTACTCCTTGGACGGGACTATATATATTGCATGGGAGCTATAGTCTCCTCACTCTTTAGAGTAATGTGTTTTCCCCACGAAGGAAGAATGGTCAAGCTCGTAGACCAACTTTCATTTCCGGGATCACGCATCGCAAATAGTCAAATACCAACCCTCAATGGTCTATTCACCCAAGAAATGTCTCCACCCCCAGTCCTCCTTCCCGATGAATGCGAGTGATTCGGAAAGATGGGACTGGAACCCAGGGGGCATGCATCCTGGTCTGCTTTGGGCAGAGGAAACCCTGGGTATAAGGTAGAATTTCCGCGAAAGAATATGACTAGTCCGTACCCCGTCCGAAAAGGAAGAGGGGTTGTTCTGGAACAGGATTCTTTTGATAAGGTTACTTGTCTGACAAAGGTCATTCAACTTTGTCTAAATAGGTAGGCAATGCCAAAGAAAGGGATTCTTTTGCGGCAGCAAATAGTAACCATCTTTGGGTAAAAGGCAAGCCTCACCCATTAAAACTAATGTTTTAGAGGATAAGTAGGGGCAGCCTCCAAAGAAAGAGATTCTTTTGCTGCAACAAATAGTAACCATCTTTGAGTAACCTAATGATAGACATCGCCGAAGAAAGAGTTTCATTTGCGGCAGCAAATAAAACCATTCTTTGGGTAACCAGAAAGAGGCAAGCCTCACCCTTTAAAACAAATGTTTTATCGGATAAGTAGGGGCAACCTTGAAATTGTACTTTATACCTGGGGGCATGCAAACCTTTTGGAGTGCAAGCTAGGAGCGGTTATTTATCTATTTTTGGGATTAGCCATTTTCCGAACTTGCATAAAGAAAGGATGTGGGGCAAAGGTCAAAATTTGCCAAATTAGGAGCATAGCTTCGTGAGATAAAGCTCCATAAAAAATAGCTATCTCACAAGAGACATTTCTTATCTTATGACTGGTATATCGAGCAGTTTTAGCATAAAGTTCATGCTCGTTAAAAAATAAACGCAAGATCCGAGCAGTTTTAGCGTCATAGTTCATGCTCGTTAAAAAATAAACATAAGCTTTTGAGCAGTGTTTTGGCGCATTCAAGCTCTTTAAAAAATGAACCCAGCACCAGTAAATAACCATTGTGATCGTAAATTTATTAGCCATAAAAGCCTTGGTCGTGTTTACACCCGCCACCTCCATTTCATTTGGCCTATCGTTCACCTCCCTATGATTGTTTACCCATTTTGAGGAACAGCTGCGAAGAGTGATTTCACTTGGCCATCCTTGTGACACTGCCGTGATTGGAAAATTCCAACCTGTACCTGGAATCTGTTGCTATCCCTATTTATCACTCGTTCCTCAAAAGACAAGTCTTCTTTGAGCTCTTTTCTCCTGACTCGTAAAATATGAAAAGTTTGCCGAGTTTTGGCCTTCCAGCTCGTTAAAGTGACCGGAAGAGCTATCCCTCCTCTAGATTTTAATCTTTTTGGACTTGAGGCATTATTGCACAAAAAGGTCGAGCGCTTGTTTTATTTGGCTCGTTAAAGTAATCGAAAACTCATCCCTTCTGTATTGTTTTATACTTTTTCGGACTTAAGGGATTAGATGACGAAAAAGGAATTCTGGAGTTAACTTTATGTACCTTTTCAGACTCTCTAAAAATGAAAAAGACCGAGTTTTCCTTGTCGTTAGACTCGTTAAAATGATTAAATAGCGACAAACTTGTCTTTAGACGAGAACGAGTTTCCCTATCGCTAAGCTTGTTAAAACATAGCGATGGGCTTGCCCGAAGGGCAGGTTATAGAACAAGCATATGTTATCCTCCTCAAGCTTGACAAAAATAAAGAGGTACTGGTCAGAAATGACTGGGGAAAAATTGGGAGAACCTCAAAACTTTGATGGTAGCAAGTCGCTCTTGAACATGACACTTTGTCCTCCGTACCACATTGGGTTGGGTTGTTTCATTCACCGGTCTCATCACCATGGTCTTCGCCAAACCATCTGTATTTGGGGTAATGCTACCGATCCATCACATCAGTGTCGTTATATGTTCAAGAGATGTGTTCAGAAAGAGTCAACCGTGTCCCATCCACTGCCATACATCATCCTTCATCCACCCATGATCACCACCCTGAATCATATCTCACAGGTTGTTTTCACCTCCACTAAAGTCATTAGCTCCGTTCCGTGTCACTGATGTGGGATTCATTAAGGCCCTCCTTTGACGGATCACTTCTTGTCGACTTCAGCTCATTATCCAAGAAGTTGATCTAGGAACACCCCCCCTAGTACTTTGAATCTTGCATGCCTCAATGGCAAGTTTCTCACTTCCGGCGACAGGTATACATCAATGACCTTCGACCAGAAGATTTTGCGTGGTGTTCGACGCCAAGTCCTTTATTCACACCACGTGAATTGTACTGCAGTACCTTGAGGGTCATTGTCATTATTGGTGATTCCTCTCGCGCTTGTTAACGGTTTACATTATTGACCGGTAATCAAGCGATGTCTTTCCATGTTCGACTTCAGCACAATTCTCACATGGATCGACTTGTACTTAGAGTGAAGATCGAACAAGATTGAAGACCCCGAATCTAGTTTCATCCATCCGGGTTGCGATATATATTCAGGAAATATAAAGACATTTGATATGTACATTATTGTAGCAGATGATCATCCTACTCAAAGGATGATAATTTCAGCAGAGAATTATCAGTCTATCATCAGACGGTCGTCTGTTATATGTACCAAAATGAATTTATAAAGCTGAGCATGGGAATGCCCGCCTCAGCTAGATCATGAAAGCAGAATGAAAAATAATGTATTGTATTGTATTTTATTGCAGGGCACCTCTCAGCGATTGAATGAACTTCGGATCCTCCTAATAAAGCATTTCACCCGATAAACGACCTCATACTTTAGGGGGCAACTGTTATAGAAATTTTTGTGCCTAACAGCATGGAGCATGAAATGTCAATAATCTGAGGGATCCAAAGTCCCTAAACATGTTGTTCTTACCCTTAGAGGAACAAGGTCTACAAACCACAGCACTGAAAATCAGTTCTCCACCTGAAAACACTCAAAAAGAGGCTATTTCTGGATCATGTCAGCTGCTCCACTGAGCATCTGCGCTGAATGTCAAATGCTCCTCTCTGTACCTACGCTGAATGTCAACTGCTCCTCTCTGTACCTGCGCTGAAGGTCAAAACTAATGAAGGCTACCTGCGCTGGGCGAGATTGGCCAAGTGGCACAGTCATTCTGCAAGGTGTCAACTGCCCAGGAAGCTTCCAAACTGACACTTGGTTCAAGGAATTCGCCCTGTGATGAGTAAGAGGGTCTTGATCTCCAAGTGGAAGCAAGAATCTCCAAGTGGAAGCAAGAATCTCCAAGTGGACTCAAGAACTGAAGATTAACTAAAGTGGGAGAGGACACTAGTCATCTTCATGCCAGTCTCAAGATGACTCATCCTTTCTCCAAAACCCTATATATAGATCTCTCTCATGAGGTCTAGGGAGGCTGGAATTTTGTGCAAGTAAGGAAGTGCTGTTGGTTTGAGTATAGAGCTATTGGGTGTTTTGCTTGAAGGAGGTGAAGAGGAGATTTCTTTCAGCTGGGAGGTGTTGCTGGATTGGGCCTACTGTGGTTGTAACTCTCTCAGAACTTTACTTCTATTATCAATAAAGTATTTGAGGTTCTTCTATATGCATGTATCTTGATGATGAATTGATGCTTGTATATTTGGTTTATGCTAATCCTTAGATCGATTATGGATGCATGCTTCTTGTAGTTTCCTTTTCTTGTGCTTTTACAGGATCTATGTGTAGCTGGGCCGGTAAAAGGGCAAGGGGCTAGGAGCAAGCAGCAAGGAGTGAAGACTGGATCGACTATTAGCGCAAGATAACGGTTAGTAGATCATCCTTTTCTTCCCTCTCTCAACTCATAAAGAAGAATTCTTGAATAGCTTTGCATTCAGTTGTTGCTGAGGTACTATCACCCTTAGAGTGGGATAGAGGCATTCTACATTAGATACTTTTCCCCCCAACAGTACGCAGCGTGATAGCATCTGTGGGTGCGTGGCTACAGTAACAGTACGCGGCGCGATAGCATCTGTGGGTGCGTGCCTACAGTAGAAGTATGCGGCGTGATTGAGGAGAGTGCGTGGGTACGCAGTGCAGCAGAAGGGTCTCTGCGGGTGTACGCAGGGGAGAAGAAGGTGAAGTGCGGAGTCACGCAGGCCAGATAAAGAAAAACTGTGGATCTGTCTTAAAAACATCTGTTGATTATCTTTTATCTATTGCTGCAAAGTTCTGGGTTTATATTTCTGGTACTGTCTTTCTGTTTACAGCATTCTGAGAATTTGGGTGACTCTTGGTTGATTGTATAAGGAGTTTGAGTAATTTGCATGTACTTGATGATTATTTGATATTCTTGGATCCAGTTTGAAAATTTATGAAAAGTGGTCTTTGAAAGAAAAGAAGTAGGGGGTTGTAGCTCCCTTCCAGGAGAGACTGGAAAACGAGAGAGAGTTGTAGCTCTCTGCAGGTTGCAGCCTGCGTACTAGTAAAGGACTGCACCAGTACAAAACCATTGTAAAAGGAGTTTCTAATTTGAAAGAAGATAGAGACATATTGCAGCAGGTGGTTTTCACCCACATTGGGTTTCCACCTTATATCTGGTGTTCTTTGGTGTGACTATCTATTTTTCTTGTTCATGCTCATTATTTTATGGTACTGACATGCAAAAATAATTCAGAGAATAAATAAGGAAGATTTATTAAAAGAACTTGATAATACTGATTCACCCCCCCTCTGAGTATTATTTCCAACAATTGGTATCAGAGCAGGTCATTCAGAGAAGCTTGATCGCTTGAAGGAAGATCATTCATCATGAGCAACTACGAGAGGGAAGCATCAATCAGGCCACCAATCTTTGATGGGACAAACTTCAATTATTGGAAGGTAAGAGTTACTGCCTATCTTCAATCTCTTGGTACAGAAGTTTAGGATATCATAGATACAGGCTACACTTTTCCTTCAGCTACTCCTACGGATTTGGCCGAGAAGAAGAAATATGAAACAAATGCTAAAGCAGTCAATACTCTACTAGGATGCTTATCTCAAACAGAGTTCGTAAAGGTTATGCAATATAAATCTGCAAATGAAATATGGGACAATATTGTCTTGAGCTACGAAGGAGATGAACAGGTAAAGCGTGCTAAACTTCAAACCCTCAGGATACAGTATGAAAATCTCAGAATGTATAATGATGAAAGTGTGGCTAGCTATTTTCTTCGGGTAGATGAGATTGTTAATTGCATGAAAAACTTGGGTGAAGAAATAAAAGAGGCTATTGTGGTTGAAAAAGTTTTAAGATCATTGTCCCCCAAGTTTGAATCTAAAGTGTCTGCAATAGAAGAAAAGGAAAATCTACGAATTCTTACTATGTCTCAGCTACATGGAATTCTAACTGCTTATGAAATGAGAAAGGGAGGTCCATCATACAGGATAGAAGCTGCTTTCAAGGCTTCAGGCAAAGGAGACTACTATGAAGCAAGTCACGTGCCAGAAGAAGAAGAAGAATCAAATTTTGACAGAAATCTTCAACGGGGTACTGGAAGGTTCAGAGGTAAGTTACCTTTTAAATGTCTTGCTTGTGGAAGAGTAGGTCATTATGCTGCAAAATGTCCTCATAAGGATAAGATTGACAAAGGAAAGGAACCTGATAGATGGAGCAAGAAACAGAATGCAAATAAGAAAAGCTACTACACTCATGAAGATAGTGATGGTCTATCAAATAGTGATGAAGATGAACGAGGTAATGACTATAAAATTTTAATGGCATTTGAAGATGATGATTACATGGATGCTATAGATGTGGATAGCTTTTATGAAGAAATTTCTAGACTCAAGACATGTATAGAAGAAAAGAATAGGATCATTGATACTCTACAACTTCAAATTGATGAAAAAGAAAAATATCTTGAAAAGTTAGAAGGTGAAATTGTTGGTCTTAGAAAAGAGATTGAGAAAACAAAGGCTATTAATCTTAAGTTTGTTAAAGGATCTGAAACTCTGGATGAGATCATCAATGTACAACGTTCTCCACTAAACCAGACAGGTCTGGGGTATAATGGAGAAACTTCTCAAGCATCCACCTCAAAGAGTTATCTTGATGCAGCAAGAAGGAATGAGCAAAAGCACAATGGAGATGACTAGGTAAAGCAGGGACCAATTACAAACAAAGACTATCAGGTAAACTAGGGGAAATCTGTCTTAAGGATGAACAAAAGCTACAACCAGCCACAGGTAAAATCCTCTCAATTTGCTTCAAGAATGAATGACAATAGAAATTACAATCGTTTGGCCGGAGGATTTGATAACCGCAGAAGTTTCTTCAATGGACAATGCTTCTCTTGCCATAACTTTGGTCACAAAGCAGCTCAATGTGTTGCATATAAAACGATCATGACTAGAGAAGCTCAAAAACAAAGAAGTATGACCAGGATTACAAAAAGAACCTATAACAACTTTTCGGTTCTTGAAAATGAAGTTGAATGTTCTATTTGCAATAACTTTGGTCATGAAGATTCTGAATGCAGGAGCAGGTTTTAGCAGACAAAGGAACAAGCCTCAAGCACCAAAACATGGAGAATAAAGGAACCACAAACAGAAAGATGTGGGATAGCATTTTATGCAGAGGGACAGGAAAATCTATGGTACATTGACAGTGGATGTTCGAAGCATATGACAGGTGATAAAGAAAAACTTGAATCATATTCTGCTTTAGAAAAGGGAAAGAAAGTTTCTTTTGGAAATGATACTCCTGCAGCTATAAACGGAAAAGGCACTGCTCAGCTAAAAGAAAGGGTCAAAGCTGGAAATGTTTTGTATGTTGATGGATTGAAGCATAATCTTCTAAGTGTCAGCCAGATGTGTGATCAAGGAACTGAGGTGATATTCAGAACAAATGGATGTCTTGTTCGTGATCTTGATACAGGATCAAATCTCTCGATGTGAAAACGTCTTTTTTGAATGCAAAACTTGAGGAAAGGTTTACACCTCGAGAGGTTTGATCCCTCTCGGTGCTTGATAGATCCAAGGTTAAGATGGATCTTGTCTTCTTTAAGTCGCGTTCGGTCATACAAAATTTGTCGAACATCTAATTATTTTGGTCATTTTAAATATGCTAGATATGTCTAAGATTAATTTGGTTTATTTAATTTTAAATTTTCTTAGTTACCTCAGTTTGTTGAGATGAGAGAGACTGTCAGTAACTTAAATGATGAAAAATGATGAAATAAAAATTTTGAGTGCAAAGTGACAATTTAACAATGTTGAATGATAGAAAATGTAAATAACAAGAATATAGCCAATTCCAAACAATCTTCATTGTGATCAATCTTAAGCTATTTTCTTCTACTATTCCTATCGTCATGCCTATTAGTTTTTCCATTTTCTCATATCGATCATATGAAAGGGCAGTTGAAAACATAGACCATTCAAATATTTAACTCGAGCTACTGTAGTAAACATCATATGTTTTCTTTGTTACTCTCCAATATTAATAGTAGTTTTCTCCTAATTCAATCATTCTACCTTATGGAGTTTTAAACCACAAATAATTTTCAACGGAAGTTATCTTCTAGTACCATGTTTGAATGCAAAGTGAACAATGTTGAATGATGGACAATGGGAACAATAAGAATGCAACCAATTCCAAATAGTTTACAGTTTCAAGAAGCAAACATTTCAGGTAAGTGGACATTTTATTTAGGATGAAAATTCAAGTATTTTGTTTATGGTTGAATCACTGTAACACTAAAGTCAGTGTACGTAATGAACAATTTTTTTGTTCCTACACTAAGAGAGTGTGTATGTTTTGGGGGTGAGAAGGAGAGACAAGGGGATATAGAGTTATAGATGGTGGGGGAGAGAGGGAAGAAGAGAGAAGCAAAGACAAAGAGGGAGGAAGAGATATAGATATGGGGAGAGAATTTTTAGAGAGAGAGAGTGGTACTTATAGTGTTTGTATATTATGAAATAATTTGGAGAGAGATTTCCAAATAAACATTCTAACTGTGAAAGAAAGCTAATATGAGGAAGTTATGATTATAACAACAAAGGGAGAAAATAAGGTGTAAGTTCATTTCCTGGAGTTACAACTCTATAACTAGAGCTTAGACTGGGACCAAAAGTTTTCAATATAAATATCAAGGACTACAAAATATAAACAAGGAGCTAGATTTGAAATGCATGTACATAAAATTCCAAGAAATTAGTAAAAGTTTGTTGCAACAAAATAAGGAAATTGGGTAAAATTGGTCAAATCTTTCACAAGCCATAACTTCATCCTAGAGCTTGGATTTTGGTTAAAAAATATTTAATAAAAATATATCGATGATGATAATATCCAAGAATTTTGGTCTAGGATAGGAATTTTTTTAGAAAATTAAATGAAGTTTGTTGGTGGTTTACATGACTAGAATTAACACGAAGACCGAAAATATGAAAGATGCTTAAGGGTCCTACAATCATTAAAAGGAGGTCAAAGGTATCAATATTAGCATGGGTAATGCTAAGATGAAGTCAAATGGACATGGAAGGTGCAAGTCATATATTAGAAACATGGAGGAGACCATGATGATTATAAAAATGGAGGTTCTTGGCTACTAGGCTAGTAGTGAGAAGAAGATGAAGGAGTAAAAACAATTAATACTCAAATTTTATAGAGCCTAAATAACTTAAAAATGGGAATGGACAAGAAATCTAATTCAAGGAAGCAAGATAAATATTATTCACAAGTTAGAGGGGAGGATGTCGGAAATTCAAGGCACTATATGAGTGTTTTTATGCAACAAAATCAATCACCAATGTATCCAACGAAGAGAGCCTATGCTTCTTTAGATCTAGGAGCATTCTAAGCATATCACTAGTGAGACAACACAGAAGAAAACCTAACTTGGATAAATTGCAAATACATGTTAGCAAGATTAAACCTATTGCATTTGATTGTGGGCATAAGGGGGAGGAAGATGAAGCTTGGTTGTTGGAGATAATAAAGTATATTTCCAATTGTACAATTACTCATCCAACATAGAGGCATGAATTAAAAATCACCACTTGAAGGGAAAAGCAAATCTATGTTGGGAACAACTCATGGAAGTCAAACACTTAGATGGGAATACCTCATGGAAGAGATTTAAAATATACTTTCAAAGGAAGTACCTACCTGAGCATTATTATGTAAGAAAAATGTAAGAGTTCTTTGAAATCAGGCTAGGGAATATGAACATTGAGGAATATTGAAAAGAAATCACTAAACAACTAAGTTATGTTGGTTTTATGAAGGATAAAAAGAGAAAAATATGGATTTTTAAAATGGGTTTCCATCATTCTATGTTGACAATGAATCAATTCCGATTGAATCAGTTCCCCTTGGTTCACTTTGGATTGGATGAATTTGTTAATTTTCTTAGGATTTGCTTATGAAAAATGAAGGTTTATTATGACAAGAGGTGCATTATATAGTCCACGATGAGGGCAATGTGTGATTTCTTCCATTCTCAACTTGGTGTTGACACATGTCCCTCTTAAAATGAAATTAAAATATTCTCTAAATAGAAACAAAACGTCGGCGATAATAAATAACAAACTTGCTAATAGAGAGAGCAATGAGGAATCCCAAGCAATCACAAACTTTCTCTTTGTTCTATGTGTGATGAATGGCAATATCATTGTGCTCGATGAAAATTACCACCAAGGCACATTGATAGAAATCTTATATTTAGTCTGTAATTCCTAAAACCCTTACTCCCTTACTTTCCCAGTAGTCTCACATTTACATTGACTATTAGTGATGGGTGTTTTGCACTAGACTTCTTTCTTCCTTAATGCAGGCTTCTCTCCATGGAGACTTCACAATAAAATGATTTGCTTTAGAAACTAGATTCGGACCATTCACAATAAGCTAATGTCCGATTATAGTTTGTGGAGACATTCATGGGTAGTTCCATTATTTGTTGGATTTGTTTTGTATTGGTGGGAAGGCTCCTAGATCCAATCATTTATTCATGGGTGATCATGTAGATCAAGGATGGTATTATGTTGAGATAATGACACCGCTAGGTGCTCTAAAAGTGAGCTATAAATATAGAATTACTTTTCTTTGACTAGCTCCCTATGACAACTCTCTTTAAAAACAATATTTTTGGTTGCATGGTGTCCTATTTCCATCATGAGGCACACTTGTGATTTTGGACATATTGTTCT
Source organism: Pinus tabuliformis (assembly GCA_031772625.1). Lineage (NCBI taxonomy): Eukaryota > Viridiplantae > Streptophyta > Pinopsida > Pinales > Pinaceae > Pinus > Pinus tabuliformis. The sequence goes on along the minus strand of CM062818.1, from coordinate 511,374,123 downwards.
ACATATTCTAATCTCAATAATCACAAACCCTTCAAGACTAGAGATAGAAATTCCTCCCTAAACACTATTAATTTAAATATTTAATAATATTTAAAATAAACAATCATATTATAAACACTATTAATATGTACGTTTAATAACACTTAAAATAAAATGACACTTAAAATAAATAATCATCAAAAACATTTATATATTTAAAAACACATTTTAAATAATAAAAAATAAAATTTAGAAAAATTACCAAAACATACTGTCCATAAATAACCGCAAAAAACGTTCTTCCATCCAAAAGCATTGTTGACATCAGCTGACATGTGCAAGCGTTATGCATAATCCAAAGCTATTAAATGTAAAGCTATTTGTTTGTGTTGGATTAAATACATGAAACCACTGTAACTTATTCCATTTTATTTGGACTGGTTTTATGAAGGATGAGAAGATAAAAATATGGATTTTTAAAATGGGTTTCCATCATTCTATGGTGATAATTAATATTCCCATAGAAGCAATTCTCCTTGGTTCACTTTAGATTGGATGATTTTGTTGATTTTTTTTAGGATTTGTTTATGAAAAATGAAGGCTTGTTATGATAAGAGTTGCACTCTATAGCTTAGTTGAGGGCAATGTGTGATTTTGTCTATGTTCAATTTGTTGGTGTTGACACATGTTCCTCTTAAAATAAAATTAAAATATACCAAGTTGACACATGTCCCTCTTAAAATAAAATAAAAATATTCTTTAGATAGAAACTAAAGATTGGCTATAATAAATAACAAACTTGTTATCACAAACTTGCTAATAGAGAGAGTAATGAAGAATCCGAAAAAATCACAAACTTTCTCTCTGTTCACTATGTGATGAATGGCAATATCATTGTGCTCACTGCAAAGTACCATCGTGACACATTGATAACAATCTTCTATACAATGAATTAGTCTGTAATTCCTAAAACCCTTACACCCGTACTTTCCCTTTCCCAGTGGTCTCACGTTTACATTGCCTATTAGCGATGGGTCTTTTGCACTCGACTTCTCTCCTCCTTATCGCAGGCTTCTCTCTATGAACCCTTCACAATAAAATGATGTGCCCTATAAACTACACTCACACATTCACAATAAGCTAATGTCTAATCACAGTTTGTTGAGACATTCATGTGCAGTTCCATTATTTGTTGGAGTCGTTTTCTATGGGTGATAATAGATCCAATCATTTATTCATGGGTGATAATGTAGATCAAGGATGGTATTGGTATTATGTTGAGATAATGACATTGCTAAGTGCTCTAATAATGTGCTATATAGATAAAATTATTTTTCTTTGACTAGCTTCCTATGACAGCTTTCATTAAAAACAATATTTTCGGTTGCATGGTGGTCTATTTCCATCATTGGGGGCACTCGTGATTTTGGACATATTGTTCCAGATACTTTAATCTCAATAATCGCAAACCCTTCAAGGCTGCGGATGAAAATTCCTCCCTAAACACTGTTAATTTAAATATTTAATTACATTTAAATTAAATAATCATATTATAAGCACTATTAACGCACAACTCACGTGGTCGGGACGGATGACTTTCCCGCCCCCCACCCGTGTTCGAATATTGTCATATGTTCGCGCTACCCGGCAGCCATTGTGATCCATATCATGCTTCTTGTTAGACCAAACAATGCGCAGCGGAAATAAAAAACATACATACACAGCACATACAAAATCACAAAACCATAACACAAGGATTTAACGTGGTTCACCCAACCAATCTGGGCTACATCCACCAGAACAAAGGCATCGACAATCTTATTATTCAACAGGAGATTACAACAAATTCTAATTCTTCACACATACTCTCAGCTCACCCTATTTTCTCTACACTCTCACAATCCTCTACGGGATTACATTTCTTATAGCTGGAGTATAAAATTGAATCATAAATTCCCTCACAACAAATATAGGATGCATTAACTCCTCCTCAAAAAATACTGGAGCTAATATAGCAACTAATCCTATTGTTGTCACATACATGAGATTTTTTCCAAAATTAATTAAAACAGAAAATCTCAACAATCTCCACCTTGACAACAATTAGCCTGATACCCTGTTCATTTATTATTTTTATCTTTTCTGCAAGCCAAGAGAAGCCAGACACCAACGTAGCTTCTCTAACAAAACTGGTTTCGTGAACATGTCTGCACAGTTTTCCTTCGTATGCACTTTTTCAAGAGAGACTCCCCTTTCAGTGATAACCTGTCTTACAAAATGGTGCTTGATAGGTATATGCTTTGATTTACTATGATAGGCCAGATTCTTAGCCAAATGAATTGCACTTTGACTATCACAAAATAACTTGATGTTGTCCTGTAACCTACCAAATTCACCAATCAAACCTTTCAACCAAACCGCTTCTTTGCAAGCATGCGAAGCAGCTATGTATTCTGCTTCAGTAGTGGATAAAGCAACAATATTATGTAGCTTTGACATCCAGCTAATAGCTCCACCTGCAAGAGTAAAGACATACCCTGAAGTTGACCTTCTCTTATCCAAATCACTTGCAAAATCGAAATCAACATATCCGCAAACAAATTCACTACTTCTGTTATAAGTGATACAATAACCACTTGTGCCTCTCAAATACCGAAGCACCCATTTCACTGCTGACTAGTGTTCTTTTCCTGGATTTACCATATACCTGCTGACAACCCCAACTGCATGTGAAATATCTGGTCGAGTACAAACCATTGCATACATTAAACAACCTACTACATTGGCATATGGAATTCGAGACATATATTCCTTTTCTTCATTTGTATTAGGACATAAACTTGAAGAAAGCTTAAAATGGGAAGCTAAAGGGACTGAAACAGGGTTCACATTGTTCATACCAAACCTCAAGAGTATTTTCTCAATATACTTCTGTTGTGATGGCCACAACTTACCATTGCTCCTGTCTCTGAAAATCTCCATGCCCAAAATTTGTCTTGCTGCTCCTAGATCTTTCATATCAAATGTCCTAGCCATCTGAGCCTTTAACCTGTTGATCTCTGTTATGCTTTTGCTTGCTAAAAGCATATCGTCAACATATAACACTAAGATAATGAACATGCCATTACTTAATTTCTTAAAGTAAACACAATGATCATATTCACTTCTTATATAATTTTGACTCAACATGAAAGAATCAAATTTCTTGTACCATTGTCGAGGCGATTGCTTCAGACCATACAATGATTTCTTGAACCTGCAGACAAATTTCTTGTTGCGATCTTGAACAAACCCTTCCGGTTGTTCCATGTAAATTTCCTCATCTAAATCTCCATGTAAAAATGCAGTTTTAACATCTAGTTGTTGTAATTCTAAATCAAGTAAAGCAACTAATGCTAATACAATTCGAATTGAAACAATTTTTACAACTGGTGAAAATATCTCATGAAAATCAATGCCTGCTTTCTGAGAAAAACCTTTTGCGACCAGCCTTGCTTTGTACCTGTCCTTTGAACCATCAACACCCCTTTTCAATTTGTACACCCATTTACATCCCACAGTTTTTCTGTCTTTAGGAAGTTCTACCAGATCCCATGTGTCATTCTTGTCTAATGCCATCATCTCGTCCTTCATAGCTTCTTTCCACTTTTCACTTTTAGAACCTTCTACAGCTTCCTGATAGCACAAAGGTTCATCATCGTTAGCGGTTAAAGCAACTGAAGTAACATAATCATCATACCTTCTAGGAGGATGTTTAATTCTCGTGGACCTCCTTAAAGATGTTTCTGGTACTTCCACAATTTGCTGATTATTATCTGTAGGAACTTCTTCATGATCTGCATTTGAAACATGTTCATGATCTACATCTGAAACTTGTTCATGACTAGCATCTGAACCATGTTCATCTTGATCATCATCAGTGTTTGAACTGGTTTCAAAACATCATCCGCCAAACACAGTCGAATACCGCTCAGAGCTCTTCCATCCAATTCATTCCATTCATCATCTGTCATGGTGTAAGGCTGTTTGGATTTTCCCAACAGCGCCTTCGCCACGCCTTGTTGCACAAGTAGATCATGCATCTTCACTTTCCAGATTTCGAAGTTATTTTTGCCATTGAACTTCTCGATCTCAAAACGAGCACTTTGAGTTTTTGCCATGTTGTAACAAACTGAATCTCCAATTCCAACTTAATAAATAAAGTTAATATCTAACAAAAAAATGCCTTTGCCTTCTACTATGCTGCCTTTACCTTATCATACAATCCCTCTGCTGTACAAACTGCAGATTACAAAAAAAAAACAAATAACAAAATGCAGTTTTACCAAAGCGATCCTCGCTTGGCGCGTTGGCGCTTCCTTGACAGCAGACGATCCGCGCCAGAACAAAAAACGGTGTAAGTGACAAAAATTGGCGCGCTTAAACCCGTCGATTCCGCGCCAATCGGGATACTGGCGCTTTGGCGCGAGTATTAAACTCGGATCCGCGCCAATCGGGATACTGGAGCTTTGGCGCCAGTACTAAACTCGGATCCGTGCCACTGGCGCGTCTGTTCCAAAATAAAACGCGCCAACCCGATCACTGTCAGAAATTGGCGCGACTCTCTCTGCCGAAACCGCGCCAATCGTCAAAACTCCACCTTCAGCAGCTCTGTCACACGCACCAGCTCCACAACCAGAGACCTGTAGGTTATGGGCCCTCCACGCTTCTGTTGCGCCGCTCTGATACCAATTGTTAGACGAAACAATGCGCAGCGGAAATAAAAAGCATACATACACAACACATACAAAATCACAAAACTATAACACGAGGATTTAACGTGGTTCACCCAACCAATCTGGTCTACATCCACCAGAACAGAGGCATCGACAATCTTATTATTCAACAGGAGATTACAACAAATTCTAATTCTTTACACATACTCTCAGCTCACCCTATTTTCTCTACACTCTCACAATCCTCTTCGGGATTACATTTCTTATAGTTGGAGTATAAAACTGAATCATAAATTCCCTCACAACAAATATAGGATGCATTAACTCCTCCTCAAAAAATACTGGAGCTAATATAGCAACTAATCTTATTGTTGTCACATACAAGAGATTTTTTCCAAAATTAATTAAAACAGAAAATTTCAACACTTCTATACATAAATATGGTTTCATTTCGAGCTTCTGTACATATCTAAATATTGTGATAGATATTGTGATAGATTGTGAATTTGGGCTAAATATAACTTCTAAGTCAAGGACTCGCCCCCCTTCTTTGAAAAAAACATTTAATGACACTTAAAATAAAAAATCATCAAAACCATTTATATATTAAAATAGGCATTTTAAATAATAAAAAATAAAACAATTTCATAAAATAAAAAAAAATATTATATCACCAAATTCCGAAAAATTACCATAAATAACCGCGAAAAACGTTCTTCCTTCCAAAACCATAGTTGACATTGATATCTGCAAGCGTTATTTGTAGTGAAAAGTATGAATATTAAATGTAAAGCTACTTGTTTGTATTGGATTAAATATGTGAAACCACTGTAACTTATCCCATTGTATTTGGACTGGTTCGTACAACTCTTAGACGGTTGGGTACATTTCCTGCGTACTGTTAAAACTCCACAATAACGCCACTATGTTTGCTTTTCATGCTTATTTTTAAAAATCATGTCCTTTTGACCTTCCATTAGTGGTCACAATCGTACTTGTCTGGCCTTTTTTTTGGCCTTCATGCTTTATTTAGAGTCTGCTGGTTTCTAATACCGCATGAAACAAGGCCTTATCTTAGATTCACAATTTGTCACGTAACTCGTGGAAGCATAAATTCTTCTGGAAGAAATGATTTTTATTTTTTTTCCGTAAGGAACGATAATTATTTTATGACTTTTGAGCATTATTCCGAAGTTAAATTTCAAATTGTAATTCCACCGAATCAAAATCGCGGTTCGGTGAATTTCAATTTGCAATTTAATATTTTCGGAACATTTTAATAGACTTCAAATCATCAACATTCCGACTTTTTTTTTTTTCAGTAAGAAAAAATCAGCATGTTATATATTGAGAGAAATATATGGATCGTGGATACAATTTGAAGACCGCAGTCTTGGTATAATGGTAAGAATAAAGTTCCGACTTCTGCCGACAAATTATACCGTGGTTTATAATAAAGATCTCAATGTTTTGAATTCATTAAAAAATTCTAAATATTTAGGATGTTAGAGATCAGTAGGCACTTAGAAGTTACACCGGCGGTTATTGGAATCCACCCCTTATCAGGATAATCGAACAAAAACAGATTTTTTTAAATTCAAAATAATAATTAATTATCGAACAAAAACAGATTTTTTTAAATTCAAAATAATAATTAATTAATTAATTAAATTTAGACATTTAGAGGTTATTGGAATTCACTCATTCCTAGATTAATGAAACAAACCCAACATAGTTGCTCATTCCATTAAATACAAAATAATAATAATAAATAAATAAATAAAATTTTGTACATTTAAAAATCTTCCAACTCTAAATTTTTATGAAAGATATGTTTATCCATTTGAAACTGCAGCTTACAAAATTTGAAAAGCTTCAAACCCTTTTTTATAGTAAAAATTTAAAATTAAATTTGTAACTGGAATGAAAGAAGGTATTTTAGCAAATTGATAGATGATCTCACATTTTTTTATGTACATTATTTGATCTCATCAAAATCAATTTTAATAACAAGTTTAATCAAGAATTTTTTTAATTTTATTTATTTATTTTTGTTGGAATATATATATATATATATATATATATATAAAATTGTGGATGCTTGTTGCTTAAAATATGTTTTTGAATGTATAAATGGATGTCTTCAAAAATTTGTGGAGCACTTGTAATGTGTAGATTATAGAGTACAAATTTACCATTCTAAATAATGATACCTTATTTTGGACAAAATTGACCAAAAATATTACCCGAAAAAATCAGAAGTAATTAAGTGGATTTTACCATGTTTTATCTTCAATTTATTATATTTAAAAATGTGAGATGAATTTTATAATTTAGTATTGAAGAGAATTTCTAAAATATCATGGGATGAAAAAGTTTGGTCCCCTTGTGACATTAAGAAGATGAAGGATGAATAGCAATTTTTTTTTAATTGTTCATCTTTTACTCAAAATCAATTTAATCTTTAAAATACTTATCATATTACCACCTTTTTTAAACTTTAAATAAGTAAAATCATGGTACTTTTGAACATAAAAATAAAAAGTTAAAAAATTACTTATAGTCCTTTATATTTTTATATTCTTAAATTTTGATAGACCATAATGATAGCAGTAAACATTAGTCATTATCGTCATCATTTTAGTTTTCTTAATAATATATATATATATTTTTTTATAAATATCATTTAAAATATATCCACTTTCAAATTTAAAATAAAATTTTAAAAAATAGAATATATAAAATATATAAATTAATATAAATTAAATATATTTAATTATTTGAAATTTGAAATTGGTTTTGCAATTATTTTTATATTTTGTAGGTATAAAAATATAAAATAAATGTTATTTTTTATTAATTTAAGTGGAAATTATATAATTTGAAATTTATAAAAATTAATAAACACCTCAATATGAAACCCTAGTATGAAACATGGTGTAAATAATGACATTCAAAATACAAATCCTCATGATTTGAGCGCGAATAATATATATATTATTGTTTAGAAATTTAGAAATTTATATTTAATTTCTTTTAGAAATATTTATAAAATCAAATGTAAAAATATGTATATATTAAAAAATATATTATTAACTATGCAAAATATATATAAAAAATATAATTTTAATTAATTACTTTTCATTCCCTAAATAACAAATATAAGTTCTTTATATTTATAAATAATAATAATTTATATGTAAAATTTAATTTATTAAAAGAAAATTAAGTTTAAAATTTGTATTGATCAAATAAAAAAATTACATTATTTATTATTGTGGTTTTTTTCACAATTTACTTTATATTAGTTTTATCAAAGTACAGAAGAATGGTAAATAAAATAGCTAATTAAGAGAGAATCACCCAAATTTGTGTTAATTCTCAAGGCAACTTTTTTTTTCAAAACCTTACCCAACTTTAAGAAGGAAATTTCATCCAATCCATTTACAAATAACACCCAACCTCATAAATTATAATAAATTATATTAAATTTTGGACTAACATATAAATAATAATATTATTTCTTTATATGGGAATCTCTAGGTGTAATTTAATTCAATAGATGTCAAACTATGAACTAAGATGTTTCCATAATGTACCAAATAATGACATTGAAATATAATTCATTTCCGAAGGATTTAAGCCACATTAAATATTAAAAGCATAGTTATGATATAACTAAGGTCTCGACATCCATGATTTAATAACCCCGATCATTAATTAACCTGGAAAACACTCAAGGAACTCTCTAGAGACCGCCTGTCACGCCCCTACACTGGTGGTAATCTTCCAATTGCGCTACAGCGAGGTGCGGCACCACCGACCCTTTTCTTTTCACCAATACTCACGGTCATGGACTACGCCTAACATTCGTACTTAGTTTATTTATTCGTTACCAAGTATTAAGTTATCCTTTATACACGATGAAAACCATAAACATTCATCATAACAACATTAACATGTATAAATGCACAATAGTATAAAGGGAGGGACAACTCCCTGATGTGAGTCTGCCCGTATATAAATATATATAAATTTCATGTACAAGTTAAATCTTGGAGGAAACCCCAAATTTACACTTAGCCATTTTTACAACTTTCGGCAAACTCAGTTGCCCAACTCGTCGGCACGCTTGAACAGTCACCGCATGACTCGTCCAACTCTCTGTTTACACCTGAACATGTTCGTTCATCCTTCGTGTCATTTGCCCAACTTGGGCGCTGCCTACCCATGTCATCGTGCCAACTCGAGCACCTCTGCATGACGGTCACACCTTCGTTCTCAACCCAACACTTCATTCCACCTTTCCACCATTTGGCGGGCACACCTCCGTGTCACCCTACACGAACCGTCATTCAGCCTTGAACGATCCTCCTGAACGACTCCTGAACGACGCCTTGAATGGTCTGAACGAACGCCCAGAACGGTCTGCACGAACACCCTGAACGGTCTACACGAACGCCCTAAACGGTCTGCATGAACACCCTCCGACGCCCTATTTGGTTCACCCGGCACGCTGCCCGTGCACCCTGGCACGCCCTGCAGTGCCCTGCGGCCTGCACGAGTCTACCTAGTTTGACGTAGGTGCTACGGCCTGCAACCGCCTGCACCACACCTTCACCAATTCACCAACTTCGCACTTCTCTTTCTCCTCCACACTTGGATGCCTTAGAAGCTCATTGATTTGATGATCCAACTCCAAAAATCCACTGCATATTCATATGCGTTCACTCCATATCGTGGGGTGCCCGTCGGCCCGCCCATTGGCTCGCTCAAGACCACCCACTCGTGTGTTGGTTCGCCCGTCGGCTTGCCCGCTCATCGGGTTGCCCTGGACCGCCCACACGGTATAAACATACCAAACTCCCAAACTTCGCATTTTTCACATGTTTCCTTCATGTGACCCGTGGCTCGTCTCGCTCGTCTGCGCCCTCGCCCGGTGCACCCTTGCTCATCCGCCAACCGCAGCTCATGGGTGTTACATTCTCCCCCACTTGAAATCATTGTCGTCCTCGACAATCTCTCATCCCGACAATCATCCATCACCAAGATATCCATACCAAGGCATATAATCCATCGGTATGTCATACATTAGAATGTCTACTTAATCCATGATCATCAACCACATCCGTCGCAATCTCCACATGTTGCTCCCACCGTGGAAGGTTGGCCCCTCCATCTTAAGCTACATGCCTACTGCAACATGTAGAATTTTTCTACAAATCAGCTAGCTCTTATACTATGTAGAAATTCCCACTATAGATCACCTAATAATGTAATATACTAAAGCAAAATACTTTATCCACTTCTACAAACAATTTAGCGGAAGCTTAATCGAACATGAGAAACATCAATAAGAACAAATATAACTGATATGGAGAAATCAGTCACACATAACACAGAAGATATAACTAGGGGAAAGCACCAGCTTAAAACCCCATCTTTGTATTATCATACAAGTGGAAATATAGCCATTATTACTAAAAGAATCAGCTCAAGAGCTATCCTTCTCTCTCTGCAATACCTCTTTTGCTCATAGACAGTCAAAGGCCTCTATCTAACCTCTGGTCTACCCTCCAAGCCTCCTATTTCTTTGCACAATTCTAATTGGGGTCCAGTGCAACCACTTGTGTGAATTGGCCTCTTCACACACTCACCAATATCTGATCCAACTACGCAGTCCTCAAGGAGATAAATCCTCATCATGGATGAGCTTCCTTTATAGGAAAAATATTCATCCAACTGATAGTACACTGTCCCTTCTTTGATCTCAACTGGGTCTCTGTCTGAACTGACATGCATGAGTTATCCATGAGTGAATAGTTAGTTATCTGAAATACAGTAGTTACATGCATGCAAACATTAACTAACTAAACTCTCATTAATTTAACAAACTATTAAATTAATCTAATTGGACTTGAATCAGTTAACTGAGCCAACTAATTACAACTCAATAGTACAACTCACTCTTACCTCTTTAACTGATGGATAAATTCATCAATTAATAGATAAATTGTTGCATGTCCTCACATAGACTTCAAGTTCATAATTCCTTAACTAATTAACTCAATTTGAATTAATTAATTAATTTACAAACTGTTGTTAATATCAAATTTGAATTTGAATTCCTATTTGTAGTCCAGGGACTGACTAAAAATAGGAATCCATATGAACTGCTAAAAATAAAACTTCTATTTTTAGCACTTCCATTTTTCATTCCCTTTTGCCCAATCCAGCACTGGTACCCAAACTGCTATTTTTAGCACTTCTATTTTTAGCATTTCTTGTTGCCATTTTTCAACACTCCTTCTCAACAAGAAAGGCTTCCTCTCGAACCCAATCATGTACCTCTGAAATGTTCTGCATGCAACACTCCTACCAAGTGTGGTTGCTTCAGCAACTCTTGGAACAAAAAAACTCCCAATTGACCTCTCTGTTGGGCTAGAAACATACTTTGATGCTGAAGCTCTACCTGATGCTGACAAGTGCTCCCTCTCTGACCTCTGAGCTGCTTCAACACTCCATGCATCTCGCACCATTGCACACCTCTCTGTGCCATCCTACACTGGTGCAACATTCCCGTGCCTCTCGCATTGTTGCAACCTGCTAGCTCTACACAGTCCTAGGACTCCTACACTGTAGCTCTCTTTGCCGCTCCATCCACACCTATCTCTACCCAATTAGTCATTCCTGCTACTCCTCATCAGGGCTCCTATAGCAAAGTTGAATCAAAGAGGTTGGGTACCTCAAGGATCCTGCCCCATCTCTATATTATCATACAAGTGGAAATATAGCCATTATTACAAAAAGAATCAGCTTAAGAGCCATCTTGCTCTCTCTGCAATACCTCTACTGCTCATAGATAGTCAAAGGCCTCTATCTAACCTCTCGTCTGCTCTCCAAGCCTCCTATTTCTTTGTGCAATTCTAATTGGGGTCCAATGCAGCCACTTGTGTGAATTGGCCTCTTCACACACTCACCAACCTCTGATCCAACTATGCAGTCCTGAAGGAGATAAATCCTCATCATGGATGAGCTTCCTTTATAGGAAAAATATTCATCCAACTGATAGTACACTGTCCCTTCTTTGATCTCAACTGGGTCTCTGTCTGAACTGACATGCATGAGTTATCCATGAGTGAATACTCAGTTATCTAAAATACAGTAGTTACATGCATGCAAGCATTAACTAATTGAACTCTCATTAATTTAACAAACTGTTAAATTAATCTAACTGGACTTGACTCAGTTAACTGAGCCAACTAATTACAACTCACTCTTATCTCTTTAACTAATGGATAAATTCATTAATTAATAGATAAACTGTTGCATGTCCTCACATAGACTTCAAGTCCATAATTCCTTAACTAATTAACTCAACTTGAATTAATTAATTAATTTACAAAATGTTGTTAATATCAAATTCGAATTTTACTTCCTATTTCTAGTCGAGGGACCGACTAAAAATAGGAATCCATTTGAACTGCTAAAAATAGAACTTCTATTTTTAGCACTTCCATTTTTCACTCCCTGTTGCCCAATCCAGCACTGGTACCCAAACTGATATTTTTAGCACTTCTACTTTTAGCATTTCTTGTTTCCATTTTTCAACACAACATATCATGTCGACCTCATCATGTATCGTTATTGTGTGAACTGCTGCCATGATACTCCAACACAATGCTAACACATCTCTGTACACACTATAGCCCCCATGACTTGAACTAGTTGGGTAGCTAATCCAATTGTCACGCTCAAACCATGAGAATGCACATCCTCATGCCATCATCAGTCGTTTTTCAGACTTCTGCCACAACATCAACTAGATCAAGAATCCATCTCCATATAAGCCATGTCCAGGTCCATGAAGTAGTCCCCATCTCGTCTGCAACATGTTGTCCATGATGTTTGGTACCAATGTGCTGCATGAAATCAGCAACATCTATCCCAACATCATCATCCATCTGCAAAATCTCCATCTCCTCAAAGTGAAGAGATCCTCTCATCAAACTCAACTCTCGATGTGCCACATCGAGGTCCATGAAGCAACCTCCATCATATCTGTAATGTGCCATCCCTCAAGTCTACCATAGAAACAAGTATACACCTGTCACATTTCCCATGTGATGCCCATGATCATAGATCAATCAGCTCCCATGTGTCAAAACTGGTTAAGTCTTGGCTCAACCCATGCCCAAGTGTTGCCACCATGGCATCATCATCATTGTAACTCCATCACTCCAAAGTGTCTCATATCGATCCTCCTCATCAAGTCACTCTTTCAAGCACACCCATACATGTACTCAAAAGTATGCACCCCATCCTGCATCAAAGTCCCTGACCTCAGCTCCTCAATGCATCAGATCCTCCAAGTCCACCATATATGAAGTCCTCAAAAGTTACAACCTTGTATCATCATGAGCTCCATGAGTCAAATCCAACCAACATCTCAGCAAGCATACAAGTCTCGTCCCAAAGGTCTCTGCAAGATGCCTCAGCTCTCCATGTAGTAGGAATGCTCCATAGTCTACTCACAATTTCATCCAAGTCCATGGCCTTGTTGTACAAGAGTGCACAACCTCTCCATTGACTAATAAGTCTACATGTGACACTAGCAAATCCACCTGCAAAACATCCCTGCCTTGGCACTCCTCATTGGATGCCCATAAAGGACACCTCTACAGGTGCTCCTGCATAATGTCCCTGCATAAGACTGCCATGCTCCATGTCTCCAACCTGATGTTAATGACACAAGTTACCCATGTTTTCCAACTAAGTAGACCCATCACAACAATCAATCATCCTCATCCAAGCCTGCAAATCGGTCTAGTGAACTTGGTCACCCAACCATATCATCATCACATCATATGAGTCTCTTCCATCATAGCTCCCCCATTAAAGGTCCCACCAAGACTTCCTCTTGGTCTCAGCCATGAGAAGTCAACCCAAGTATCGCCATATTCAAGTGTGTGCCCTCCTCTAATCTGTCCATGAGTCATGCCGAGCACTTAGCTAATTCTCCATGTGGCTAAAGCATGACCCAATCCTTCACAACGATCATCATGTTCCTCCCTTGTCACGGGCCCTTGTACCTTCTGCCATAAGGTCACAAACAACCCCAACAAGTCCTGCAACAGTGAATGGTCCTTTCTTCTCCATAAAAGGTCTCATTGTAGAAATCCATGGTAAGATCCTCCCTTGCATCGACAAACTGATATTGTGCTTTCCTGCATACGGTTCATCTACCAAAAGCTCAACTAAAACAAAAGTATCAGTAGTACTTACATCACCATGAGGCTCCTCATCTACCCATGTTTGCAATCTGCATGATCCTCGTCCAACTTGATCAATCTCAAGTTCATCCTCCATCATTGTCATATCTACAACATCCTCAAACATCACGGCTTCCTCTTCTTTGTCATCGCAATCTGCAGCTACATCCTGCTTCATTACCCAACCAAGTCGAAAAAGTTCATCTTCAACATTCTTTTCCAAGACTTCAAGTTTATCTTGAATCCGTGGGTTCTCTTCTTTCATCCGCTTCAACTTGTAGAAGGTCAGCAAGAGCTTCCCTTCGCATTCTTCCAAACCTGCCATGCCTTGTCGTTCAGCTTGGCCCAAGCACAATGCTTCACCTCTGCTAAATTTGTCACGAAGTGTTTACACTTCTTTCACCATTCACTAGGTCTCCTACAAACCAGAATCAGCTCTGATACCAACTGTCACACCCCTACATTGGTGGTAATCTTCCAACTGCACTATAGCAAGGTGTGGCACCATTGACCCTTTTCTTTTCACCAATACTCATGGTCATGTACTACGACTAACATTTGTACTTAGTTTATTTCTTTGTTACCAAGTATTAAATTATCCTTTATACACGATGAAAACCATAAACATTCATCATAATAGCATTAACATGTATAAATGCACAACAGTATAAAGGGAGGTGCAACTCCCCGATGTGAGTCTGCTCATATATCAATATATATAAATTTCATGTACAAGTTAAATCTTGGAGGAAACGCCAAATTTACACTTAGCCAATTTTACAACTTTTGTCAAACTCGGTTGCCCAACTCGTCGGCACACCCGAACAGTCGCCGCACGACTCGCCCAACTCTCCGTTTAGCCCTGAACACGTTCGTTCAACCTCCGTGTCGTTTGCCCAACTTGGGCACTGCCCACCCATGTCATCGTGCCAACTTGGGGCACCTCTGCACGATGGCCGCACCTTTGTTCTCAACCCAACAATTCATTCCACCTTTCCACCGTTCGGCAGGCACACCTCCGTGTCGCCCTGCATGAACCATCGTTCAGCCCTGAACGATCCTCCCAAACGATTCCTGAACGGTGCCCTGAATGGTCTGCACGAACGCCCTAAATGGTCTGCATGAACACCCTGAACGGTCTGCACAAACGCCCTGAACGGTCTACACAAATGCCCTGAACGGTCTGCACGAATGCCCTCTTACACCCTGTTCAGTTAACCCGGCACACTGCCCGTGCACCCTAGCATGCCCTACGGGCTGCACGAGTCTACCCGGTTCGGCGTAGGTGCTACGGCCTGCAACCGCCTACACCACGCCTTCACCAATTCACCAACTTCGTACTTCTCTTTATCCTCCACACTTGGACGCCTTAGAAGCTCATTGATTTGATGATCCAACTCCAACAATCCACCACCTATTCATATGCGTTCACTCCATATCGTGGGGCACCCAGCCGACCCACCAAGGCATATGCAACAGTCGGCCCGTTTGTTGTTTCTCTCGTCGGCTCGCCCGTTGGCTCGCCCACTCGTCGGGTCGCCCTGGACCGCCCACACGGTATAAACATACCAAACTCCCAAACTTTGCATTTTTCACTTGTTTCCTTCGTGCGACTTGCGGCTCGTCTCGCTTGTTTGCGCCCTCGCTCGTCTGCTAACCGCAGCTTGTGGGCGTTACACCGCCAGTCTTGTTATCTTCCATGAACCCGAAATTAATTATAATCCACATTTGTGATGATCCCTGTTGTCCACGTACTAGGGTTTCCATCGGACAGCGAGGATTGCAGAGGATCGATTGATAGTACTCGTTCCTAGCCCCCCAACTCCCTATCGGCAACACCATTTTTCCCTACCAATGTTACACCTCTACAACCTTCACGCCAAGGAATTCTCGACTCTAGCCCAGTCATCTTCTCCCTGTAAGTCAGCGTGCATAGCTACACTTGAAATAGGGTCCTTACTTTTGTTTCTAAGCCTTTTCTTCAGATGTCTTACAAGATTTGTTCTGATTGTTTCTATGCTCGGGTATTATGGAGGGTAAATCAGTTCAACTTTGGAATGTTCCTGCTTGGGAATGAAATATAATACGTAGCCTTCAAGGTAATAATATTCTCTTCACATTTTTTGTACCTTTCTACATATTCATTTGGTAGTATCTCAATACAAACCCTCCTATCATTCTCTCGACATGTTTTCTAAGGTAAAAACGCTTCTATCTACGTTAGGATTTTTAGATGTCTTCCCTTCACGGGTTTGGTTGACTGGGTTATAATATATTCAACTTGTATGCGCTATATATGATTTTATTGACTATTGTGATTCCCATGACTTCCTTGTTTTCCTTACAGGTGCGAAATTTATACAATTTCTATAAAGTTTATTTATGACAGTTTCGGTTCGAATTTCATGGCACCGATTCTTGTTCTTGGATACCTTCTATTGTACCAGGCTCCTGGAATTATTACCCTATTATTTGGCAATCAACTACTTGAAGATATGAGCTAGGGTTTGCACGTGTTATATATATATTTTGACCACTGTTGTGATCTGTAATTTAATAATTTCAGAACTTAAGAGATTTATGAAGCTCCTCCGAATAGTGTTTGGTAATTTATCTTGTGAGGAAGTTAGAGGTTCAATTTGTAGATGGTTTTTTTTCTTCTCTCTTAAGAAGAAAAAGGGGGTTTTTCTTCTCGGAACAATTGTGCAATGTAATTTATACCCTGGTTTCATCTGTTCAATTTAATAATAAAATACTTTTTGTTAATGGGTTATGTTATGTGAATATCACTTTCCATTCTTTTCTTAAGGTCGGGTTACTAAAACAGAGGTTATTGCTTTGGCATGCAATGACTATTTTGTATTCTACTTTCTTGTCTAATTGATTGCCAATAATGTTGTCATATTGATAATTTGGTGCTCTTGAGGTACCGACCATTTATATGTGTTCTATTTGTTGGTGTTCAGGTTTTTCACTCATTGCTTGATGACTGTAAGTTTGTATTACTAGTTTTGTTTATGCAATTAAATTCATACTTGATGTGTTGGTAATGTTTACTGGCATTTTTTAATAGTTTCCAATCATTACCTTTAAGGTTACAGGATTTGGTCACGGAACTTGTTTCGCTTGTTTTCAGTACTAATGTCTTGTATAGGAAGAGGATTGCTTTGTTCACGGAACTTATTTCACTTGTTTTCGGTACTAATGTCTTGTATAGGAAGAGGATTTCTTCTCTGGTGAGCCTGTGGTTTGCAATGAGAAACTAACCTTCCTCCACTATATTGTAATAGCACATGTGGTTGTCTACAACAATATTATTAAGTTCTAGTTTAGAGACTTCCCTCTTTTTTCTTTTGATGCTAACATGTCTTTCGTTATTCTAAAGTCCTCGTTCCCTACCACACACAACAATAAATGTAATTGAAGTTATTCACTCAGGATCAAGACCAATTCTTTCATTTCGTTCTTTTTTATAACGTGTTGGAGCAAGCTATACATTCCATGATCATACTTTGTCCAAACACAAAAATATTTTACTATAAAGGAATTTGTATCATGCACCACGGTAATGACTTTATTCTGCATGCATAGAGGACTTATACTAGGTTTCTTCCTTGACAATAACTTACTCATAATGTAGTTTCTAATTGATTTATCAGTTTAGTGTAGCCATAACTTAAACCTGGAAAATAAATAAATAAAACCCTCTTCAACATTTGAAAATTCCAAAATATTTTGAGAATGAAACATTTAAAAATTATAGAAAATTCAATTTAAAGAAATTAATGCTTATATGTCTCAGCTATAGCTCTTCCAGAGAAAAAAACCACAAAAGAGAGTCCGTGTTACCCAACCTTGAGATTGGAAATTACGTCCAAGTCTCTCCCCAAGCCTCCTAGATTTTAGAGCAGTTTAAGACATCAACTATTTCTGAGACCTCAAGCCCTCCAATACAATCCAGATATTTGTTCCAAGGTTCCACTTGTTTACCACTAGCTCAAAAACCCCTTTTAGAGTGCACCTACCCACCTTGACAACATCATGTGTATGTCCTTTGATTTTTGTTTCCACTTACCACACTCTCTAGCCACTCATGGCTTTCCCAACTGAGATGTTTTCTTTTAAGTATCTCCAAGGAAGACAGTAACTATCTACCTACCTGAAAACTCAAGTTTCCTCTTTTCTTAAAGTCTTTCTTTTCATTTCTATGACTTATCATAACATATTTTTTTTAAATAAATAATAAACAAACTTTTATCATCTAAATTCTTGTACAAATCTCTATCAAATCCAAATTACTGAGTCATTCATAGTAAAAGTAAATAACAATTATTTACATTCCCAGGGGTCTTACATCTCCCCCCTCCCTTGAGAAAAATGTTGTCCTCTTTGTTTACTCGTGCCCTTGGAACAGGTCAAGGTATGATTTCCTCATCAGGTTTTGTCCTCCCAGGTGGTTTTGAGATAAAGTTCCTCCACTGCACTTTAACCTAGGTGACATTAGGGGAATTTTGAGGTATAAAATGGGTCTCCTAACAAAATTGTACAACCAAAATAAACTTTATAAGAACCATTAGGATTCAAGATGATGATCTCAACAATGGGGGATGATTCACCATTTTTGGAGTAAAAAACTAAAAATATTAAAAAAAATAAAATAATAAAACTAGTTTTTTAAGTCGTATTTTCAACTTATCTCCCTAATTTTTTACTCAAATTTCGAGTGGAAGTACTTGTTGGATGCAAAATTTAATTCTTCATCCAAAGAATACCCATGTTGCATACTTTTGATGGACCTTGCTACACAGAAAATGGGAAATACATGAAAAACATGATTGTAATCACATTTTTCATATATTTCTCATCTTTAGTGTAGTAAGGTCCATCGAAAGTATGCAACATGGGTACTCCTTGGATTGTTACATGAAAAATGAGAAATACATGAAAAAAGTGATTGCAATCACATTTTTTATTTATTTCTCATTTTTAGTGTAGAAGAGTCCATCGAACATATGCAACATGGGTAATTCATGGATGAGGAATCAAATTTTTCATCCAACGAGAGTTGTCGCTGGAAATTTGAGTAAACCCATAGCGAGATAAGTTCAAAATACGAGTTGAAAAAATAGTTTTTTTCTTTTTTGCCTCTAAAATTTGATGATGCAATCTAATCTTATTTTATTATTTCCACTATTATGTTATAATTTCCTTAGGAGGCCCATTTTAGACCTCAAAATTCCCCTAATGTAACTCACCTTCGTATCATTGTTTCTCTCTGACCGAAAATACATATAGGTTCTACCATGAACTCTTTGTCTAGTTATACCAGTTCCACATCACGAAATCTCATTACTTATGAGTGTTTAATAAAAATAATCAACTATCAAAAAATATTATTTATTATTAATATATATTTTTTACGAGCACCTCTTTCTAGTTAACTATATGTCTAGGGTCATACACATATTTTTTTAATAAGAAAATGTGGAAGGTATTGTGAACATGCATGTAGCTTTGTAATGCAAGTTGATAAGCAACAGGTCCAACCCTTTCTAGGATCTGGAAGGGTCCACAATATCGAGGGGCTAATTTCGCACATCCCTTCCACTGCATGGTGTTTTTCTTGGGTTTCACTTGATGTTAGGTCCCTATAATACTAGTGTATTCCCTCACTGTTATTGTCAATGTAGCCCCCTTATTGTTATTGTTGTGCCCATGTAGTCCCCATATTGTCATTATTGTGCCCCATAGAAGCCCACTATTTTTATTCTTGTGCCCTTACATTACTATTGTTATCTCGGCTCTAATTATGTTGTGACCCCTTAGACTCCTATATAGAGAAAGGAGGTTTTTTCATTTGAATCATCCAATAATTGTTCATTTGTGTAATTTAAAGGAGGTTTCCCCCTCGAAGAGGCTAGTTTTGAAATCGTTGATCTATCTCTTCTCTATTTTGTGAGCTCGTTGCATAACATTTGGTATTGGAGTCTTGCATTATAGGGTTTCGCTACTACAAACAGGTCATCGTGGAATTTTCACTATAACATTTTTCTATGAAGTTTAAGAAGCTGAATTTTTTTATCACAAGAAGTCAAAATCCTGATGAACTTCATGCAAAAATTTCAGATCTTAGTTCACTATATTTTCAGAGATATGATCAAATGAATTTATGGTTTCTGAATGATCGAAAATTTCGTCTCAAATAGGTGATCTTGGGAAAACCATCATATGTTCCTCTACGACCATCCGATTTAGTATTTTGTAAAACATGGCTGAAAGATAATAGACTGTAGTAGTTTTTATATAATTTTTATGGATGAAGGTTGAAACAATGACACGTGGCACTCCGTATAGGTTCACTCTACTAAACTAGTCTATAATCAGGTCATCGTGGTAGATTGGGCATAACTTTGCCTTGAAGAATCTAAATTTGGTCTAACTTGTAGCATTGGAAATAAGACTCATAGGGCTACCACAAGACTGAGTTTAAGACATTGGAGATCAGAATTTATAGAGATACAAGATATTCAACATGGAGATCCTAAAAAGAAAGAAAAAGGTGTGTATTCTAAAAAAAATTCATAAGTTTTGTTTGAAAAAACCGTTTGAAGTGATTCGAGGGGAATAGTGAAGCATAAATATCATTGTTTGATTTGAAAATGACTTGAAGCAAGAAAATTGAAACACCTATTAAGAAAATAGAATTCTCTGATATGATGCATGAAGAAGAGGAATAAATGAAACATGATATAGCAAAATTACGAGACCAAGTGCAACAAATTTCACTCACACAAAGAGTAACCAAAAATGAAATCGAAACTATGATGGATGGTTTAAAATCATACATGGAAGGTTTGAAAGATTTCATAGAAGAAAAAATTAAGGACAACATGGAATGTTTGAATAATTATTTAAAAGAAGACATGGAAGGTTTGAAGGAAGGCTTGAAAAAATTGCTACAAGAGATGCTTCCTAATGGAAATAAGGTATTAGATGAAACTCATGATGAGAACAAAAGGAATGTTAATCATGATTTCATAGACTGTAACTTTGGATTGAATACCCACCATATTCCAAAGATCGATATGAGGAAGTTTGATGGCACGGATCTCCATAACATGCAACACACACTAAAAGTACCCATTCCATCCTTGTATTTAGAATCGAATCAACTTGTATGGTATCGACGACTTTTTTCTCGTAAACCACTTTTCACTTGGTCAATTTTTATGGAGGAAATGATAGCACACCTTCTTTAGCCAATTGATAAATCTCAAACAAAAGGGTTCAATGGCAGAGCACATTGAGGACCTCCAAAAATTGAATATCAGGGTGAATTATATTCCAGAGGAGCATAGGATTGATGTCTTCAAAGGGACTTTAAAGGATAACATCCAACATGAGGTTCACTTTTGGGAAACTGATTCATTGTAGAAGGCATTCAGGGTGGCCAGAAAAGTGGAAAGACAAATTATGGCAAGAAGGAAGTCTACCACTCACAACTATAAAGACGAAAGTGTTGCTTCTCCTAGCCTTTCGCAACCTACAAGGGTGACAACAAAATAGTTGGAGGAACAAAAAAACAAAAGGGACTTCTTACAATTGTGATAACAATTACACTAAAGTTCATAAGTATGTTGAGAAGAAATTAATTTAGATAGATTGGGAGGAGGAGGAAGAAAAGGAACAAGAAATGTAAAAAGAAGAGGATACATACCAGTTACCAACCCCAGCGAAAGAAGAAATGAATACGACCATTTCTTGTAATACATTGACAGGAATTACCACTCCTCAAACTGTCAATATTGAAGGACATATCAAGAAGAAAAAGGTAATAGTGTTGATTGATTCGGGTAGTACCCATAATTTTATTCATTGTAAGATAGCCAAGGAATTGAATTACTTCCTATAACTAGCACCCAAGTGTCAAGTGATGGTTACAAATGGAGGAACCATAAATTTCTCTAGAAAGTGCCATAATATCAAGCTATCCATGGGAGAATATGTATTGAATAGTCCAATGCTTTCCATTCCAATGGGTGGTGCTGATGTTGTACTAGGAGTCCAATGGTTATAATCTTTGGGTACAATAAATTTTAGTTTACAATAACTTTTCTTGAAATTTATTTTGGAAGGAAAGGAAGTTGAATTAAGGGGTATCACAGGGAAACTAGGAAAGTTAATCATCTCTAATGGCATGACAAAGATTCTAAATAAAAAACAATGACGGGTAATTGCACAATTATGTTCACTAGAGGTGCAAACATCGAAATCATTTATTTCTCCAGATCTCGAAAATGTCTTGGACAATAATTCTAAGGTTCAAGCAGTGGAAGATCACATCAATCATCAACAAAAAGTTCTCCAACTCTTAAAGGATAACCTCACTTTGGTGCATGATAGAATGAAACAATAGGCAGATCAACATCACAGTGAAAGAAGTTTTGATGTGGGCGACTAGGTAATTTTACAGCTACAACCATACAAACAAATGTCCCTCAAGCAAGATAAGAAGGATAATAAATTATCACAAAAGTGTATGGTCCTTACAAGGTGTTGCAAACGATTAGTACTATGGTATACAAATTGGAGCTTCCTGCATCTTCTGGAGTACACCTAGTTTTCCATGTTTCATGCTTAAAGAAGGTTATAGGTGACAAGCTCCCAGTTCAAACAATATTACCAAAACTTGACGAGGAAGGGAAAATCATATTGGAACCTCAAGCAGTCACAGAAACAAGAACTTGACAACTATGAAATCGATCAATTTCAAAGTATCTCATAAAGTGGAAGAACTTACACGCAGAAGATTCCACAAGGGAGGATGAGAATTTTATATAGAAGAATCCAGAACAACTAAAGCGTTGAGGACAACAATTTTTTGAAGGAGAGGGGCATTTTAGGTCGCTATAATACTAGTGTGTTCCCTCATTTTTATTGTCAGTGTAGCCCCATTATTGTTATTGTTGTTCCCATGTAGTCCCCATATTGTTATTATTATGCCCCGTAGAAGCCCACTATTTTTATTTTTGTGCCCTTGCATTATTATTGTTATGTCGGCTTTGATTATATTGTGACCCCTTAGACTCCTATATATAAAAAGGAGGTTTTGTCATTTGAATCATCCAATAATTGTTCATTTATGTAATGTAAAGGAGGTTTCCCCCTTTAAGAGGCTAATTTTGATGTCGTTGATCTATACCTTCTCTATTTTGTGAGGTGGTTGCATAACACTCCAACATACATGTGATCTCCTACTTGAAACTTCTTATACGTCCTTTTCTTATCTTCAAATGATTTATTCCTATCTTGGGAAGCCTTCAAATTTTATCAAACCTTTTTCATAGTGAGTTACATCTCTGATAACATATTAGGTCCTAATATTAACTTATCTTCTAGGTTGTTCTAGTTAATGGGGGTTCTGCACCTGCTTCCATATAAAACTTCAAAATGGTTCATTTTTAGCGATTCGTGATAACTGTTATTGTACGCAAACTCCACTAATTGGAGGTACTCCTCTCATTAGCTTGGTTGTTGCATTACATACATTTTTGACATATCTTCCATCATTTTATTTACTCGTTACGTCTACCCATTGGTTTGCAGGAGATATGCAGTGCTATACTGAACCTGAGTACCTAAGCCCGTAAAGACAATTTTCTAGAATGTTGATGTGAATTTTCACTTCTCTATTAGAGATCATAACCTTTGGAATTTTGTGTAGTCTAAAGATTTCCCACATAAATATATTTGTAATTTTTCAGCTTGGGCCATGACCATAATTAACTGCAGATACAATCAGACATATCACCAAATTTTTATTTGATGATAGAGATATTTAGTTAGAGAGTACATAATTTTCTTTTTAAGTTTATCATATTTAGTTTTCAGGTAAATATCGGCCTAAGATGTCGAATGAGACATTACACATAGATACTGAATCCTCGTCCTAACAGGCTAATATGAAATCATATCAAGAAAATAATAAATTAATCTCATGAGTCATTTAGATTATATAAATAATAAATATTCCAGGGAATCATCGATTTCCCTTACCTCTTTTATGGGTAAAGGAAATCACTCTTCCTCTAAAAGTAATGGGTACAAGAGTTGATGTGGAAGCTGAAGTGAAAGTGAAATGTCTTCTTCTCGCTACTTGTCTCTACGGAGATATTTCCAGTGAAACACTCTCAATATCCTCCTCCAAAGGTGTTTTCTTTCGAAGTGGAACATCCTCCTCCTTTTGCTACCCCTCAACAGCCATATCCTTGAGGCTCAAACAAATTGACATCCTTCTCCAACCACTTAGGTGCATCTTCCATGATAGACCTCTTAGCATCCAGGTTGAGTTGTGGTGTCAATTTCATCCAACATAATATCTTATGTGTTAGGTATTTTATCAATCCACTTCAACCACAGCCTACAGTTGTAGTACACATAGATCATGCCATTAAAGAATTGGGTATCTTACTTGTATGAGGGTCCTATTATAATTAGATAGTGACAGGTCATAAATTAAAATTTTAATTTGAACATTTCTGACATTTCTAATGGGAAAAGAAGAAAGATAATAAAGTACAAAATAAGGATCCACATATTTGCAGCAATTGATTTTAATGCCCTCTCTCACAAGATATTTCAACATCTGATTTTCTACTTAAGAATGTATGATGATCATCAAGAAGGGTTTTGTTAAAAGAAGCTTCCTCACCTATACTACCACTATATAATCTCCCTTGTCATAATTTATCGACCTCCCTGAAGCTCATGCCTTTAATCTCAGGAACAAAAGCAAGGACAAAAAGAAATGCACCCCCAACAATAGTTGCAAATAATATAAATGTTTTGGATGTGCCTATCACATCAATAAAATATAGGAATCTCTTTGAAAAAATAAAATTAAATATCCAACAAAGTATTGCATCAATGCCTCCACACATACTTCTTTATTTTAAGGATAAATTTCAAAATTGATTGTCCATGAACTGGTCCCATGCCAAGTGAGATGAAAGCTATATATAAAACCAAACCATAGCTAATTGGACCCACATCATTGTAACAAGAGCGCAAATGATGGGAATAGTATTTCTCGGATGTTTTCCTTTTTATTAATGAGGTATGATGGAATTAGTTATGCTAGAGTCCCCAATATACACCCAACCTTATCCTTTTTTCAGCATGACATATGGGTTTGGCAAACCCAAGCGAAAATGGGACCCTGGTAGGGAAGACCTCGTACTCCGTTGAACTCAACAGTAAATCGCGGCCCTGTTAGCTATATAAAGCTACTAAAATAATGAATTTTAAACCCTATATGATCTTTAAAGCCCTATCACTTGCAACAATACCCCTGCTAGGAAGGCTTGAACTTAGAAATAGTTTAGGGAGAAGTGCCTTTTGAAATTCAAAAATAGTTTAGCTTATGATGTTGTCCAGACATATCCAGCAAACTATTGCAGTAATGCCTCCATACATACTTCTATATTTTGAAGGATACATTTTGGAATTGATTGTCCATGGAAATGGTCCCATGCCAGGTGAGAAGAAAGCTATATATAAAACCAAACCACGAAAAACAAGCAAACCATAGCTAATTGGACCCACATCATTGTACCAAGAGTGAAAATGATGGGAATAGTATTTCTCGAGTGTTGACATTTTTATTAATGAGGTCTGAGGGCATTAGTTCTACCACAACCCCCAATACAGCACCCAATCTTATCCTTTTTTCGACCTGACATATTTTTTCGTGCTCTTACTTTCTTCCGAAAGTGTCATACAATGCCCATCTCACAGTGATATAGTTTTAAATTTTAATATCAGCACCCCTGTGCACGTATGTGCAATCAACAGGTCCAAAACACTGATACAATTTTGGTTAACTACATGTTTAGAGGACACTACAGATAGTAAACTGAAATAAGAAATTGTCTAGCAGGATATATTGAGAAAGATCTATATAAGATGTTTATGGAGCATCCATTTGTATATTTACTCAAATTAATATAAATATTAATTTCTTCTGGAAAAAAGCATGTTTTCTAAATAATGTAAGGAAATCCATTGATATTTGAGAGAGTAAAAATCATGATGGATACAATTTGATGCATAGCCCATTATGTTTTTTCTAAATATCAAGAAAAAGTAACATCCACCTTTAACTCAAAATAAATGAGATTTTTAGATCATCTAATTTATGTCGAATCATTTCCTATGCATGCAAGAACTCATATGACAAACTATTCCTACAATATATGGGATTCTATTATAGAAAACCAACCTTGAAAGTGATATCATTGGACTATCTAGGCAAAAGCATTGTTCTCCAAAAACTCACCAGCACTGATCACAATAGCGTTTGTGAATCATACTTGTAATGCCACATGGAAAAAAAATAGGTATGCCATTTACAACCTTAGATTGGAAACTAATGGACATAAATTGCTTCAAATAATGTAGTTGGAAAAACTAAATCCAAATTAAATTTAAATATATTTAAACATGTTAATTATAAAAGTACAATGCCATTTCAAATTGTTAAATCCCTACGACACAATATTCAAGATAATAGAAGCTATAACCTAGACAACCAATATTCCTTTTACATATCAGATGTGAATTTCGAAGGCAAATAGAAACTAGGAATTTGACATCAAAACATAAATATCTAACTTTGAAGAAAATAGAAAATTGAGAACTTAAAATAGCAACAAAATAAATACAAAAAGGAATACTCAAGATTTTACTCCTTTGCTGAAGATAATAGAGATAAGAATTTTGTCTAAAGTTTTCTATATTTTGTATTTTCTCCAAGTTCATCTAACAAAACAATCTATAAAATAACCTCATAAAAAGCATCAACTTGTCTAAAAGAAGATTCAAACATTAGTTCTTGATGGATATAATTCTTTTAATACATAGGAGACTTCAAATGAACATTAAAAAGAATGTGTGGATCATATTTGTAAAAAGGGAGAGAATGTAACTAATCTTCATGAAGCCCATTTACTTCAACCATTACATCTCCTATGTCTTTAAGAGTTAGTTGACCAATTTTAATAGGAAAATTTGGCCAAACCTTCTTTAAATTTCCGTGTAGTAACATTTTTATTCTGTTAAGTGTTGTTGGGTTAGCTATTTCCCTTTCTACAAGTCTTTTAGGAATAAATTTGGGAAGCACATGAGGACTATTTTCACAACCATATATTATAAGACAGGAAAACTTTGCTTCCACAAACCGGTCCTCAATACCATGTAATCCTTATTGCATTCCTTTCCTGATTCTAGGTGGGGACTTCGCAGAAATAATTCGATAAAATTACACATGAAATTGTCACAAATATCATAGAAATGATTTTTATATTGCCTTTCATAGTATATAAATAAAAATTATGAATTTGGGATGATCACTAAAAGATCAATTTCAATTTATCAATAGAAAGGGAACTAAATCTATTACAATATCCATTAAGAAAGTCAACATATAAAAACCTATGCCAAATCCTAGTGTAGATGATTTTGAAAACTTGATGGCATTTGATAGGTTATGTGACAAAATATTTTCCCAATTGAACCTCTTAGAATGATTTATCGTGCCATAGACCAAGGGAATCCATTATAACTTAAAATGTCCTAAATTTGATTCTCCATAAATTCTATATAACATTTTAACTAGAAATGTGTAAGGGTTCTTGAATTTTCCAATTGGGTAGAGTTTAGTTGACCTAGTCTTAAAAGTTACATAATCATTTACCCATTCTCTTGTGCACCCAACCACATCAATTTTTATTCATTTAATACATTTTTTTCAAAATCAAGCATGTATTCCTTATCAAGATAAACTTTAGGAAGACTTAACCTGAACATTGATTCTAAAACTTAGCCTTCCATGTAGTTATTACTTTGTTTGAGTGATTTACTATTGAACGTGTTTGAATATGAGAATGATATATGATCCAAATTACCATATCAAAATAAGGAAACATGGATGGTCCTAGTTCAAACTTGTGTAGCTTGGTGTCCTTGATGAGTTCAAAATTACCTAAATTGTGGGTAGAGTCCACTTTTGAGCTATTTCCCTGTGTATTTCTCCATCCATCATTTTCAAAAAATTCATGCATCTCCTCCCATGACATGGTTCTTTCCTATCGGGCCTTGAATGTGGTATGAGAGAAGAAGGTTGAATTAGGATTGTTTTCCTCAGATGGTTCCTCTTTTAGTTCTATTAATTTTTACTTGGATTTGATGTCTTGAACAACAAGCTTAGTGGCTTTTGATTTTCCTTTGTAGACCATTATATTAGAAAAAATGATATCCTTTATCCAATATAGTTTCTTTGAAGACATTTCAACTATTTTAAACATAGGAACTGTAACATATTCTCTAAATACTAAATTTCTTTTAGATTGTGAAGGTTTCTATGAGTTTCTTCAATAACATGCAGAAAATCCCAAAAATTCATCTAGTAGAGATATTTTTTCGTACTTGAGAAAAACGTTAATATCCATCATATATGAATTAATTACCTACCAAAATGTCTTCTAGGGATATAAATTTAGAAATCCAAGCATCTGGAGTGTGAGAAATGTTTTATCGATATCATCAATAACTTTGAGATAGATACCCTATATGTTCTATGAAAATAATTTAAAAATATTTTATTATTGTTTTCTTTAAATTTTCATTCTTTTCGAAATCCCAAAATCTAGGCATCAATGCATTTGGGTCTAAAACAATTTTGAACAGATATGTTTGGACCACATGTATTTATTTAAATAAAATCAAATGTATTTTTAAATCATTAATCGAGAAAACATTGTTCAAGATAAAACCAAGTTTTTTTTAATCTATGATTTCACATGTATCCGATAATTCAGGGCAAAAGTAGTGATGCACTTTTATAGGTTAACCAGATTCCATATATGAGTTAAAAAAATAACAATTAAACATTCCAAAAAAATAAACATTATTAGAATGATTTGAGTATCTAGGAAATTCAGGGTCTTTAACAAATCTGCTTTAACAAGATACCTGGATATATTTATTAATAAAAATTAAGGAAAACCAATACATAAAGGATGTGCAAATAAAGAAATCAATTTTATTAAATTTAGATTATCTAGGTATCTAAGAGTCTCGGGTGAAAACAATGTTGAATCTTTTATTTTCACTTGGTTACCAAAAATAAATAGAAAAAAAAACATTGGAAAAAGTGAACCAATTGAACAAATAAAACTTAATGGAAAGAATTTTGAGAATCTACGATACATAGATGTGTGTGAAACATGACAAACCATCCAAATATATCAATATTAAAAGAAATTATATGGGTATTTGATGAATCCACGTTTCATTATGAATATGAACTTAAATAGCTCTGGATGTAGATTTTTTAGAAATTTAAAGTTTTTAGGTTTTTTCCTTTTTTTTGAATTTGATAAAGATATAAAACAATCGAGTCTTTAAGGGTTATTTAAAATGGAAAATCAAAATTTAATTAAAATTGAATATTTTTTAAAATATCTATTTTATACAAATAAAATGAGGGCTTGTTGTAGATCTTGCAATAAATGTTGATACAATGGGAGAAACAATTATCTCTGCCAATAAATATTTGAAGTTCAAATAAATCTAAAGTTTAAAAATTTCATAGATAATTATAATCAAGCTAAATATACTTGATTTTTATAAAACAAATATGAGTAATCATTAGGAGTACTAAGTCCCTTATCCAATAATTTTCAAAAGAGCAAAAATATGGAGTTCATTTATGAATTCAAGACAATTGGCTCAATTGGTTTTGAACTTTTGTCATTAAGTCCAAATTTTAATACTACCAAAACAATTTGCATATATATTTTCCTCATCCCTTTTAATCTTGCCACTGCTTCACTAGCCACAAGCATCCATAGCCCTAACGAAGGTGCCTAAGTATCATATAAGAATTGACCAGCTACTAGCAAACATCCATAGCCCCAACGAGTTTCCTTATACTTCCCACATTTCTTTTTTAATTGTTTTCAAATCCTTATTTATTTGACATCCTTTGGATTTGTATATTTGTATTTATTTTGCAATTTTGGATATTTAAGAAGTGAGGTACCATGAGAGTTATTTTGATGAGAAAATGTGTTGACGCATTAATGATTTTAACCCAATAATTTTATCATTCATCACCAATGATACTAATGTTTTTTTATTTTAAATGAAATAGATGGAGCTCTTTTAAAATTAGAAGGTAGTTATTTTCCAAGGCTAATGAAAACTTTAAAATAAAAGTAATATCAAGTAGAGGATTTCATATAACTAAAATGTTGCACATAATGTTGTTATTGATGACAATAGGATGATATTGATGTCAAAGGGGGCGTATGGACAACAACAGCGGGACAATTCTTGATGGTCATAGAAGCAACATGACTCTTTGTGAAGCAGTATGATAGCTTGATCATTTGCAAAGTCTCACTACATGAGGATATGTGTACTTGAAATTATTTGAGTTTTTTACTAAGTTAAGATGCTTACAATACCTTATAAATAGCATGGTTATGTAGTGCTCATTGATACTTTTCCAAAAATATATTTTTCTCAAATAAATGCCTCTTGGAAGAGAAGTTGTGACCTGTTGAAAATCAACATTAATTGGGAAAAAAATTAAAAGGTCAAACTATAGGACCTAAACCCAAAAATTGAACTTCTTAAATGTCATTCAAGTTCGAACGAGATCCACCATTGACTCAACAAATCAATGGCCTCACCTTCCAAAGTGGATTTTCTCTCATAAGGGTTTTCTAAAGAATATCTTGCGTATGTGATTGTAATTAATGGTTCTTTATTTTCTGGATTTTATATGTTACATGGATAAACAATAAATTAACGACTAACAAATCTAGATTGTAAAGAAATTTAGCCTTTGTAGAATAGATTTCAAATTATTTTGGTAAATATGTTATCATGAACTATCTAGTGAAATATATGCCCCAATTTACTAATCATAAAATGCTAAATATAATAAATAAAATTTACTAGCTCATAAAAATCTTGTACCACCTAATTTATTTAAAAATTCTACGAATAAGGACAATATACTGCTCTATAAACTACCATAATTAAATGTCCTCATGTTTATGTTAATAAAAATAATTTTATTAATATAATAATTTATTAAAAGAATAAATATATTTTATTTATTAAATTTTTATTTTTAAAATTCCAAAGCACTGGTTCTCTTTATCCATATATTATCTTATAAAACACCTCATTATCTTAAGTAATTATACCAATAGTTGGTCTCCAACAGCTAAAGAAAAAAAAAGTTAATGAAATTTCCCACGTATGAAATTTCCCAAAGTTTCCCATTTGCAATCTAAACTCGACATTTCGATTCATGGGTGACGGGGCATTCACTTAAATAAAATGGTTGAGGGTTTACACGTAGGTTTGCACTGAGACTTATTATGAGGGTTTGACTCAGATTATGATTTGATTATGCCATGGTTTGCACCAAGACTTATGTTTAAACATGAAGTTTTGACTGAGATTATGATTGGATTATTCCATTTTAAAACATGAAGGATTTAAAATATGAGGTTTTCATTACATAAACATTTCAATGTAATGTAAAGTAATAGTTCTTTTATTTAGAAATAAAAATGGCAAATGTTATATATAAATAGTTCAAAATTACTTCCCAAAAAGCCACCAACTAGATCTATGAGCGAATTCATATTGGATGAGTTTTTTTTAATTTTCTTTTAAACATTAACAACACATGTTAACGCTTTCAACCGAGACAGTGTCACTTTTAACTAGAAATGTGTAAGGGTTCTTGAATTTTCCAATGGGGTAGAGTTTAGTTGACCTACTGTTAAAAGTTACATAATCATTTACCCATTCTCTTGTGCACCCAACCACATCAATTTTTATTCATTTAATACATTTTTTTCAAAATTGATGTGCACCCAACCACATCAATTTTTATTCAAGAAAGACGGTCTCACTTTGTGACGAGCGGGAGAATTGATAGTGGAAGAAAGACGGTCTCACTTTGTGACGAGCGGGAGAATTGATAGTGGAAGAACTTGAAAAGACATTAAAAAGACATGCTAGTACTTTCAACAACGCCGGTGGCCCGGTAGTACTCACTAGAGACAAAAAAAGAAACGCCCATCTACAGAAACAAACATGCATTTACAGAAAGAGAAATGCTACTGCGAGGAAGAGTGGCTAGGAATTTGAAATTAATGGACTTTGTTTGTATATATATTGCCGTTCTGTTTAAAAGAAAAAGAAAATATTTTGTTGCACAGAACAAAAAATTTATGCCGAACTATCATTTCTTACGAATTGAAGGAGTTACGTGGCAAATTCAGATTTGAAAATTGAAATTAACGGTCTCAAAATTTCATTCGGCGAATTACATTTCAAATTTAATGTCGGAAAATACAATCGTCATCCCCAATAGTTAAAAGTCATAGAACAAAAATTAGCGTCCCTTTTAGAAGAAAAGAAAAAAGCTTTCTTTTACCCAACATAGAATTTATGCAAAACTGTCTTTTGTTACGTGAAGGTCCGTTTCTTGTCAGAAGACTTTCTTCAACTTATTCATGAAGGTGACAGTAAAGCACGAGGGCAAATAAATTAAAAAACCAGACAAATACAATTGTGGCCACTAATACAAAAGCACGAGGGCAAATAAATAAAAAAACCAAACAAATACAAAAGCAAGTAGAGTGCGCTTACAGTGGGGGAATGCCCATGTCCCTCTGTGGACTGAATTGGACTGATTTGAGATCTGTATATCCGTCTCCCAGTTATATTTTCTGCATCACGTGGCACGCCACATGGGGAATGGTACTGTGCTAGTTGGTGGTTTAAAGGTGAAAATCGACTGTATAAAGTTTTAACCATTATAAAATACTTCGTTGATGGCGACTGTCCATGCCCACACTCTGCACCATATTGAATTTATCTGTATATCCATTTTTATATGCGCTGTGCTAATTATAGCTCTAGAGACCTTGCCGAATGTGGTCGGCCGCCCACGATTCGAAATTCCACAAATGCGACTGGAAAAGCCTTCCCGACCTCTAAAACCCTTTAACAGTGGAGGTCTACTTACAGGCTGTCCTCCTCCCCTCAGTCCTGTTTCGTACTCAACAACTCATTTTTTATACGTCTTTTTACTTATAAAAGGATAGAGAGGAAACTGTTCTGGCACATTGTAGCCAGGCCCGGAACGCTGCATCAACGGGACTGACTTCAAATTCTTGGACTGACAAAGAATTTTGAGAGAGCTCAAGTGATATTACAGAACATAAGTTGATTAAAATTTAAAACCTGCTGTTGTATTCAATGCTTGATTGAAACTTGCTGATATATTCAAGGTTTTCTCAGTTTGAAGTTTAGGTCTGAAGCAATAGCAATATGGGGGGCACGATATTGGTTCAGTCACAGCCTCTGGAGTGGAAAATTAGTGTTAACGAAGGGATGGAAGCGAATACCATCCAAGAGAACTTCTGCAACCGTTTGGTTACGAGAATTTCTCAAGCTTTCCACGAATACAAAAGATCTGTCCTTTCTGTGAGCAAAAGGGTTTGGCAGGTGGGTGCAGATGATCCTAGAAGAGTTATTCATTCCATCAAAGTTGGCCTTGCACTGACTTTGGTCTCTATATTTTACTTCGTGAGGCCATTGTTTGACAGTTTTGGTGAAAATGCCATGTGGGCTGTCATGACTGTCGTTGTGGTGTTCGAATTCACCGTAGGTAATTATTCACCAAATACCTCCTGTTTACAAGTATTAAAATGCCTCTAGGTATCTTCACACTTTTTGAATAAATTGTTAGGAGGATTTCATGACTATATAATATCAAGTAGACCAGCTATTGGGTTTTTTTCGCAATAATAAATTTAATGTTTTGCGCCTCAATTTTATTATGCAGGTGCTACATTGAGCAAAGGTGTGAACAGATCTTTAGCCACACTGTTGGCGGGATTACTCGGAGTGGGGGTGAGCTATGTTGCAGAACTTACAGGGAAAAACTGCGAACGAGTTATAGTGGGTGTCTTTGTTTTTGCCTTAGGTCGATATTTTCTCCTTCCCATAATACAATTCTGCATGTTATATTCGATACTTCACCTTTGAGTGTTGTGATGTTTATTCTTTGGTGATCGATGCAGGTACAACGTGCACATATTCGCGTTTCTTTCATGTGCTCAAGCAAAGATACGATTACGGGGTGGTCATCTTCCTTCTCACCTTCAATCTCGTAGCCATTTCTGGTTCTCGCGTTGAAAACATTTTAAAATTGGACGATCAAAGGATACCTACGATAATCATTGGGTGTACAGTCTGTTTCATAATAACTGTGTTTGCTTTTCCCATATGGGCTAGAGACGATCTTCACAATTTGATTATACATAACCTAGAAGGATTGGCTGGATCTCTCCAAGGTAATTTGTCACACAGAAAAACAATAAATCATTTATCCTATTTATAAGTTATCTTTATCTTAATTTTTGATTTTCAGAATATTTGGATATCTTTATTCAATCCTAAATATTTGGAAATTTTTGGTGTAAGAATAAGTTAAAACAATTTGTCCTTAATTGACTTCACTCCACTCCTTTATTTACAAATTCCAAAGATATTGAGAAAATATTCAGCGGTTTATGTGATTACAGAATGCGTCACATAATACTTTTTGGACTCAAAAGATGGCCAGGATTCAGACGATGACAAGGTCGGATCGGGCTATAAATGTGTGTTGAACTCGAAGGCCACAGAAGACTCACTGGTAGATATCATAATTCATCAATATACACTATCATCTTTTATCAATATACACTGGTAGATATAGATAAGTTTGGCTATCCATTTAACTTTAACGATTATTTTTAAATTCTGCAGGCGAATTTCGCCAGATGGGAACCACCGCATGGACGTTTCTTTTTCAGATATCCATGGCAATTTTATCTAAAAGTTGGAAGCGTGACTAGATACAGCGCCTACTGTGTGGAGGCTTTAAATGGATTGCTAAACGCTGAGATTCAGGTAATGTTGGTCAATTTTGCCTAATATTGCTTTTGTATTTCCCGATATTGATCAATTTCGTATCATTAATTATTGGTGATGATGTTGTCTTATCAGACTCCAATTTCTCGGAGAGAATATTTGAAGACGCCATGCATTAATATAGACAGAGAATCTGCCAACATTCTTCGTGAACTGGTCGACAGCATAAGGACAATGAGAAGTATAAATCCAACTTTAATGACAGATCGGTTAAAGGCAATGGTAGAGGAACTCCAAAATTCGCTGAGAGCTCAGCCTGAACTTTTCATCAATACCAAGAGTTGGAAAACTGTTGAAGAAGACATAACTCGATCAGACAAATTCCATGACTCCTCAGTGCCGAAAATGACAGAAGAAGCTGATGATGAAAATACAATGTCATTTCAAACTACTTTGGAGGGGGAGATGCAAGAGGACCTATCCAAGACTCAAGCTAGCAAATTATATGAAATGAGCGAAATGAAACGAAGCAGTTATACAGTTATGGAGGTCCTTCCTCTTGCTAGCTTTTCTGCTCTTCTGTTAGAAATAGTGGCAAGGTTAGAGAGCGTGATTGGTACAGTAAGGGAGCTGGGAGAAAAGGCCAAGTTTAGAAATACCGATCAGGCAGTAAAAGAATCCTTTCCACCATCTTTGACAAAAACAACTACGACTCTGACTTCAACGGAACAAATCGTACCCGTCACTCTATCCCCAGCTACGAATCTTTCAACCACCACTACTCTGAGTGATAATCTGCATCACCAATTCCAACATTAAAGCCAATGGTTCCCCTTCCAGGCTAAATGTTTACCAGCACAAAGACAATGCCTAAAGAGACTTATAGAGAATACAGAAGATTATAATCAAGACAAAAGATATTACAGAGTTTTTCTCAATCCACATCATGCATTTATTTCTCAATTCAATTAGGAGAATTGTGAAAAATATAATCCTCGGCTAGTAGTAACACTCTACTACAGAAAGTTGTAACCTATTGAATAGTATGAGAATGATTAAAAGACACAATTTTATTATTCAACGTATGCATTTTTTTGAGTTACATTTTATTTTTAAATATTTAGTTTATTTAGCATTAAAGACACAATTTTGTTATTCAACTTATGAATTTTTTTAAGTTACATTTTATTTTTAAATATTTAATTAATTTAGCATTAAAGTTGTTTATTAAGTATAGCACGTGTAAATAAGTTCACAAAGATAACGATGCAATAAAGATGCAACTCTGATGCTTCACAATCGCCTATTTTTTTTATAATAATAAAAATATTTATAATTTAATAATTAATTTTTAATAATAAATATATTTATCATTTAATAATTAATTTTTGAATAATAAATATATGGATAATTTAATAGTGAATTGTTAATATTATTTAACATTTAATTATTAATAAGATGATTATTTCATATTACTATTTAAATGTTGATTTATTGTAATTATTTTAAAAACATTATATTTCAAAAATAATTTTTCCCAATTAAAAACAATTACATTATTTTTTTAAATTTAAATTCTATTATCTCATAGTTTTTTCTTACAACAACAAAAATAACATTGTTCATGTCATGTGGCTCTCAATTCTTTATATTTGTTGATCATGCATAAGAGTTTAGACTAGCTTAGACCCATTTTAATTATGAATCTATCAAATATGGAGAGGGATCAAATCCCTCAAGTTGCAAATATCTTTTTTGAATGCAAAAAATTGAAGAAAAGTTTGCAACTTGATAGATTATATCCCTCTCAATGCTTAATAAATCTGAAATTAAAATAGAACTATACTAGTTTATAGACTAAATATATTGTTGAACCAAAATAATAGTATAAATATGAAATTAAAATAGATCTACACTAGTTTATGGTCCAAATATATTGTTAAACCAAACCATTTAGAAATTAAAAAATTTAGTTAATTTTTATAAAAAACAATTTTAGTAATTTAAGAAATATTATAAAATAATTTTTTAATGTTTATCACTAATTAATATTACCCACATTTATCAGTCATTTAACTCATATAAATAAGTTAATTAATACATTAACAACTATTTTAAAAATTAATCCAAATAAAAATAACTTCACACCACTTCACTTCCTATCTAGGTAAAATACTTGAAAAAATAACTTCACACCACTTCACTTCCTATCTAGGTAAAATACTTTGAACAAATAACTTCACACCACTTCACTTCCTATCTAGGTAAAATACTTGAACACCAGGTTACAATTTGGAGGATTCTGGACTGAATGTTATTAGACTTCGCTGGTGACAAATTTTTTTCTAAACATCCACTGAACAATTTTTTAAAAGCTACTATTCTCAAACAGTTTGGCATATTTTAGGGTATCCACTGAACATTTTTAAAAATCTACTATTTTCAAACCGTTTGGCATATTTTAGACTCATTAAAGAACATTTTATATTATGGTTTCTCAACACGATCACTTCTCATAAATCTTTTATATATTTATATTTATTTATTTAATAGGTTGCTTGCATGCATGAAACTAAAACCTTCCAACCTGCACAAAAATAAATGATGAGTAACCCAACCCAGTTCTGCAATTCTTCTTGACCCACTTTCTTATAATTGACCGGAACCATCAACAACCTAAGTGTTGTTTGCTTAAAATTTAAATGCACAAAAAAGAGAGTCTCGGTCAGTTTCGAACACAAGACCAGGTCTGCTAAACTATCCGCCCCAATTCATCGTCATTGAAACTCAATCAAACTAATGCTATTATATCTGTAATGTCATTGGGCTTTCAGTTAAATTCGACTGCTGCCA
This sequence comes from Pinus tabuliformis, assembly GCA_031772625.1. Classification (NCBI taxonomy): domain Eukaryota; kingdom Viridiplantae; phylum Streptophyta; class Pinopsida; order Pinales; family Pinaceae; genus Pinus; species Pinus tabuliformis. The sequence continues at coordinate 511,336,289 of CM062818.1, read as the reverse complement.
TAGTTGTTACCATTATAAGCTTGACAACAATCTGATTCGCTCATAATTTAATTCCTAATTCTGAATCAATCCAAATCCAAACCTCCAAATCGATCCAAACCTCTAACTTCTTTTATAACTGGAATACGCTCAAATCCCATGAACAAAACTTTCAAATCGATCCAAACCATGAGTGAACTTAGTGTATACAAATAAAAAGCTCACTGAGCTATTAATTGCATTATTGGCTATGTGGTTGATACCATCACCATGTTCTGTTATGTTATGAGGATATGCATGACCAATTTTGGTAGCTCATACATATAATAGTATCATCTAGTTCTCCTATTAATGGTTCCGAAACATGGTATCGGGTTTGTAAAAACATCTTCTCGTGAATTTAATAAAGGGCATGCATGTCAATAGGCTGATGATTTTTATATATGTTTATGTTTAAAGCAAAAGGGGGAGGTCAATATGTTACGTGATCAAGTATAAACACACTCATGGCATTAATACTTTCACAAAGGTATTGAGGACATGAACATTGTCAAGGAATAGAGCAATGCTTTGTTAAAGAATATGAATGCAATGTTGCGTTAAAGTTTGAAACATGAGCGTGTTTCTGTATGGCATAAGTAATGGGTGGCATAGCAAATTGCTTGGAATATATTATGTGTTCTGTGATATTATAAGTATTTTATTTGTGGTGTGATACTACTTTAAAGCTAAGAGGTTCTATTATAAATATGACACATATATTATGTTTGGAATTTTATATGGGAATTTGAAAAAGTCTTGGTCATATTATATGGTGGTGCATAAATTTAAAATGTGCTTGGCTTTTAACTATGTTTATTTTGTATAGCTAATGTGTCACATCCCAAGGTATTTTTTGGGATGTATGTATGATATGTTTCGAGTGCCTAGTACTAAATGCAGGTCACTAATAAACTTCACATTCAACTATGCATTCCATAACTATTATATTTGGCAAATTTCCTTCTTGGCTTGATTTGAACCTTGACTTGAGATAAAATTACGTTGAATGCGTTGGTTGTTGCACTTGGATAATAGCTTTCAGTCCACAATTAACAGTATAAGAATCCTCAACACACACATTCTCATTTTTTGTTTTCAATGAGGAAGAGATTTAATTGTAAAGTTGAATGATTGAATGGTTTCTCTCTATGGCTCTATCTACATTTCATGCTATGCTAATCTCTCATTCATTATTTTTATTTTCTCCCATGTCCCTCCCCTACTCATGTTTTTCTTACCTGCATCTTTTTTTTGTAAAAAAGAAACATGGATCATGTTCTCTAAGGAAACCAACACATGTTATTGTTATATTTTGTTTAAAATGTTGTATGTAACAACCCTCTACAAGGCTACAACTTTCACACTTCTTATTTGAATTCCCATCTTGAGCTAGTTGTAGGGTGTTGACTCATCGTTATGATGTCCATGTTATCATTCTTGTGTGGGATTTCCCTCTCTCACTCACTGAGTATTCCACTCTGAAAAAATTGTAGATAGCTCAGAGAGGGCTTATCCCCCTGTTTTACTGGCCACCTCTTCGAGTCTGCAATCCTAATGAATCAATTCTTTCTATTATTGTTCTAGGTTTATTGTGCACCAACTATTCCAACTTTTTATGATTGTTTCATTTTGTGGGATTAAAATGAAAATGGTTATGTGATGATTATTTACATTCCTATCTAGGCTTTCGTGGTTATGATAAATGACATTATGCTGAAAACTCTAGGTTTAAAGTCTAACAGCTACTCTATTTCCCTTTTACATTTTCATGGTCCCTCCATACCATGTTTTCCTATCCATATATTACAATGTTATTTTTGTGAGGGTTTTTCTTCTCAAGAATAAAGCAAAGTTACATATACGAGAAATTTATCTTATGAGCTATGTACACTTAGCCTTACTTGATATGTTTCCCCTGCATAAGACATATCATCTAAAAATTGATAAAGACAAGTAAGCTAATAATCCCCCTTTAAGCTAATAATCCCCCCTTGTTAAACCCACTATATTGGAAATTTAAAAATGTCTTTCAAATGCACTAGTAAATAAATAGTTTTATAGGAAATTGTTATTCGCATTGGACACATTACCTCAACCTGCATTATTGCCATGTTCTCTTAAACAATTTCCCTATATGTTTATTAGTTATTAAATACTTAAAGGAACTTGGAAATGTCTGATTCCAATTCCAGAATGTTGATTGTCTTTGGTACATTTTACCTCGCTATATTTTGTTGTCTCAAAATACATAGTGAACACCCACTCCATGTCATGCCATATCGTATCACCTTTTTTTATATGTGCTCATTAAAAAAAAAGCCACTGAAGTTGGTACCTTATTAATTCTAAAGTTTATTTTACTTACAAGTATAACTAAAATAACCTAATTGTTGAGGCAACTTGCTTACAACCAGAACTTTGTCCATTATTCATAAGCAAGTTGTAACAATGGCTTCAAATTAGACATCCTCCTGTAGTTTTTGATATGTTGTTGCAGTCATTGCTTTCATGTTGTAAAAGCTCATCCTGTTATAGTTGTTGATAAGTTGTTGCATTCATTAAGCTTCCATGTTGTAAAATGGCATCCTCATGCAGTTATATTCTTCACTTGCATGCGCTTAATAGTCAATAAACCTAGATACATATGCATCGACACGACATTTTTTTCATCTTCACCTCTCCATTTAATTTGTTATTTCAAGCACCCAGATTGTTGTGTTAGGTAAGAGCTATGCTGGTGAATATTTAATTTGTTTAGTTATCATGTAAATAAGGTTTATGATGTCATGAATAAATTTGTTATTTATAGGGATATGAGTTTCTTTAGTAGTTGTTCCTGAGGAAATTGAAGGGAAAAGGGAATAAGAGCTAATGTGACTTGGCATGAAAGCAAAAACAAAATAATCAAGTTTTCCATTTGTTTTGATGCAAATTTTGATGAGTTTACTTAGCTCACGCAAACCAACCACTTATAACTAAGAGGAACTCTTCCTACCCCACATGTATGGCATAATTCCCCTCAGCCAAATCCCAACATCATGGAGATCCCTGAGCCTCATCCATTCCCCTACCAACATCCCCAAATACATTATGGATGGGAGCCTAAACATGTTACACTAGTCTCTCGTAATACTTACTGGCCTTCAAGGTCCCATCATGAGAGTCCAATTCCAATTGTTGTACCTCAAATTCTTTCTGATTTATCACATGTTATACATTCTCATACACATCAACCATTGATATCACCTACACAAACAAAATGACAAAAGTTACATCAACTACCTTACATTTTCCTTCTTGCACTAAATCTACCTCTATCCATTCTCACACAAGAATCCCTATAATTGATAATGGATAAGGAAGAAAATTTCATTACTTGTCTTGCATTAGAATACAAGAAGGAAATAGGATTGTTGAGAAGACACAAGTCATAGAATCACACAGATATCTAGATCTATCTTGACTAAGATTTTGGTTTAACTTTGTTTTTACTTATTTTTCAGACTTCACTACAGACATACACTATGAGAATAGGCTCATTTTTCATTATATGGGTTTTTTTGAACATGAACATATGGGACACACAAGGATGATTAATGATGAGTTTTTATGTTGTGTTTTATGTTCCTTATCTCTATATATATGGTTGACGAAGGATGATGCATTTTGATATTATGGTTGATGATGTCTGGTGACATTGTTATGATACTATGGTAACATTTATATTTCATGGTTAAGGGAGTCAAAAGGTTATGTTAATGTTATACAATGGATATGAGACAAGTGGGTCCCCAACTACTCATAAATAATTTAAAAATATATTACTTCCTCCAATTAATCCTCTTCTCCCAAAACTAAAGAAAATATTTAAATATATAATTAAAATAATTGGAGGTTGTTACGTTGTAAACTACTTAAAAGAGGCTAGAATAGTAGAGAGAAGCTTTTGAAGGAAACAATTTAAAAATAAATAAAAGTGAAGAGATTTATGCTACACTTTTGAGTCGTCATTATTTCTAATTATACTTTCCCATTTTTTAGTTAAAGGGCATAACATTTTTGTTGATAGCAAAAATAACTTGAGGAGTGATAAGGAAGGAGTGATTTGATCATTGAATATTTGATTTTTACAAGGTTTATTTAGTCCTCTTGCATCTTATTGTATATTAGAAGTTCTAAATTTACTGCAACCTTTTTGCTTTTACTCCACCTCAACATAAGACTTACTTCGACGCAACTGAATTCTCATAAGATTTGTCTTGCTGCAATCGAATTTTGTTTTCTAACATGGTATCAGAGCGGGTTGAACTTTGTTAGTGTAAAAACAAGTGTTTTTACCAACAGTTGAAAAAAAAATTGTTTTGAGGGAAAATTATTTCTTAGCATATTTACCAATAGGTAGAAAGTTTTTCTTACACTCAGAAATGGAAAAATCAAGCACATGCTTGACTAATCCTCAGATACCTCACTTTAATGGAAAAAATTATGATTATTGGGCTATAACAATGAAGTCCCTATTTTTGTCTCAAGACATTTTGGATTTGGTGGAGAATGATTTTCAATAACCAACGGTTGCAGCAGCATATAATGCTTTGTCTCAAGCAGAAAGAGATTTGGTGAGGGATAACAGGAAGAAGGATGAAAAATCCCTCTTCTACATTTTTCAGGCAATTCATGAAAGTGCTTTTCCAAGGGTTCCAACAACAACGAAGTCCAAACAAGCATGGGACACCCTCTAGACAGCCTACGAAGACATGGAAATAGTCAAGACAACAAAACTACAAATGTTGAGAAGAGATTTTGAAACACTTTGTATGAAAGAGCCTGAGAATGTAGACTCATTTTTTACAGATGTAATTGGATTGATTACTCAAATAAGGTTTCATGGATGGACGCTTGAAGAAAGGAGAATAGTTGAGAAATTTTTGAGAAGTTTTCCAACAAGGTTTGATTCCATTGTTGTGGCCATAAAACAGACAAAGGATCTTTCACAGTTCTCAGTGGATGAGCTTCATGCATCACTGATTTCTCATGAACATAGACTGAATAGAGAAAAAAGCTCCTCATTGGAGCATGCCTTCAAGACACAAGTTTCATTTGGTCAAGGTAGAGGCAGAGGAAGATCATATGCTAGAGGAAGAGGAAGAACCCCACACAGAGGTGGAAGAAGCAGCCCTTCAAGCTCAAGTGGAAGAGGTAGAAATCAAATCCAAGTCAAGGCCCAAGCCAAAATCAAGCACAAGGTGAGAGGTATGATAATTCTCAAGTTCAATGTCATTATTGTAAGAAGTATGGTCATTATGCAAATGAATGTCGAAAGAATAAATATGACATTAGTAACAAACAAAGTGTAAATTTTACACAAGAAAATCAAAACCATGATAGCATATTTTTAGATTGTAACATTGCACAAGAAAAATAAACTGATATATCTTATCCAGATTCAGGGTGTAGCAACCACATGTCAGGGAACATAGAAATGTTTTCAAATCTTGATGAAAGTGTGAAATCTGAAGTGACATTAGGGACTGATAGAAAGTCTCTATCATGGGAAAAGGAAGAGTCAATATCCTAACAAAGAAGGGGCAGAAGAAGAACATCTTAGATGTTTACTTTGTCCCTTGTTTGAAGCATAACCTCATAAGCATTGGAGAGTTCATGCAAAAGGGCTACAATGTCTTTTTCAAAAATGATGAGTGCACAATTTTGGATAGGCCTCCAAGAAGACAACTGATTGCAAAGGTTCATATGAAAAAAAATGTAATGTTTCCCCTAAAGATAAGAACAGATTTGAAAGAAGAAGATGCACAAGCACAACTATCAATTAACTCACAAGAGGATGGAAGAAAAGATGCAACTGTCACACAAGTAAACTTTCAAGCAGAAGTTAAAGATGAAAATTGGTTATGGCATTTGAGATTTGGTCATCTTAAAATTGGAGGTTTGAATTTGCTGCATAAGAAAGGCATGGTGAAAGGATTACCACTCATAGAGAATCCAGACAGCTTATGTGAAGGATGTATCTTGGGCAAGCAACACAGAGAGACATTTCCAGCAGGAAAGTCAGTAAGGGCAAAGGCACCTTTGGAGATCGCCCACTCAGATTTATGTGGACCAATGCAGACACCATCAATTGGTGTCAGCCACTATTTATTGACCTTCATAGATGACTACACAAGGAAGACATGGGTCTATCTCCTCAAACAGAAAAGTGAAGTGTTTGAGTGTCTTCGCCAATACAAAGCACTTGTTGACGAGCAAAGTGGACACTAAATCAAAGTCATCAGGACTGACAGAGGTGGAGAATACATCTCAAATGATTTCCTACTTTTTTGTTCGGAACAGGGAATTCATAAGCAATTTACAGCAAGATATACACCTCAACGAAATCGTGTGGTGGAAAGGAAGAATAGGACCATTATGGAAATGGCAAGGAGTATGTTGAAGGAAAACAATTTTCCAAATGATTATTGGGTTGAAGCTGTCACTTATGCATCATATATCTTGAATAGATGTCCAACCGGAATCATCAAGAACATAGTTCCTGAAGAGGCATGGAGTGGAAGAAAGCATAGTTTCACTCACATGAGAGTCTTTGGTTGTCTACCATATGCCCATGTCCCAGACGAGTTGAGGAAGAAGTTGGACAACAAGGGGGAGAAATGTATATTTGTTGGATTCATTGACGAATCCAAGGCATACAATCTCTACAATCCATCAACCAAGAAAGTCATAATCAACAGAGATGTGCAGTTCATAGAAGAGGAAGCATGGGATGGAAGTCTAGAGAAGACAATCAATGTCAAAGCACATATACCACATGAGGACAAAGAGGAATTGAAAACAACAATAAATTCCTCAACAATTACTCCCTCTACTCCTATTCAAGCGCAACAAAGAAGGCAACAAGGAACACCATCAAAAAATAATAGGACAGTGTCATGCAGTCAAGAAAGTTCTTCTCCAAGCATGCCGCAATGCGCAACACCAAGTCACATGTCAAGCCCATCTTCAGCAAGCACAAGAAGACCAAAATTCAGAAATCAAAATAAAATTTATGAGCAAGATGAAATTGATAGCAGCGCCGGTTTGAATTCCTTATTTGCATTATTTTGTCATGTAGATGACCCAATCCATTTTGAAGATGCAGTCAAAGAAGAAAAATGGGTAGCGGCAGTGGAGGAAGAAACAAAAGCAACATAAAAGAATGACACATGGGTGTTAGTGAACCTTCCGCAAGGAAAAGAAGTCATTGGAGTGAAGTGGGTCTATAAGACCAAAAACAATGCCAATGGTAAAATTGAAAGGCATAAAACAAGGCTAGTTGTCAAAGGCTACAAGTAGCGACATGGAAGAGACTATGCGAAGACGTTCACGCCAGTCATGAGGATGGAGACAATGCATAAAATTGTGGTGATTGTCGTGCAACATAAATGGAAAGTGTATCAAATTGATGTAAAATCAATGTTCTTGAATGGAGTGCTGAAAGAGGAAGTGTATGTTGCACAACCACCTGGTTATGAGGTAGAAGTCCAAGAAGACAAAGTGTATAAGTTGAGGAAATCTCTTTATGGGTTGAAGCAAGCACCGCGTGCATGGTATAGCAGGATAGATGCTTACTTGTTAGATAATGGTTTCGACAAATGTGACGGTGAACCCACTCTCTACATCAAAGAGAGCGATGATAAAATTCTTATTGTCGTATTATATGTAAATGATTTGATTTTTAGGGGCAATGATGATTTCCTCATCACTGATTTCAAACAAGTCATGAAGAATGAATTTGAAATGACTGACTTGGGGTTGTTAAGATATTTTTTGGGCATAGAAGTAAAGCAAACATAAAATGCCATTTTTATTTCTCAAGCAAAGTTTGTAGTAGACATTTTGTAGAGGTTTAAGATGGAGAATAGCAAGCCTGCACCAACTCCAACTGTCATGGGATTGATGTTGAGCAAAGAATATTGCAACAACAATGTAAATTCGACATTATACAAAAGTATGATAGGCAGTTTGATGTATTTGACCGCCACTAGGCTAGATATAATGTATGTAGTGAGTTTGGTGTCGAGGTCGATGGAGACACCCAAGGAAACACATTGGAAATCAAAAAAAGGATTCTAAGGTATGTGAATGGGACAAAATAGATGGCATCTTGTACACCGCAACATATGATTTCAAGTTGGTTGGTTACATTGATAGTGATTGGGCAGGAAGTGTCGATGACAGAAGGAGCACGTCAGGATATGTTTTTCATTTGGGTTACAAAGCCATTTCATGGGCCTCCAAGAAGCAATCGATAGTTTCATTTTCAACAACAGAAGCTGAATATGTTTCCACAACAACAACAGCGTGTCAAGCAGTTTGGATGAGAAGGATGTTGAGGGATCTTCGCCACGACCAAGAGGGAACAACAACTATTTTCTGCGACAACACCTCAGCAATTGCATTATCAAAGAATTTTGTTTTTCACAAGAGGACCAAGCATATTGATGCTAAATATAATTTTATCAAAGAATTGATTAACAATGATGAAATTGTGTTGCAGCACTGTAGGTCACAGGAACAGTTTGCTGATATTTTCACAAAGCCAGTGTCACGTGAAAATTTTGTTTATCTCAGAGATTGTTTGGGAATTGTCAATGGAGGTTGTTGTGATTAAGGGGGAGTGTTGGAAATAATAATCTAAACAACCTTCTTAAACGCACTGACAAACACCATGCTTTCCCAGTCAAATTCTGCATGGTTGTGATTTTGTTTGCAGGCGAAAGGACTAAAGTCAGAGCAGAAGTACAACATTGACCATTCCGAAACAAAACAAAGAAGTCAAGGAACTTAATGAAGTTGGTAAATAAATATGGGTAAGCATTTACTCCGCAACCGTTACCCACACCCCACAACACCTGCAAGTTCAGAAAACCATTTACTATGCAAAATCGCCCATGTTGCATATAAATTATTTGCTTTGTCATTTATTAATGTAAAATTTGTTTTTTGAGATAAATATGGATGTAAAATTAATTTGTAATGTTGGCAAGTTAGAGAGTGAGAAAGGGTGAAAGTATGTGAGGTAGTGAGGAGAAAATCGTGGAAGAAATATTACTCCACAACCCAGTGATGCATAAATCACAGTAAGTGTTTTTTTTTGTACTTGAAGTTGTAGCCTCCATTTATCATGTGAATTCATTTCCTTATGTTTTCACATATAATATAACGTGTGGCTTGTTTCATTATGGTATTAATCTTTCACAACTACTCTGTGACACTTTCTGCAAGCACATAAATGAATGAATATTTTCTGATTTAGGAAATATTTTGGAATTCAAATAATAAGAGGGAAGTGAATTGTTTGAAGTAGCTTTTGTTCTTAAGATTTTAAAATGTTTTGTAAGATTTGGACTCGTTCCGTAAGCGCATGAATGAATATTTTTTTTTATATATTTTTGGAATCCGTAATAATGTAGATTTTAAGAATATTTCTAAATTTGAAATGAAATAAAAATTGTTTTTACTCGTTATTTCTAAAATCAAATATAGGAAGGAGTAAATATGTCACAAACGAAACCATTAAAGGGAAGAATAATTGAATTTTGAAGATCATCTCCAACCCATATGGGAAAAGCAAACACTTCTATTATGAAACAGAGTGTACAGCCTATGATTATTGTAGTTATCCTTTGATGTGAAAATTTTAAAATGTTTTGAATGCGAGAACCGGAAATGGCTACGAGATTGAAGAAAAGAATGAAGATGACCACCCCATAGTCGTATCTTTGCTTGATCACTAGAAATAAATGTGAATATGTGCACGATGTACCTACATCGATCACAGAAAGTAAAGGAAGTATAAACATCAGAACCCTGAAAGGTAAAGTATAGAATATGGTTGAAGAATCACCGCACCTCTATAGAATCTGTAATTTCCACCCTGGGGATCCTAGTTACTGGTTTATAATGTTTACCAACACCTGCAGGTTTTGGTGTAACGGAAAACCTCCACATGCTATCAGAGCTTGGACCCAGGTTCGATTCCCCCAAGTTGCGTTTGAGGGGGGATGTTGGAAGAATCACTGCACCTCTATAGAATCCGTAATTTCCACCCTCGGGATCCTAGTTACTGGTTTGTAACGTTTATCAAAACCTACGGGTTTTGGTGTAACGACAAACCTCCATAGAATATAGCATGTAAAATTTTATTTTGGGAAGGAAAATGTATCGACCTAAGGCAAAAACAAAGACAGCTAGTATAACCCGTTTGCAGTTTTTCCCTGTAAGTTCTGCAACATAGCGAACCCCAATCCGGTAATCCTGCCATCGGTGTGGCAAAAGATCGGTTCAGACCTTTGCTCAATGTAGCACCCGCATTATATCATTAAGGAGAAAAACATTGATTTATTATTGTGAAATCTCAATAGCTGGTCTAATGATACTATATAGTCATGAAAACCTCATACCAAAAAATTCAAAATGTGTGAAGATACCCAGAGGTATTTTGGTGAATAATCACCTACAGTGAATTCGAAGACCACAACGATAGTTATGACAACCCATACGACATTTCCACCAAAACTATCAAACAATGGCCTAACAAAGTAGAATACAGAGACCAAAGATAGTGCAAGGTCAATTTTTATGGAATGGATACCTCTTCGAGGATCATCTGCACCCACCTACCAAATCCTTCTGCTCAAATAAATGACAAATCTTTTGTATTGGTGGAAAGATTGAAAAATTATCCTAAACACATGTTGTAGAACTTCTCTGGGATGTTCTTCACTTCCATCCCTTCCTTAACACTAATTTTCCATTCCAGAGGCTGTGACTGGATCATTGTGCGCCCCATACCAATAATTTCTTTCAGCGCAAGCTTCAGAGCTAGACTTCAAACCGAGAAAGCCCTAAATATATATGCAGCTTTTAGGTTTTGTAATATCAATCAAGCAATTTCTTTCTCTTAAAATTCTTTGGTTGTATATCCAGTCCAATAAATAGAATATAGTCCTCTTGATGCAGTGTTTAGGCACTTTATATCCTTTTATAAGTTCAAAATTCTTTGGTTGTATATCTAGTCCAATAAATAGAAGACAGTTCTCTTGATGCAGCCTTTAGGCCCTTTCTATTATTTTATAAGTACAAAAGCGTACAAAAAAATGACTTGTTTAGTACGAAACACGATGGAAGGGAGAATGGCGACCAATAAGTGGACCTCCAAAAAGGCCAAGAAGGTTTTTATAGTTTCATTTGCGGATTATGACAAGTATGAATTTCGAATATGGGTGGTAGAGCACATTCTGCCAAGTCTCTAGGGTTATGATTAGCACAGCACATATACAGACAGCTATACTAAGGAATTCAATATAGGCCACAAAGTCGGCACAAACATTAAATAATTTTATAAAACCGTGAAAATGTTATACAGTTGCAAAGGCATTTTTCACCATCAACCCACCAATTAGCACAATACCATACCACATGTGGCATGCCACATGATGTAGACAAATATAACTCAGAGATGGATCAGATCTGAAATCAGTCTAATTCAGTCCACAGAGGAACATGGACATTCACTCCATATATATTTATATGGTTTTTTTAGAATTACATGTTTAAATTATAAAATGTGCATAATCCTGCTTGACAAGTTTTCTAAGTTGCACAAAATTAAAATATTAGATTACATGTTATTTCATATACAAATATGTTTAACAAATTCTAGGTTTGTTGATGTAATGATCCATATAACTAGTGTAGCATATAAATTAAATGTGAATAAATATCATCAATCTATGATAATGGGCAATTTTCGTCCATGGTTTTTGTTTTTGGTTAATTTATTTTTAATTTATTAATTTTAATAATAAATTATATGTTTTTTAATTGAATATTCACATAAATTTATATATATAATTTTTCAAATTAAAATAGTCTAAAAAATGCTATGCATATATTTGAATTCTTGAAAAGTCACAAAATTCTTGTTCATTTTATGAGATGAATGGCAATATCATTGTGCTCAATAGAAAGTATCGCGAAGACACATTGATAGAAACTTTTTTGGAAATGAATTAGCCTCTAATTTAAAAAATTCACGTTATCTTAATAGTGTCCCCATGACTACCAACTATGGCCATTTTTCATGTGAACTTTCTCCTCCTTCACAAGGTCTTCTTTGCATGACAACTTCAGAATAAGATAATGTACTCTAGAAACGAGATTCAATCCATTCACAATAAGATGATGTCATCTCATAGTGTATTTAGACATTCCTAGGCAATTCCTTCATTTGTTGGAGTTGTTACGTATTGATCGGAAGGCTCTTGGAACCAATTCTTTATTCATGGGTGCCTATGTAGATCAAGGATATTATTATGGGTAGATAGTGACATTCATAGTTTCTCTATAAGTACGCTATAGGGATAGAATTACTATTCTTTGACTACTTCCCAATGACAATTCTTGGAACCAATTTTGTATTCATGGATGACCATGTAGATCGGGGACACTATTATGTGTAGGTAGTGACACTAGTAGTTGTTAAACTCCCATTGAAAGAAAGATCGTATGCTAGTACAGTGGCCTCTTCCCATAGTTCGACACACTTGACAATACAATCCACGACTTTGAATGTGTTATTCGAGACTCCAATATTTTAATCACAAACCCTTTAATGTGTGTTAATTCTTCCAAAATCATTGTCAACATGAACAATGTCATTGCACAATTCATATTACAAGAAGAATAAAAGAAGATACATTTCCCCTTGGCACCAGTGGCAGTCAAGTGAAGGTTTTTCAACTTCTAGGCCACTAGACAAATTGGTTATGATGGCCGCTCAATTCTCCAACAAATCCTTCTAATCCAACCACCAAAAATTCCTCAAATAGAAGCTTGGCCTTCTCTTTCCAATAAAAATTTATTGGATTCCCTTTGCCAATGTTGAATCTGATGAATCACATCATGATGGACCAAACCATAGATACAAAAAAAAAATCTATTCACAACCAATATATTCTACTCTTCACATTTTCTAGGCCCTCCCTTAAGGGATTCAAGCCTCATATCGACTCTGATAGCAAATTAAAATATTGGAGAATAAGCATATTACACACACAAATGTGTTAAGCACACTTTATGTTAATTTTTTTGATGACATGTATACATACAATAATATTTTTTCAAGATTGACAAGCTACTTTGGTTGTGCAATCAACCTATTGAGCAATATATCAACCACACACCAATCTAGAAAGAATCTAGTTGGAGAACATGTCTTAAACCAATTAAAACTAACCAACCCATAAGGAACAATGAAAAATTTCTCATTCATCCAATGTTAGCAATTAATACAAGTAGGATTTACATAATCCAACATCAAATCATAAAAACTAAGTAAACTATAACCTTTTTTTTTGTAAGTTAATTATTCTATTACTTCAAAGTTTCATATTACATCCTTCTAAACATCTCAAATCAACAGAGTTCATACCATTATGAGTCTCAATCTTCCACGAGGGAAACCAAATCTATTGACCGATAATGTAATAACACGAGTCAAAATAAAGAATCTACTGTAGTTATCAACAAACAAAGTGTCATGAAGAAAGATAAAACTAAAACAAGTCATGCTAGGTGATCAAAAATCTAATGAGGTCACTAAAGTAAGATCTTGTGCATTGATACCAACAAAGCAGAAGGCTTGATTTCACATTCAAGATGGACTTCCATATGAGCCAGATAGGCATCTAAGCTAACCAAACAAGAGCATTGATGATGTTGCACCCTTTTTATCTCATTCAACGAAGAAATAATATCATTCTAATCTTCATGTTTCTCTCAGGACTCTTTCTAAAAGAGTTTTCAACTTCCAATAGAGGGTGAGATATTGTTCCCTTCTCCCCCTACTATGACGAGGTTTAGGAAGCGAAGTGACTACTTCCTTCATGATCTCAGAGTCACAGTATGCTTGGAAGTCATCATTAGTGTAGGTTGCTAGCTAGAAATTTTCTTCATGGATATTCAAAGGAGTGGAAGAGTGAAAAATGGTTGCATCTTCCTAAGCCTATGCTTGGGCACGCAGGAAACCCTTTTATCGTCTACCCCCACTACCCCTGCAACTACACATGCATTTCCATAACATAATTCCACAATGGGAAAAGAACAGAGCTAGACAAATGACACACACCGGACTCAAGAAAAGAAGACGTATTTTAAAGAAACAAAAACCGAAGAAAAAATCATAGGGGCAGAGGAAACAGGGTGACCTAAACCGGTAGGAAAAAAGAGTCCCATATACTATACACATGAAAAATCACCTCCAAATAGAAGTCCCCTTGCGCTTATGGACACAAAGAACCAATCCCAGTGAACCTGGTAAGAATTAAATTGAAATATAAAAAATTAAACCAAGTTAACTTAAAATCATCACAATCAACATCAAGAAAGGAAGGATAAGGTTGAAACCTACTACTGTTACTATTGTCCCTTAATCGAAGCTTGCACAATCTTAGATGTAGAATAAAGGTGGGCGTCGCCAACAGTGAAAAAGCATTAGCTCCAATACCACCCACAACATATCTTGGTGTAAAAGCTCAGTGTAACCGAGTTTTGGCACATGGCCAACATTCATTCTCTCATTTGAATAGTTATTCCTTGAAGCCTCAAGGGATGAAATGAATTGCATGCATATGCAAGTGCCCGATTCTCCAAAACTAAAGGAGAGTGACCCAGACTTGGAAAAAAGTCAAATGTCACGTAATTCATCAGTTGAGTTTCCTTGTAGCATTGGTATGGTTCTAAAAAATGGTCGAGGCAATAATCCGATTAGTCACGGTGGGAGGGTGACCAAATCCAATATAAATTCAAAACATCAAACACTCAATCCACAAGGCGAATGGACGGATGAAGATTGTACATCATATGGAGAAAGGTTTGATGTTTGCATGCACTACATGGGGATGGAAAGCCACACCACTTACCCTATTAAATGTTGTGGGAGGCAGCAAGGTTGTAAGCAACGTGCCTTTCCCTCCATTACCACTTCACTTATCAGCCTTATATATATATATATATATATATATATATATTGGTCACATTGTAACAAATGCTCAAAATACCATAACTCATATTTACATACCACTTTTTCTTTTAATTTAATTAAAAATACAAAAACATAACTATTTTTAAAATAAATTTTAATATTTAATTTAAACGGTTACTAAAATTAATAAATACTACTAAAAATAATTTAAAATATTACATGAAAATTAAATCCTATCATCTAAGTAATAAATAAATTATTAATAATTAAATTAAAACTCCAAAATCCTATTTCAAAATAAATAAATTATTAATAATTAAATTAAAACTCCAAAATCCTATTTCAAAATAAATACACGGAAAATTCCAAAAACCCAAACAAGATCAAAGAAAAATTAAAATGTTAGAATAAGCCCATAAGCAAGATCAAAGAAAAATTAAAATGTTAGAATAAGCCCATAAGCAAAAACTTTATTTGTGCTCCAAAGGCATTGTTGACCTCAACTGACGTATGCAGATGTTATGTGTGACCAAAAGCGTGAATATTAAAGGTGCATTCCTTTTCGATTACATTTCCTGCGCACTGTTAAATTTCCACTGTAACCGCGCTATACTTGCTTTTCATGCTTCTTTGTATTTTCCACTATCTTTCCTTTTGACTTTCCAATAAAAAAATAACTGAAGATACTTTTATTAGTGGCCACAATCATATTTGTCTGTTTTTTCTATTTGCCCTCATGCTTTACAGTCTGCTGATTTGTGGTGCACCATGAATAAGTTGAACAAAGCCTTCTGATATGAAATGGTCCTTATCTTAGATTCTGAATTTGTCACGTACCTCGTGGAACTTGAAATCATTGACATTTCATTTAAATAATAAGGTTTCGAATATTTGGGATCTGCGATCTGAAGGCAAATGATAAAGGGTTTTTGAAAATCTTCGATCTGCAGATTCCAATGAAAGATGCTTTCTCGATTTCATACTGCAGTTATAAAATCTGGAAAGCTCCTCCGCCATTTCCAAAAATTAAATAATAAAATTGTAACTCTCATTTTAGTAACTCTCATAAATAATTCCATATTGAGGGACATTTCCATCCAAGTTATTTCATTTGTTTTTGCCATGTTTTATTTTTGTTTTTCAATTGAAAAAAGTCTCATGAATTTTATAATTTAATATGTAGGAGAATCCCAAATATTAGCAGTTATTGAAAGAAATAATTGTAATAGAAACTGAAAAGTATTTGTTATTAAATTGTATATTTTATTATATTATATATTATTTTGTTTTCAAAATATTAGTCATATTATCTATTTTTATTAGGATGATTTTGGAAAAGTTTTTTAAAAATTTTAATTTTTCTAAAATTTAATGAATTATATAAATTTTAGTGAACATTAATAACAATCTTAATCATTATCTTAACTTTATTTATACTTATCGTGTGTATATATACACAATATCCCGAGAGATCTAAAAATATAAACATTTTTATAAGTTTTAAACTTTAAATGATCCAGATAAATCTATAATCATCTTAATAAAAAATATATTATACTATATTCATATTTATATTTATATTTATAAATAGTAAATAATTTTCCCCAAGGAAAAATCGTAATTTTCATTATCTAAAAAAATAGAAAATTACATGTTGTGTTTGTTGAAGTATCATGATGATAATGTTGAAGTATCATGATGATAAAGGACACTGTTGAATGGTACCAGCAATCAAAGTTGTTACGTAAATAGAAAAACTAAACATAAACACTGTATGTTGATCTATATATGACCATACATACAAAATTATATAAACATAACTGTCCAAAAAACCCACAGTGTTGATAAAAAATAAATGATGACATGAAGGGTCACTACAAAGCATGAATATCCAACATAGGTTTGGTGAACGTTCTATGGTAATATTGATAATGGTCTTGACCATTCTGCTCAGTCACTTTTCAAGTACCAAAATCCTGTTTTGTGGCTTCTTTGGATAACCTATTGGAAAGCGAATTCATTTCCTTGTAAATGTAATGACAAGAAATGTAGTCCAAATGTGATTTTAACATGAGAAATTCAAATAAAATGTTATAAAATGTTGAGAGAGAGTGTGTGAGACATGCAGTGTATTGATTAAATCATTCCACAACCACCTTTTAATCTCCATAAACCTATAAGTGATGACAATCTTTTACAATTGAGAATAATAGTAGAAGTTTTAAAATGAACAATTTTGCATATTTGTTTGTACTCGGCCCCAATCTCGCCTTTAGTTCAAAGTGTTGTGTATCATTTATATGAAGAAAATCACCCTCGCCATACCAATCTTGTTGTTCCGTTCCATCAAAATATGCCGAAGGCTCGGAGCAATCAATAACCTCCTCTGTAATGGGACAAGTATGCTGGGGTTGGTCCTCATGGGGAAGAAGTTTATATATTGCAGTAATTTGGGCACTAATTGCATTAGGTAGAGAGGATACTTCCTAAAAAAAAAATTCAATTTCTACCAAGCTAGATCCCCCAGTAAGTGAGGAGACAGAGGTTTTTAAGTTTGACAAGTGAAGCCTCAAACCACCATTGCTTCCATGCCTATAAAATATTGTCACCCCGCCATCTGATGTTGATAGATAAGCAATGATAAATCAAGTTCTAGACTTTTATAGTGAATGGAAAAGTCATAAAAAAATGCTCCACTAATTCTTCAAGCACACCAAGATGGGCCATAGAAGGATCTCTTTTTTAACTTTTCACTAGAAAGAAATTTAGTCTCCAGTACACACCAGAAAAATAATCTATCTTTTGTTGGACTCTTTAGCGTCCAGAGATGCTTCCACCATCAAGGGATGTACTTAGGCTCCTTTGAGGCAATGATATTTAAATAACCATCTTTTGGTGAGTAAGAGCCCCGTTTAGAGTGAACCCAAAGTAACTTGTCCTCCGGATCATGTATACGGATTTGAGAAGTGGAAAGTGTACGAGTGTAGTCTGCCCAGGCCTGGTGCCTTTGTTTAGGTATGTTTAAAGCTTCTGTAGATTTCCAAATTTGTCCCCAAATGGATGGATGACCTTGGTCAACAATTTTATTAATGTAGTAGATCCTTTGTGATGCTAAGTATGCAACTAGTCCAAGAGGGAGTATATGCTTGTTTTCATTACCATATCAAGGGTCAAGACTCATACGAACTCTACAACCAGTCCCGATCCGCTTGGCAAGACCATATGCAATAAGGTGGGAGGACTTAATCACAACTTTCCAGATTGTAGAAATGTTTGATCTATTCCTGTTTTGTAGCCAAAACCAATCTACAAGAGAGAGGGGATATATATGTATATATATCTATATATATATATATATATCTTTGGTGACAACTTCAATCCATAGGTTTGGCGAGGACATAATACACCAACTTGCTTTAGCTGCCAAAGCTTGTGAGAAATTATAAAGATTTTTGATACCCCACCCTCCCCACTTTTTGGGTAATATGATTTTTTCTCATTTGGCCCATGCAAAGGTCCACCCCTCTTTCAGGCCTCGTTATAGAAAATTGCAATAAAACTTCTAAATAATTTTGAGAATTCCCTTTGGAATTCAAGATAGAGACATCCAAAATATTGGGAAGGCTTCAAGTACAGATTTGATTAAGACTAGCCTGCCAACATGGGATAGCCACTTATGACTCCAAGTTTGTATTTGTTTCTCAATTTTAGCTACCAGCCACAACCAATCTGCCTTTATGTAGTCGTTTGGTTTTAAATGGAAGCCAAGATATTTTATGCCTTCCTCAAGCATCTTGATCTGAGAAGGGAAATTTCCTCTGCCATAAGATACCTCATCCTCAGAACATCCAACCACCATGAGAGTCGATTTAGAATTATTTGCAACCATACCAGTCACTTTGCAAAAAAGAGTAAAAATATCATTGAAACATGACGAGTCTCGATGAGATCGATCCTGAAAAATGAGAACATCGTCGACATATAATAGATGTGTGAGATTGATCTCACCTACCATAGGAGCACCCATAATTATGCCTCATCTTTTTATGCTCTTAACCAATCTACTTAATCCTTCCATGACTAACAAAAAGAGGAGGGGGACAACAGATAACCTTGACGAAGTCCCCTCTTAACGTGAAAGATGTTTGATTTAGCACCATCTATCATTACTAAAAATGTTTTTGTAGTAATACAACACATGATCCAATATATATATAAATAGTAAATCATTAAATTAATTGATCGCATTATATAAAAAAATGAGTTACTTCTAATATTCCATGGGTTTATAATATTAGTCCCTTGGGTTTGTAATATCAATCCCTTAGGTTTTAAATCCTTATGGTTTATAATATCAATACCTTGGATTTATAATAGTAATCCATTGAGTTTATATTATTAATCCCCCCGGTTGATAAAGGGCGGTTTGAAATGTGGAAAGGCACCAAGGAAGCAATTGGCAGCTATGAAGTCTGCATCAGTGACAAGTGGAGTGAAGAAAAGTCTCAAAGTTACTATTTCTCTCCATGAAATCCGAGAATACCAGAAAAGTTTCCCTTCTAGAGATTACAAAACGAACCTGAGATTTCAATCATCAACAGTTGCAATGATCCATCATCAGCAATTACAACATTGCAAGAATTGGTGGAGGCATATCTTGTTGGTCTCTTTGAAGATACCAACCTCTTCCCCCTTCATGCCAAGAGGGTCACTGTTATGCACAAACACATGCAGCTTGCTCACTCCCCGAATTCGGCAAGACAGGGCATAAAACCGAATGCTTTTTCTTGTGAAATCAATTTTTTGTTTCTAAATCCAATTCTTTAAATTTGTAGTTTCTCCTTTTATATTTGTATGAAAGATTTTGCCTCGTTGATACCTGAAAAAGGTTCTTTAAATTCATCCTCCCTTTAATGTTGCCTTTAATCCTCTTTTAATTGCATAAAAGATTTATTTTATATGAATCGCCAGTGGCATAGAAAAATGCATCTGCATACAAACAGGGCGTGTGTCCACAATCATTGAATGTGTTAAAATGTTGTTCCACTTCTCAGGGGAAACTATTGAAACTTTTGTGTTAGATCTTTAAATTTGATCTCCTTTTATTTCTCCCTATAATATTATTTTAATTCTATGAAATATTTCATTTTTATGTGTGAATGGCATCAAAAGAGTGCATGTACACCAAAAGAGGGTGCTTGCAAGCTTCTGGTTCTTTCAATTTGTTCTCTCTCTACTTTTGTGTTGAAAAGGTTTTTCAAATTTGTCCTTAAATTGTATGAAATAAATAAATTTCATGTGTCAGCGACATTAATAAAAAGTGGCTACACTATTAAACTACTTCTTTAATTGTATGAAACAACATAATTTAATAAAAGGTGGCCAAACTCTTAAAATGATGTGTTGCTCAGGTACCGAGTGGTGAAATTACTAAAACATTCATCAAAAGAAAGAGGGTGGTGAGCCCATAACCCACAGGTTCAAAAATTCAATTTAACAGAGCCAAGTTTCAATCTTGGGACCTGTGGGTTATGGACCCGCCATGCATCCATTGCATGACTCCGATATTATTATTATCTGTGTGATGAGGTAATATGTGATTCTGCTGCGCCACTCCGATATGTGTGATGGGTAATAGGTTGTGTTCTGATCAGTAATATGTTGTGTTAATAGTTTTGTTATTATTCACCCCTATCATATAAAATAACCATCATCAAATTTGATGATAGTTTATGTTATTCTATCTTTGTAATTGAATTTAAACATTATTATTTTGTTTATATATTAGTCCCTTAGGTTTGTAATATAAATATATTCGGTTTTAAATCCCTCTAGTTTATAATATCAATACTTTCTATTTATAATATTAATCCATTTAGTTTATATTATTAATCCCTTGGGGTGATAAACATTGTGCAAAAGTCAATCCAATTTCGTATTGTGAAAAACATTGTTACAAGATTACAATCAATGTGGCACTCATTGTCGCAATGTTATATTACATTGCAATTTATTCAATATCACCTCTCAACATGACAAAGTTACGGTTTATTAATCCCTTGGGTTTATTAATTCCTTGAGTTTATCATATTAATCCCTTGGGTTTATAATTCATAGGTTCTATAAAATTAAACCCTTGGGTTTTTAATTCCTAGGGTTTATAATATTAATCCCTTGGGTTTATAATAACTTTAGGGTTTAATGTTGTGATGCTTGAATGGTGTAGAAATATATCCAATGCCATTGTGACAAGAAATATGACAATCATTGTTGGTAGCTTACATTACATTGCAATTTTTTCCACATCACATTGCAAAACTAAAATAGGGTTTCGTCGGCTTTGAATTGTGATGTTTCAATGCTACACAAATCAAACCAACATTGGATTGTGAGAAACATTGTCGCAAGATGACAATTAATTTGATACGCATTGTTGCAATGTTACATTACATGGTGATTTATTTAATATCTCTTCTCAACATTACAAAAGTAGGGTTTATAAATCCCTTGGGTTTATTAATTCGTTGGGTTTTTAGTATTAATCCCTAGGGTTTATAATATTAGTCCCTTGGGTTTAATAAGTCCTTGGGTTTAAAATAACATTAACATTTAATGTTTTAACATTTGGATGGTGAATAAACCTATCTAATGTCACATTGTGACAAAAATTGTCACAATTTGACAAGCAATATGACAATCATCGTTAGAAACTTACATTACATTGTAATTTTTCAATGTTACTTTGTTATACTATAAAACTGCTTCATATTGTGATTTGCATGGTATAAAAATCAATCCAACGTCACATCGCAACAAAATCAATTCAATGTCGTGTTTCAACATTACAAAATTATGGAATTATAATCTGAGGATCAGCTCTGCGAATGCCTCGCTCTACTCAGTACGAGACAACCCTAATCCCTGCACACTCCTGGTTTTCCAAGCTCGCGCCGCAGCGCACCTTCTGACCTCCTTCCCATGGATGCGCCTTCGGGAGGGGTGGGATCCTCCCCCCCTCCTTTCAACGCTTCTGCCTCTGACATTTTCAAGCCTGCAGTACCTCTGTCCCCTCTTGGCGGTTTCCTAGAAACAGATCAGGGATCCAAACTAGTCAATAATGAAGCTGACCCCTCAGCAGCACGTGAAGCGGATGACAAAGACAAAGGTGTGAACCAAAAGTATCCAACGTCACAGCCAAAGGAAACCTCGGCAACATGCATCCCGAAAGCTGTAGAACGAATCAAAGTTGACCTCCCCAGTCATCGAATCAAAAACGAAATCCAATTTATGCAAGACCACGCGCTCATAGGAAAATTCCTAGGATTTTGACCAACTTAAAGGCTCTGCAGGGCTGGATCGCTTCAAAATGGAAGCCCAAAGGACAAGTCACTCTGCAGCTTGGCCCCAAAGGCTTCTTCACGGCCATTTTCCACTGCGTGGAGGAAAAATCTCGCATATTTGAAGCCGGACCATACTTTTTTAACTCCTCAGGTCTATACCTTCGTGACTGGAAAGCTAGGTTTAACCCAGATAGGGAAGATTTTAGTTGGGCTCCAGTATGGATTCGTATGTACTCCCTTCCTGTGGAATACTAGAAAGAGGAAATGCTAGCGGACATCGGCAATAGATTGGGGGTTTTCATGAAAGTTGTTGAGGAAACAAAAACCCATAGATACACCTCATACGCCAGGATCTGTGTCCAGATGCACTTGACCAAAGCTCTTGCAGACTCAGTAAGTCTCTTTCATGATGATTTTGAATGGATCCAACTATTAGATTACGAGCATATCCCTTTTCGTTGTCGGAAATGCCATGAACATGGCCATCTCTTTCGAGATTTTCCTCTGAATACCCAGCCAAAAACCTCTGCTAATGAATCTAGCAAAGACTCTGAAGGATTCATTAAAGTCCCTAATCGCCGGAGGCATGCAAAGAAAAATCCTACAGTCCCAGAAAGCCCCAAAAAGCCTGATTCCCAGAACAGATTCATTTTACTCTCCTCTCTTGATCCCTCAGAGAATCAAAGCTCCGATCCTCAGGAGATCCCCTCCCCACCCTCATCCTCCCAGATTATCAAAGCTTCTCGGCCATCCTCCGCATCCGATCCATCCAGCCTACTAATTTCCTCTGACTCGGAAAAACCTGTTCCAGGTATTGGCTTACATCCCTCTACCTCGGAGAAAACTGTTCCAGAGTCAGGCCAGCAGTCCTCTGCAATGGAGCTAGATGCTGCTCTAGCCCTCAGTCTGCATGACAACGCATCCATGGAAGATCAGAGTACCCCCACAATTATGGATGAGGATCTAGAGAATGTCAGTTTGGATGGTCTGGATATCCTCAAATTGGAAACAGCTTGCAAGCAGAGAGAATACAACTCAATACCCCCATGGCAAATCGACAGGCTGGAAGGAGTTCTAACCAAAGCTCAGCACAATAAAAGTCTAGGTATACAAGTAGGAAGCCCCTGGGATGGAAAAAAAATTCTAAAAGAAACAAAGAAAAGAGGGCGCAAAACAGATTTGCAAAGGACCATTATCGTAGGAGAAATACTTATGGAATCTAGGCGATTCCCTAAGTTGACAAAGTTCTACAAACCCAAACCCCACTGTTCCTCATGAAGCTCATCTCTTGGAATGTGAGAGGGCTCAATAGCCCCTCAAAACACAGAATGTTAAAAAACTTGATCCAGCAAGAAAAACCATCATTAGTTTTTCTTCAAGAAACGAAAAGTAATAACACTGCTATAGAAAGAATCCTCAATAAGGTCTGGTCAGGCAGCTGCTCAGTTTCAGTAGATGCCTCTGGGGCTTCCGGAGGACTGGCTATCATGTGGAACCCGCAGGTTCTCACTCTACAAGACTTTCATGCCACCCATTTCCTCATCCAAGCGTCCTTCCATCTCATCGGCACAAACATTCATGGGCATCTCTCAAATGTATATTTTCCGCAAAATTTACAGCAAAAATTGGAACTATTGGATACTCTCACCATTCTCAATTCTAACAGGCAGTTCCCCCTCTGGATTGGTGGCGGCGATTTCAACATCATAACGACGATGGAGGAGAAACACGGCGGCAGAACAAGGTTAGAAGGTGATAGTAGCGGCCTCAAAGAATTTATTCAAAGTAATCAATTAATGGATATTCAGACTTCCAATGGAGTATATACCTGGACCAATAAGCGTAGGGGTACTCAACATATCGCTTCCAGGCTAGATCGGTTCCTCATCTCGGACAATGCCATACACCTGGGAGGGGACTTTCATGCTTCCATATTGCCCCAAGGAGGATCAGATCACTAGCCCATTATGTTACAATGGTCACGGCCAGGTACAAGATGCAACAGACCTTTTCGATTTGAAGCCTTCTGGTTCTCAAATCCTAACTTCAAGGCAGTGGTTAGTGAGGCCTGGCAATCCTTTATCCCACCTGAAGGAGCCAAAATGTTCCAATTCCAACAGAAATTAAAAAACCTAAAACAAGTTCTCAAAGTTTGGAACCGCACTCAGTTTGGCAACATTTTTGAGAATCGAAAACAGTTGGAATAGCAAATGAGCTCACTACAACAGACTATCATCTTGGAGGGTAGGACAGAAGAGCAGGCGCATCAGGAGCAGACCCTTTGGACTAAAATTGAGGCTTGCAGGCAACAAGAAGAAATACTTTGGCGTCAAAAGTCCAGAATCCGGTGGCTCAAGGAAGGGGAGAAGAATACAAAATTCTTCCATAGATCCGCCATCCAAAGAAGAATGCACAACAACATTGCATTCATCAACAATCAACAAGGGGAAATATTAGAAGTGCATGAAGACATGGAGAAGGAATTTAAAGATTACTTTCAGGAAATTCTCAGGGAGCCTCCAGGAAGTAGAGATCAAGAAATTAGAACCATCACGCAACACATTCCTAAAATCATAACGGAGGACCATAACAATAAACTGCTCCAATCTATTTCACTACAGGAAGTAGAAGCTGCGATGGCCCAACTCAAGGATGGCAAGGCACCTGGTCCTGATGGTTTCACCGCCAATTTCTTTCATGAGTTTTGGGAGCTCATCAAGACAGAGGTATGGGAATTAGTGGAGGAATCAAGATCTATGCACTAGATTCTACCCTCCCTAAATGCCACTTTCTTAGCGCTAGTACCTAAAGGGGATGAACCAAATACGCCCGACAAATACAGGTCGATTGCATTATGCAACGTCATCTACAAGCTCATCTCCAAAGTACTGGCGAACAGGCTCAAACCTCTCCTCCCTCTTCTCATCTCGCCAGAGCAGACTGGATACGTAGAAGGGCATCAGATAATGGACGACATCATTCTTTCAAATGAAGTAATCCACTCTCTAAAGCTTCTGAAAAAACCAGGTATGATTCTAAAGCTTGATCTCTCTAAAGCTTTTGACAAACTCAGCTGGAATTATATTCATCAGATGTTATTGGCATTTGGCTTCAATTCCACTTGGACAAGATGGATCATGAATCTCATCTCCTCTCCCTGTTTCTTGGTCTTGCTCAATGGTTCCCCCTCATCGCCCTTCTGCCCCTCTCGTGGTATTCATCAAGGGGATAACCTATCCCCCTTCCTTCTTGTCCTCATGGCAGAAGGGCTCAGTCATTTTCTCCACTCTGTTGTCTCCTCTCAAGCTCTAAAAGGCATTTCTCTCCACGGTCTTCATCCCTTATCCCACCAACAGTTTGTAGACGATACTATGCTATTTGGCCACCCCTCCTCTCAAGAGGCTAAAGCCTTCAAAAATCTGCTCTCTCTCTTCTCTGAAGCCTCTGGTACCTCTATCAATGCCTCCAAATCCCAAATCTTCTTTTTTAATACCCCTGCTACCACTCAAAGGAACATCGCTCGTATTTTTGGATTCTCTACAGCAGTGCTTCCATCTAAATACATGGAGGCTCCTTTATTGGACTCTGCCATTAAGCAGAGGCTCCTTTATATGTATTTTAATATATTAATTTCTATTAATTAATATATTAATTAATTATAAATATTAATTATTTATAATTATTAATATAATTTGGTTCATATATTAATTTAATTTATATATAGAAATTGATATATTTCCTTAGTATTTCTTCAAGAATTAATTTATGATCCCTTCCTTTATTATAGCTGCTCCTTTAACCTAATTATTAATTTTTTTAAGACTTTAATATAATAATTTCTGTATAATTATTAATTAATATATTAATTATTATATTGATCAATTATAAATATTTATTATTTATAATTATTAATATGAATTAATATATTAAATTAATTTATATAGAATATTAATATAATTTGGTTCTGTCAATCTTTTATCAAAAATTTTAGTTCTATTTCCTTCTTATTCTATAGGTTATGAACCTTGTTATTAAAAAAAAAAAAAAATTAATAAAATTTCTATTAAATAAATAAAAATAATTTTATTAAAAATTGAAAAATAAATTTAAAAATAAAAATAAAAGTATAATAAATTTAGAATCAGCTGACCTGTGCTGCTCCTTAAAATTGTTACCCTCATGAGTATTTATCATTTCTATTCTGCTCTTCTTTTATCATCATTCTCATACCCTGATGATGGATCCCATTTGGGATTCGAAACGTTGGTGTAAAAATATTCTTACTGTGGACTCTCCGGTCAATAATTCAAAAGATACAAACCACAGATCTCTTAAATCCAATAAAAATATTGTTGAAACATGACGAGTCTCAATGAGATCGATCTTGAACATTGACAAATAATATATGTGTGAGATTGATCTCACCTACCATAGGAGCACCCATAATTTTGCCTCATCTTTTTGTGCTCTTAACCAATCTACTTAATCCTTCCATGACTAACAAAAATAGGAGGGGGACAACATATAACCTTGACGAAGTCCGCTCTTAAAGTGAAAGATGTTTGATTTAGCACCATCTATCATTACTACAAATGTTGTTGTAGTAATACAACACATGATCCAATTTATATATAAATAGTGAATCATTAAATTAATTGATCACATTATATAAAAAAATGAGTTACTTCTAATACTTCTTGGGTTTATAATATTAGTCCCTTGGATTTGTAATATCAATCCCTTAAATTTTAAATTTCTATGATTTATAATATCAATACCTTGGATTTATAATATTAATCCATTGAGTTTATATTATTAATCCCCGGTTGATAAAGGGCCGTTTGAAATGTGAAAAGGCATCAAGGAAACAATTGGAAGCTATGAAGTCTGCATCAGTGACAAGT
Source organism: Pinus tabuliformis (assembly GCA_031772625.1). Classification (NCBI taxonomy): domain Eukaryota; kingdom Viridiplantae; phylum Streptophyta; class Pinopsida; order Pinales; family Pinaceae; genus Pinus; species Pinus tabuliformis. The sequence continues at coordinate 511,308,987 of CM062818.1, read as the reverse complement.
GGAGTGAAGAAAAGTCTCAGAGTTACTATTTCTCTCCATGAAATCCGAGAATACCAGAAAATTTTCCCTTCTATAGATTGCAAAACGGACCTGAGATTTCAATCGTCAACAGTTGCAATGATCCATCGTCAGCAGTTACAACATTGCAAGAAGTGGTGGAGGCATATCTTGTTGGTCTCTTCGAAGATACCAACCTCTTCGCCATTCACGCCAAGAGGGTCACCGTTATGCACAAAGACATGCAGCTCACCGTTATGCAAAAAGACATGCAGCTCGCTCGCTCCCCGAATTCGGCGAGACAAGGCATAAAATCGAATATTTTTGCTTGTGAAAATCAATTTTGTGTTTTAAATCCGATTCTTTAAATTTGTAGTTTTCCTCGTTGCTACCTGAAAAAGGTTCTTTAAATTCATCCTCCCTTTAATGTTGCCTTTAATCCTCTTTTAATTGCATAAAAGATTTATTTTATATGCATTGCTAGTGGCATCGAAAAATGCATCTGCATACAAACAGGGCGTGTGTCCACAATCATTGAATGTGTTAAAATGTTGTCTCGCTTCTCAGGGGAAACTATTGAAGCTTTTCTGTTAGATCTTTAAATTGAATCTCCTTTTATTTCTCCCTGTTAAATTGTTTTAATTCTATTAAATATTTCATTTTTGTGTGCCAATGGCATCAAAAGAGTGCATGTACACCAAAAGAGGGTGCTTGCAAGCTTCTGGTTCTTTCAATTTGTTCTCTCTCTACTTTTGTGTTAAAAAGGTTTTTCAAATTTGTCCTTAAATGGTATGAAATAAATAGATTTCATGTGTCAGCGGCATTAATAAAAAGTGCCTACACTGTTAAACTACTTCTTTAATTGTATGAAACAACATAATTTAATAAAAGGTGTCCAAACTCTTAAAATGATGTGTTGCTCAGGTACCGAGCGCTGAAATTACTAAAACATTCATCAAAAGAACGAGGGTGGTGAGCCCATAACCCATTGCTCCAAACATTCAATTTAACGGAGCCAAGTTTCGATCTTGGGACCTGTGGGTTATGGAACCGCCACTCATCCATTGCGCGACGCTGATACATATGATGAAGAACATGTTACATTATTATCTGTGTGATGAGGTAATATGTGATTCCGTTGTGCCACTCCGATATTTGTTATGGGTAACATGTTGTGTTTTCATCAGTAATATGTTGTGTTAATAGTTTTGTTATTATTCATCCCTATCATATAAAATAACCATCATCAAATTTGATGTTATTCTATCTTTGTAATTGAATTTAAACATTATTATTGGTTTATAATATTGTAATATTGATCCTTTAGGTTTGTAATATAAATATATTAGGTTTTAAATCCTTATGGTTTATAATATCAATATTTTGGATTTATAATATTAATCCATTGAGTTTATATTATTAATCCTTTGGGGTGATAAACATTGTGCAAAATTCAATCCAATGTCGGATTGTGAAAAACATTGTTATAAGATGACAATCAATGTGATACTCATTGTTGCAATGTTATATTACATTGCAATTTATTCAATATCACCTCTCAACAGTACAAAGTTACGGTTTATTAATCCCTTGGGTTTATTAATTCCTTGAGTTTATAATATTAATCCCTTGGGTTTATAGTTCCTAGGTTCTATAATATTAAACCCTTGGGTTTTTAATTCCTAGGGGTTATAATATTAATCCCTTGGGTTTATAATAACTTTAGGGTTTAATGTTATGATGCTTGAATGATGTAGAAATCTATCCAATGTCATTGTGACAAGAAATATGACAATCATTGTTGGTAGCTTACATTACATTGCAATTTTTTCAACATCACATTGCAAAACTACAATAGGGCTTCGTCGGCTTCGAATTGTGATGTTTGCATGCTACACAAATCAAACCAACGTTGGATTGTGAGAAACATTGTCGTAAGATGACAATTAATTTGATACACATTGTTGCAATGTTACATTACATGGTGATTTATTTAATATCTCTTCTCAACATTACAAAAGTAGGGTTTATAAATCCCTTGGGTTTATTAATTTGTTGGGTTTTTAATATTAGTACCTAGGGTTTATAATATTAATCCCTAGGGTTTATAATATTAGTCCCTTGGGTTTAATAAGTCCTTTGGTTTAAAATAACATTAATATTTAATGTTTTAACATTTGGATGGTGAATAAATCTATCTAATGTCACGTTGTGACAAAAATTGTCACAATTTGACAAGCAATATGACAATCATCTTTAGAAACTTACATTACATTGTAATTTTTCAACATTACTTTGTTACACTATAAAACAATTTCATATTGTGATTTGCATGGTATAAAAATCAATCCAACATCACATCGTGACAAAATCAATTCAATGTTGTGTTTCAACATTAGAAAATTAGGGTTTATTAATATCTCTTGTTTATAATATTCGTCCATTGGGTTTATAATCCCTAGGGTTTATAGTATTAATCCCTTGGGTTCTAAATACCTAGGGTTTGTAGTATTAATCCCTTGGGTTTATAATATTAATCTCTTAGGTTTATTAATCTCTTGGATTTTATAATAAATCCCTTGGTTTGATAATATTAATAATTCGTTCGGTTCATTAATCATTTGGGTTTTTAATATTATTCCCTTGGTTTTGTTAATTTCTTGGATCTAAAAACTAATCCTTTGGGGTATTAATCCTTAGGGTTTATAATATTTGTCCGTTGGGTTTATTAACGCCTACCATTAATGTTAATCGATGTATTTCAATCACATTTACTAATGTGGTTGTGCATGTGATTGATATACGTGTATCGACGTATATCAACCACATTTATTAATGTGCTTATTATTTTAGGGTTTACATGCATTAGGTTTATAATATTATAATCTTAAGGTTTAATATATTATAATATTGGGTTTAATATTCGGGTATAATTATTATTATTATTATTTTAGGGTTTATGTATTTATAATATTGATCTTTGGGTTTAATATAAATCCCTTGGATTTACAATTATTATTAAAAATAATAATAGTAATTAATAAAGCGAATAATATTAAGTAATAATAGAAATAATAATAATAATTAATTAGTAAAACTAATAACTATTTTTAAAATGGTTATTTTTTTCATGTCAAAATTTTCAAACAAATATTTATTAACCAATGTAGTGTAAACAATCTAAAATACTCAAGTGGATTTCCACAGCATTGAATCTATTTATGCATTAAAAAATGTAATTTAAATAATAAAAAATTATGCATGGTATATATATAACCAATATACATCCATTTTAACAACAAATCTATCAAGAGATGAAAAAAATTAAATCTCTAAAAATACAATCATTGTTTGAAATTTTGCACTCTAAAAAATATTAACACCCAAAAAAATTTAATCTACCTTTATACTTGAATAATTAATATTAATCTATATTAATTATAATACATTACCAATTATTTTTAGTGTTTTTAGTGGGTTTCATTTTACTTGTTCTTTTAAGTAAAATCATATTTACACACTCCAAGATAATACTACAACAACCTGTAAAATTTTTATCGACTATGTCAAAGTTATTAATTTATGTGGAAAACAATATTAAATAAAGTTTCTTTAAATATATTTTTTCCTTTAAATTTGACATGAGACATGGAGATGTTTTTAAATAACATTAAATTTTTACATGGAGATGTTTTTAAATAACATTAAATTTTTATTGACAAATTAAAAGTACTAATTACAAAAAAAAATATGGTTAGTCATAGATAAAATATTTTACTTTCCATTTTAATTTACATAAATTTTATAGGAAGATATAAGGTGATTAAATGTATAAATAAAAAAAACATTGTTTAGTAAGAAAAAGATATTTAATACTTCAATATTTAATATGGAGTTACACATAGCATGTAAGGGTAATATTATTTTCTTACCTAATGTGTATTCTTTCTATGTTTAATTGACTTATAATATATATAATAAAAGAAAATTGTAGTTTGAATCATATATAAAATATTTTAATAGTCGTATTAAATAACATAATTTTATATAATATAAATTAAAAAAATTCTTAGAGATGTGGTTGTTTTTGTCAAAGATGGTGGAGAGGATTATTTTACTCTCTCAATTGTACTTTTAAACTTGGCCTCATCTCCCAGCTCCTCTACTGCCACAATCACACTTTCTAACCTTGTCTCCGTTTCATTTCATTTGAGTCTTAGATACGTCTTCTCGCATCTCCCCCTCCCAAGTAGTTTGAAATGACATTGTAGTTTCCTTGTCGCCTTGTTCTGTCTTTTTGGGTATTCAGGAGTCATGGAATTCGTCTGATATAGTTATGTCTTCTTGGAAATATCCTCATGTACTTGAGGGCTTCTCTTCAACAATTTTCCAACTCATGGTATTGATGAAAAGCTCTGGCTAAGCTCTAAGCGAATTTTGGAGCTCCGCTGCCATTGCCTTTAACCGATGCATTATTAAAATCGGATTTATACTTCTCATTGTCCTTATACTGCCAGCCAATTCATGAAGAATATTGTCAGACTCTCTGCCTATTTCAATGCATGACCTCTTCAAATATTCTCTCCGAGAAATTGGCGTCTGATGAGACAATATCATCACCAATAATTAATTATATGAAGTTGATTCGTATCTGAAAATAAGAAGCAATATATATGCAAATTTGACCAACATTATCTGAATCTCAGCGTTTAACAATC